>LR738714.1:799427150-799467412 GCA_902687465.1 Secale cereale
GTGAGAGGATTGCTCTTCACTCGGAGTGGATGTTTGTAACTTAGGCGATTCCAAGCTACGTTGTATTTGTGGCGGAGCTCAGAAGACAGAGCCACATTATACTTATGACGCAGGTCGGAGGACCGCAGCTAAGCCCCCGAGTGAGAGGGTTGCTCTTTACTCGGAGTGGATGTTTGTAACTTAGGCGATTCCAAGCTACGTTGTATTTGTGGCGGAGCTCAGAAGACAGAGCCACATTATACTTATGACGCAGCTCGGAGGACCGCAGCTAAGCCCCCGAGTGAGAGGGTTGCTCTTCACTCAGAGTAATTTTTTAAACTTAGGCGAATCGGGTTCGCGGCTAAGCACCCACTGGGGGATTTTGAAGACCAGCGTTTTTTGAAAGCATCAATCATTAAAGGACCGCTGCAAACTTGTCTTTGAATCAAATCGGGAAAATCTTTTTTACAACTCGACTGTCGAGTGATTCAACTGTAGAAGCGGCGGAGCAGGTCTGCGTTCCACGAACGAGGTTCATCTTTCTTCTTGGCGACATTGTAGAGGTGGTATGCTGCGTTGTGCAGCACCTTGGTGATGATGAATGGGCCTTCCCAAGCCGGGGCGAGCTTGTGAGGTCGTTTCTGATGCACTCGAAGGACCAGGTCTCCTTCCTCAAATGCTCGGCTTCAGACGTTGCGAGCATGGAATCGACGCAGGTCTTGCTGATAGATGGTTGACCGGATCAAGGCCATCTCACGTTCCTCTTCCAAAAGGTCGACTGCATCCTGACGGGCCCGCTCTGCCTCGGCTTCGGAGAAGAGTTCCACTCTGGGGGCGTTGTGTAACAAATTGCTCGGCAACACAACTTCGGCTCCATAGACCATGAAGAAAGGGGTACGGCCAGTCGACCGGTTTGGAGTCGTCCTCAAACCCCATAGGACAGATGGTAGTTCAGTTACCCAAGCCCCAGCGGCATGATTAAGATCACGCATGAGCCGTGGCTTTAGGCCTTGGAGAATCAAACCATTTGCTCTTTCTGCCTGTCCATTCGATTGCGGATGTGCCACGGAGGCATAGTCGACTCGTGTTCCTTGAGAAGCACAGAAAGCTCCGAATTAATCCGAGTCAAAGTTGGAGCCGTTGTCTGTGATGATGCTGTGGGGAACTCCATATCTGAATATCAATTCCCTGATGAAGCTGATGGTGGTGCTCGACTCGAGGTTCTTGATGGGCTTGGCCTCAATCCATTTGGTGAACTTGTCGACTGCCACGAGTAGGTGGGTGAATCCGCCTCTGCCGTTCTGAAGGGGCCGACCATGTCCAAGCCCCAAGCAGCAAAGGGCCAGACTAGTGGAATGGTCTTCAATGCAGACGCTGGCTTGTGGGACAAGTTGGAGTAGAACTGGCAACCTGCATACTTGTTCACAATATCCTTGGCCATCTCGTTGGCATGGGGCCAATAAACCCGGCTCGGTACGCTTTGGCCACTATAGTCCGAGAGGAAGCGTGGTGGCCACAAATTCCCGAGTGAATCTCATCCAGGATCAATCGACCTTCCTCTGGGGTGATGCAGCGCTGAGCGACTCTGGTGACGCTTTCTCTGTAGAGCTGACCCTGAATGATAGTGAACGCCTTGGATCGGCGGACGATCTGGCGCGCTTCCTCCTCATCTTCCGGGAGTTCTTGCCTGAGCAGATATGATATGTATGGCATAGTCCAGTCCGGCGTAATCACTAGGACCTCCATGACCAGGTCGACCACCGCAGGTACTTTGACTTCCGTTGGATCTGACGCACTGACTGGCTCCGGGGGTTCTTCCGTGAAGGGGTCTTCTTTGACAAAAGGTGTCGTGGAAATAACACGGCAGATGTCCGGTTTAACGGACTTGATAATGGAACCATCGCACGGGTTAGCTTGAAGGGGTTAAAAGCACACAAAAGACACAGAGGGTTTATACTAGTTCGGCCCCTTCAATGAAGGTAAAAGCCTACGTCTAGTTTGGTTTGGTATTGCTTAGGCGTCGATGAACAGGGAGCGGATGGCTTGCCTGTGTCTCGACGGATTGTTTCTTGCTTGTCCCTGAACCGTCGCCGGGTCGTCCCTTTATATAGAGGCGACGCCCGGTCCGGTTTACAGAGTCCCGAGGCCGGCTCATACTCGTGTCCGCCTCGGTCTCTGCTCTTTCTTCCTTATCTCTCAAGTTACATGATCAGGCGGTTTACAAATCATAACTCTATACATGGGCCCTAAGATCTCATGGGCCGTAGCCTTTACTAAATATTACAATCACACAAATATATTATAGTAATCCGGTTTATACTAGCCGGTTCATACCTGCTAGTAATATCCCTGACATTAGGCCCCAGAATGATTTGAACTTGTTCACATCAATCTTCCTAGTCTTGCATAATTTTCCTTCTTGTGTCTTCTCATTTTTGTAAACCGGCCCTGACGTAATCCTCGAAAATCGCTTGATCTGACAGTGACATCACCTCCGCGTTTAACGCACCCAGCTGTCCTTCGGCTTTGTTTAATGGTCGTCCCGAGAATCGAGGCGACAGAGGATCTTTATCCAATCTTTTGCCTCCTTGAATCCCGCACCTGTCGCTTCAGCTCTGCCTTTCTTCTATAAATACCGCTGCCTCCATTCATTATCTTCTTCCGCTCTTTCTTCTTCCTCCGTCGCCCGAACTCAAAACTCCGTCGTCGCCCGTCGAGCTCAAGCCGCCGCCGTCGACCGTCGAATCCAAGTCTTCGCCGGCCGCTGCATCAACCTGAGCGCGACCAGAGAATCTCCGCCGCCGCTTCTTGCCGTTCCAGGTATGCCATTTTCTTCACCATAGATCCATAGCTCTCAGGTTCCTTCTCGCATCTTCGCCATTAAACCTCAATGGTAGCTTCGTTCGTTTTTCGTAGGCGCCAAGTTCGCAGAACTTTTTGACCTTTAAATCTTGCCTTTAGATCCTGCCTCTACTCCGCTGCTATATGCCTTAGATCCCGTCATTTATGTTCAACCTGTAGGTTTATCCGCTCTGTATAGGACCCTTGTAGTTCTTCCCGAAATATCCTTGCATTTGTTTTTCTTTTTCTTGGGTGCTCAGATCTGTTCTACTTTAGCTGTCTGTGAAAACCTGTTTCTTCTCCTTTATAGATCTGTTAAGTATGCTCCGGTTTAAACTGTCATCCATTGCTTCTGTAAATTTTTTAAAGACGAACGCGACGGTTTAGCTCTTTCTCTTTTGTCATCATGAACCGGTAGCAAGACAGTTCCCTATTTATTGCCGGGCTAGCCACACCATTAGTCCTGTGTCTAAACCGTTGCGTGATCGCTGTATATATATTCCGGTTTATGCAACTGTACTCGAGTAATCCGGGTGTATACTTTACCCTTTCAGCACTTGCTATTCTGTCGCTATGGCCAAGCAGTTTGTCTCTTGCAACTGGGTTCCTTCCACTATTACAGAGGAAGATTTAGCTAAAGCGGTTGAAGTTGGTACTCTGGGCCCTCAGTCCATTTTAAAGTGGCGGGTTCCAGGAGAGGAATGCCCTCCTACTCCCAAAGAGGGGGAAATTATTGTCTTCTTCGACCACATTGCTAGGGGCTTTACTCCTCCCGGTTCAAAATTTTTCCAGGACGTACTTGCCGCCTTCCAGCTTCATCCTCAGGACATAGGTCCCAACTCTGTTTCCAACATGTGCGACTTCCAGGTGTTCTCGGAGGTGTATTTGCAAGAAGAACCGTCAGTCGACCTGTTCCGGGATTTTTTCCACTTGAACCGGCGAACTGAATTTACTAGCGGACCGCATCAAGAATTAGGCGGGGTCAGCATTCAGAAAAGAAAAGATGCAGTCTTTCCTCATGCCGCTCTCCACACACACCCCAAAGACTGGAATAAATCTTGGTTTTACTGTACTGATACTTCACCTGAGGGGGAAAACCCATTGCCGGGCTATCGCGAGCACCGTCTTCCGGAAGATCACCCCCTGCCACAGCGCCTTAGCTCCGCAGAACGGCCCCGGTTTGCCTCGCAACTTGCCAGGCTAAAGGCCTTTATGGCCAATGGCTTAACCGGAGTGGACTTTACGCGCTGCTGGCTCTCTTGGAGCATCCTTCCTTTGAGCCGGCGTCCAAGCTTGATGTGTAAGTATTCTGGTAAACCGGATGATCCTCAACGGTTTACCAAGGAAAAACTTTCCGAGTCGGAAGTTATTGAATCGGCCAAGAGAATGCTCAATGTCCCTTTAGACGAATGCAGCCAAACCGGATTGGCTCTGTACTACAGGAAAAACAAAGTGCCCGCAGTAAGTCTTATTCTCTATCATGTATTTGTAATCTGTTCCTTTAAACCATTCTTTCAATTATCTTCCTTCTTTTGAACAGGCTGAGGATCCCTTTTGGAAGACGAAACCTCAGGAGAAGGCCGGAAAACTGCCGCGCCGGAAAACCTTCGCTTCCAAGAAGAGAAAAGTAGCTGGTGGCTCCGGTTCTCACGCTGAGGATGACGATCCGGACTCTGAGGTATGAATTAATCCGGCTTTAACTTGCTCACTTTTACTCATATCTGTATCTAACGATAACTTTTCACAGGAGTTGGCTGAAGGAGATAAACCGGCCGAAGTTGAGGTAACTATCCTTTCTTCCGATTCAAAACCACTTCCACAAAAAAGTTGTCGGACTGTCCGGAAATATCAGTTTTCTTACCCTTATGCTCAATTGGTTCCTAATTTTCTTTTGAAGAAACAACAACATGAAGCCCTTCGCCGGACCACTCGCCATAGCGGTCTTGCAGTGGAATCATCCGGAATATCTCTTACTCCAGCTCGGAGGCGCCGCTCTGAGGTTATACTCTTTCCAACCCTCCTTCATCCCAAGGCCGGGCTTATACGCAAACCTCTTAAACCGTCTGACCCTGATTACCAGGAGACTCCGTTATCCTCATCCGGTGAATCAACTGCGACACAACTTCCACCCCTGAAAACTGTCCCAGGGTAAGTCTTTTTAATTTATCCGGTTTATGATTGCACTTTGCTTTATAGTTCTAACTTGTTTTTCCAACTTCTTCCAGCAAGCCAAAGCCTAGCAAAAAAACCGAAGGCCAACAAACCCACTGCTGAGACTGCCATTGATGATCCGGCGGTTGATCCGGATACAACCGTCCCTCCAGAAGGCGAGCCCACAATGCCGCTCGAAGATCTTGCTCCTATGGATCATACCACTGCATCTGAGAATCCTAATACTGCAGATGTTCGTGAACCGACAAGCCCAGCCCGGGCCAATTCTCCTCAGACCAATCCGGCTCCTCCCAGTCCGGTTCACACTGCGACCCCACCACCAACAACTGCTTCTCCGGAAGTTGAAATAACTCACACAACTTATACCGCTCCTGCTGAGCCCACTGTCTTAGCCAAACATACGGCTAAAGCGGAGAAGCTGTACCAAGAGAAGGGTAAATGGAGTACTGAGCTGTCCAGTTTTGCCGATATGAGTGCCCAGGAACTCTATTCCGGGTATTTGAACCGGCTTCACACTGGTCGAGATTATGAAGCAGGCTTGATTAACATGATGAAGGACAAGTATGAGGTAAACTTTTGCCTTTGTTTTTCTGCTTTCATTACGCTTCTGTCTATATCATAGCAGCCCCCAAGTTCCGGTTTAGCTACGTTTAGAAGGTGAACCGGTACTTCCTGATTAAGCAAATGATCTTTACATTAGCCCCCAAGTGCCAGGGGCATAACTTCGGTTTATGTGCCTGGGACTTGCCTAATTTTTGATACTTCAACTGTCTATTAGCCCCCAAGTGTCAAGTAGACAACTTATTTGTGTGCTTGAGACTTTGTCTTTGAATTGCTGCTGTTTAATACTTCAATTGCCCATTAGCCCCCAAGTGTCAAGTAGACAACTTGTTTGTGTGCTTGAGACTTGTCTGATTGTTGCTTCTTACCACTTGATTTTCCTTGCAGGCTGATTGGAACCGGAGGGCTGAAGAAATCAGTGAACTCCGGAACAGACTTGCTGAAACGGAATCTGCTGCTTCTAAGGCCAAGAAAGACTTGGAGGTGAGCTTGAAGACTGCTGAACAGCTGAAAAAATTCTTTGAAGAGGAACGGACCACCTTTGAAGTTCAGAAGAAGGACTTAGAAAAGAGGGCAAAGGATGCTGAAGAAGCCCTTAACCCGGTGACTGAAGAGTTAACCGGTTTAAAGCGGCAAATAGAGTTGATGACTTCTGCAGTCTTCGGTAAGTATTTAATCTGTATCCCTGCTTTCATCCTTGTAATCTTCCATCCGTGCCGGTTTAACTGTGATAATCATATGCAGGGCACCGTGTCACCCATCTTGGGGATGACTTACGGAAAAAACTCAAGGCATGTTATACTTTGGTCGAGAAGCTGTATTCCAGCGCTCAAAGGATCATAAGTGCAACATCTTTCAATAAACCGGCCCCTACTACCATCCAAGGCACATTGCAAAAGCTGTTTGTCTTGTCGGTGCGTTTGGAGGAAGTTAAGAAGTCTGCCGCTCGAGCCGGTTCCCTCGTGGCGCTTACCAGAGCGAAGGCGTGGGTTCTGGACTTTGATCCGGATGAAGCTTTGAATGGGTATCCAAATACCGAAGAAGACGGACCGGCTTTTACCGCAAAGGATCTCCATGCCTTGACGAAGGGGATGCGTCCTCTGGCCAGCAAACTTGCGGCCGAATCAGATTTATCCAGGTGTCATCCGGGGTATGATTTGCAGAACGAGCGGGTGGAGCGGCCGGTTTATGATACCGTCAATCTAATCCCACCAGTGCGCCCTCATACCTTCGCTCCAGATATCGATCCGTCTGAACTCATCAATGAAGAGATGTACTTTCGTGCCTTAACGAAAATCGATTGGTGCGTCCCTGACTTCCAGCCGCTTCAAGAAGAGGAGGAGATTCCGGACCAAGTTGATACCCAGCCGTCACAGCAGGAGGGAGCGTAGCTCATAGCATATCTTTGTAGTTGCAGTCTTATTTTGCCGAACAATCTTTAATCCGCCAGGCTTGCTATGCCTTGTAATAGGATAGCTGAAAACATTTGTCCGCTTTGATCCGGATACCCCGACTTCTTGTTTTGATATTGCCAATTTGGTCTGATATGGATTATCTTATATATCATCTGGTCCTGCATAGATAATGAAGATATATCCTAACGGCTTTACCGTTGGACCCATTAAATTGTTCTCACAACATATCAAACAAGTGTATTCTTATATCAAAAATAACTTTATACCTGAGATCAAGTATGATTGATACTCTTAATCCGGCGAATTTTGCCTCTTTGAAGGGAGTCTTTTGATAGACCCATTAATAATCCCGGGTCTTATAAAAGTTGCCGGTTTAGATCATGATGATTGTTTCGGGTGATGATGAACACTGGATTGACTCTTGCTGGTGTTTTATAACCCAGACTTTTAACTCATGCTGGTGTTCATGACCCAGACTTTTAACTTTATATATATGTGGTCAACTTCTGGAGCTATTCCACTCCGGTTTAGGGAATCATAAAACATAGACACCAGAAAAGCAAGTTTTGCAAATAAGACCATGTAGTCGAGGCTTTTTACGAGCTGCCAGGCTCAAAGCAAGGTTCAGCCAATCAATGGAATGGGCTTACCATCCAGAGGGCCGGTCGATGGATGCGGGTACCATCCATAGGAACCATAAGAAAAACTTTAGCCAATCACTGGATGGCTGTCGCCTGTCCAGAGGGCCTCCATAGTTCCATGAAACCATAGGTAAAACTTTAGCCAATCACTGGATGACTGTCGCCTGTCCAGAGGGCCTCCATGGTTCCATAGAACCATGGATAAATCTTTAGCCAATCACTGGATGGCTGTCACCTGTCCAGAGGGCCTCCATGGTTCCATGAAACCATAGGTAAAACTTTAGCCAATCACTGGATGGCTGTCGCCTGTCCAGAGGGCCTCCATGGTTCCATAGAACCATGGGTAAATCTTTAACCAATCACTGGATGGATGTCGCCTGTCCAGAGGGCCTCCATGGTTCCATGAAACCGTAGGTAAATCTTTAGCCAATCACTGGATGGCTGTCGCCTGTCCAGAGGGCCTCCATGGTTCTATAGAACCATGGGTAAATCTTTAGCCAATCACTGGATGGCTGTCACCTGTCCAGAGGGCCTCTATGGTTCCATAGAACCATGGGTAAATCTTTAGCCAATCACTGGATGGATTACCATCCAGAGGGCTTCCATGAAGCGTCCTCTTTGGGCCGGATATGACCTTACGCTCTTCAGGGAGTTTATTGCTTCTGGGTGCATATATTCTGCAAAATCAGTTTAAAACCGATCGATATGTTTGAAATATGACATATGATAATATATGTATGGTTGTCCTCATAAGATATTTGTATTGGGAAAAAGGCTGAGCCCCCGGTTTACCGAGGGTGCCGGTTTATTCATTAATCATAATATATACATAGGATACAGTGGAGCTCATGGCTCAGGTATAGTAGGGCCGTAAGAGGGCGATGTTCCACGGCCTCTTTGTCTCCTCTTCCGATGTCCGTGAGTCCTTGTGTTCTCGAACGTCCACCAGGTAGTATGAACAGTTGTGCAGATTCTTGATGACCACAAAGGGCCCTTCCCAAGGTGGGGATAACTTGTGCATTTCTGTTTGGTCTTGGATGAGCCGGAGTACTAAATCTCCCTCCTGGAAAGTCCTGCTCTTGATCCGGCGGTTGTGATACCTGCGCAAGTCTTGTTGATAAATCGCAGACCGTGCTGCTGCTATATCACGCTCTTCATCCAGCCGGTCTAAACTGTCTTGTCTTGCCTGCTCGTTGACCGCTTCAATATAGGCTTTCACCCTAGGATACCTGCGCAAGTCTTGTTGATAACAGAAGATTGCTTCGAAAGTAGAGACATGATCAAGTCAACTTTTTCATTTAGGGAGGAAATCTCCTCGACAGAGTTTACCTTCCTACCTGTTGGAGCGCGTTCGGTGTGCCATTGGGATTAGTTGGTCATCATCTCATCGAGAAGTTTTGTGGCAGCACCAAGTGTAGTTGACATAAAGGTTCCTCCCGCGGCCGAATCTAACAAGTTCCGCGAGGTAAAGTTCAAGCCTGCATAAAAAGTTTGGATAACCATCCAAGTAGTCAAACCGTGAGTAGGGCAGTTCTTGATAAGAGATTTCATACGTTCCCAAGCTTGGGCAACGTGTTCATTATCCAATTGTTTAAAATTCATTATGTTACTTCTCAGTTGGATAATTTTAGCAGGTGGATAGTATTTTCCAATAAAAGCATCTTTGCACTTGTCCCATGAATCTATGCTATTTCTAGGCAAAGACTGAAACCAAATTTTAGCTCCTCCTCTCAAGGAGAAAGGAAAAAGCTTAAGCTTAACAATATTACCATCTATTTCTTGGTACTTTTGCATATCACAAAGTTCAACAAAATTGTTTAAGTGTAAAGCAGCATCATCTCCAGCAGCGGAGAATTGATCTTTCATGACTAAGTTCAGTAAAGCAGGTTTAATTTCATATGAAGGTGCTGAAGTGGCAGGTGTAGTGATAGGTGTGCTTATAAAGTCATCGTTGTTGTGACTAGTGAAGTCAGACAACTTGGTGTTCTCGGTGGAACCCATAGTAGCAAGCAAGCAAGATAACTATTTTTGTGATTTTCGATAAAAAAGGTACTAAAGCAAAAATGAAAGGTAAACTAACAAGACTAAAAAGCAAAGGTAAAAGATAGCGTGCAACTCCCCTATCCTGAAGAGTGGAGTCCCCGGCAACGGCGCCAGAAAAACTCTTGCTAGGCTTCTCGCCCCTCGTTGGTTACCCCAAGTGGAAGGTGTGAGATGTAATGTTGCGGAAGTTTTTCCCTTGGTAAAGATACCAAGGACGAATCCCCAGAGACTCCTAGGTTCAACAAGAAGGTGTCAACAGCTAACGGCGCCAGATATTAGCAATCAACGTGGACCTGCACACAGATACAAATAACTTTGCTCCTAACGAGTACAGAGAGGTTGTCAATCCCTCCGGCCTTGAAGTTTACAAAGGGTTAAACGCAGATGATAGTAGTGATAGATAATGTTTGCAATAGTAAATAAAAGCGAAAAGTAAATAGCGGATGTGATCAATGATGGTAATATGGACCGGAGTCTCATGATGTTCACTAGTGATGTCTCTCTCCCAAAAGACGATAAAACAGCTATGTGAGGTAAACGAATTACAGCTGGGCAATTGACAGGACCATGAACGCAAACCAATGCTGACTACATTGCAAGAAAGGTTGAGGTTCAAAGCATGGGCGGTACGCCAAAGTAAGTAGACCGAAATCCATCAGTATCTACTACTAATCATCCACCTTGAGATATCTATCCAGAACATCTCGCTGGTATTAAGTTGCGAGCCCCACCCATAGTGTAAACTCAAAGAAACAGACAACTGCATTAAAAGAACTTTGCGTAAAGTAAACAATCCTTGCACCCGCGGGCACAAGCACCATTGTTTTCCCCCTTGTGGCAACAGCACATCCCCTAGACTCATGTTTCTTTCACTCAAACTAGTCATCGAGGGGCATGAACCCACAATCAAGCATAACGTTCCCTCTTGGAGTCACTACCTACTACTTGGCCAAAGCAATAAATAACAACGGAGAACATGCAAGAATTACTTACGAACATAAATATAAGAGAGGTGAATCAAATATATTACTCATACACAATCTGAACATAATCTCATAATCCATCGGATCCCAGCAAACTCATCATAGCAACAGCATAAGGATTACATATGTGCCTCGATCATGTAGGGTAGCTCACGAGGACTAATTAGTGAAGAACAAGAACGGGAGGAGAACATCACATAGCTACTGGTCATGGACTCATGGTCCAAGGGAGACTACTCACAACTCATCCGGGAGGCGTCCATGGTGGTGAAGAGGCTCCCGGTGGTGATCCTCCCCTCCGGCAGGGTGCCGGGAAGGGTTCTCGTGGTGCTCCCGATCTTGGAAGTGGCGGCGGCGGCGGAACAGAGATGAGATCGCGAAAAAGAGTTCCTGTTTCGAGGGTTTCTCGAGACGGTTTAAATATATGCCAAAGGGGGGCATCGGAGGAGCCTCGGGGGGCCCAGGCGCCCCCCCGGCGCGGCCCAGGGTGGGCGCGCCGCCAGGGCGCCTGGAGCCCTGGTGGCCCCCCCCGGCTGTCCTTCGAACGCACGGTAGTTTCTGGAACACTGATTTTTTTATATAATTTTTCTGGATTTTTCCTGGCAGTTCTCGTAATGTGAAAACCTGAAATACAAAAACAGCCGAAAACAGAAACTGGCACTGGGGTGCACTGAGTTAATAGGTTAGTCCAAATATGATCAAAAGTGTATGGAAGTGTATAAATATCATAGCAATATCACCCAAAAGAGGCATGGAGCAAGCAGAAGTTATAGATACGTAAATTGCCAGAAAAATTCCGGGAAAAATATATAAAAAATCAGCATTCCGGAAGCTTCCATGCGGCCAAGGTAGGGCTGGAGGGGGGCCACAGGGGCTCCAGGCGCCCAGAGGACGCGGCCCCCCTCCTGGCTGCACCGCCAGGCCGCCTGGGCCCCCCTTACCTCTTCTGACGACCCCCTTTGGCATATATTTACACCGCGTCCCGAAACCCTCGAGGACGGAACCCTTTTTCGCGATCTCATCTCTGTTCCGCCGCCGCCGCGCTTCCAAGATCGGGAGCACCAGGAGAACTCTTCCCGGCACCCTGCCGGAGGGGAGAACCACCACCGGGAGCCTCTCCACCACCATGGACGCCTCCCGGATGAGTTGTGAGTAGTCCCCCTTGGACCATGGGTCCATGACCAGTAGCTATGTGATGTTCTCCTCCCCTCTTTGTTCTTCACCGATTAGACCTCGTGAGCTGCCCTACATGATCGAGGCACATATGTAATCCTTATGCTGTTGCTATGATGAGTTTGCTGGGATCCGATGGATTATGAGATTATGTTCAGATTGTGTGTGAGTAATATATTTGATTCACCTCTTTTATATTTATGTTCTTGAGTAATTCTTGCATGTTCTCCGTTGCTGTTTATTGCTTTGGCCAAGTAGTAGGTAGTAACTCCAAGAGGGAACGTTATGCTAGATTCTGGGTTCATGCCCCTCGATGACTAGCTTGAGTGACAGAAACATGAGTCTAGGGGATGTGCTGTTGCCACAAGGGGGAAAACAACGGTGCTTGTACTTGCGGGTGCAAGGATTGTTTACTTTACGCAAAGTTCTTTTAATGCAGTTGTCTGTTGCTTTGAGTTTACACTATGGGTGGGACTCGCAACTTAATACCAGCTAGATGTTCTGGATAGATATCTCAAGGTGGATGATTAGTAGTAGATGCAGATGGATTTCGGTCTACTTGCCTTGGCGTACCGCCCATGCTTTTGAGCCTCTACCTTTCTTTGCAGTATAGTTAGCATTGGTTTGCGCACATAATCCTGTCAATTGCCCAGCTGTAATTCGTTTACCTCGCTTAGCTGTTTTACTGTCTTTTGGGAGAGAGACATCACTAGTGAACATCATGGGACCCCGGTCCATATTACCATCACTGATCACATCCGCTATTTATTTCCTGTGCTTATTTACTAGTTGCAGTCATACCTATCACTATTATCTCTTGTGTTTGATCCTTTGTAAACGACAAGGCCGGAGGGATTGACAACCTCTCTGTACTCGTTGGGAGCAAAGTTATTTATATCTGTGTGTAGGTCCTATCAATCGCTAAGTATCTGGCGCCGTTAGCAGTTGACACCTTCTTGTCGACCCTCGGAGTCTCACGGGATTCGATCCTTGGTATCTTTGCCAAGGGAAAACTACCGCTACGCTACATCTCAAACCTTCCACTTGGGGTAACCAACGAGGGGCGAGAAGCCATCAAGCAAAGTTTTCTGGCGCCGTTGCCGGGGACTCCACTCTTCAAGATAGGGGAGTTGCACGCTATCTTTTACCTTTGCTTTTTAGTCTTGTTAGTTTACCTTTCAGTTTTTGCTTTAGTGTCTTCTATCAAAAATCACAAAAATAGTTATCTTGCTTGCTTGCTACTATGGGTTCCACCGAGAACACCAAGTTGTGTGACTTCACTAGTCATAACAACGATGACTTTATCTGCACGCCTATTACTACACCTGCCACTTCAGCACCTTCTTATGAAATTAAACCTGCTTTACTGAACCTAGTTATGAAAGATCAATTCTCCTGTGCTGGAGATGATGCTGCTTTGCACCTAAATAATTTTTTTGAACTCTGTGATATGCAAAAGTACCAAGAAATAGATGGTAATATTGTTAAGCTTAAGCTTTTTCCTTTCTCCTTGAGAGGAGGAGCTAAAATTTGGTTTCAATCTTTGCGTAGAAATAGCATAGATTCTTGGGACAAGTGCAAGGATGCCTTTATTGGGAAGTACTATCCACCTGCTAAAATTATCCAACTAAGGAGTAACATAATGAATTTTAAACAATTGGATAATGAACACGTTGCCCAAGCTTGGGAACGCATGAAATCTCTTGTCAAGAACTGCCCTACTCATGGTTTGACTACTTGGATGGTTATCCAAACTTTTTCTGCAGGCTTGAACTTTACCTCGCGGAACTTGTTAGATTCGGCCGCGGGAGGAACCTTTATGTCAACTACACTTGGTGCTGCCACGAAGCTTCTCGATGAGATGATGACCAATTATTCCCAATGGCACACCGAACGCGCTCCAACAGGTAGGAAGGTAAACTCTGTCGAGGAGATTTCCTCCCTAAATGAAAAAGTTGACTTGAACATGTCTCTACTTTCCAAGCAATCTTCTATTGATCCTCGTGATGTTCCTTTAAATTCTTTGATTGCTCAAGATCAAGTAGATGTGAACTTTATCTCTAGAAACAATTTCAATAACAATGCTTATAGGAGTAATTTTGGTAGCAATCCTAGAACGTTCCCCTCTAATTCCTACGGGAACAACAATGCTTATCCTAGCACCAAGAACTCCACTTCTGAACTAGAGATTATGCTTAAAGATTTCATCACTACCCAAAAAGCCTTCAATAAGAGTGTAGAAGAAAAACTAGCCAAACTAGATGATCTCTCTTCGAAGGTAGACAATTTAGCCCATGAGGTAGAGTTGCTTAAAATTAGAACTTCCCCTCTTGAGGAGAGGAAGACCACTCCTATGAATGCTATTCAAGTGCAAATTAATGAAAACACTAGGATGTTGGCTAAACTTAAAGATAGATGGGCTAGAGAAAAGGAGGAAGAAGATAGAATTAAGAACCTACCTACCCACCACACTGTTGCTACTATCCAAGTTGTTGAGGATATCCAAACTCTTAGCACCCAATGCACTCCTGGTCCCATTGGACCTATTAATGGTGATGCTATGACCTTAACAGTAGAAACTCCTATGACCATAGAAACTACCAAACAAGTGAGCCTAAAGGACACCACTACCACTTTACTTGATAGTAGTGACCTTGATTTTGATAATTGCACCCTTTCCGAAGTTATTGATTTTCTTCACAAGATGTCTAGATATCCCCACAATAGCACTCTTAATCTTGCCTTCACGGAGCATATCACTAATGCTCTCATCAAAGGTAGGGAGGAGAAGCTTAGGGTAGAAGCCTCCATACCTAGAAAGCTAGAAGATGGTTGGGATCCTATGATTAAAATTAAGTTGAATAACTTCTCTTGCTATGCTTTATGTGATGTTGGAGCTAGTACCTCCGTTATGCCCAAAAGAATATATGATATGCTTAAATTGAAACCTTTTGATTCTTGTTCTTTTGGTGTTCGTCTTGTTGATTCTTCCATAAAGAAACCCTTGGGGAGGATCGACGATGTTCTTATCATTGTCAATGACAATTATGTTCCCATTGATTTTACTATTATGGATATTGAATGTGAACCTTCTTGTCCAATTATTTTGGGACGTCCTTTTTTTCGCACCGTTGGTGCTATCATTGACATGAAAGAGGGGAATATAAAATTCCAATTTCCTCTCAAGAAAGGGATGGAACACTTCCCTAGAAAGAAGATTAAGTTACCTTTTGAGTCCGTTATACAGGCTAGCTATTCTTTTACTATTGATAAAACTTGATCTATTTGCATTATGCCTAGCTTAAAGGCATAAAAGAAAGCGCTTTTCGGAGGCAGCCCACAATGAATAAAATTTTATTTTGCTTTTGTTGTGTCTTGATGTTTGTTACTACAGTAGCATCATCATTGTATCTTTACTTTTCAGCTTTGAGCCAAGTTTAGCCTCTGATTGCAAGAAAGTTCAAAAGTTGTGACGTGCTGTCCAGGAAACAGATTCTGTCCTTGGACAGAAAAATTCATATAAAATCACAAGATCATCTTTTTGGTCTGAATTGTTTCGACAGCGTGATCTATACAATTGGCTTTCGGGCGACTGTTCTGAGTTTTTTGATTTGAGTTGCAGAAGTGCCCCGAAAAAATTATTTACTACCTGCTGGTCTGTTTTTCACAGATTCTGTCCTGTTTTGCCTTTCCTTCGTTTTGCAAACCTTGAGCTTGCTTTTTCTTTGCAAAAACCTTTTGGCAATCTTGAGAAACAGTAGACTTTCAAGATTATCTTTATTTCCAGCAAGGAAAAATTATTTTTTTATGGGTACTAACCTCGGTAATCAGATTATGATGAGTTATGTATGAAGGGAGTTTTCAAGTGTGCGAGGGAAGATGATAAAAAGATTCAGGAGTGTCAAACGCTCAAGCTTGGGGATGCCCCCATGCACCCCCAAGAAATATTCATGAAGACTCAAGCGTCTAAGCTTGGGGATGCCCCCGTGCATCCCCTTCTCCATCAACAATTATCAGTTCGTCTTTCATTCCACTATATTTTAATCACTTCATGTGTTATGTGCTATGCTTGGAGCGTCTTGCTTTTAGTTTCCTTTTTAGTTTTCTTTAGCTTTGCTTGCTGTTCATAACGAGTTAGAACCTAGCTTGCTTTCTGTGGGAGAGAAACACGCTCCACTTCAACCTAGAACACAACATAGGATTTTCATGTTTATCTTTGCTGTGTGTGTTCTTTGTCTTTCAATAGCTACTGTCATGTTTAGCTCTTAGTTTTCATGCTTTTATTTTTAAAGAGCTTTTGTTTAGTTGGTTGCTGGAACTCTCTTGAGTAATCATGCTTATCTTGTTAAGAGAGTTGGCTTCTGTTGCACTGGTTGATATGTCTATGATAAAAATGCTATGTGCATAATGGTGCTTAGTAGTTCATGTTTTCTTATGGTTAGTCTCAAATAGCTGGGGGATTCTTAATGTGTTATTGAAGTACCAACATGATTTGTTTGCCTATGATGTGGTATGGTTTAGTGATATCTTCCTCCAAGAATTTATTTTGATTGACTTGGCATATGCTCACGCATATTTAAGACTGTAAAGAAAGTCTATCAAGCCTTGATGATCTTTAATTTCTGAGTAGCGATATAACTTCCACGCCCGATTCAATGTTGCTTTGTCGCTCTGCATGATTATGACCGTCATTGCTCTCTTAGTTGGTCGCTCCCAGTCTTTTGCTAACCTTCGCCTGTACTAACCGGACTGACTGCTTGTGCATCCAAAATCCTTTAAACCAGTTATGCCATATGCGTCCATCATACCTTCCTATACATGGTATTTACTTGCCATTCCTAGCGAAGACTTTCGTGTACCATCTCGAAATTAATCAAAAGCATTTCTCTTTTGTGCCTCTGTTTTAGCTCATGAGGAAGTATTAGTTAATTCATGATCTTTTTAAGTTGGACAAGCTTCACCCCGGGATTGCATGTCTAATCTGCAAACCCCTAATACGAGAAGGAACTGGCAAAGAGTGCGCCCGGCTCATTAAAAAATATACAACAAACAAACCCTCCTTCACGCTTGGTTCATGAGAAATCAGAAGACTTTTGGCAGTGATAAACAAAGGAGATTAAGGGGATGTGATCATCCTCGTGCGGGAGCCGTTCCTCGAAACTTGTCCATCTCGAGAAGTAATTGAGTTATCTACTAGCATTCGTTGACGAAATATGCATCTCTAAAAAATAATTTTTACCTCTGTTTTTAAAACCAAGAGCTCTGGTACATGTTTTGTCTTTGTTTCCGACCACGGATTTTCAACCTTGCCATCAAAAGCCACGGTTCGAGAGTCTCCACCTTCTTTCTTCAAAGCACCAACTATTGAGAGCATGATTGTCATTCTGAGTGTAATATGCATGAAGGAAATATGCCCTAGAGGCAATAATAAAGATGTTATTTGTATTTCCTTATATCATGATAAATGTCTTTTATTCATGCTAGAATTGTATTAACCGGAAACTTAGTACATGTGTGAATACATAGACAAAACATTATGTCCCTAGTATGCCTCTACTAGACTAGCTCATTGATCAAAGATGGTTATGTTTCCTAGCCATAGACATGAGTTGTCATTTGATCAACGGGATCACATCATTAGGAGAATGATGTGATGGAAAAGACCCATCCGTTAGCATAGCACTATGATCGTTTAGTTTAACTACTATTGCTTTCTTCATGACTTATACATGTTCCTATGACTATGAGATTATGCAACTCCCGAATACCGTAGGAACACCTTGTGTGCTATCAAACGTCACAACATAACTGGGTGATCATAAAGATGCTCTACAGGTGTCTCCGAAAGTATTTGTGGTGTTGGCATAGATCAAGATTAGGATTTGTCACTCCGAGTGTCGGAGAGGTATCTCTGGGCCCTCTCGGTAACACACATCACAATAAGCCTTGCAAGCAAAAGACTAATGAGTTAGTCACGAGATGATGTGTTACGGAACGAGTAAAGAGACTTGCCGGTAACGAGATTGAACTAGGTATAGAGATACCGATGATCGAATCTCGGGCAAGTAACATACCGTTTGACAAAAGGAACAACGTATGTTGTTATGCGGTTCTGACCGATAAAAGATCTTCGTAGAATATGTAGGAGCCAATATGAACATCCAGGTTCCGCTATTGGTTATTGACCGGAGATGAGTTTCGGTCATGTCTACATAGTTCTCGAACCCGTAGGGTCCGCACGCTTAACGTTTGATGACGATTGATATTATGAGTTTATGAGTATTGATGTACCGAAGGTAGTTCAGAGTCCCGGATGAGATCACGGACATGACGAGGAGTCTCGGAATGTCCGAGACATAAAGATTGATATATTGGACGACTATATTCGGACACCGGAAGTGTTCCGGAAAAGTTTCGGATTTATCGGGATTGCCGGAGGGGGTTACCGGAACCCCCTACGAGAGGGGATGGTCCATAGTGGGCCTAAAGGGAAAGGGAGAGGCAGCCCATAGGGCTGGCCGGCGCCCCCACCTAGGGTTCCTAGTTGGACTAGGATTGGGGGGGGGGGGCGCCACCTCTCCTATTCCTTTCCCTCTTCCTTCTTTTGGTGAATCCTACTAGGAATAGGATTGCAATCCTATTCCTAGTAGGAGTCCACTCCCTAGCCGCACCAGGAAGGGCCGGCCGGCCTCCCTCCCTTGCTCCTTTATATACGGGGGCAGGGGGGCACCCAAAGACATACAAGTTGAATTGTTTTAGCCGTGTGCGGTGCCCCCCTCCACAGAATCACACCTCGGTCATAACATCGCGGAGCTTAGGCGAAGCCCTGCGCCGGTGAACACATCATATCCGTCAGCACGCCGTCGTGCTGACGAAACTCTCCCGTGAAGCTCAACTGGATCAAGAGCTCGTGGGACGTCATCAAGCTGAACGTGTGCTGAACGCGGAGGTGCCGTACGTTCGGTGCTTGATCGGTTGGATCGCGAAGAAGTTCGACAACATCAACCGCGTCACTTGACGCTTCCGCTCCCGGTCTACGAGGGTACGTAGACACACTCTTCACTCTCGTTGCTATGCATCTGGTAGATAGATCTTGCGTGATCGTAGGAAAATTTTAAAATACTACGTTACCCAACAGTGGCATCAGAGCCAGGTCTATGCGTAGATGATATGCACGAGTAGAACACAATGAGTTGTGGGCGATACTAGTCATACTGCTTACCAGCATGTCGTACTTTGCTTCGGCGGTATTGTGAGATGAAGCGGCCCGGACCGACATTACGCGTACGCTTACGCGAGACTGGTTTCACCGTTACGAGCACTCGTTGCTTAAAGGTGACTGGCGGGTGTCTGTCTCTCTCACTTTAGCTGAATCAAGTGTGGCTACGCCCGGTCCTTGTGAAGGTTAAAACAGCACATACTTGACGAAACATCGTTGTGGTTTTGTATGCGTAGGTAAGAACGGTTCTTGCTAAAGCCCGTAGCAGCCACGTAAAACTTGCAACAACAAAGTAGAGGACGTCTAACTTGTTTTTGCAGGGCATGTTGTGATGTGATATGTGTTGGAAATATGCCCTAGAGGCAATAATAAAAGAGTTATTATTATATTTCCTTGTTCATGATAATCGTTTATTATCCATGCTATAACTGTATTGATTGGAAACTCAAATACACGTGTGGATGAATAGACAGACTTTGTGTCCCTAGTGAGCCTCTACAGGACTAGCTCGTTGATCAAAGATGACCGCGGTTTCCAGGTCATAAGACATGAGTTGTCATTTGATAACGGGATCACATCATTAGGAGAATGATGTGATGGACGAGACCCAAACGTTAACATAGCTTTTGATCGTGTCAGTTATCGCTATAGTTTTCTGCATGTCAAGTATAAGTTCCTATGACCATGAGATCATGTAACTCACTGACACCGTAGGAGTGCTTTGTGTGTGCCAAACGTCGCAACGTAACTGGGTGACTATAAAGGTACTCTACAGGTATCTCCGAGGGTGTCTGTTGAGTTGACATGGATCAAGACTGGGATTTGTCACTCCGTGTGACGGAGAGGTATCTCCGGGCCCACTCGGTAATACGTCATCTCAATGAGCTCAAAAGTGACTAAGTAGTTGGTCACGGGATTATGTATTACGGTAACGAGTAAAGAGACTTGCCGGTAACGAGATTGAACTAGGTATAGAGATGCCGACGATCGAATCTCGGGCAAGTAACATACCGACGAGACAAAGGGAACTGTATACGGGATTGCCTGAATCCTTGACATCGTGGTTCATCCGATGAGATCATCGAGAAACATGTAGGAACCAATATGGGTATCCAGATCCCGCTATTGGTTATTGACCTGAGAGTGTCTCGGTCATGTCTACATGGTTTCCGAACCCGCAGGGTCTACACACTTAACGTTCGGTGACGCTAGGGTTGTTAGTGAGAAGAGTGCATGGTTACCGAAGGTTGTTCGGAGTCCCGGATGAGATCCCGGACATGACGAGGGTCTCCGGAATGGTCCGGAGACAAAGATTGATATATAGGATGAAAGGTTTCGGAGTACCGGAAGTGTTCCGGGGAGCATCGGGAAATCGGCGGAGTACCGGGAAGGTTTTCGGGGGGTCCGGAAGGTGTTCTGGGCCTATTGGGCCACAAGGGGGGACACCACAGCCCTCAGGGGGCTGTGCGCCCCCCCTGGGCCCTCTCCCCATGCGGCTAAGGGGGTGGGACCCCCTAGGGCTGGCCGCACCCCTTGGGCTTGGGGGGCAAGGCACCTAGGGGGGAAACCCTAGGGCCTGGGCGCCTCCCCCTGCCCTGGCCGCCGCCCCCCTCCCCTTGCCCTGGCCGCCGGCCCCTAGGGGGAAACCCTAGGGCGCCCTAGCCTCTCCACCCCCCCTATATATAGTGGGGCAAAGGGAGGGCAGCCAATACAGTTCGTGCCTCGGTGCTGCCCTCCCTCTCCCGTCATATCTTCTTCTCCCGCGGTGCTTAGGCGAAGCCCTGCTAGAGTTCTTCTCCACCATAACCACCACGCCGTCGTGCTGCCGGTTCTCCATCAACCTCTCCTCCACCCCTTGCTGGATCAAGAAGGAGGAGACGTCCCCGAGCCGTACGTGTGAAGAACGCGGAGGCACCGTTGCTTCGGTGCTAGGTCTTCGGCGATCTGAATCGCGACGAGTACGACTCCATCATCCGCGTTCATAATGCTTCCGCTTAGCGATCTACAAGGGTACGTAGATCACACTCCTTCCTCGTAGTTGCATCTACTAGATTGATCTTGGTGAACGGTAGGAAAAATTTTTGTTTCCCATGCAACGTTCTCCAACAGTGGCATCATGAGCTAGGATCTTGCGTAGATGCTTTCTCGAGTAGAACACAAAGAAGTTTGTGGCGTTGATGTTTAAATTGCTGCCCTCCTTAGTCTTTCTTGATTCAGCGGTATTATAGGATGAAGCGGCCCGGACCAACTTTACATGTCCACGTACATGAGACCGGTTCCATCGACAGACATGTGACTTTTGTTGCATAAGATGGCTGGCGGGTGTCTGTCTCTCCTATCTTAGTTGAATCGGAATAGAACAAGGCGGTCCTTGTAGAAGGTTAAATAGCAACTTGAATATCACCGTTGTGGTTTTGCGTAGGTAAGAAGCGTTCTTGCTAGATACCCATAGCAGCCACGTAAAACATGCAACAACAAATTAGAGGACGTCTAACTTGTTTTTGCAGGGTATGTATGTGATATGATATGGCCAATGACATGATGAAATATATTTTGATGTATGAGATGATCATGTTGTAATAGTTAACATCGACTTGCATGTCGATGCATACGGCAACCGGCAGGAGCCATAGTGTTGTCTTTATTTTTGTATGACCTGCGTGTCAATCATTAAGCGCTTTGTAATGCTTTACTTTATCGCTAAACGGTAGCAATAGTAGTAAGAGCATGGTGGGGCGCCGACAACCCCGATGGCAACACGATGATGGAGATCATGATGATGGAGATCATGGTGTGGCGCCGGTGACGATGGAGATCATGCCGGTGCTTTGGAGATGGAGATCAAAAGCACGAGTTGATGGCCATATCATGTCACTTATGATTTGCATGTGATGTTAATCCTTTTATGCATCTTATTTTGCTTAGGACGACGGTAGCATTATAAGGTGATCCTTCACTAAAATTTCAAGATAAAATTGTGTTCCCCCCGAGTGTGCGCCGTTGCGAAGGTTCGTCGTTTCGAAGCACCACGTGATGATCGGGTGTGATAGACTCTACGTTCGCATACAACGCGTGCAAGCCAGTTTTGCACGTGCAGAACACTCGGGTTAGACTTGACGAGCCTAGCATGTACAGACATGGCCTCGGAACACGGAGGACCGAAAGGTCGAGCATGAGTCATATAGTAGATATGATCAACATGTTGATGTTCACCATTGACACCACCTCATCTCACGTGATGATCGGACTTGGGTTGGTGAATTTGGATCATGTCACGCTCGAATGACCGGAGGGATGTCAATTTGAGTGGGAGTTATAATTAATTTGATTAGGTAATAACTCACTTATCATGAACAATAGTCTAAAAATGTCTTTGCAAATTTATGTTGTAGATGGCTCGCGCAGGAGTTCCCCTGAATTTTAATGCGTTCCTAGAGAAAGCTAAACTGAAAGATGATGGGAGCAACTTTGTGGACTGGCTCCGCAATTTGAGGATCATCCTCACAGCTGCCCAAAAGGTTTATGTCCTAAATGCACCGCTAGGTCAACCCCCCGCTCCTGGAGCCTCTGCGGACGATATGAACGTCTGGCAGACGCGTTCGGATGACTATTCGATAGTACAGTGTGCCATGTTGTACGGCTTGGAAGGAGGACTCCAAAGGCGTTTTGAACGTCATGGTGCATATGAGATGTACACGGAGTTGAAATTCATCTTTGAGAAGAATGCTAAGATCGAGAGGTATGAGACCACCGATAAATTCTTCGCTTGCAAGATGGAGGAGAATTCGTCTGTCAGTGAGCACTTACTGAAGATGTCTGGGTACTATACCCGCATAGCTGATCTGGGACTTGTGTTCCCGGATGAGGCTATCATTGACAGAATTCTCCAGTCACTCCCTCCAAGCTACAAGAGCTTCGTACAGCAGTATAACATGCAAGGGATGAACAAGACCATCGCCGAGCTGTTTTCGATGCTGAAAGTCGCTGAGGCAGACATCCAGAAGGAGTATCAAGTGTTGATGGTCAATAAAACCACTAGTTTCAAGAAGAATGGCAAGGGCAAGAAGGGTAACTCTAAGAAGGGTGGCAAAGCAGTTGCTAATCCAGTGAAGAAACCCAAGGCTGGGCCCAAGCCAGAGACTGAGTGTTTCTATTGCAAGGGGAACGGCCACTGGAAGCGGAACTGCCCCAAGTATCTGGCGGACAAGAAGGGGGCCAACAACAACAAAGGTATATGTGATATACATGTTATTGATGTGTACCTTACCAACTCTCGTTGTAGTGCCTGGGTATTTGATACCGGTTCGGTTGCTCACATTTGCAACTCTAAACAGGAACTGCAGAATAAACGGAGGCTGGCGAAGGACGAAGTGACGATGCGCGTGGGAAATGGTTCCAAGGTTGATGTGATCGCCGTCGGCACGCTCGCTCTTCGATTACCACCGGGATTAGTTATGAACCTGAATAATTGTTATTTAGTGCCTGCGTTAAGCATGAACATTATATCTGGATCTTGTTTATTGCGAGACGGTTACTCATTTAAGTCAGAGAATAATGGTTGTTCTATTTATATGAGTAATATCTTTTATGGTCATGCACCCGAAGTTAGGGGTTTATTCTTATTGAATCTCGATAGTGATGATACACATGTTCATAACATTGATGCCAAAAGATGTAGAGTTGATAATGACAATACCACTTTCTTGTGGCACTGCCGTCTGGGTCATATCGGCGTAAAACGCATGAGGAAGCTCCATGCTGATGGACTTTTGGAGTCTCTTGATTTTGAATCACTTGACACGTGCGAGCCGTGCCTCATGGGCAAGATGACAAGGACCCCGTTTTCAGGGACAATGGAACGGGCAAGTGACTTATTGGAAATCATACATACCGATGTGTGCGGTCCGATGAGTGTAACGGTGCGCGGTGGATATCGTTATTTTCTCACCTTCACTGACGACTTAAGTAGATATGGGTATATTTACTTGATGAAGCATAAGTCTGAAACTTTTGAAAAGTTCAAGCAATTTCAGAGTGAAGTTGAAAATCATCGTAACAAGAAGATCAAGTTCCTACGATCTGATCGAGGGGGAGAATATCTGAGTTATGAGTTTGGTGATCACTTAAGAAAATGTGGAATTGTTTCACAGTTGACACCACCTGGAACACCACAGCGTAATGGTGTGTCCGAACGTCGTAATCGAACCCTATTAGATATGGTACGTTCTATGATGTCTCTTGCCGACTTGCCACTATCGTTTTGGGGATATGCGTTAGAGACAGCTGCATTCACTTTAAATAGGGCTCCATCTAAGTCCGTTGAGACAACACCGTATGAATTGTGGTTTGGTAAGAAACCTAAGTTGTCTTTTCTCAAGGTTTGGGGTTGCGATGCTTATGTCAAAAGGCTTCAGCCAGAAAAGCTCGAACCCAAAGCGGACAAATGTGTCTTCATAGGATACCCAAAAGAAACAGTTGGGTACACCTTCTATCTCAGATCCGAGGGCAAAGTGTTTGTCGCTAAGAACGGGTCCTTTCTCGAGAAAGAGTTTCTCTCGAAAGAATTGAGTGGGAGGAAGGTAGAACTTGATGAGGTTATTGAACCTCTGCTTCAACCAGAAAGTAGCGCAGCACAGAAAGATGTTTTTGTGGAGCCTGCAGAGGTTGAAGAGGAAGCCAATGATGATGATCAAGAAGCTTCTGATCAAGTTACTACCGAACCTCGTAGGTCGACAAGGGTACGCACTGCACCTGAGTGGTATGGTAACCCTGTCTTGGAGGTCATGTTGTTAGACAACGGTGAACCTACGAGCTATGGAGAAGCGATGGTGGGCCCAGATTCCGACAAATGGTTAGAGGCTATGAAATCCGAGATGGGATCCATGTATGAAAACAAAGTATGGACTTTGGAAGTATTACCTGAAGGGCGGAAGGCCATTCAGAATAAATGGATTTTTAAGAGGAAGACGGACGCTGACGGTAATGTCACCGTGTATAAAGCTCGACTTGTGGCAAAGGGTTTTTCACAAGTTCAAGGGATTGACTACGATGAGACTTTCTCACCCGTAGCGATGCTTAAATCCGTCCGAATCATGTTAGCAATAGCTGCATATTTCGATTATGAAATTTGGCAGATGGATGTCAAAACAGCGTTCCTTAACGGTTTTCTTAAGGAAGAGTTGTATATGATGCAACCGGAAGGTTTTGTCGATCCAGAGAATGCTGACAAAGTATGCAGGCTTCAGCGTTCCATTTATGGGCTGGTGCAAGCATCTCGGAGTTGGAATCTTCGCTTTGATGAGGTGATCAAAGCGTTTGGGTTTATACAAGTTTACAATGAAGCTTGTATTTACAAGAAAGTGAGTGGGAGCTCTATAGCGTTTCTAATATTATATGTGGATGACATATTGCTGATTGGAAACAATATAGAATTTTTGGATAGCGTGAAGGGGTATTTGAACAAGAGTTTTTCGATGAAGGATCTCGGTGAAGCTGCTTTCATATTGGGCATCAAGATCTATAGAGATAGATCAAGACGCTTGATAGGACTTTCACAAAGCACATACCTTGATAAAGTTTTGAAGAAGTTCAAAATGGATCAATCCAAGAAGGGGTTCTTGCCGGTATTGCAAGGTACAAAGTCGAGTAAGACTCAGTGCCCAGTGACTGCGGAAGATAGAGAAAAGATGAGTGTCGTCCCCTATGCTTCAGCCATAGGCTCTATCATGTATGCAATGCTGTGCACGAGACCAGATGTCAGCCTTGCCATAAGTATGGCCGGAAGGTTTCAAAGTAATCCTGGTATGGATCACTGGACAGCGGTCAAGAATATCCTAAAGTACCTGAAAAGGACTAAGGATATGTTTCTCGTTTATGGAGGTGATCAAGAGCTCGTCGTAAAGGGTTACGTCGATGCAAGTTTTGACACTGATCCGGATGACTCTAAGTCTCAAACCGGATACGTATATATTCTCAACGGGGGAGCGGTAAGCTGGTGCAGTTCCAAGCAGAGCGTGGTAGCTGATTCTACATGTGAAGCGGAGTATATAGCTGCCTCGGAGGCGGCTAAGGAAGGTGTCTGGATGAAGGAGTTCATGACAGATCTTGGAGTTGTGCCTAGTGCACTGAACCCAATGACTCTGTTCTGTGACAACACTGGTGCCATTGCTCTAGCCAAGGAACCAAGGTTTCACAAGAGGACCAGACACATAAAACGACGCTTCAATTCCATCCGCGATTCGGTCAAGGAGGAGGACATAAACATTTGCAAAGTACACACGGATTTGAATGTTGCAGATCCGTTGACTAAGCCTCTTCCACGGGCTAAGCACGATCAACACCAAGACTCTATGGGTGTTAGATTCATTACCTTGTAATACTAGATTATTGACTCTAGTGCAAGTGGGAGACTGTTGGAAATATGCCCTAGAGGCAATAATAAAAGAGTTATTATTATATTTCCTTGTTCATGATAATCGTTTATTATCCATGCTATAACTGTATTGATTGGAAACTCAAATACACGTGTGGATGAATAGACAGACTTTGTGTCCCTAGTGAGCCTCTACAGGACTAGCTCGTTGATCAAAGATGACCGCGGTTTCCAGGTCATAGACATGAGTTGTCATTTGATAACGGGATCACATCATTAGGAGAATGATGTGATGGACGAGACCCAAACATAAACATAGCTTTTGATCGTGTCAGTTATCGCTATAGTTTTCTGCATGTCAAGTATAAGTTCCTATGACCATGAGATCATGTAACTCACTGACACCGTAAGAGTGCTTTGTGTGTGCCAAACGTCACAACGTAACTGGGTGACTATAAAGGTACTCTACAGGTATCTCCGAAGGTGTCTGTTGAGTTGACATGGATCGAGACTGGGATTTGTCACTCCGTATGACGGAGAGGTATCTCCGGGCCCACTCGGTAATACGTCATCTCAATGAGCTCAAAGTGACTAAGTAGTTGGTCACGGGATTATGTATTACGGTAACGAGTAAAGAGACTTGCCGGTAACGAGATTGAACTAGGTATAGAGATACCGACGATCGAATCTCGGGCAAGTAACATACCGACGAGACAAAGGGAACTGTATACGGGATTGCCTGAATCCTTGACATCGTGGTTCATCCGATGAGATCATCGAGAAACATGTAGGAGCCAATATGGGTATCCAGATCCCGCTATTGGTTATTGACCTGGGAGTGTCTTGGTCATGTCTACATGGTTTCCGAACCCGCAGGGTCTACACACTTAACGTTCGGTGACGCTAGGGTTGTTAGTGAGAAGAGTGCATGGTTACCGAAGGTTGTTCGGAGTCCCGGATGAGATCCCGGACATGACGAGGGTCTCCGGAATGGTCCGGAGACGAAGATTGATATATAGGATGAAAGGTTTCGGAGTACCGGAAATGTTCCGGGGAGCATCGGGAAATCGGCGGAGTACCGGAAGGGTTTTCGGGGGGTCCGGAAGTTGTTCTGGGCCTATTGGGCCACAAGGGGGAACACCACAGCCCTCAGGGGGCTGTGCGCCCCCCCTGGGCCCTCTTCCCATGCGGCTAAGGGGGTGGGACCCCCTAGGGCTGGCCGCACCCCTTGGCCTTGGGGGGCAAGGCACCTAGGGGGGAAACCCTAGGGCCTGGGCGCCCCCCCCCCCTGCCCTGGCCGCCGCCCCCTCCCCTTGCCCTGGCCGCCGGCCCCTAGGGGGAAACCCTAGGGCGCCCTCACCTCTCCACCCCCCCTATATATAGTGGGGCAAAGGGAGGGCAGCCAACACAGTTTGTGCCTCGGTGCTGCCCTCCCTCTCCCGTTACATCTTCCTCTCCCGCGGTGCTTAGGCGAAGCCCTGCTGGAGTTCTTCTCCACCATCACCACCACGCCGTCGTGCTGCCGGTTCTCCATCAACCTCTCCTCCACCCCTTGCTGGATCAAGAAGGAGGAGACGTCCCCGAGCCGTACGTGTGAAGAACGCGGAGGCACCGTTGCTTCGGTGCTAGGTCTTCGGCGATCTGAATCGCGACGAGTACGACTCCATCATCCGCGTTCATAACGCTTCCGCTTAGCGATCTACAAGGGTACGTAGATCACACTCCCCTCTCGTAGTTGCATCTACTAGATTGATCTTGGTGAACGGTAGGAAAATTTTTGTTTCCCATGCAACGTTCCCCAACAGTGGTATCAGAGCTAGGATCTTGCGTAGATGCTTTCTCGAGTAGAACACAAAAGGGTTTGTGGCGTTGATGTTTAAATTGCTGCCCTCCTTAGTCTTTCTTGATTCAACGGTATTATAGGATGAAGCGGCCCGGACCAACTTTACATGTCCACGTACATGAGACCGGTTCCATCGACAGACATGTGACTTTTGTTGCATAAGATGGCTGGCGGGTGTCTGTCTCTCCTATCTTAGTTGAATCGGAATAGAACAAGGCGGTCCTTGTAGAAGGTTAAATAGCAACTTGAATATCACCGTTGTGGTTTTGCGTAGGTAAGAAGCGTTCTTGCTAGATTCCCATAGCAGCCACGTAAAACATGCAACAACAAATTAGAGGACGTCTAACTTGTTTTTGCAGGGTATGTATGTGATGTGATATGGCCAATGACATGATGAAATATATTTTGATGTATGAGATGATCATGTTGTAATAGTTAACATCGACTTGCATGTCGATGCATACGGCAACCGGCAGGAGCCATAGGGTTGTCTTTATTTTTTGTATGACCTGCGTGTCAATCATTAAGCGCTTTGTAATGCTTTACTTTATCGCTAAATGGTAGCAATAGTAGTAAGAGCATGGTGGGGCGCCGACAACCCCGATGGCAACACGATGATGGAGATCATGATGATGGAGATCATGGTGTGGCGCCGGTGACGATGGAGATCATGCCGGTGCTTTGGAGATGGAGATCAAAAGCACGAGTTGATGGCCATATCATGTCACTTATGATTTGCATGTGATGTTAATCCTTTTATGCATCTTATTTTGCTTAGGACGACGGTAGCATTATAAGGTGATCCTTCACTAAAATGTCAAGATAAAATTGTGTTCCCCCCGAGTGTGCGCCGTTGCGAAGGTTCGTCGTTTCGAAGCACCACGTGATGATCGGGTGTGATAGACTCTACGTTCGCATACAACGGGTGCAAGCCAGTTTTGCACGTGCAGAACACTCGGGTTAGACTTGACGAGCCTAGCATGTACAGACATGGCCTCGGAACACGGAGGACCGAAAGGTCGAGCATGAGTCATATAGTAGATATGATCAACATGTTGATGTTCACCATTGACACCACCTCATCTCACGTGATGATCGGACTTGGGTTGGTGAATTTGGATCATGTCACGCTCGAATGACCGGAGGGATGTCAATTTGAGTGGGAGTTATAATTAATTTGATTAGGTAATAACTCACTTATCATGAACAATAGTCTAAAAATGTCTTTGCAAATTTATGTTGTAGATGGCTCGCGCAGGAGTTCCCCTGAATTTTAATGCGTTCCTAGAGAAAGCTAAAGTGAAAGATGATGGGAGCAACTTTGTGGACTGGCTCCGCAATCTGAGGATCATCCTCACAGCTGCCCAAAAGGTTTATGTCCTAAATGCACCGCTAGGTCAACCCCCCGCTCCTGGAGCCTCTGCAGACGATATGAACGTCTGGCAGACGCGTTCGGATGACTATTCGATAGTACAATGTGCCATGTTGTACGGCTTGGAAGGAGGACTCCAAAGGCGTTTTGAACGTCATGGTGCATATGAGATGTACACGGAGTTGAAATTCATCTTTGAGAAGAATGCTAAGATCGAGAGGTATGAGACCACCGATAAATTCTTCGCTTGCAAGATGGAGGAGAATTCGTCTGTCAGTGAGCACTTACTGAAGATGTCTGGGTACTATACCCGCATAGCTGATCTGGGACTTGTGTTCCCGGATGAGGCTATCATTGACAGAATTCTCCAGTCACTCCCTCCAAGCTACAAGAGCTTCATCCAGCAGTACAACATGCAAGGGATGAATAAAACCATCGCCGAGCTGTTTTCGATGCTGAAAGTCGCTGAGGCAGACATCCAGAAGGAGTATCAAGTGTTGATGGTCAATAAGACCACCAGTTTCAAGAAGAATGGCAAGGGCAAGAAGGGTAACTCTAAGAAGGGTGGCAAAGCAGTTGCTAATCCAGTGAAGAAACCCAAGGCTGGGCCCAAGCCAGAGACTGAGTGTTTCTATTGCAAGGGGAATGGCCACTGGAAGCGGAACTGCCCCAAGTATCTGGCGGACAAGAAGGGGGCCAACAACAACAAAGGTATATATGATATACATGTTATTGATGTGTACCTTACCAACTCTCGTTGTAGTGCCTGGGTATTTGATACCGGTTCGGTTGCTCACATTTGCAACTCTAAACCGGAACTGCGGAATAAACGGAGGCTGGCGAAGGACGAAGTGACGATGCGCGTGGGAAATGGTTCCAAGGTTGATGTGATCGCCGTCGGCACGCTCGCTCTTCGATTACCATCGGGATTAGTTATGAACCTGAATAATTGTTATTTAGTGCCTGCGTTAAGCATGAACATTATATCTGGATCTTGTTTATTGCGAGACGGTTACTCATTTAAGTCAGAGAATAATGGTTGTTCTATTTATATGAGTAATATCTTTTATGGTCATGCACCCGAAGTTAGGGGTTTATTCTTATTGAATCTCGATAGTGATGATACACATGTTCATAACATTGATGCCAAAAGATGTAGAGTAGATAATGATAATACCACTCTCTTGTGGCACTGCCGTCTCGGTCATATCGGCGTGAAACGCATGAGGAAGCTCCATGCTGATGGACTTTTGGAGTCTCTTGATTTTGAATCACTTGACACGTGCGAGCCGTGCCTAATGGGCAAGATGACAAGGACCCCGTTTTCAGGGACAATGGAACGGGCAAGTGACTTATTGGAAATCATACATACTGATGTGTGCGGTCCGATGAGTGTAACGGCGCGCGGTGGATATCGTTATTTTCTCACCTTCACTGACGACTTAAGTAGATATGGGTATATTTACTTGATGAAGCATAAGTCTGAAACTTTTGAAAAGTTCAAGCAATTTCAGAGTGAAGTTGAAAATCATCGTAACAAGAAGATCAAGTTCCTACGATCTGATCGAGGGGGAGAATATCTGAGTTATGAGTTTGGTGATCACTTAAGAAAATGTGGAATTGTTTCACAGTTGACACCACCTGGAACACCACAGCGTAATGGTGTGTCCGAACGTCGTAATCGGACCCTATTAGATATGGTACGTTCTATGATGTCTCTTGCCGACTTGCCACTATCGTTTTGGGGATATGCGTTAGAGACAGCTGCATTCACTTTAATAGGGCTCCATCTAAGTCCGTTGAGACAACACCGTATGAACTGTGGTTTGGTAAGAAACCTAAGTTGTCTTTTCTCAAGGTTTGGGGTTGCGATGCTTATGTCAAAAGGCTTCAGCCAGAAAAGCTCGAACCCAAAGCGGACAAATGTGTCTTCATAGGATACCCAAAAGAAACAGTTGGGTACACCTTCTATCTCAGATCCGAGGGCAAAGTGTTTGTCGCTAAGAACGGGTCCTTCCTCGAGAAAGAGTTTCTCTCGAAAGAATTGAGTGGGAGGAAGGTAGAACTTGATGAGGTTATTGAACCTCTGCTTCAACCAGAAAGTAGCGCAGCACAGAAAGATGTTTTTGTGGAGCCTACAGAGGGTGAAGAGGAAGCCAATGATGATGATCAAGAAGCTTCCGATCAAGTTACTACCGAACCTCGTAGGTCGACAAGGGTACGCACTGCACCTGAGTGGTATGGTAACCCTGTCTTGGAGGTCATGTTGTTAGACAACGGTGAACCTACGAGCTATGGAGAAGCGATGGTGGGCCCAGATTCCGACAAATGGTTAGAGGCCATGAAATCCGAGATGGGATCCATGTATGAAAACAAAGTATGGACTTTGGAAGTATTACCTGAAGGGCGGAAGGCCATTCAGAATAAATGGATTTTTAAGAGGAAGACGGACGCTGACGGTAATGTCACCGTGTATAAAGCTCGACTTGTGGCAAAGGGTTTTTCACAAGTTCAAGGGATTGACTACGATGAGACTTTCTCACCCGTAGCGATGCTTAAATCCGTCCGAATCATGTTAGCAATAGCTGCATTTTTCGATTATGAAATTTGGCAGATGGATGTCAAAACAGCGTTCCTTAACGGTTTTCTTAAGGAAGAGTTGTATATGATGCAACCAGAAGGTTTTGTTCATCCAGAGAATGCTGACAAAGTATGCAAGCTCCAGCGTTCCATTTATGGGCTGGTGCAAGCATCTCGGAGTTGGAATCTTCGCTTTGATGAGGTGATCAAAGCGTTTGGGTTTATACAAGTTTACAATGAAGCTTGTATTTACAAGAAAGTGAGTGGGAGCTCTATAGCGTTTCTAATATTATATGTGGATGACATATTGCTGATTGGAAACAATATAGAATTTTTGGATAGCGTGAAGGGGTATTTGAACAAGAGTTTTTCGATGAAAGATCTCGGTGAAGCTGCTTTCATATTGGGCATCAAGATCTATAGAGATAGATCAAGACGCTTGATAGGACTTTCACAAAGCACGTACCTTGATAAAGTTTTGAAGAAGTTCAAAATGGATCAATCCAAGAAGGGGTTCTTACCGGTATTGCAAGGTACAAAGTTGAGTAAGACTCAATGCCCAGTGACTGCGGATGATAGAGAAAAGATGAGTGTCGTCCCCTATGCTTCAGCCATAGGCTCTATCATGTATGCAATGCTGTGCACAAGACCGGATGTCAGCCTTGCCATAAGTATGGCCGGAAGGTTTCAAAGTAATCCTGGTATGGATCACTGGACAGCGGTCAAGAATATCCTAAAGTACCTGAAAAGGACTAAGGATATGTTTCTCGTGTATGGAGGTGATCAAGAGCTCGTCGTAAAGGGTTACGTCGATGCAAGCTTTGACACTGATCCGGATGACTCTAAGTCTCAAACCGGATACGTATATATTCTCAACGGGGGAGCGGTAAGCTGGTGCAATTCCAAGCAGAGCGTGGTAGCTGATTCTACATGTGAAGCGGAGTATATAGCTGCCTCAGAGGCGGCGAAGGAAGGTGTCTGGATGAAGGAATTCATGACAGATCTTGGAGTTGTGCCTAGTGCACTGAACCCAATGACTCTGTTCTGTGACAACACTGGTGCCATTGCTCTAGCCAAGGAACCAAGGTTTCACAAGAGGACCAGACACATAAAGCGACGCTTCAATTCCATCCGCGATTCGGTCAAGGAGGAGGACATAAACATTTGCAAAGTACACACGGATTTGAATGTTGCAGATCCGTTGACTAAGCCTCTTCCACGGGCTAAGCACGATCAACACCAAGACTCTATGGGTGTTAGATTCATTACCTTGTAATGCTAGATTATTGACTCTAGTGCAAGTGGGAGACTGTTGGAAATATGCCCTAGAGGCAATAATAAAAGAGTTATTATTATATTTCCTTGTTCATGATAATCGTTTATTATCCATGCTATAACTGTATTGATTGGAAACTCAGATACACGTGTGGATGAATAGACAGACTTTGTGTCCCTAGTGTGCCTCTAAAGGACTAGCTCGTTGATCGAAGATGACCGCGGTTTCCAGGTCATAAGACATGAGTTGTCATTTGATAACGGGATCACATCATTAGGAGAATGATGTGATGGACGAGACCCAAACGTTAACATAGCTTTTGATCGTGTCAGTTATCGCTATAGTTTTCTGCATGTCAAGTATAAGTTCCTATGACCATGAGATCATGTAACTCACTGACACCGTAGGAGTGCTTTGTGTGTGCCAAACGTCGCAACGTAACTGGGTGACTATAAAGGTACTCTACAGGTATCTCCGAGGGTGTCTGTTGAGTTGACATGGATCAAGACTGGGATTTGTCACTCCGTGTGACGGAGAGGTATCTCCGGGCCCACTCGGTAATACGTCATCTCAATGAGCTCAAAATGACTAAGTAGTTGGTCACGGGATTATGTATTACGGTAACGAGTAAAGAGACTTGCCGGTAACGAGATTGAACTAGGTATAGAGATACCGACGATCGAATCTCGGGCAAGTAACATACCGACGAGACAAAGGGAACTGTATACGGGATTGCCTGAATCCTTGACATCGTGGTTCATCCGATGAGATCATCGAGAAACATGTAGGAGCCAATATGGGTATCCAGATCCCGCTATTGGTTATTGACCTGGGAGTGTCTTGGTCATGTCTACATGGTTTCCGAACCCGCAGGGTCTACACACTTAACGTTCGGTGACGCTAGGGTTGTTAGTGAGAAGAGTGCATGGTTACCGAAGGTTGTTCGGAGTCCCGGATGAGATCCCGGACATGACGAGGGTCTTCGGAATGGTCCGGAGACGAAGATTGATATATAGGATGAAAGGTTTCGGAGTACCGGAAGTGTTCCGGGGAGCATCGGGAAATCGGCGGAGTACCGGGAAGGTTTTCGGGGGGTCCGGAAGGTGTTCTGGGCCTATTGGGCCACAAGGGGGGACACCACAGCCCTCAGGGGGCTGTGCGCCCCCCCTGGGCCCTCTCCCCATGCGGCTAAGGGGGTGGGACCCCCTAGGGCTGGCCGCACCCTTTGGGCTTGGGGGGCAAGGCACCTAGGGGGGAAACCCTAGGGCCTGGGCGCCTCCCCCTGCCCTGGCCGCCGCCCCCTCCCCTTGCCCTGGCCGCCGGCCCCTAGGGGGAAACCCTAGGGCGCCCTAGCCTCTCCACCCCCCCTATATATAGTGGGGCAAAGGGAGGGCAGCCAACACAGTTTGTGCCTCGGTGCTGCCCTCCCTCTCCCGTCATATCTTCTTCTCCCGCGGTGCTTAGGCGAAGCCCTGCTGGAGTTCTTCTCCACCATCACCACCACGCCGTCGTGCTGCCGGTTCTCCATCAACCTCTCCTCCACCCCTTGCTGGATCAAGAAGGAGGAGACGTCCCCGAGCCGTACGTGTGAAGAACGCGGAGGCACCGTTGCTTCGGTGCTAGGTCTTCGGCGATCTGAATCGCGACGAGTACGACTCCATCATCCGCGTTCATAACGCTTCCGCTTAGCGATCTACAAGGGTACGTAGATCACACTCCCCTCTCGTAGTTGCTTCTACTAGATTGATCTTGGTGAACGGTAGGAAAATTTTTGTTTCCCATGCAACGTTCCCCAACAATATGGTCAAGACATGATGAGTTATACGATTTTGTATGAGATGATCATGTTTTGTAAAGTTATCGGCAACTGGCAGGAGCCATATGGTTGTCGCTTTATTGTATGAAATGCAATCGCCATGTAATTGCTTTACTTTATCACTAAGCGGTAGCGATAGTTGAGGAAGCAATAGTTGGCGAGACGACAACGATGCTACGATGGAGATCAAGGTGTCGCGCCGGTGACGAAGGTGATCATAACGGTGCTTTGGAGATAGAGATCAAAAGCACAAGATGATGATGGCCATATCATGTCACATATTTTGATTGCATGTGATGTTTATCTTATTATGCTTCTTATTTTGCTTAGAACGACGGTAGCATTATAAGATGATCCCTTACTAAATTTCAAGGTATAAGTGTTTTCCCTGAGTATGCACCGTTGCGAAAGTTCGTCGTGCCGAGACACCACGTGATGATCGGGTGTGATAAGCTCTACGTTCAAATACAACGGGTGTAAGCCAGTTTTGCACACGCAGAATACTCGGGTTAAACTTGACGAGCCTAGCATATACAGATATGGCCTCGGAACACTGGAGACCGAAAGGTCGAGCGTGAATCATATAGTAGATATGATCAACATAAGATGTTCACCATTGAAACTACTCCATCTCACGTGATGATCGGACATGGTTTAGTTGATTTGGATCACGTGATCATTTAGATGACCAGAGGGATGTCTATCTAAGTAGGAGTTCTTTAAATTAATATGATTAAATTGAACTTTAATTTATCATGAACTTAGTCCTGATAGTTTTGCATATCTATGTCGTTGTAGATCAATGGCCCGTGCTACCGTTCCTTTGAATTTTAATGCATTCCTAGAGAAAGCTAAGTTGAAAGATGATGGTAGCAATTACACGGACTGGGTCCGTAACCTGAGGATTATCCTCATTGCTGCACAGAAGAATTATGTCCTTGAAGCACCGCTAGGTGACAAGCCCCCTTCCGCTAATGTAGACGCTTTGAACGTCTGGCAGTCGCGGTCTGATGACTACACGATAGTTCATTGTGCCATGCTTTACGGCCTAGAACCGGGACTTCAACGACGTTTTGAACGTCATGGACCATATGAGATGTTCCAGGAGTTGAAGTTAATATTTCAAGCAAATGCCCGAATTGAGAAATATGAGATTTCCAATAAGTTCTACAGCTGCAAGATGGAGGAGAATAGTTCTATCAGTGAACACTTGCTCAGAATGTCTGGGTACTACAATCATATGACTCAACTTGGTTGCAAAGTTGACGAGGATAGTGTTATTGATAGAGTTCTTCAATCACTGCCACCAAGCTATAAAGGCTTCGTGATGAACTATAACATGCAAGGGATGCAAAAGACAATTCCCGAGCTCTTCGCTATGCTCAAAGCTGCGGAGGTAGAAATCAAAAAGGAGCATCAAGTGTTGATGGTTAGCAAGACCACTAGTTTCAAGAAAAAGGGCAAGGGAAAGAAAGGGAACTTCAAAAAGAATAGCAAGTCAGTTGCTACTTCCACGAAGAAACCCAAATCTGGAGCCAAGCCTGAAACTGAGTGCTTCTATTGCAAGGGGACTGGACACTGGAAGCGGAACTGCCCCAAGTATTTGGCGGATAAGAAGGATGGCAAGATGAACAAAGGTATATGTGATATACATGTTATTGATGTGTACCTTACTAATGCTCGTAGTAGTACCTGGGTATTTGATACCGGTTCGGTTGCTAATATTTGTAACTCGAAACAGGGACTACGGATTAAACGAAGATTAGCTAAGGACGAGGTGACGATGCGCGTGGGAAACGGTTCCAAAGTCGATGTGATCGCCGTCGGCACGCTACCTCTACATCTACCTTCGGGATTAGTTTTAGACCTAAATAATTGTTATTTGGTGCCAGCGTTGAGCATGAACATTATATCTGGATCTTGTTTATTGCGAGATGGTTATTCATTTAAATCAGAGAACAATGGTTGTTCTATTTTAATGAATAATATCTTTTATGGTCATGCACCCTTGAAGAGTGGTCTATTCTTATTGGATCTCGATTGTAGTGATACACATATTCATAATATTGAAACCAAAAGATGCAAGGTTAATAATGATAGTGCAACTTATTTGTGGCACTGCCGTTTAGGTCATATTGGTGTAAAACGCATGAAGAAACTCCATAATGATGGACTTTTGGAATCACTTGATTATGAATCACTTGGTGCTTGCGAACCATGCCTCATGGGCAACATGACTAAAACTCCGTTCTCCGGAACTATGGAACAAGCAACAAATTTGTTGGAAATCATACATACTGATGTATGTGGACCAATGAGTGTTGATGCTCGCGGCGGGTATCGTTATTTTCTGACCTTCACTGATGATTTGAGCAGATATGGGTATATCTACATAATGAAACACAAGTCTGAAACATTTGAAAAGTTCAAAGAATTTCAGAGTGAAGTAGAGAATCATCGTAACAAGAAAATAAAGTTCCTACGATCTGATCGTGGAGGAGAATATTTGAGTTACGAGTTTGGTCTTCATTTAAAACAATGTGGAATAGTTTCACAACTCACGCCACCTGGAACACCACAGCGTAATGGTGTGTCCGAACGTCGTAACCGTATTTTATTGGATATGGTGCGATCTATGATGTCTCTTACCGATTTACCACTATCGTTTTGGGGTTATGCTTTAGAGACAGCTGCATTCACGTTAAATAGGGCACCATCTAAATCCGTTGATACGACACCTTATGAACTATGGTTTGGCAAGAAACCAATGTTGTCGTTTCTTAAAGTTTGGGGCTGCGATGCTTATATGAAAACACTTCAACCTGATAAGCTCGAACCCAAATCGGAAAAATGTGTCTTCATAGGATACCCAAAAGAGACTGTTGGGTACACCTTCTATCACAGATCCGAAGGCAAAATATTCGTTGCTAAAAACGGATCCTTTCTAGAAAAAGAGTTTCTCTCGAAAGAAGTGAGTGGGAGGAAAGTAGAACTTGATGAGGTAATTGTACCTTCTCCCGGATTGGAAAATAGTACATCACAGGAAATTGTTCAAGTGATTCCTACACCAATTAGTGAGGAAGTTAATGATAATGATCATGAAACTTCAGATCAAGTTTCTACAGAACGTCATAGATCAACCAGAGTACGTTCCGCACCAGAGTGGTACGGCAACCCAGTTCTGGAAATCATCTTACTAGACCATGATGAACCTACGAACTATGAGGAAGCGATGATGAGCCCAGATTCCGCAAAATGGCTTGAAGCCATGAAATCTGAGATGGGATCCATGTATGAGAACAAAGTGTGGACTTTGGTTGACTTGCCCGATGATCGGCAAGCCATCGAAAACAAATGGATCTTCAAGAGGAAGACCGACGCAGACGGTAATATTACTGTTTACAAAGCTCGACTTGTTGCGAAAGGTTTTCGACAAGTTCAAGGAGTTGACTACGATGAGACTTTCTCACCTGTAGCGATGCTTAAGTCTGTCCGAATCATGTTAGCAATTGCCGCATTTTATGATTATGAAATCTGGCAAATGGATGTCAAAAACTGCATTCCTGAATGGATATCTCAAAAAAGAGTTGTATATGATGCAACCAGAAGGTTTTGTCGATCTAAAGGTGCTAACAAAGTATGCAAACTCCAGCGATCCATCTATGGACTGGTACAAGCATCTATGAGGTGATCAAAGCATATGGTTTTATACAGACTTTTGGAGAAGCCTGTATTTACAAGAAAGTGAGTGGGAGCTCTGTAGCATTTCTAATATTATATGTAGATGACATATTGTTGATTGGAAATGATATAGAATTTCTGGATAGCATAAAAGGATACTTGAATAAAAGTTTTTCGATGAAAAACCTCGGAGAAGTTGCTTACATATTAGGCATCAAAATCTATAGAGATAGATCAAGACGCTTAATTGGACTTTCACAAAGCACATACCTTGATAAGATTTTGAAGAAGTTCAAAATGGATCAGTCAAAGAAAGGGTTCTTGCCTGTTTTACGAGGTATGAAGTTGAGTAAGACTCAATGCCCGACCACTGCAGAAGATAGAGAGAAAATGAAAGTCATTCCCTATGCCTCAGCCATAGGATCTATCATGTATGCAATGCTGTGTACCAGGCCTGATGTGTGCCTTGCTATAAGTCTAGCAGGGAGGTACTGAAGTAATCCAGGAGTGGATCACTGGACAACGGTCAAAAACATCCTAAAGTATCTGAAAAGAACAAAGGATATGTTTCTCGTGTATGGAGGTGACAAAGAGCTCGTCGTAAACGGTTACGTCGATTCTAGCTTTGACACTGATCCGGATGACTCAAAGTCACAAACCGGATATGTATTTTTATTGAACGGTGGAGCTGTCAGTTGGTGCAGTTCCAAGCAGAGCGTCGTGGCGGGATCTACGTGTGAAGCGGAATACATAGCTGCTTCGGAAGCAGCAAATGAAGGAGTTCATATCCGATCTAGGTGTAATACCTAGTGCATGGGGTCCAATGAAAATCTTTTGTGACAACACTGGAGCCATAGCCTTGGCAAAGGAATCCAGGTTTCACAAGAGAACAAAGCACATCAAAAGACGCTTCAATTCCATCCGCGATCTAGTCAAGGAGGGAGACATAGAGATTTGCAAAATACATACGGATCTGAATGTTGCAGACCCGTTGACTAAGCCTCTTCCACGGGCAAAACATGATCAGCACCAAGACTCCATGGGTGTGAGGATCATCACTTTGTAATCTAGATTATTGACTCTAGTTCAAGTGGGATACTGAAGGAAATATGCCCTAGAGGCAATAATAAAGATGTTATTTGTATTTCCTTATATCATGATAAATGTCTTTTATTCATGCTAGAATTGTATTAACCGGAAACTTAGTACATGTGTGAATACATAGACAAAACAGTATGTCCCTAGTATGCCTCTACTAGACTAGCTCATTGATCAAAGATGGTTATGTTTCCTAG
>LR738714.1:799467422-799481418 GCA_902687465.1 Secale cereale
GTTGCTAATATTTGTAACTCGAAACAGGGACTACGGATTAAACGAAGATTAGCTAAGGACGAGGTGACGATGCGCGTGGGAAACGGTTCCAAAGTCGATGTGATCGCCGTCGGCACGCTACCTCTACATCTACCTTCGGGATTAGTTTTAGACCTAAATAATTGTTATTTGGTGCCAGCGTTGAGCATGAACATTATATCTGGATCTTGTTTATTGCGAGATGGTTATTCATTTAAATCAGAGAACAATGGTTGTTCTATTTTAATGAATAATATCTTTTATGGTCATGCACCCTTGAAGAGTGGTCTATTCTTATTGGATCTCGATTGTAGTGATACACATATTCATAATATTGAAACCAAAAGATGCAAGGTTAATAATGATAGTGCAACTTATTTGTGGCACTGCCGTTTAGGTCATATTGGTGTAAAACGCATGAAGAAACTCCATAATGATGGACTTTTGGAATCACTTGATTATGAATCACTTGGTGCTTGCGAACCATGCCTCATGGGCAACATGACTAAAACTCCGTTCTCCGGAACTATGGAACAAGCAACAGATTTGTTGGAAATCATACATACTGATGTATGTGGACCAATGAGTGTTGATGCTCGCGGCGGGTATCGTTATTTTCTGACCTTCACTGATGATTTGAGCAGATATGGGTATATCTACTTAATGAAACACAAGTCTGAAACATTTGAAAAGTTCAAAGAATTTCAGAGTGAAGTAGAGAATCATCGTAACAAGAAAATAAAGTTCCTACGATCTGATCGTGGAGGAGAATATTTGAGTTACGAGTTTGGTCTTCATTTAAAACAATGTGGAATAGTTTCACAACTCACGCCACCTGGAACACCACAGCGTAATGGTGTGTCCGAACGTCGTAACCGTATTTTATTGGATATGGTGCGATCTATGATGTCTCTTACCGATTTACCACTATCATTTTGGGGTTATGCTTTAGAGACAGCTGCATTCACGTTAAATAGGGCACCATCTAAATCCGTTGATACGACACCTTATGAACTATGGTTTGGCAAGAAACCAAAGTTGTCGTTTCTTAAAGTTTGGGGCTGCGATGCTTATATGAAAACACTTCAACCTGATAAGCTCGAACCCAAGTCGGAAAAATGTGTCTTCATAGGATACCCAAAAGAGACTGTTGGGTACACCTTCTATCACAGATCCGAAGGCAAAATATTCGTTGCTAAAAACGGATCCTTTCTAGAAAAAGAGTTTCTCTCGAAAGAAGTGAGTGGGAGGAAAGTAGAACTTGATGAGGTAATTGTACCTTCTCCCGGATTGGAAAATAGTACATCACAGGAAATTGTTCCAGTGATTCCTACACCAATTAGTGAGGAAGTTAATGATAATGATCATGAAACTTCAGATCAAGTTTCTACAGAACGTCATAGATCAACCAGAGTACGTTCCGCACCAGAGTGGTACGGCAACCCAGTTCTGGAAATCATCTTACTAGACCATGATGAACCTACGAACTATGAGGAAGCGATGATGAGCCCAGATTCCGCAAAATGGCTTGAAGCCATGAAATCTGAGATGGGATCCATGTATGAGAACAAAGTGTGGACTTTGGTTGACTTGCCCGATGATCGGCAAGCCATCGAAAACAAATGGATCTTCAAGAGGAAGACCGACGCAGACGGTAATATTACTGTTTACAAAGCTCGACTTGTTGCGAAAGGTTTTCGACAAGTTCAAGGAGTTGACTACGATGAGACTTTCTCACCTGTAGCGATGCTTAAGTCTGTCCGAATCATGTTAGCAATTGCCGCATTTTATGATTATGAAATCTGGCAAATGGATGTCAAAAACTGCATTCCTGAATGGATATCTCAAAAAAGAGTTGTATATGATGCAACCAGAAGGTTTTGTCGATCTAAAGGTGCTAACAAAGTATGCAAACTCCAGCGATCCATCTATGGACTGGTACAAGCATCTATGAGGTGATCAAAGCATATGGTTTTATACAGACTTTTGGAGAAGCCTGTATTTACAAGAAAGTGAGTGGGAGCTCTGTAGCATTTCTAATATTATATGTAGATGACATATTGTTGATTGGAAATGATATAGAATTTCTGGATAGCATAAAAGGATACTTGAATAAAAGTTTTTCGATGAAAAACCTCGGAGAAGTTGCTTACATATTAGGCATCAAAATCTATAGAGATAGATCAAGACGCTTAATTGGACTTTCACAAAGCACATACCTTGATAAGATTTTGAAGAAGTTCAAAATGGATCAGTCAAAGAAAGGGTTCTTGCCTGTTTTACGAGGTATGAAGTTGAGTAAGACTCAATGCCCGACCACTGCAGAAGATAGAGAGAAAATGAAAGTCATTCCCTATGCCTCAGCCATAGGATCTATCATGTATGCAATGCTGTGTACCAGGCCTGATGTGTGCCTTGCTATAAGTCTAGCAGGGAGGTACCGAAGTAATCCAGGAGTGGATCACTGGACAACGGTCAAAAACATCCTAAAGTATCTGAAAAGAACAAATGATATGTTTCTCGTGTATGGAGGTGACAAAGAGCTCGTCGTAAACGGTTACGTCGATTCTAGCTTTGACACTGATCCGGATGACTCAAAGTCACAAACCGGATATGTATTTTTATTGAACGGTGGAGCTGTCAGTTGGTGCAGTTCCAAGCAGAGCGTCGTGGCGGGATCTACGTGTGAAGCGGAATACATAGCTGCTTCGGAAGCAGCAAATGAAGGAGTTCATATCCGATCTAGGTGTAATACCTAGTGCATGGGGTCCAATGAAAATCTTTTGTGACAACACTGGAGCCATAGCCTTGGCAAAGGAATCCAGGTTTCACAAGAGAACAAAGCACATCAAAAGACGCTTCAATTCCATCCGCGATCTAGTCAAGGAGGGAGACATAGAGATTTGCAAAATACATACGGATCTGAATGTTGCAGACCCGTTGACTAAGCCTCTTCCACGGGCAAAACATGATCAGCACCAAGACTCCATGGGTGTGAGGATCATCACTTTGTAATCTAGATTATTGACTCTAGTTCAAGTGGGATACTGAAGGAAATATGCCCTAGAGGCAATAATAAAGATGTTATTTGTATTTCCTTATATCATGATAAATGTCTTTTATTCATGCTAGAATTGTATTAACCGGAAACTTAGTACATGTGTGAATACATAGACAAAACAGTATGTCCCTAGTATGCCTCTACTAGACTAGCTCATTGATCAAAGATGGTTATGTTTCCTAGCCATAGACATGAGTTGTCATTTGATCAACGGGATCACATCATTAGGAGAATGATGTGATGGACAAGACCCATCCGTTAGCATAGCACTATGATCGTTTAGTTTAACTGCTATTGCTTTCTTCATGACTTATACATGTTCTTATGACTATGAGATTATGCAACTCCCGAATACCGTAGGAACACCTTGTGTGCTATTAAACGTCACAACGTAACTGGGTGATCATAAAGATGCTCTACAGGTGTCTCCGAAAGTATTTGTGGTGTTGGCATAGATCAAGATTAGGATTTGTCACTCCGAGTGTCGGAGAGGTATCTCTGGGCCCTCTCGGTAACACACATCACAATAAGCCTTGCAAGCAAAAGACTAATGAGTTAGTCACGAGATGATGTGTTATGGAACGAGTAAAGAGACTTGCCGGAAACGAGATTGAACTAGGTATAGAGATACCGACGATCGAATCTCGGGCAAGTAACATACCGTTCGATAAAAGGAACAACGTATGTTGTTATGCGGTTCTGACCGATAAAAGATCTTCGTAGAATATGTAGGAGCCAATATGAACATCCAGGTTCCGCTATTGGTTATTGACCGGAGATGAGTCTCGGTCATGTCTACATAGTTCTCGAACCCGTAGGGTCCGCACGCTTAACGTTTGATGACGATCGGTATTATGAGTTTATGAGTATTGATGTACCGAAGGTAGTTCGGAGTCCCGGATGAGATCACGGACATGACGAGGAGTCTCGGAATGTCCGAGACATAAAGATTGATATATTGGACGACTATATTCGGACACCGGAAGTGTTCCGAAAAAGTTTCGGATTTATCGGGATTGCCGGAGGGGGTTACCGGAACCCCCTACGAGAGGGGATGGTCCATACTGGGCCTAAAGGGAAAGAGAGAGGCAGCCCATAGGGCTGGCCGGCGCCCCCACCTAGGGTTCCTAGTTGGACTAGGATTGGGGGGGCGCCACCTCTCCTATTCCTTTCCCTCTTCCTTCTTTTGGTGAATCCTACTAGGAATAGGATTGCAATCCTATTCCTAGTAGGAGTCCACTCCCTAGCCGCACCAGGAAGGGCCGGCCGGCCTCCCTCCCTTGCTCCTTTATATACGGGGGCAGGGGGGCACCCAAAGACACACAAGTTGAATTGTTTTAGCCGTGTGCGGTGCCCCCCTCCACAGAATCACACCTCGGTCATACCATCGCGGAGCTTAGGCGAAGCCCTGCGCCGGTGAACACATCATATCCGTCACCACGCCGTCGTGCTGACGAAACTCTCCCGTGAAGCTCAACTGGATCAAGAGCTCGTGGGACGTCATCAAGCCGAACGTGTGCTGAACGCGGAGGTGCCGTATGTTCGGTGCTTGATCGGTTGGACCGCGAAGAAGTTCGACAACATCAACCGCGTCACTTGACGCTTCCGCTCCCGGTCTACGAGGGTACGTAGACACACTCTTCCCTCTCGTTGCTATGCATCTGGTAGATAGATCTTGCGTGATCGTAGGAAAATTTTAAAATACTACGTTACCCAACAGTGCATTGTCCCAAAGTACCATTGTCTTCTGCATGATTATAATATCGTTTATTCTGAAATCATTGTATCTAGCCGTCACTTAAACCTTGGAGGTGCCCCTGCATTTATGTTTTTCTTCACGAAAGGGGGCAAGCGAGGTATCACTTTGTCATGTTTGCACATCATGCTCACTACAAATCTATTGAGTGTTTCAATATCATATTGTAAACTTTCAGTTCTTTGTGATATTCTCATGAGGAAACTTAATTACTAAAGATTCATTATCTCAGTAAGCATTTGTCATGTAACTGTGAAAAGTTCTTATATGGTTGGTAGCATGTCACCACAGAAATTATGCTTGTTATCATTTACCTACTCGAGGACAAGCAGGAATTAAGCTTGGGGATGTTGATACGTCCAAAACGTATCTATAATTTCTGCTTGCTCCATGCTTCTTTTGTGTGATATTGCTATGATATTTATGCACTTCCATACACTTTTGATCATATTTGGACTAACCTATTAACTCAGTGCACCCCAGTGCCAGTTTCTGTTTTCTGCTGTTTTTGTATTTCAGGTTTTCCCATTACGTAAATTGCCAGAAAAATTCCGGGAAAAATATATAAAAAATCAGCGTTCCGGAAGCTTCCATGCGGCCAAAGTAGGGCCGGAGGGGGGCCACAGGGGCTCCAGGCGCCCAAAGGGCGCGGCCCCCCTCCTGGCCGCGCCGCCAGGCCGCCTGGGCCCCCCTTACCTCTTCTGACGACCCCCTTTGGCATATATTTACACCGCGTCCTGAAACCCTCGAGGACGGAACCCTTTTTTCGCGATCTCATCTCTGTTCCGCCGCCGCCGCGCTTCCAAGATCGGGAGCACCAGGAGAACTCTTCCCGGCACCCTGCCGGAGGGGAGAACCACCACCGGGAGCCTCTCCACCACCATGGACGCCTCCCGGATGAGTTGTGAGTAGTCCCCCTTTGACCATGGGTCCATGACCAGTAGCTATGTGATGTTCTCCTCCCCTCTTTGTTCTTCACCGATTAGACCTCGTGAGCTGCCCTACATGATCGAGGCACATATGTAATCCTTATGCTGTTGCTATGATGAGTTTGCTGGGATCCGATGGATTATGAGATTATGTTCAGATTGTGTGTGAGTAATATATTTGATTCACCTCTTTTATATTTATGTTCTTGAGTAATTCTTGCATGTTCTCCGTTGCTGTTTATTGCTTTGGCCAAGTAGTAGGTAGTAACTCCAAGAGGGAACGTTATGCTTGATTGTGTGTTCATGCCCCTCGATGTCTAGTTTGAGTGACAGAAACATGAGTCTAGGGGATGTGCTGTTGCCACAAGGGGGAAAACAACGGTGCTTGTACTTGCGGGTGCAAGGATTGTTTACTTTACGCAAAGTTCTTTTAATGCAGTTGTCTGTTGCTTTGAGTTTACACTATGGGTGGGACTCGCAACTTAATACCAGCGAGATGTTCTGGATTGATATCTCAAGGTGGATGATTAGTAGTAGATGCAGATGGATTTCGGTCTACTTGCCTTGGCGTACCGCCCATGCTTTTGAGCCTCTACCTTTCTTTGCAGCATAGTTAGCATTGGTTTGCGCACATAATCCTGTCAATTGCCCAGCTGTAATTCGTTTACCTCGCTTAGCTGTTTTACCGTCTTTTAGGAGAGAGACATCACTAGTGAACATCATGGGACCCCGGTCCATATTACCATCACTGATCACATCCGCTATTTATTTCCTGTTCTTATTTACTAGTTGCAGTCATACCTATCACTATTATCTCTTGTGTTTGATCCTTTGTAAACGACAAGGCCGGAGGGATTGACAACCTCTCTGTACTCATTGGGAGCAAAGTTATTTGTATCTGTGTGCAGGTCCTGTCAATCGCTAAGTATCTGCTCAGTGAACCCCATGTGTTTTTCCATGGTTTTATATTCAGGAGGTGAATCCTTAGGTATTACTTATTTCTTGGAACAACATTAGTCATGCATTTGTTGTCAATTCTTTATACAATTTTGTGCCTTATAGTTCCACTCAGTGAAGTCAATGTTTGTACAAAGCCTTTTTATTGAATCTTTTAACTCATCCCAATACTCCAAATAGAAGCAATGTTAGTAAGGTTGCTCCTTCATGTTTTTTTGCAGAAAGTAGCCTCCATTCGTCTTAAATCTGGGTACTGCTTTGTACAGAGGTTTTCATCTATGGAGAAGCACATCGATGGAGAAATAAGACATGGTCAAAGTCAATCTATTTCAGGTAGATACTCTGTACTGATTAAAATATATGAGCAAGGTTTCTCAAAACAACATTACTCATGCATTTCTTGTCAACTTTTTATACAATTATGTGTCCTATAGTTCCACTTAGTTATTATGTGATAACTTCGGATGAATGGAGCTAGGGTTTGGCCAAGTTAAACTTAGAAACTGAGATGTCGAATAGGTTCTTACTGTATCATATATATAGAATCTAGTTCTTGCAATCTTACTTCAACGAGTCTATTCTTTTTTTAACAGATCAGCGAGTCTATTTGGTGCAAGATAATCTGAAAGAGAAGCTTGCAATCCAAAATGAGGTCCTGTTTCTCCATATGTAGTTGAAAGACTTATGTGTTACTAGATGTGCACTTCTATTTCGGTGACCTTTGGCCGTTGTATGCTAATTATAGACAGATCTGTATACGAAGTAGATATATGAACTATGATTAATGTAACCTATTGAGTTGTGTTTGTATGTTCTAGATTTGTTGTGAAATGGATCAATTATGTGAAATATATTTGTCTCATTCTTTTTTTTATCCACCAAATTCTGTTTTCCTGGCGGTTCTGCCCCCACAGGGATGTTGCAATTTCCTGTCGGCCTTCCGTCAGGAATAAGTTTGCTGTCGGCCACCCGACAGGCATACTCTCCTATCCCTGTCAAGCTATGGCTGACGGCTATTCCTGTCGGTTGACCGACAGGGAACACTATTCCTGACGGTTAACCTTATTTTCCTGTCGGTTTTCGGCCCACAGAAAAATTTCAGTTCCTGGTAGTGTGGTACTCCAGCTTCTCCGTCGGCATGGCCAGGATGCAACTGATGTACACCTCGGGAAGCCGTTGCTTCTTGCCGGTTGCTGTCTCGGATTCCTGTTCCGTGGTGCCTTGGACGTCGTCAATCTGGATCGCCGTGTCCAACGACGATGCCTCCAGCGCTGCATGCGGCTCCGTAGCAGAACCCTTCTCCCTGCCGGCCATTACTGTTGCTCCCCTTGATTCCGGTGGATTTTGCGGGTACGGTATTGATCGCTTCGGTAGGAGTATCGATTTCGCTCGACCTACGTACTCCTATATAGCAACGAAATCAAAACCCCTAGACGTTCGTGACCGTGAGCAGGACTTGGACCCAAACTCATGCAGGAAGGAGACCGGGCAGTACACGACTCGAGCTGGTCCAACTTTTCCGTACTCATGTTTCTATTTATTTTGGAGAAAAAATCTCATTTTTTTTTCAAAAACATAAGCCTTCAGTTTTTTCCTTTTTTGATGGTCACGTAGCCTTCAGTTTTTTAAAGAACAACGTAGCACTGAGTTACCACTTGTAATGGGCTATTAATAGCACAAATAATAAGTGGACAAGGACCTGTTATTGGCTGACTGGCCAAGCCCAAGAAGTCAACCCATGACACGCTACGACCAGCCAGAAGACGAAGATTGAGAGGATGGCTACATCGATCAATCCACACACATGTATTGCCAACTTGTTTTCCTTCTCGCGAGTGGCGGCGGCGGCCTAGGGCAGCGGCATCGGACGCCGTTAGGAGACTTCGTCCAGCGATCGGCAGCGGCACCAGCCGCCGTTAGGAGACTTCGTCGAGGGGCACCAAGGAATCGCGGTTGCAGCGCGCTGCGCGCCTTCGTCCATGGCCCCTCGGACCTCATAATCAGCATCCAATTATAGCTCACGTGAATCACACATATGAACCAAAGGTAATCACTATCAGTGCTGTAGAATATGTGAATTGCATGATGTATTGCTCTTCGTGCATAGGCACGTATATATGATGTACAAAGGTGGGCCACAGACCTCAACTATACAAGGAACTAGGAGGCGGGCCCAATACACAATATGCACATAACACATATACTCAACACCCCCGCAGTCGAAGCGGCACCGCGGCTGACGCAAAGACTGGACCGGAACTCCTCAAATGACGTCGTAGGCAAGCCCTTGGTCATGATATCGGCAAATTGTTGGGAAGTAGGGACGTGTAAAACACGAATATGGCCAAGGGCCACCTGTTCCCGAACAAAATGAATATCCAACTCAATATGCTTGGTCCGTCGATGATGCACCGGGTGAGCGGAGAGGTAGACCACCAAGACGTTGTCGCAGTAGACCACCGTGGCACGGTCAACAGGGCAAGAGAGCTCCTGAAGCAGCTGGCGAAGCCACGAACACTCGGCGATGGCGTTGGCCACCACACGATACTCAGCCTCAGCACTGGAACGAGAGATCGTAGGCTGCCACTTGGATGACCATGAGATGAGTGGGTCCAGGATAGACACAATAGCCCGAAGTGGAGCGATGAGTGTCAGGGCAGCCCGCCCAGTCTGCATCGGAGTAGGCGGTAAGGGCGGTGTCGGCAGAGGCGTGAAGCATGACGCCCAGGTCCATAGTGCCACAGATATAGTGGAGAATCCACGTGACGACAGCCAAGTGAATGTCTCAAGGGGCATGCATATGAAAACACACCTGCTGCACGGCATACTGGATCTCCGGTCGAGTCAGAGTGAGGTACTGGAGAGCACCAACGATAGACCGATAGAAAGCAACATCGGAAGCAGGAGAATCATCCGTGGCAGAAAGCTTGGCCTTCGTATCAACAGGCGTTGCGGCGGGCTTGCAGTTAAGCATGCCGGCGCACTCCAGGAGCTCGTGAGCGTACTTCCACTAATGAAGGAAGAAGCCATCCGGACGGCGCACCACCTCGAGACCGAGGAAGTAGTGCAAAGGACCCAAGTCCTTGATGGCGAACTCAGCGCGAAGACGAGCCGTGAGCTGACTGAGGAACCAGCCGTACATGCCTTCAGGATGATGTCGTCGATATAGAGCAGCAAGTAGGTCGTGTCAGAGCCCTGATGATAGATGAAGAGCGAGGCGTCGGAGCGGGTAGAGCGGAACCCAAGCTGGTGGAGAAACGCCGCGATGCATTGGTACCAAGAGCGCGGAGCCTGCTTGAGGCTGTACAAGGACCGCGAAAGGAGGCACACGTGGTCGTGAAGCACCGGGTCAACAAACCCGGTGGGCTGCTGGTAGAATACCTGGTCCTCGAGGTGACCATGGAGGAAGGCGTTGGAGACGTCCATCTGGTGTACCGGCCAAGCACGGGAGACCGCAAGGTGGAGAACCATGCGTATCGTGCCGGGCTTGACGACCAGAACAAAGGTGTCGGTGAAGTCTATGCCAGCATGCTGTCGGAAGCCACAAATGACCTAGCACGCTTTGTAGCGATCAAGGGTACCATCAGGATGGAGCTTGTGTTCAAAGACTCACTTCCCGATAATCACGTTGGCGTGCCGGGGACGGGGAACAAGCTGCTACGTCTGGTTGCGCAATAGGGTGTCGAACTCCTCTTGCGTCGCAGCCATCCAATGGTGAAAGTGATAATATGGAGTGTCCGACCCACAAGGAGCTAAAGGTAATATCAATATTCTCTCAAGTCCTATGTGCCACTGATACGACTCTACATACACCGAATGTTTGCTTCCATCTAGAAAAGAGAAATAAAACTACGTTGTGGGCATGAAGAGAGCTTTGTATGATACTGGAGAATAAAAATAGGTGGTGTTATCATAAAGTTAGAATATATTGCTATATATTATAAATAGCGAGTGTGGAATAATGATGGATCGATGTGCGGAATTGTCATAGGCAATTGTTAACAAGATCGGTAATCTTTATTGCAATTTCATATGAGCGAGAGGCATAAGCTAACATACTTTCTCTACTTGGATCATATGCACTTATGATTGGAACTCTAGCAAGCATCCACAACTACTAAACATAATTAAGGTAACACCCAGCCATAGCATTAAAGTATCAAGTCCCCTTTATCACATACGCAACAACCCCCTTACTCGGGTTTAAGCTTCTATCACTCTCGCAACCCACTATAATAGAATCATAAACGTATTGCAACACCCTACAGCGGGAATCCTTCACGTGTACGCGGCACAAAAGGCACCATAGGACAACACCAAAATAAAACATACAACTCTAACCAATCTAGATCTTCAATCAACCCAGAAGACAAAAGAAAAACTACTCAAAACATCATAGGATGGCAACACATCATTGGATCATAATATGTGGCATAAAGCACCATGTTCAAGTAGGGGATTACAGCGGGGTGTGGGAGACTGGACCGCTGAAAAGAGATGAGGAAGGTGATGAAGATGGTGATGTTGTTCAAGACGATCACCGAAATGATGGTTCCCCCGGCGGCACTCCGGCCTCCGGCGCCACCGAGAGAGAGGGGAGAGAGTCTCTCCTTGTGCTTCCTCCTCCATGCCCCCCAGATGGGGAGAGGTTCTCCCTCTGGTCCATGGCCTCCATGGTGATGATGGCCCCCTTCGACTTCCTCCTCCATGGTCACCGGTGATGATGGCCTCCTCCGGCAGGATGCCGGAGGCGGCCTAGATTGATTTTTCATGGATACAGAGGCTTGCGACGGCAGAACTTCCAATCTAGGTTTCTTTCTGGAGGTTTGGGTATTTATACGAATTTTTGGCGTCGGTCTCATGTCAAGGGGGTGCTTGAGGGCCGGGGCCCATAAGCCGTAGGGGCGCGCCCCTGGCTTGTGGCCACCTCGTCCACTTCCTGGCCCAGCTCTTATGCTTCGGGGATCTCTTTTGATCCATAAAAAATCACCGTAAAATTTCAGTCCATTCCGTGAACTTTTATTTCTATAAAAAAAACGACACCACGGTAGTTCTACTGGAAACAGAGTAAGCCCGGGTTAGTTCTAATCAAATTATACCAAAACCATATAAAATTGTTGTAAACATGACATGAATACTTCATAAATTATAGACACATTGGAGACATATCAGGTAGGCCCATGGATATGTATGGCTCAGCTAAAGTCCCAAGCCCATCAAGAATACAACCGAAGGGGTCATCATCCAAGGAATCCGGCACCCAGAAATAAAGTGCCTCCGTCGGAATTTACCCCTGATGGTACCAACGGTCGATCATTCATAGATGCGTAGCAGTCGAACATCTTATGGTCCGATAGACCAAGAGGCAATCACGATCTCCATAACACATTGATTGCGGGTGTTGCCCAATGACAGTATATCTAGTTAAATACGATAGTTACAGCTAGTACTCGAGGGGCCCATAAGCCTAAGCAGCTGTTCATGCATGAGACAATTAATTGCATCAATACTAGGGGTTATGTCACTCCTCTTAGGCTTGTGCCAATGCTAGTTTCTTAGTGCGGTTTCATAGGCAATTTACTTATGTGGCATGTTAGTTAATGAAGAAAGAGAGTGAGGTTGTAGCTTAGCTAAGATACAACTCTTGCACGTGGCCATAGGCAAAAAATGGTTCTAGCCCAATCGTATGCATGCATGAGCCCCAAATCATTAAATGTAGATACAACCCATAAGAAACAATGCATTGGACTAATTGTATCTTAAATAATTATTACACCTATGATATCGTGCTAAGAAACGGTGCATTGGCACAGGCCTTAGAGCACTCTCTATAAGTTGGGAGGAGGGCACCGGGCTGAAGTCTAGAGCATCATTTTCATCTATACGCAAGAGTAAGAACACCACCACATGAGTAGGGTATTTCCTTCTTCAACCAGGACCCGAACATGTATAATTCCTTATGTGTTCTCCCATCTGGATGTTTTGGTTGATACGATTGCCCCTACTTTCATTCCCCCGTAGTATTATCAGGACTATATCAATAACACCATCCCACCAAATGCTTTCTATGATTGCACCTCGGTGTTAAACAATGACACACAACCAGCAAGATAGTCTACGCTAGAGAGTACCTACTACTTTGAACTCCTCAAGTGATAGGATATTTATCTATTTAATACCATAGGTTTGACCAGATCATATCTAATGGTGCACAGTGTAGAGTATCTCCCTAATTTATATTGGCAAAGATATAGAGATATATGATAACATTAATTGGATATTATCTTGAAGATAGAACTAACTTGTGATCTTATTTGACTGAACATGGAGTAAATGTTCTCTAGCTACAGGACTATAAATATCACTAGCATTATATGCTTCTCCCCAAAAAGAAACGAGAAGAAGAAAATTGTTATTGATAGTATGGAGCAGAAACCTATTCTTCTTTGCCTTATGGTGCTTCTGCTGCTGGGAAAGTGTACTCATGCTGGTAAGAAATTGATATCCATGTACTTATTTTGCTTTCCCGTGCCGATTATTGTATAGTAACATTGGCAGTTGAGCGGCATGAGTTCATTATAACTTCTCAATTTAAAATTATTTCAATGATTTATGTTCTTGTGTACAGAGTATTGCAAAACTGAAACAGCTTTTGGGACCACTCTATGCGCATATTATACTTGCCTGAGTACCTGCATATCTGTGTGGGGGGATCGTGTGAAACAAGCAGATTGTAAGCCTGTCAGACCTTACTATACAATTTGTACTTGTCTCGTATGTTTCTAGAATTACACTTTGCCATCATGTGGAACAATGGGCAATCATGTGATCCAGTAATAAAATCTTCTTGTCGAATGCATGTGAGGATGTATGAGATCACTAAATTTGGATGTTATGGTGATTTGATTTTATTCTATTTCGTGTATTCTTAGAATCAATGATTTTATGTTTTTATGGACCCATGTTCAAAAGTTTATAAACAACCATATACGACCTGAATGAACAAAACTTACTACACTGGCACCCCCGTTTGGCAACATTGTTTGACTCGAGTGAATAGGGAGGCGCCTTCTTGAGAAGTGCGCCTCTGCACGCAGCGGCAGCTGCACGCGGTGCATCCACGGCTGGGAGGGCGTCGCGATTACTACCAGCGAGCTTTGCTACTTGGAGTATAGAGGCGCCGGCGAGCTGTAAGTTTCGTATAGCGACGTATTTGATGTACCGCACTCTGGCGCGACGGCTGACACACCGATGCAGATTGCAGTACATGCTCAG
>LR738714.1:799483512-799494408 GCA_902687465.1 Secale cereale
CACTTAAATACTCAACAACCTACACGAAAAATGCAGGCCCAATACTTAATCAGAACACTATGGCAATTGAAAGGAGCACTGAACACAATTGTAGATGATCGCCCCGTCCAAAACATACCTCAGTCTGCCACCCTGGAACACAAGACAGCGGAACGACCCTTTCAGTTGGGACTACACCGGCGACAGTGGAAGGCATATCTAGGCCAAGGGGAGCGCGGGAGGAGGCATACTGTGCCGTTGAGCTGCCAGCAGCTACTACCTGACCGACAGGCCTAATCTGCCGAAGAGTGAACCGAAACAATCATGTGCATAACAATTACAGCAGATAAATCACAGGATTAACAAGGTGACATATATGCATTTTCACACGGGAGCAAATCAACTCGCGGGGGGCTGTTATGTTGTACTTACCCTCGCTTTCCCGTACACCCTGTGACCACCAATGCTTATACGATCCGCGTCCACAGCAGCAAGCAGGCGAAAGTCCTCGGCGTTATACATGGACATTCGATGATGCCCAGGTTGCAACCCCCTCCCGGCAACCATTGCATCAAATGCAATGACCTGGCAAAACAATTTGCTGCTGTGAATAACTATAAAGCACCAATGCCGATGGCACGGCCCAGATTTTGAAAGAAAGTAGTTAATCAGCCAGGTTGGGTACCTGAGGGACCATCAAGAACCCCTGCAAGTGAACTGTTGTTGCACTGGCATGAAGATCTTCGTTCATTTTGCTCACACCAGCAAATATTACAGATGTTATGTACCCACACCAATCAAACTGAAACATCTTTGATGGATCACGCACAGCAACAAAAACCTCCGGGCTTATCGGATCTTCCTTCCGGTTTACTCTAGGGTTGAACAAACAAGCAGTACAAAGAAGAGCAAGAGCTACACACTGCATGTTGGATTGGAAATCAATACTAAGATCTCCTGGGGAACCAAGCACGTCCTCCAGCATTTTCAAGGTGATCCTATCAACTTTTTTGTCCAGACCCAAGCCAACACAGACGTCCCTCAATATATCACGGTCTACACAGCTTGGCTCATGCGGGAAGGGGATTTCCCTGTCACCCGTACCCAGCCCGATGACACCCCTAACAGCAGCAGCCGTCAGTGGAAGCAAACTCCCATCGCCCATACGAATGGCTTTCCTAATCGGGTCTATCCTAGTCGCGTTCCAGAAACTGTACCGACGGTCTACATTTACTAGCCCCGAAAGGGACAACATGGCGCCAAAATATTTCTCAACGAAAAGCTTCTTCTGTGCTTCAGTTAGACGAGCAACAGACACATTTACTACCTTAGGGGATAGATAGTTCATAACCCTGATCTTCCCGCAGTTTGCATCAGAATCGCCGCTCGCGTCGTCGTCTCCGACCACCAGCGGGTGAACCGCCGAAGTATTCGCACTTGGAACCGCGCTCGAACTGCTTCCCGTCGGCGCGCCGTTCAAGCGCGTTCCAAGACGGGGCATCATACGGAAGTACTGCAAGTAAAAAATAGCACGATTCAGAATCGCGCAAAAAACTGAATAAAAGAGAGCAAAGAAACATCCAAGAAAACTTCTTACTGAAGAAATGCCAAGAAACGGTTTCAGAGATGGAAACTATACCTTGCGTCTTTTTTCCTTGCCCTCTCGTAACGCTGAACCACCGCGAGACCTGGTATGGGATGAACTAGAACTTGCCGCAGGGTGGTGAGAGGAGCAGGAGTGCGTCGCAGACGGTAAGGAAGAACTCCACTGTCTGAGGTGAAGTGCCGATGGCTGTGTTTAATCTCTCCCCTGCTCTTGCAGAGCACGCGCTCTATCCAAGTTGCTTCGGGAGACGCAGGAGGAAAAGGCAGCGCGAGGCACAAGCAACGATTTCCTTGTCTCCTACAAAGGATCCTCATGCACGGTAGCAACGGCGCATTACTGCCGCTGCCCAACCACACCAACATGCCATTAATCACTCGTTAACGCCTGGGTCTTCTCATGATCGAAAATGCACGGTAGCAACGGAGTATTCAACAATTACATGACGCACGGAGTGGCATATTATCAATTCTCAGGACAGCACACACCAGCCACAACCTGCCTCTTATATCCAGCACGCAGAAAATCGAGATGGAGGGAGAAGCCCAACCGAGAGCACGCGCAGAGCCTGAACGCACGTAACTCCCCTTGTGAAGGCGCAGCTGCACGCGAGGACGTATCCGGGCCCAATACGTCAATCAAACTCTAGGGGCCAAGCAGTACGCCGCGTAGCTGTGTTGTAGCTCCTGCAGGGGGCAGACAAGATTCTTAAGACTCATCATCATGCGCATGCAACGTCCCTGTACCGCGTCGCCCGACAGATAGTGATTTCTGGTTAATGCACACAAACACACGCCCGGAGTCATGGTCGTCCTACATTCATTTAAGTGTGGCTAAAACAAAAATAGATTTTTATTCGAGACGACACGCTTATTACATTGTGAATCAAACAAACACAGGAACGAACTGAAACACCACATGCACGTATGCAAAGAAGCATATAATCTTGCTTCACCATTTCTCACTAAGCCACAATTTTAATAAATGCAAGCATTAAAGCCGACGCTGCTAGCTTCGTCCGAATCTCGTTCACCGGCAGCAAATCCGTCGTACACGCCGGAGGTGGCGTCTCCCGCATCCGAGCAAGGCGCACACACCGAGCCGTCAGTGTTGACTACTGGGTCGTTATCTCCCACCTGTTCGGTCACACAAACCGACGCCGCGCCCTGGTTCACGGTAAGGTTTCCATATGGCTTATTATTGGTGGAAACGGAAGTTTGTATGCTTCAGAAAACATAGCTCGAAAAAATGTACAGCAGATTGGACGCAGGAAAAACGTTTGGTCCAAGCTATCTCCATTTGAGAAGCATCGAATGAATGATTAACCTGGGATATTGACACGCTAGACGGCGCCCTCGCATTCTTACATTGGCGCTTGAACAAGAAACGGGCTCTCAAAACCTTCGCCCTACTTTGCAACCTGACGTGTGGGCGAAGCAGGGAACCCAAACCAACCAGCGATGAAAAAGCTACGGGCGGCGCCATGCAGGGCTTGAATGGCAACGAGGAACAAACGACAGGGAGAGATCGTCCAGAGTGCTGCCTAGAAGAATCAACAATTCAAATGTTCAAAAACTTGATGCCAATCCACCCCATCTCACGGCACGTGCTGCTGCACGGCACGCGGTCATCAACTCTTAATGGCCCTAGGACATGCGACCTGCTCCCATCGCCACTTGGCCTGGTAAGTGTGTACATATAAATATTTTTGCTGAAAAAATAAATTTACACCTATAATAGACTGATGCCTACACACAGAAAGCCAGATTATCACCTCTTTTGGGAAAATAAAATTGCACGCCGGCTTGCGAAAGCAGTTAAAATAAACATAACAACACAAAATCACATTATAGACCACGAAATCGTGTCGTCGCCATTCAGTAAATCAATACACATGGCCGGACTAATCAAAACAGCAGCTGTTCAAATTAAAACAATTTGCAGGAACAAATGTCATTTATGGGAAGAACAAATTACATGTCCAAACTAAATGAAGTCGTAGGTCCAAATCGAGACGCTGAATTGAACAAATCATAGAACTGAAATACAACATGCATTAAATTTTGATCAAATTTCACTCAACTGGCCCGTCGCGAGTCCTCTTCACGAACGGAACGACTGGGTTGAAACAACTTGTTTTCTTGTGCCCAGCTACACCACAATTCCCGCAGGTAGGTATTTTGCGAGGTTTCTTCGGAAGGTCACCCCTTCGGGGGCACGTCGTACTTTTGTGACCTTTCTCCCTACAAACCGTACAAAACCTCGAACGCGTGTCCTTCACCTCGTATCCAGGTTTGTCCCTCGCTGTGGTCGGCCTACCCTTCTGCTTCTTCCTATCAGGGGCCTGCAACTTTGATAGTGACAGGCTGGAGCCAGCTTCACCCGAAACAGAATTTAGGCCGCACTCGGTCGAGATGAACATTTGAGAACACATGTCGTCTGGGTTTGAGGAACCTGCTACCATACCATTAGCGGGATTGGCTGACTCCCCAATTTGAGTTTGGTCCACCAGACTTTTTCCATCTTTGATCGCTGCCAAAATAGTCAGCTCCGCCTTGCCTGCAATCAAGATGTCCATTGCTCTATCGAAGGCATCAACATTGCTATCGCCAAGCTGCACAAACTCTAGTGCGGTCAGGTGTAACGCTGTATGTCTGTAGGAGGATAATCGCGGAGGCCCTTGATCCTTTTGATAATGGAGAAGGTGAAGTGGCAAGTTGTCTCGAGCATCTATTGTCCACCTCTTCAGGACATGGAAACTCGGTATCTTCCTCACCCCTAGATGAATTAGAACCTATGTATAAATAATGTGGAGAAAGAACTTTACGTCTTAAAGATGCAAACATGGAAAAATCTTTGTGAATAAACTCTTTAAGCTAATGAACCATAATAGGAAGGGAACATATAGTAATACCTTGATAGCATGGCAACAAAGCATCCCCATGTGCTCGAAGAGACCACATTCGCATGTGTACCTAGCGCCTCCATCATGGACATTGACCGCATGCATTTCGCGGCACCACTTATCTCGCTTCTCAGCCTCAACGTGCCGCACGTTGTAGCTGATGCCACGCTCAATTTCCTCCACATCATAGCGACCAGAGCGATACAAAGCCTGACCAAACATCTCGTACATCGTTCTGGTATACACTTGGCTTGCATGCTCCTCCAGTGGGTAATTGTGTCGGAGAACTATACCGCCCTGTTGAAATACACACACAAAATTGTTAGGAATAAGAGGAACATAAAACATATGAGCAAAATGCGCTTGAAGAAAGTGTTTCAATTAGCACCCACCAGCCTCGTTCGCTTCTCTTGGAATCCTTCTTCAGCTTCCCTATCAAATTGCAACTTGCTGTATTGCTTCACAAAAAGGTTCATTGGGCAAGCAGGCAGAATGTACCCCTTCAACAAATGGTTCGCACTTTCGCTTCTTTGCGTACTGGTTTGCTTAGCACAGAACTTGCCACTAAAATAAGGTTTCGCCCACTTGTGCCTAACCTCGAAAATTTGTATCAGAAAAGTGTTGTTGTGAAGCTTGTATTTGTCAAGCAGTTCGGCCCAAGCAAGTTCAAACTCGTCCACGGTTAGCATTTCATTGACAACTTTGTGCAACGCAGCCCTAAAGTCACTGCTTTTAGTGTAATGCGGCCCGAGGTGCTCCTTCGCCTTCCGTAGCACATGCCACTTGCACCAGCGATGTGTTGTATCCGGCATAGTTTCTTCTATAGCCACCTCCATTGCGCGCGCTTGATCTACAATCAGAAAAAAAATTCATCACCAGGGTAGAGCAAGTTGTTACAAATCAGGAGTTGGAATGGCAGCAAAGTAACCTGTAAGTATTGTTTTCGGAGGCTTGCCACCCATCAGTCTAATGAACTCGGTGAATACCCATTTGAAACTCTCAATTGTTTCTTCTCTCATCATAACTCCGCCCATGATTATGCTCTGAAACTGATTGTTCACCCCCACAAATAGTCCAAAAGGCATATCATACAGATTTGTCTTGTAAGTAGTGTCGAACGTTATGACATCACCGAAATTGTGATATTGCATCTTACTTCTCCCATTTGTCCACAATAGTGTTTTAATCTTGCTTTCTTTATCAACCTCAACAACGTACGAAAACTCTGGATCAGTTGATCCCAGCTCAGAAAATGCATCCATAGTCTTCCGCACATCATCATCTGCCTGCTCCCTACTAAGCTTTCCACAAAAAGTTCTAAGGCACCTCTTTGTGAATGGGACGTTCTCCATCCGCCCAAACAGGCTTCCAATGATGTTGTAGACCTTCCCAAGGTTAACATTGTTCTGCCGCAACTGCTTCACTAGATCCTTTGTATATGAGTCAATGTGCCGGTGCGATGGCCAATGCAGCTTCTCCGCACAAGTCCGGAGCAGTTCATGGTTGTGTGAGGCACGGTTTTCAGATATATACCACCCCCCGTCGTCTGACCTGTGCAAACGAAGCATGGCGGCGCAGTTGCTCCTCATTGACGAGCTGTTCTCCCTCTCTGGTTTGCCCTGTAATTTAATTTCCAAACAGAGAAACACGGAAAATGCGTCAGCTAGATTTATGGAAAGAACAAGTCTGGCAAGACACAGCAGCACAGAAATGAACCCAACAAGTGTCTTACAGCACAGCCGTACACAATCTCTTGCATACACTTGGTCCCATTTACATTTTGCCTGCTCTTGCCGTAACAAATCCCAAATCCAACTTCCCATGAATAGAGATTGTAGAACTCATAGGCCTCTCCAAGCGAATCGAAAATTGCGCCAAGCACCGGGTTGAGGACGGCCTCAGTCCCCCTATCAGCGAATCCTCTTATGGCAGCTTCGAGCGGCGGCACACGATCAACTAACAAAACCCTCTCGTCAGGCGCACGAGGACGTCTTGGCCTGCAATTAGAAAAGCAGAATCAGCAGAGTTATAAGGATTAGATTTCACACAGACGTGAACTAAAAACAGTTAAAGAACAACGAGGACCTATTAAGAAAAGGTGCCCGTTAATTCTACGGAAAGTTTCCTTTTGTTTCATGGTATGTTAAGTGAAAGTTGTACATATAACGACAGAGAACCAACAGTTAGCATGAAGCAGAAACAACATTAGCCAAACAACTTACACATGGAATAACACCGGATTGTTTCTAACAATACATAAATTCTATGAAAATTAAAAAAATTACATGATACGTATAGACGGGGCACTCGTACATATGTAACCAAAAACTTGGGCTAATGAAATAAAAAACATGAGCACTTTTGCCTAGCTTGGTTCAGGCTGTATTATTTCCCATAAGCTATATGGAGAGTGATGCAGAAACAAACCAAACTTCAGCAGTTTAAGTATTCTATGTATAACGTTCCCTTTCAATTGTTTGAACATTCTAAAATGTCACCATCAGGACACAGATTCATTTTGATGAAACTAAATATAACTACAGCAGGGATACGGGTACTTTATACTAACACTGACGAATATCTATTTATCTAGTACTAACACTGACGGCTATAGGATTGGTTCAGAACTCTGTTTTTTTTTCGAAACTTCATCCAGAGCGCTGCATATTTTGATGTATCTAATATTAACTTTGTGCAGATGGTTTATTGACTGTGGCAAATAAACAGTTCGCACCTGCGTTTCCAGCCAACACGGATGGTGGTGTTTGGCGAAGCCTGGCCGCTGTGGCTTAACGACTGCACGGCGCAGCTGGAGACGACAGAGGGCGCCTCCTCGCCGGCTTGGGTCAGCAGAACAACGATCCCAGAACTGAATGTTGTGCATGAAGCACCCACGGCACTGCCGCAGCTCGACTGAGCGCACGTGTTTGAGACGGCGGCAGGCGTCACGCAGGAAGCCCCGGAGAACTCGACGACGGCAAAGGCCCCCACTTGATCCATCTCACGCATGTCCGGCGAGACCGCTACTAAGGCCGAATCCGGCGAGCCTACCGTAGAGTCTGCCACAGGGCCACAGCCTTCCCCCAAGACGATTGGCAACTCCTGCGCCGCTGGATCTCTAGCCGTCGAGGTCGATCTGCAGCAACGGCGAGCTCATTAGATCTAGATTTCAAACAAGAGAAGTCAAGGCCCAGAGTCTAACTCACCCAGGCTCCAACGCCGCCACCGTCGTCGCTGCGGGAATCGGCATGAGCTTAGCTCCGCGGACAAGGAAGCACCACCTTCTGTCCAGAGCTGCTCACCGTCTTGTGCGCCAGGGAAGTAGGAAGACTGGTCACGAGACTAATTTGACAACCGGGCCCGCTGCGCAACTCATTATTGAACCGCACTGCACAACCTGCATGAGATGGCCCGCACTGCACCTACGTACCACGGTCATACCCCAGCATGTCTGAAAAAGTGGCTCGTACGGCATTGTATTCCGATGTATCACGCGAAGTATCGGCGCTTTCCTGCATTCGAAAAACAATCAGCACACATCACCACGCCGCGCTCGACTGGCGAGATAGCTGCGTGCAGCTGTCGCTGCGTTCAGGACGGCGGCTCTCGCGCCTTCTTATTGATTATACCATGTTCCTATAATAGAATAAATTGAACTGGTTTGAGAGATACTGTCCACCACGATCTGACCTAAGCCTTTAGATTGTATTTGATCAAGTCAATTCTTTGCTTGGGATTAATAGATATTAAATTAATGCAAAACGTCAACTTTCGTTTTCAACAGGTATACCACGTAATATCTGCTAGTCACCTATCAAAGTCATGAAATATATTTTTCCACCCTTTGTCAGAATACCATTCATCGCACAAGATCTGAATGTATAAGTCCTAGTGGTGCCACGTTCCTTGCATCTGCAGTTGTACGAAACTTGCAACTTAGTTTTGCCTGCATACATACTCCACTTGGAAACTTTGCATGCGACCAAGAGCTCGAAACGTCATGAGGTTCGGTTTGAACGCGTCAAACACATTAAATAGGTTCACGATGGGTCATGCCAGCTGTGATGGTGGAGTCTGAGTTACCACATATATCCCATCAATCCATCGATTCTCATGCTTCAGGGACATTTTAAAGGAAGATTGGACCCTAGGTCTGTCTCAGATTTCTACCACGTAACAGATTCAAATTCCTAAATTTGACGATCATTGTACATTCACACGTGCCATTCACTTGAAGAGTTTATTACCGAATCACATGATTGTCCATTGCATTTCATGGTGGCTTAGTGCAATAGTCACAGACGACACAGTAACAAGCTTTCATGATTATATTTCTGACAATACACATTGCTTTAGGATGCAATCTACTGAGAAATTCCAGTATACAGTAAAACAAGTAAATTATGTGCATGTGGGGCATGTAAAAGAAATGCCACACCACATTGTTTTGTCGACAAGATCACACATCGTTAAACAAAGTCCGAATACAGAAAAAATCCCAAACATATTCATGACCTTATTCTAGTTTGGCTGATAGGAGAAAGTAAACATATATAGGGACAAGGACCTTACGAACATGAATGGAATTCCACTACACAATTTACATGAGGCCAGGCGGAATAGCATTCCATTCCATAAGGCCAGACATAAATTTCTTATTCCGGTTTTGGCTTGGCGTCCAGAAACATACAGGATATTATCTTTATGTACAGACTTGTAGCTATAGAATATTTAATCCCATCTCACTCAAATAAGATAAAAAGGATCTCACCATATCACTCTAATTAATTAACTAAATTTAATTTTATCATGAAAAAGGTATCCATTATTTCTCACTGTACACCATTAATTTTATATATATTCATAATTGTAGCTATAGAACGGTTCTTGCTAAAGCCCGTAGCAGCCACGTAAAACTTGCAACAACAAAGTAGAGGACGTCTAACTTGTTTTTGCAGGGCATGTTGTGATGTGATATGGTCAAGACATGATGAGTTATACGATTTTGTATGAGATGATCATGTTTTGTAAAGTTATCGGCAACTGGCAGGAGCCATATGGTTGTCGCTTTATTGTATGAAATGCAATCGCCATGTAATTGCTTTACTTTATCACTAAGCGGTAGCGATAGTTGAGGAAGCAATAGTTGGCGAGACGACAACGATGCTACGATGGAGATCAAGGTGTCGCGCCGGTGACGAAGGTGATCATAACGGTGCTTTGGAGATAGAGATCAAAAGCACAAGATGATGATGGCCATATCATGTCACATATTTTGATTGCATGTGATGTTTATCTTATTATGCTTCTTATTTTGCTTAGAACGACGGTAGCATTATAAGATGATCCCTTACTAAATTTCAAGGTATAAGTGTTTTCCCTGAGTATGCACCGTTGCGAAAGTTCGTCGTGCCGAGACACCACGTGATGATTGGGTGTGATAAGCTCTACGTTCAAATACAACGGGTGTAAGTCAGTTTTGCACACGCAGAATACTCGGGTTAAACTTGACGAGCCTAGCATATACAGATATGGCCTCGGAACAATGGAGACCGAAAGGTCGAGCGTGAATCATATAGTAGATATGATCAACATAAGATATTCACCATTGAAACTACTCCATCTCACGTGATGATCGGACATGGTTTAGTTGATTTGGATCACGTGATCATTTAGATGACCAGAGGGATGTCTATCTAAGTAGGAGTTCTTTAAATTAATATGATTAAATTGAACTTTAATTTATCATGAACTTAGTCCTGATAGTTTTGCATATCTATGTCGTTGTAGATCAATGGCCCGTGCTACCGTTCCTTTGAATTTCAATGCATTCCTAGAGAAAGCTAAGTTGAAAGATGATGGTAGCAATTACACGGACTGGGTCCGTAACCTGAGGATTATCCTCATTGCTGCACAGAAGAATTATGTCCTTGAAGCACCGCTAGGTGACAAGCCCCCTTCCGCTAATGTAGACGCTTTGAACGTCTGGCAGTCGCGGTCTGATGACTACACGATAGTTCATTGTGCCATGCTTTACGGCCTAGAACCGGGACTTCAACGACGTTTTGAACGTCATGGACCATATGAGATGTTCCAGGAGTTGAAGTTAATATTTCAAGCAAATGCCCGAATTGAGAAATATGAGATTTCCAATAAGTTCTACAGCTGCAAGATGGAGGAGAATAGTTCTATCAGTGAACACTTGCTCAGAATGTCTGGGTACTACAATCATATGACTCAACTTGGTTGCAAAGTTGACGAGGATAGTGTTATTGATAGAGTTCTTCAATCACTGCCACCAAGCTATAAAGGCTTCGTGATGAACTATAACATGCAAGGGATGCAAAAGACAATTCCCGAGCTCTTCGCTATGCTCAAAGCTGCGGAGGTAGAAATCAAAAAGGAGCAT
>LR738714.1:799498405-799532489 GCA_902687465.1 Secale cereale
GTTCCGCTATTGGTTATTGACCGGAGATGAGTCTCGGTCATGTCTACATAGTTCTCGAACCCGTAGGGTCCGCACGCTTAACGTTTGATGACGATCGGTATTATGAGTTTATGAGTATTGATGTACCGAAGGTAGTTCGGAGTCCCGGATGAGATCACGGACATGACGAGGAGTCTCGGAATGTCCGAGACATAAAGATTGATATATTGGACGACTATATTCGGACACCGGAAGTGTTCCGAAAAAGTTTCGGATTTATCGGGATTGCCGGAGGGGGTTACCGGAACCCCCTACGAGAGGGGATGGTCCATACTGGGCCTAAAGGGAAAGAGAGAGGCAGCCCATAGGGCTGGCCGGCGCCCCCACCTAGGGTTCCTAGTTGGACTAGGATTGGGGGGGCGCCACCTCTCCTATTCCTTTCCCTCTTCCTTCTTTTGGTGAATCCTACTAGGAATAGGATTGCAATCCTATTCCTAGTAGGAGTCCACTCCCTAGCCGCACCAGGAAGGGCCGGCCGGCCTCCCTCCCTTGCTCCTTTATATACGGGGGCAGGGGGGCACCCAAAGACACACAAGTTGAATTGTTTTAGCCGTGTGCGGTGCCCCCCGCCACAGAATCACACCTCGGTCATACCATCGCGGAGCTTAGGCGAAGCCCTGCGCCGGTGAACACATCATATCCGTCACCACGCCGTCGTGCTGACGAAACTCTCCCGTGAAGCTCAACTGGATCAAGAGCTCGTGGGACGTCATCAAGCTGAACGTGTGCTGAACGCGGAGGTGCCGTATGTTCGGTGCTTGATCGGTTGGATCGCGAAGAAGTTCGACAACATCAACCGCGTCACTTGACGCTTCCGCTCCCGGTCTACGAGGGTACGTAGACACACTCTTCCCTCTCGTTGCTATGCATCTGGTAGATAGATCTTGCGTGATCGTAGGAAAATTTTAAAATACTACGTTACCCAACAGTGCATTGTCCCAAAGTACCATTGTCTTCTGCATGATTATAATATCGTTTATTCTGAAATCATTGTATCTAGCCGTCACTTAAACCTTGGAGGTGCCCCTGCATTTATGTTTTACTTCACTAAAGGGGGCAAGCGAGGTATCACTTTGTCATGTTTGCACATCATGCTCACTACAAATCTATTGAGTGTTTCAATATCATATTGTAAACTTTCAGTTCTTTGTGATATTCTCATGAGGAAACTTAATTACTAAAGATTCATTATCTCAGTAAGCATTTGTCATGTAACTGTGAAAAGTTCTTATATGGTTGGTAGCATGTCACCACAGAAATTATGCTTGTTATCATTTACCTACTCGAGGACGAGCAGGAATTAAGCTTGGGGATGTTGATACGTCCAAAACGTATCTATAATTTCTGCTTGCTCCATGCCTCTTTTGTGTGATATTGCTATGATATTTATGCACTTCCATACACTTTTGATCATATTTGGACTAACCTATTAACTCAGTGCACCCCAGTGCCAGTTTCTGTTTTCTGCTGTTTTTGTATTTCAGGTTTTCCCATTACGTAAATTGCCAGAAAAATTCCGGGAAAAATATATAAAAAATCAGCGTTCCGGAAGCTTCCATGCGGCCAAAGTAGGGCCGGAGGGGGGCCACAGGGGCTCCAGGCGCCCAAAGGGCGCGGCCCCCCTCCTGGCCGCGCCGCCAGGCCGCCTGGGCCCCCCTTACCTCTTCGGACGACCCCCTTTGGCATATATTTACACCGCGTCCTGAAACCCTCGAGGACGGAACCCTTTTTTCGCGATCTCATCTCTGTTCCGCCGCCGCCGCGCTTCCAAGATCGGGAGCACCAGGAGAACTCTTCCCGGCACCCTGCCGGAGGGGAGAACCACCACCGGGAGCCTCTCCACCACCATGGACGCCTCCCGGATGAGTTGTGAGTAGTCCCCCTTTGACCATGGGTCCATGACCAGTAGCTATGTGATGTTCTCCTCCCCTCTTTGTTCTTCACCGATTAGACCTCGTGAGCTGCCCTACATGATCGAGGCACATATGTAATCCTTATGCTGTTGCTATGATGAGTTTGCTGGGATCCGATGGATTATGAGATTATGTTCAGATTGTGTGTGAGTAATATATTTGATTCACCTCTTTTATATTTATGTTCTTGATTAATTCTTGCATGTTCTCCGTTGCTGTTTATTGCTTTGGCCAAGTAGTAGGTAGTAACTCCAAGAGGGAACGTTATGCTTGATTGTGTGTTCATGCCCCTCGATGTCTAGTTTGAGTGACAGAAACATGAGTCTAGGGGATGTGCTGTTGCCACAAGGGGGAAAACAACGGTGCTTGTACTTGCGGGTGCAAGGATTGTTTACTTTACGCAAAGTTCTTTTAATGCAGTTGTCTGTTGCTTTGAGTTTACACTATGGGTGGGACTCGCAACTTAATACCAGCGAGATGTTCTGGATTGATATCTCAAGGTGGATGATTAGTAGTAGATGCAGATGGATTTCGGTCTACTTGCCTTGGCGTACCGCCCATGCTTTTGAGCCTCTACCTTTCTTTGCAGCATAGTTAGCATTGGTTTGCGCACATAATCCTGTCAATTGCCCAGCTGTAATTCGTTTACCTCGCTTAGCTGTTTTACCGTCTTTTAGGAGAGAGACATCACTAGTGAACATCATGGGACCCCGGTCCATATTACCATCACTGATCACATCCGCTATTTATTTCCTGTTCTTATTTACTAGTTGCAGTCATACCTATCACTATTATCTCTTGTGTTTGATCCTTTGTAAACGACAAGGCCGGAGGGATTGACAACCTCTCTGTACTCATTGGGAGCAAAGTTATTTGTATCTGTGTGCAGGTCCTGTCAATCGCTAAGTATCTGCTCAGTGAACCCCATGTGTTTTTCCATGGTTTTATATTCAGGAGGTGAATCCTTAGGTATTACTTATTTCTTGGAACAACATTAGTCATGCATTTGTTGTCAATTCTTTATACAATTTTGTGCCTTATAGTTCCACTCAGTGAAGTCAATGTTTGTACAAAGCCTTTTTATTGAATCTTTTAACTCATCCCAATACTCCAAATAGAAGCAATGTTAGTAAGGTTGCTCCTTCATGTTTTTTTGCAGAAAGTAGCCTCCATTCGTCTTAAATCTGGGTACTGCTTTGTACAGAGGTTTTCATCTATGGAGAAGCACATCGATGGAGAAATAAGACATGGTCAAAGTCAATCTATTTCAGGTAGATACTCTGTACTAATTAAAATATATGAGCAAGGTTTCTCAAAACAACATTACTCATGCATTTCTTGTCAACTTTTTATACAATTATGTGTCCTATAGTTCCACTCAGTTATTATGTGATAACTTCGGATGAATGGAGCTAGGGTTTGGCCAAGTTAAACTTAGAAACTGAGATGTCGAATAGGTTCTTACTGTATCATATATATAGAATCTAGTTCTTGCAATCTTACTTCAACGAGTCTATTCTTTTTTTAACAGATCAGCGAGTCTATTTGGTGCAAGATAATCTGAAAGAGAAGCTTGCAATCCAAAATGAGGTCCTGTTTCTCCATATGTAGTTGAAAGACTTATGTGTTACTAGATGTGCACTTCTATTTCGGTGACCTTTGGCCGTTGTATGCTAATTATAGACAGATCTGTATACGAAGTAGATATATGAACTATGATTAATGTAACCTATTGAGTTGTGTTTGTATGTTCTAGATTTGTTGTGAAATGGATCAATTATGTGAAATATATTTGTCTCATTCTTTTTTTTATCCACCAAATTCTGTTTTCCTGGCGGTTCTGCCCCCACAGGGATGTTGCAATTTCCTGTCGGCCTTCCGTCAGGAATAAGTTTGCTGTCGGCCACCCGACAGGCATACTCTCCTATCCCTGTCAAGCTATGGCTGACGGCTATTCCTGTCGGTTGACCGACAGGGAACACTATTCTTGACGGTTAACCTTATTTTCCTGTCGGTTTTCGGCCCACAGAAAAATTTCAGTTCCTGGTAGTGTGGTACTCCAGCTTCTCCGTCGGCATGGCCAGGATGCAACTGATGTACACCTCGGGAAGCCGTTGCTTCTTGCCGGTTGCTGTCTCGGATTCCTGTTCCGTGGTGCCTTGGACGTCGTCAATCTGGATCGCCGTGTCCAACGACGATGCCTCCAGCGCTGCATGCGGCTCCGTAGCAGAACCCTTCTCCCTGCCGGCCATTACTGTTGCTCACTTGATTCCGGTGGATTTTGCGGGTACGGTATTGATCGCTTCGGTAGGAGTATCGATTTCGCTCGACCTACGTACTCCTATATAGCAACGAAATCAAAACCCCTAGACGTTCGTGACCGTGAGCAGGACTTGGACCCAAACTCATGCAGGAAGGAGACCGGGCAGTACACGACTCGAGCTGGTCCAACTTTTCCGTACTCATGTTTCTATTTATTTTGGAGAAAAAATCTCTTTTTTTTTTTCAAAAACATAAGCCTTCAGTTTTTTCCTTTTTTGATGGTCACGTAGCCTTCAGTTTTTTAAAGAACAACGTAGCACTGAGTTACCACTTGTAATGGGCTATTAATACCACAAATAATAAGTGGACAAGGACCTGTTATTGGCTGACTGGCCAAGCCCAAGAAGTCAACCCATGACACGCTACGACCAGCCAGAAGACGAAGATTGAGAGGATGGCTACATCGATCAATCCACACACATGTATTGCCAACTTGTTTTCCTTCTCGCGAGTGGCGGCGGCGGCCTAGGGCAGCGGCATCGGACGCCGTTAGGAGACTTCGTCCAGCGATCGGCAGCGGCACCAGCCGCCGTTAGGAGACTTCTTCGAGGGGCACCAAGGAATCGCGGTTGCAGCGCGCTGCGCGCCTTCGTCCATGGCCCCTCGGTCCTCATAATCAGCATCCAATTATAGCTCACGTGAATCACACATATGAACCAAAGGTAATCACTATCAGTGCTGTAGAATATGTGAATTGCATGATGTATTGCTCTTCGTGCATAGGCACGTATATATGATGTACAAAGGTGGGCCACAGACCTCAACTATACAAGGAACTAGGAGGCGGGCCCAATACACAATATGCACATAACACATATACTCAACACCCCCGCAGTCGAAGCGGCACCGCGGCTGACGCAAAGACTGGACCGGAACTCCTCAAATGACGTCGTAGGCAAGCCCTTGGTCATGATATCGGCAAATTGTTGGGAAGTAGGGACGTGTAAAACACGAATATGGCCAAGGGCCACCTGTTCCCGAACAAAATGAATATCCAACTCAATATGCTTGGTCCGTCGATGATGCACCGGGTGAGCGGAGAGGTAGACCGCCAAGACGTTGTCGCAGTAGACCACCGTGGCACGGTCAACAGGGCAAGAGAGCTCCTAAAGCAGCTGGCGAAGCCACGAACACTCGGCGATGGCGTTGGCCACCACACGATACTCAGCCTCAGCACTGGAACGAGAGACCGTAGGCTGCCACTTGGATGACCATGAGATGAGTGGGTCCAGGATAGACACAATAGCCCGAAGTGGAGCGATGAGTGTCAGGGCAGCCCGCCCAGTCTGCATCGGAGTAGGCGGTAAGGGCGGTGTCGGCAGAGGCGTGAAGCATGACGCCCAGGTCCATAGTGCCACAGATATAGTGGAGAATCCACGTGACGACAGCCAAGTGAATGTCTCAAGGGGCATGCATATGAAAACACACCTGCTGCACGGCATACTGGATCTCCGGTCGAGTCAGAGTGAGGTACTGGAGAGCACCAACGATAGACCGATAGAAAGCAACATCGGAAGCAGGAGAATCATCCGTGGCAGAAAGCTTGGCCTTCGTATCAACAGGCGTTGCGGCGGGCTTGCAGTTAAGCATGCCGGCGCACTCCAGGAGCTCGTGAGCGTACTTCCACTAATGAAGGAAGAAGCCATCCGGACGGCGCACCACCTCGAGACCGAGGAAGTAGTGCAAAGGACCCAAGTCCTTGATGGCGAACTCAGCGCGAAGACGAGCCGTGAGCTGACTGAGGAACCAGCCGTACATGCCTTCAGGATGATGTCGTCGATATAGAGCAGCAAGTAGGTCGTGTCAGAGCCCTGATGATAGATGAAGAGCGAGGCGTCGGAGCGGGTAGAGCGGAACCCAAGCTGGTGGAGAAACGCCGCGATGCGTTGGTACCAAGAGCGCGGAGCCTGCTTGAGGCTGTACAAGGACCGCGAAAGGAGGCACACGTGGTCGTGAAGCACCGGGTCAACAAACCCGGTGGGCTGCTGGTAGAATACCTGGTCCTCGAGGTGACCATGGAGGAAGGCGTTGGAGACGTCCATCTGGTGTACCGGCCAAGCACGGGAGACCGCAAGGTGGAGAACCATGCGTATCGTGCCGGGCTTGACGACCAGAACAAAGGTGTCGGTGAAGTCTATGCCAGCATGCTGTCGGAAGCCACAAATGACCTAGCACGCTTTGTAGCGATCAAGGGTACCATCAGGATGGAGCTTGTGTTCAAAGACTCACTTCCCGATAATCACGTTGGCGTGCCGGGGACGGGGAACAAGCTGCTACGTCTGGTTGCGCAATAGGGTGTCGAACTCCTCTTGCGTCGTAGCCATCCAATGGTGAAAGTGATAATATGGAGTGTCCGACCCACAAGGAGCTAAAGGTAATATCAATATTCTCTCAAGTCCTATGTGCCACTGATACGACTCTACATACACCGAATGTTTGCTTCCTTCTAGAAACGAGAAATAAAACTACGTTGTGGGCATGAAGAGAGCTTTGTATGATACCGGAGAATAAAAATAGGTGGTGTTATCATAAAGTTAGAATATATTGCTATATATTATAAATAGCGAGTGTGGAATAATGATGGATCGATGTGCGGAATTGTCATAGGCAATTGTTAACAAGATCGGTAATCTTTATTGCAATTTCATATGAGCGAGAGGCATAAGCTAACATACTTTCTCTACTTGGATCATATGCACTTATGATTGGAACTCTAGCAAGCATCCACAACTACTAAACATAATTAAGGTAACACCCAGCCATAGCATTAAAGTATCAAGTCCCCTTTATCACATACGCAACAACCCCCTTACTCGGGTTTAAGCTTCTATCACTCTCGCAACCCACTATAATAGAATCATAAACGTATTGCAACACCCTACAGCGGGAATCCTTCACGTGTACGCGGCACAAAAGGCACCATAGGACAACACCAAAATAAAACATACAACTCTAACCAATCTAGATCTTCAATCAACCCAGAAGACAAAAGAAAAACTACTCAAAACATCATAGGATGGCAACACATCATTGGATCATAATATGTGGCATAAAGCACCATGTTCAAGTAGGGGATTACAGCGGGGTGTGGGAGACTGGACCGCTGAAAAGAGATGAGGAAGGTGATGAAGATGGTGATGTTGTTCAAGACGATCACCGAAATGATGGTTCCCCCGGCGGCACTCCGGCCTCCGGCGCCACCGAGAGAGAGGGGAGAGAGTCTCTCCTTGTGCTCCCTCCTCCATGCCCCCCAGATGGGGAGAGGTTCTCCCTCTGGCCCATGGCCTCCATGGTGATGATGGCCCCCTTCGACTTCCTCCTCCATGGTCACCGGTGATGATGGCCTCCTCCGGCAGGATGCCGGAGGCGGCCTAGATTGATTTTTCATGGATACAGAGGCTTGCGACGGCAGAACTTCCAATCTAGGTTTCTTTCTGGAGGTTTGGGTATTTATACGAATTTTTGGCGTCGGTCTCATGTCAAGGGGGTGCTCGAGGGCCGGGGCCCATAAGCCGTAGGGGCGCGCCCCTGGCTTGTGGCCACCTCGTCCACTTCCTGGCCCAGCTCTTGTGCTTCGGGGATCTCTTTTGATCCATAAAAAATCACCGTAAAATTTCAGTCCATTCCGTGAACTTTTATTTCTATAAAAAAAAACGACACCACGGTAGTTCTACTGGAAACAGAGTAAGCCCGGGTTAGTTCTAATCAAATTATACCAAAACCATATAAAATTGTTGTAAACATGACATGAATACTTCATAAATTATAGACACATTGGAGACATATCAGGTAGGCCCATGGATATGTATGGCTCAGCTAAAGTCCCAAGCCCATCAAGAATACAACCGAAGGGGTCATCATCCAAGGAATCCGGCACCCAGAAATAAAGTGCCTCCGTCGGAATTTACCCCTGATGGTACCAACGGTCGATCATTCATAGATGCGTAGCAGTCGAACATCTTATGGTCCGATAGACCAAGAGGCAATCACGATCTCCATAACACATTGATTGCGGGTGTTGCCCAATGACAGTATATCTAGTTAAATACGATAGTTACAGCTAGTACTCGAGGGGCCCATAAGCCTGAGCAGCTGTTCATGCATGAGACAATTAATTGCATCAATACTAGGGGTTATGTCACTCCTCTTAGGCTACTTCCAATGCATTGGTGCTAACATGAGGTGCTAAGCACATTAAAAACTTTAGCAACTAAAGTCCCCAATGCATAGGTGCTTAATTTGTTGGTGCTAAGCATGCTTCATTTAATGATTTTGCAACTAAAGTTCTTCATGCATTGGTGGGATTCTTCCATTGAAGTTTTTTGTCTAGGTTCTCGCGCTTAGCATTGTTTCTTCCTGAGGTCACCACACTCATCTCTCTCCTCTTAATTACCTTGCCACATCAGAATTTTTGCCTACATGGCAGCCTTAGCACCTGTACAAGGTGGAGCATTGGGAGGGGCCTTAGGCTTGTGCCAATGCTAGTTTCTTAGTGCGGTTTCATAGGCAATTTACTTATGTGGCATGTTAGTTAATGAAGAAAGAGAGTGAGGTTGTAGCTTAGCTAAGATACAACTCTTGCACGTGGCCATAGGCAAAAAATGGTTCTAGCCCAATCGTATGCATGCATGAGCCCCAAATCATTAAATGTAGATACAACCCATAAGAAACAATGCATTGGACTAATTGTATCTTAAATAATTATTACACCTATGATATCGTGCTAAGAAACGGTGCATTGGCACAGGCCTTAGAGCACTCTCTATAAGTTGGGAGGAGGGCACCGGGCTGAAGTCTAGAGCATCATTTTCATCTATACGCAAGAGTAAGAACACCACCACATGAGTAGGGTATTTCCTTCTTCAACCAGGACCCGAACATGTATAATTCCTTATGTGTTCTCCCATCTGGATGTTTTGGTTGATACGATTGCCCCTACTTTCATTCCCCCGTAGTATTATCAGGACTATATCAATAACACCATCCCACCAAATGCTTTCTATGATTGCACCTCGGTGTTAAACAATGACACACAACCAGCAAGATAGTCTACGCTAGAGAGTACCTACTACTTTGAACTCCTCAAGTGATAGGATATTTATCTATTTAATACCATAGGTTTGACCAGATCATATCTAATGGTGCACAGTGTAGAGTATCTCCCTAATTTATATTGGCAAAGATATAGAGATATATGATAACATTAATTGGATATTATCTTGAAGATAGAACTAACTTGTGATCTTATTTGACTGAACATGGAGTAAATGTTCTCTAGCTACAGGACTATAAATATCACTAGCATTATATGCTTCTCCCCAAAAAGAAACGAGAAGAAGAAAATTGTTATTGATAGTATGGAGCAGAAACCTATTCTTCTTTGCCTTATGGTGCTTCTGCTGCTGGGAAAGTGTACTCATGCTGGTAAGAAATTGATATCCATGTACTTATTTTGCTTTCCCGTGCCGATTATTGTATAGTAACATTGGCAGTTGAGCGGCATGAGTTCATTATAACTTCTCAATTTAAAATTATTTCAATGATTTATGTTCTTGTGTACAGAGTATTGCAAAACTGAAACAGCTTTTGGGACCACTCTATGCGCATATTATACTTGCCTGAGTACCTGCATATCTGTGTGGGGGGATCGTGTGAAACAAGCAGATTGTAAGCCTGTCAGACCTTACTATACAATTTGTACTTGTCTCGTATGTTTCTAGAATTACACTTTGCCATCATGTGGAACAATGGGCAATCATGTGATCCAGTAATAAAATCTTCTTGTCGAATGCATGTGAGGATGTATGAGATCACTAAATTTGGATGTTATGGTGATTTGATTTTATTCTATTTCGTGTATTCTTAGAATCAATGATTTTATGTTTTTATGGACCCATGTTCAAAAGTTTATAAACAACCATATACGACCTGAATGAACAAAACTTACTACACTGGCACCCCCGTTTGGCAACATTGTTTGACTCGAGTGAATAGGGAGGCGCCTTCTTGAGAAGTGCGCCTCTGCACGCAGCGGCAGCTGCACGCGGTGCATCCACGGCTGGGAGGGCGTCGCGATTACTACCAGCGAGCTTTGCTACTTGGAGTATAGAGGCGCCGGCGAGCTGTAAGTTTCGTATAGCGACGTATTTGATGTACCGCACTCTGGCGCGACGGCTGACACACCGATGCAGATTGCAGTACATGCTCAGGCGAGAAGACGGAAATACTACCGTTGCATGCACCGGACACTGTATAACGTAAACTTGCAATGACCAGCTCGGTGTATTTAAGGCGCATGCCGTGGATGCACCAAGGACAGTACCGAGCGGCAGCGTAACACCAAGTTCAAACACGCACGGGCTTCTCTCCTTGACCCATCACCACGCCGGGATGTCCCAGAGCTCGTCCGCTGCTCGTCGTCTCCGTACGCCCCCGCCTCCTCTTCCATTGATCTTGTGCCCGAGGTGCGCCGGGACGAGGACAAGATGGTATGTCTCCGGGACTGACCGGAACCCCGGCGTCCGTTTCTACAAGTGCCCGAACCAGAGAGTATGTTTGATTTTTGTACAGAATGCACCAGAAGATGCAGTTTCTGCCGTTTGGAGCAACTCTTGTTCTACTCATCATACAGTTTTGTACAATGAAGGACGGAGGCCCGTGCGATTTTTGTTTGTGGGAGGACCATTATGCGTTCTACATCACCGGCGTTGGCATCAACCTTCTCATCGAGGCGGCCGGAGGTGGGAGCAACGTGATGTTCGGCATCGGTCGCGCCATGGAGGATGTACGCATGGCAGCTAGGAACACCATGACCATTTGCTTGGTCATTCTTCTGCTGCTGCTTGCCAAGGCTGTAGGTGGGCAGTAACGTTCCAGATACGGCGTGCATGGGCATTATTTTAGTATTAATTGCTACATCGCATAATAGTTCCGTGGTTAGGTGGCCCACGTGCAATGTGTTTGCAACATGATTTGATGTAAGATTCGTGTTAACTTAATATTCAATTAGACGTAATAATTCCTCCGGCGTGTCACGCGTCACCTAAACCACCGATTGACTTTTCTTCCCGCACGCGTGCTTTGGCAGTATTGGCTTGGACGCTCGGTCAAAAAGTCCATCCTCTTGCGTCAGAAGCACAGAGGATAAACGTGGTCGAAGGAAAGCCAACCCCCAACCACGCGGCTGCCGCACTTAATTGAAACACCCATCCCCTCCCTCGCACATCGCACTGTACACCGCCGAGCTTCGCCAATTTGCATAACAGAGCATCGAAGATTTGCCCTGTCTCGCCGGACGACGCACCAGGCGGCGGCTCCGCCGTCCATCGAGGTACGGTCCTAACCTCATACCCGCAGTCTGGGCCATGGCTACCAACTACTAGACCACCCCCATGTGATGCATCTCCGCTGCCCCTTGCAGATTCGTCGATGGGCGAAGAAGAACAAATGGTGTCCCGTCTAAGAATTCCCGAACATCATTTGTCAAATTCAAATCAAGACGCCTAGCCACATTACCTACAAATAAAAAGCGACATCACACGACCGCATACCAGTTAGCAACCACCTGTTATTTGCATAGCCTTCTTGGTCATAGCATTATAACATTTTTGCCCATGAGAAAAGCTTACCATTTGTGAAGCTTGTGGAACAAACCTCCCTCAGAGAAGTGCGGCGATTCAAGTCAAGGCTGTCTGGGCTGGGGAACGGTCCAAAAAGCGTTCTTGCATTAGCCATCATATCAATTTGCTGGCCAGAACCAAACCCCGCCATACCAGTGTGTAAGAAACCTGCCACCCACATCAAAAAATTTAGTCCATCTCCTACCAATACACTTCTTCCTCACATGTAGTTCAAGTACTAAGGCGAGATCTAAGACATTCACCTGGGGAAGCAGCAATGGTGTTCATTACATCCGTGCCTAGACGCTTCCTAATACTCGGGTTTACCAGCCTAGAATTGGATGGACCTGTGAGAAGGAACACATCAGGCAATTAGACCCCTCCATTAAAGTACATATCAAACCAACATCCCAAGGCACAAGACCAACACGCACATACCTGGTGCATCAGGTACATCTGCTTTCCCTTTTACATCATGCGGAACGTCTGGATTAGATTCTGAAAGGAAATCGTTAGGAGACCACTTTGTCAATGCAAACTAAATAAGATGCAAATAGTTTCTCATGCTTTTTATGCAAAAAACTCACCATTAGTATTAATAAAGCAAATCTCGTTGCCAACCATCCGCAGCCTGAAATCACCAACTTTTGACACAGCACAGCCTAGCATCTCATTCACTGAATTGACATTGTTTTCATTACGACTGTCGATCATCGTGAGAACACTAGTCATGCAAGACTCAACATGGTTCCTCAAATTCATATTTTCCTCACTAACAGAGGACATGTGTGCATTCATTACCACACTTAAATACTCAACAACCTACACGAAAAATGCAGGCCCAATACTTAATCAGAACACTATGGCAATTGAAAGGAGCACTGAACACAATTGTAGATGATCGCCCCGTCCAAAACATACCTCAGTCTGCCACCCTGGAACACAAGACAGCGGAACGACCCTTTCAGTTGGGACTACACCGGCGACAGTGGAAGGCATATCTAGGCCAAGGGGAGCGCGGGAGGAGGCATACTGTGCCGTTGAGCTGCCAGCAGCTACTACCTGACCGACAGGCCTAATCTGCCGAAGAGTGAACCGAAACAATCATGTGCATAACAATTACAGCAGATAAATCACAGGATTAACAAGGTGACATATATGCATTTTCACACGGGAGCAAATCAACTCGCGGGGGGCTGTTATGTTGTACTTACCCTCGCTTTCCCGTACACCCTGTGACCACCAATGCTTATACGATCCGCGTCCACAGCAGCAAGCAGGCGAAAGTCCTCGGCGTTATACATGGACATTCGATGATGCCCAGGTTGCAACCCCCTCCCGGCAACCATTGCATCAAATGCAATGACCTGGCAAAACAATTTGCTGCTGTGAATAACTATAAAGCACCAATGCCGATGGCACGGCCCAGATTTTGAAAGAAAGTAGTTAATCAGCCAGGTTGGGTACCTGAGGGACCATCAAGAACCCCTGCAAGTGAACTGTTGTTGCACTGGCATGAAGATCTTCGTTCATTTTGCTCACACCAGCAAATATTACAGATGTTATGTACCCACACCAATCAAACTGAAACATCTTTGATGGATCACGCACAGCAACAAAAACCTCCGGGCTTATAGGATCTTCCTTCCGGTTTACTCTAGGGTTGAACAAACAAGCAGTACAAAGAAGAGCAAGAGCTACACACTGCATGTTGGATTGGAAATCAATACTAAGATCTCCTGGGGAACCAAGCACGTCCTCCAGCATTTTCAAGGTGATCCTATCAACTTTTTTGTCCAGACCCAAGCCAACACAGACGTCCCTCAATATATCACGGTCTACACAGCTTGGCTCATGCGGGAAGGGGATTTCCCTGTCACCCGTACCCAGCCCGATGACACCCCTAACAGCAGCAGCCGTCAGTGGAAGCAAACTCCCATCGCCCATACGAATGGCTTTCCTAATCGGGTCTATCCTAGTCGCGTTCCAGAAACTGTACCGACGGTCTACATTTACTAGCCCCGGAAGGGACAACATGGCGCCAAAATATTTCTCAATGAAAAGCTTCTTCTGTGCTTCAGTTAGACGAGCAACAGACACATTTACTACCTTAGGGGATAGATAGTTCATAACCCTGATCTTCCCGCAGTTTGCATCAGAATCGCCGCTCGCGTCGTCGTCTCCGACCACCAGCGGGTGAACCGCCGAAGTATTCGCACTTGGAACCGCGCTCGAACTGCTTCCCGTCGGCGCGCCGTTCAAGCGCGTTCCAAGACGGGGCATCATACGGAAGTACTGCAAGTAAAAAATAGCACGATTCAGAATCGCGCAAAAAACTGAATAAAAGAGAGCAAAGAAACATCCAAGAAAACTTCTTACTGAAGAAATGCCAAGAAACGGTTTCAGAGATGGAAACTATACCTTGCGTCTTTTTTCCTTGCCCTCTCGTAACGCTGAACCACCGCGAGACCTGGTATGGGATGAACTAGAACTTGCCGCAGGGTGGTGAGAGGAGCAGGAGTGCGTCGCAGACGGTAAGGAAGAACTCCACTGTCTGAGGTGAAGTGCCGATGGCTGTGTTTAATCTCTCCCCTGCTCTTGCAGAGCACGCGCTCTATCCAAGTTGCTTCAGGAGACGCAGGAGGAAAAGGCAGCGCGAGGCACAAGCAACGATTTCCTTGTCTCCTACAAAGGATCCTCATGCACGGTAGCAACGGCGCATTACTGCCGCTGCCCAACCACACCAACATGCCATTAATCACTCGTTAACGCCTGGGTCTTCTCATGATCGAAAATGCACGGTAGCAACGGAGTATTCAACAATTACACGACGCACGGAGTGGCATATTATCAATTCTCAGGACAGCACACACCAGCCACAACCTGCCTCTTATATCCAGCACGCAGAAAATCGAGATGGAGGGAGAAGCCCAACCGAGAGCACGCGCAGAGCCTGAACGCACGTAACTCCCCTTGTGAAGGCGCAGCTGCACGCGAGGACGTATCCGGGCCCAATACGTCAATCAAACTCTAGGGGCCAAGCAGTACGCCGCGTAGCTGTGTTGTAGCTCCTGCAGGGGGCAGACAAGATTCTTAAGACTCATCATCATGCGCATGCAACGTCCCTGTACCGCGTCGCCCGACAGATAGTGATTTCTGGTTAATGCACACAAACACACGCCCGGAGTCATGGTCGTCCTACATTCATTTAAGTGTGGCTAAAACAAAAATAGATTTTTATTCGAGACGACACGCTTATTACATTGTGAATCAAACAAACACAGGAACGAACTGAAACACCACATGCACGTATGCAAAGAAGCATATAATCTTGCTTCACCATTTCTCACTAAGCCACAATTTTAATAAATGCAAGCATTAAAGCCGACGCTGCTAGCTTCGTCCGAATCTCGTTCGCCGGCAGCAAATCCGCCGTACACGCCGGAGGTGGCGTCTCCCGCATCCGAGCAAGGCGCACACACCGAGCCGTCAGTGTTGACTACTGGGTCGTTATCTCCCACCTGTTCGGTCACACAAACCGACGCCGCGCCCTGGTTCACGGTAAGGTTTCCATATGGCTTATTATTGGTGGAAACGGAAGTTTGTATGCTTCAGAAAACATAGCTCGAAAAAATGTACAGCAGATTGGACGCAGGAAAAACGTTTGGTCCAAGCTATCTCCATTTGAGAAGCATCGAATGAATGATTAACCTGGGATATTGACACGCTAGACGGCGCCCTCGCATTCTTACATTGGCGCTTGAACAAGAAACGGGCTCTCAAAACCTTCGCCCTACTTTGCAACCTGACGTGTGGGCGAAGCAGGGAACCCAAACCAACCAGCGATGAAAAAGCTACGGGCGGCGCCATGAAGGGCTTGAATGGCAACGAGGAACAAACGACAGGGAGAGATCGTCCAGAGTGCTGCCTAGAAGAATCAACAATTCAAATGTTCAAAAACTTGATGCTAATCCACCCCATCTCACGGCACGTGCTGCTGCACGGCACGCGGTCATCAACTCTTAATGGCCCTAGGACATGCGACCTGCTCCCATCGCCACTTGGCCTGGTAAGTGTGTACATATAAATATTTTTGCTGAAAAAATAAATTTACACCTATAATAGACTGATGCCTACACACAGAAAGCCAGATTATCACCTCTTTTGGGAAAGGCAAATTTTAGCATGGTCCCTCTTACCCCCTCTTTTCACATGAGAGGTAAGAAGGTAAGAGTTAATCCGACCACTAATTAATGTAATCAACGGCTCAGATCTACTACATACTCTTACCTCTCATGTGAAAAGAGGGGGTAAGAGGGACCATAATAAAACTGCTCGGAAAGGCAAATAAAATTGCATGCCGGCTTGCGAAAGCAGTTAAAATAAACATAACAACACAAAATCACATTATAGACCACGAAATCGTGTCGTCGCCATTCAGTAAATCAATACACATGGCCGGACTAATCAAAACAGCAGCTGTTCAAATTAAAACAATTTGCAGGAACAAATGTCATTTATGGGAAGAACAAATTACATGTCCAAACTAAATGAAGTCGTAGGTCCAAATCGAGACGCTGAATTGAACAAATCATAGAACTGAAATACAACATGCATTAAATTTTGATCAAATTTCACTCAACTGGCCCGTCGCGAGTCCTCTTCACGAACGGAACGACTGGGTTGAAACAACTTGTTTTCTTGTGCCCAGCTACACCACAATTCCCGCAGGTAGGTATTTTGCGAGGTTTCTTCGGAAGGTCACCCCTTCGGGGGCACGTCGTACTTTTGTGACCTTTCTCCCTACAAACCGTACAAAACCTCGAACGCGTGTCCTTCACCTCGTATCCAGGTTTGTCCCTCGCTGTGGTCGGCCTACCCTTCTGCTTCTTCCTATCAGGGGCCTGCAACTTTGATAGTGACAGGCTGGAGCCAGCTTCACCCGAAACAGAATTTAGGCCGCACTCGGTCGAGATGAACATTTGAGAACACATGTCGTCTGGGTTTGAGGAACCTGCTACCATACCATTAGCGGGATTGGCTGACTCCCCAATTTGAGTTTGGTCCACCAGACTTTTTCCATCTTTGATCGCTGCCAAAATAGTCAGCTCCGCCTTGCCTGCAATCAAGATGTCCATTGCTCTATCGAAGGCATCAACATTGCTATCGCCAAGCTGCACAAACTCTAGTGCGGTCAGGTGTAACGCTGTATGTCTGTAGGAGGATAATCGCGGAGGCCCTTGATCCTTTTGATAATGGAGAAGGTGAAGTGGCAAGTTGTCTCGAGCATCTATTGTCCACCTCTTCAGGACATGGAAACTCGGTATCTTCCTCACCCCTAGATGAATTAGAACCTATGTATAAATAATGTGGAGAAAGAACTTTACGTCTTAAAGATGCAAACATGGAAAAATCTTTGTGAATAAACTCTTTAAGCTAATGAACCATAATAGGAAGGGAACATATAGTAATACCTTGATAGCATGGCAACAAAGCATCCCCATGTGCTCGAAGAGACCACATTCGCATGTGTACCTAGCGCCTCCATCATGGACATTGACCGCATGCATTTCGCGGCACCACTTATCTCGCTTCTCAGCCTCAACGTGCCGCACGTTGTAGCTGATGCCACGCTCAATTTCCTCCACATCATAGTGACCAGAGCGATACAAAGCCTGACCAAACATCTCGTACATCGTTCTGGTATACACTTGGCTTGCATGCTCCTCCAGTGGGTAATTGTGTCGGAGAACTATACCGCCCTGTTGAAATACACACACAAAATTGTTAGGAATAAGAGGAACATAAAACATATGAGCAAAATGCGCTTGAAGAAAGTGTTTCAATTAGCACCCACCAGCCTCGTTCGCTTCTCTTGGAATCCTTCTTCAGCTTCCCTATCAAATTGCAACTTGCTGTATTGCTTCACAAAAAGGTTCATTGGGCAAGCAGGCAGAATGTACCCCTTCAACAAATGGTTCGCACTTTCGCTTCTTTGCGTACTGGTTTGCTTAGCACAGAACTTGCCACTAAAATAAGGTTTCGCCCACTTGTGCCTAACCTCGAAAATTTGTATCAGAAAAGTGTTGTTGTGAAGCTTGTATTTGTCAAGCAGTTCGGCCCAAGCAAGTTCAAACTCGTCCACGGTTAGCATTTCATTGACAACTTTGTGCAACGCAGCCCTAAAGTCACTGCTTTTAGTGTAATGCGGCCCGAGGTGCTCCTTCGCCTTCCGTAGCACATGCCACTTGCACCAGCGATGTGTTGTATCCGGCATAGTTTCTTCTATAGCCACCTCCATTGCGCGCGCTTGATCTACAATCAGAAAAAAAAAATTCATCACCAGGGTAGAGCAAGTTGTTACAAATCAGGAGTTGGAATGGCAGCAAAGTAACCTGTAAGTATTGTTTTCGGAGGCTTGCCACCCATCAGTCTAATGAACTCGGTGAATACCCATTTGAAACTCTCAATTGTTTCTTCTCTCATCATAACTCCGCCCATGATTATGCTCTGAAACTGATTGTTCACCCCCACAAATAGTCCAAAAGGCATATCATACAGATTTGTCTTGTAAGTAGTGTCGAACGTTATGACATCACCGAAATTGTGATATTGCATCTTACTTCTCCCATTTGTCCACAATAGTGTTTTAATCTTGCTTTCTTTATCAACCTCAACAACGTACGAAAACTCTGGATCAGTTGATCCCAGCTCAGAAAATGCATCCATAGTCTTCCGCACATCATCATCTGCCTGCTCCCTACTAAGCTTTCCACAAAAAGTTCTAAGGCACCTCTTTGTGAATGGGACGTTCTCCATCCGCCCAAACAGGCTTCCAATGATGTTGTAGACCTTCCCAAGGTTAACATTGTTCTGCCGCAACTGCTTCACTAGATCCTTTGTATATGAGTCAATGTGCCGGTGCGATGGCCAATGCAGCTTCTCCGCACAAGTCCGGAGCAGTTCATGGTTGTGTGAGGCACGGTTTTCAGATATATACCACCCCCCGTCGTCTGACCTGTGCAAACGAAGCATGGCGGCGCAGTTGCTCCTCATTGACGAGCTGTTCTCCCTCTCTGGTTTGCCCTGTAATTTAATTTCCAAACAGAGAAACATGGAAAATGCGTCAGCTAGATTTATGGAAAGAACAAGTCTGGCAAGACACAGCAGCACAGAAATGAACCCAACAAGTGTCTTACAGCACAGCCGTACACAATCTCTTGCATACACTTGGTCCCATTTACATTTTGCCTGCTCTTGCCGTAACAAATCCCAAATCCAACTTCCCATGAATAGAGATTGTAGAACTCATAGGCCTCTCCAAGCGAATCGAAAATTGCGCCAAGCACCGGGTTGAGGACGGCCTCAGTCCCCCTATCAGCGAATCCTCTTATGGCAGCTTCGAGCGGCGGCACACGATCAACTAACAAAACCCTCTCGTCAGGCGCACGAGGACGTCTTGGCCTGCAATTAGAAAAGCAGAATCAGCAGAGTTATAAGGATTAGATTTCACACAGACGTGAACTAAAAACAGTTAAAGAACAACGAGGACCTATTAAGAAAAGGTGCCCGTTAATTCTACGGAAAGTTTCCTTTTGTTTCATGGTATGTTAAGTGAAAGTTGTACATATAACGACAGAGAACCAACAGTTAGCATGAAGCAGAAACAACATTAGCCAAACAACTTACACATGGAATAACACCGGATTGTTTCTAACAATACATAAATTCTATGAAAATTAAAAAAATTACATGATACGTATAGACGGGGCACTCGTACATATGTAACCAAAAACTTGGGCTAATGAAATAAAAAACATGAGCACTTTTGCCTAGCTTGGTTCAGGCTGTATTATTTCCCATAAGCTATATGGAGAGTGATGCAGAAACAAACCAAACTTCAGCAGTTTAAGTATTCTATGTATAACGTTCCCTTTCAATTGTTTGAACATTCTAAAATGTCACCATCAGGACACAGATTCATTTTGATGAAACTAAATATAACTACAGCAGGGATACGGGTACTTTATACTAACACTGACGAATATCTATTTATCTAGTACTAACACTGACGGCTATAGGATTGGTTCAGAACTCTGTTTTTTTTCCGAAACTTCATCCATAGCGCTGCAAATTTTGATGTATCTAATATTAACTTTGTGCAGATGGTTTATTGACTGTGGCAAATAAACAGTTCGCACCTGCGTTTCCAGCCAACACGGATGGTGGTGTTTGGCGAAGCCTGGCCGCTGTGGCTTAACGACTGCACGGCGCAGCTGGAGACGACAAAGGGCGCCTCCTCGCCGGCTTGGGTCAGCAGAACAACGATCCCAGAACTGAATGTTGTGCATGAAGCACCCACGGCACTGCCGCAGCTCGACTGAGCGCACGTGTTTGAGACGGCGGCAGGCGTCACGCAGGAAGCCCCGGAGAACTCGACGACGGCAAAGGCCCCCACTTGATCCATCTCACGCATGTCCGGCGAGACCGCTACTAAGGCCGAATCCGGCGAGCCTACCGTAGAGTCTGCCACAGGGCCACAGCCTTCCCCCAAGACGATTGGCAACTCCTGCGCCGCTGGATCTCTAGCCGTCGAGGTCGATCTGCAGCAACGGCGAGCTCATTAGATCTAGATTTCAAACAAGAGAAGTCAAGGCCCAGAGTCTAACTCACCCAGGCTCCAACGCCGCCACCGTCGTCGCTGCGGGAATCGGCATGAGCTTAGCTCCGCGGACAAGGAAGCACCACCTTCTGTCCAGAGCTGCTCACCGTCTTGTGCGCCAGGGAAGTAGGAAGACTGGTCACGAGACTAATTTGACAACCGGGCCCGCTGCGCAACTCATTATTGAACCTCACTGCACAACCTGCATGAGATGGCCCGCACTGCACCTACGTACCACGGTCATACCCCAGCATGTCTGAAAAAGTGGCTCGTACGGCATTGTATTCCGATGTATCACGCGAAGTATCGGCGCTTTCCTGCATTCGAAAAACAATCAGCACACATCACCACGCCGCGCTCGACTGGCGAGATAGCTGCGTGCAGCTGTCGCTGCATTCAGGACGGCGGCTCTCGCGCCTTCTTATTGATTATACCATGTTCCTATAATAGAATAAATTGAACTGGTTTGAGAGATACTGTCCACCACGATCTGACCTAAGCCTTTAGATTGTATTTGATCAAGTCAATTCTTTGCTTGGGATTAATAGATATTAAATTAATGCAAAACGTCAACTTTCGTTTTCAACAGGTATACCACGTAATATCTGCTAGTCACCTATCAAAGTCATGAAATATATTTTTCCACCCTTTGTCAGAATACCATTCATCGCACAAGATCTGAATGTATAAGTCCTAGTGGTGCCACGTTCCTTGCATCTGCAGTTGTACGAAACTTGCAACTTAGTTTTGCCTGCATACATACTCCACTTGGAAACTTTGCATGCGACCAAGAGCTCGAAACGTCATGAGGTTCGGTTTGAACGCGTCAAACACATTAAATAGGTTCACGATGGGTCATGCCAGCTGTGATGGTGGAGTCTGAGTTACCACATATATCCCATCAATCCATCGATTCTCATGCTTCAGGGACATTTTAAAGGAAGATTTGGACCCTAGGTCTGTCTCAGATTTCTACCACGTAACAGATTCAAATTCCTAAATTTGACGATCATTGTACATTCACACGTGCCATTCACTTGAAGAGTTTATTACCGAATCACATGATTGTCCATTGCATTTCATGGTGGCTTAGTGCAATAGTCACAGACGACACAGTAACAAGCTTTCATGATTATATTTCTGACAATACACATTGCTTTAGGATGCAATCTACTGAGAAATTCCAGTATACAGTAAAACAAGTAAATTATGTGCATGTGGGGCATGTAAAAGAAATGCCACACCACATTGTTTTGTCGACAAGATCACACATCGTTAAACAAAGTCCGAATACAGAAAAAATCCCAAACATATTCATGACCTTATTCTAGTTTGGCTGATAGGAGAAAGTAAACATATATAGGGACAAGGACCTTACGAACATGAATGGAATTCCACTACACAATTTACATGAGGCCAGGCGGAATAGCATTCCATTCCATAAGGCCAGACATAAATTTCTTATTCCGGTTTTGGCTTGGCGTCCAGAAACATACAGGATATTATCTTTATGTACAGACTTGTAGCTATAGAATATTTAATCCCATCTCACTCAAATAAGATAAAAAGGATCTCACCATATCACTCTAATTAATTAACTAAATTTAATTTTATCATGAAAAAGGTATCCATTATTTCTCACTGTACACCATTAATTTTATATATATTCATAATTGTGCATCACTAAATGTGATCTGATCAAATATACTCCCTCCGATTAGATATATCCGTATCTAGACAAATCTAAGACAAGAATTTTGGGACGGAGGGAGTAGTATTTAGCATATAATTTGAGTAATGGAGAAAAGGCTACATGAAAAGGACATATCTTTACCTAATAATAAAGCACGGAACGAGTTTGTCGGGTTCACCGTCACAATACGCTTCTCCCCATAATTTTACGCTTTCAGTTTGAATTTTAAACATATTCAAGGTGGTACTAAATTTGTGTCGCGGCAAAGACGCTCCTCGACCTGCAATAGCAACTAGGCCGGCCCATCAGCAAGCGTCGGCCCACCAGCAAGCGCCGAACGCAAGGCGGACAGACCCTCCTAGCGCGGGCTGCTCAGAACGGATGCGCAGGACAGAGCGCCGAGCGCGCGCGGGACAAGTCGGGGGGGCGACCTCAGTGGTGCTCGGATCTCGTGTGCGGCGAGGATGCTGGCAGCCGCGCTATGCTCCGGCGCTGTACTGTTTGCTTCGCTAGGCGATGGGTACTTTGACCGGTCAAGGCAAAATATCCTTCGTGTACCACTGCATGTAATGCCTTTTTTTATCCTTACTGATCCACGTAGTCACGAGAAAATTGCACAGGCTCAGGGCACAACTAGAGTAAATCTTTGAGAATAGCTCTCCTCCCGTTCGCTATAGAAAGAAAAAAATTATACGCGGACGTGTAATCTGATCACTTGCCACGCATCCAAAATCCAATCTACGCATGTTCTACTTTTATGTGGTTGTGCCTTTTTAAAAATGCCATGTAGTTTTCAAAAATCCTTCGTGAATTTTAGAATGTTCATGTAGTTTTAAGAATAGTGTTCATATTCAAAATAATGCTCACACCAATTGAAAATTGTCACCTTTTTCTCAGAGAAAATTATTCATGTAATTCTAAGAAGCTTCCCATGCTTACAAATATTTTGAATTACAAAATTAATGCTCTTTAAAAAATTCCATGTGATTTACAAAGTATTTATGTATTTCAAAAAGAATGTCGATGCATTTTGAAAAAAATATACAATTCAAAAGTGAATGGGCGTATGAGAGATGATGTATGTACTAGGTGCAGTCCATAGCTCCGGAAGGGCATGTCCAAGTCGACGAGATCAGTTTAGAACTGTTAGACACTCACTTGCGATGGTGTTGTTCAATGGCAAGTGTGTGCGGGTTTAGGGTTTAGATAGTGGCCGAGACCATCACCTTGGGAGTGGCCACATTCAGACACATTGTGATCAGGTGGACACCGCGACCATGGTTGGCAGGAAAGAGAATAAGCGACAACACGGATGTGGGCAATGTTGAAATATATAAGGTGAACTTGTTGAGGGATCTTAAGTTGTGCTTATATTATACTAGAAGCATGCATTTTTTTTCTTCCGTTCCAACGCACGGGCATGTTCACTGAGCTTCTTTCAACGGACTAATTTTTTACGTCGCATTCATTCGAGGAAGGCACTCAGAGCAAAACAGATCGAGGCTCCAGTTATTAAGATGGCACTCAAAGTAGCCCTTGACCTCCACCTCTCCTTTCTAACTGGCATTTGCTGAGTATGATGATGAATACCACAAGCTCATGAATATAATAAAACTTGCAAAAGGGCGAAAGGATGAATAGGTTGATGACAATGAGGAGACGGAGCAATTGTGATAAGTGGCGAAATATAATTTTTGTTACCCCGTTGCAACGCACGGGCTCTTTTGCTAGTATCTATTTATCTATCTATTCTATCTATCTATACATCTATCTATCTATACCTATACTAATTAGGCACTTCCTAGAAATTCCTACGTTAATTAGAAATTATTAAGAACCGTTTATCTGGTGGGACCGATGTACATCTGCTTTTGCTATTTAGTTTTTCATTCTGCCTCAATCTCTGATGGTCTTTTAAAAGCTAGACCAAAACTCCAAAAAAAACTTTAATTCTCAGCTAAAACTATTGTATATTTAATATTACAGTTGAAAAATTCAAGCACCTATTACCCACGCATGCATTCTTTTGAGAACTATTTGTACGCTACGGACCTGCAAAAGAAATACTACTACCTCAGTTTCAAAAAAAGAAAGAAATACTACTACCTCCACGTGGGTACAGGAGTCCTGGGCCAGCAAAACACAACGAATTTAGAGACCTTGGCCGACAAACATAACAACTTCAGATATTTTCCTCGATCAGATCCTCCCCTGCCATCCGATCTATCCCTCTAGAGGCTCCCCCGATCGCGCCTCCTTCCTTCCTCCTCGGTCGCGCCTCATTCCTTGATTCTCCCCATGAATGCCATAGCACATGACTCCCTCATTGCCATGCAACACGTTGTTGCATCCTTTCTGCCTCGATGTTCTTACAACAGAACAGGAGATCGTCCCAATCCTAAGTTGCCGAGAGAAGATGGCTTCCTCACAGCATCAATCGTGCAAGCAAAATAGGTTCTCCCTCCGTAAACTAATATAAGAGCGTTTAGAATACTAAAATAGTGATCTAAACGCTCTTATATTAGTTTACAGAGGGAGTAAGTACTAGTACAATGTTCGTGCGTTGCAACGGGGGCTCACAGAGAGACGGAGTGTCACATTTAGCCGCCGTCGTACCATTATTGGAGACCAAAGAGAAAGGGCGAGAGAAACAACAACACATCTAGTTCTCTTAATTTTTTTGTCTAATAACTAATGGCAAATTTTAACATGCTCCCTCTTACCCTTTATTTTTACATATGAAGTACGAAGGTAAGAGTTAATCCGACCACTAATTATTTTGATCAACGGCTCAGATCTACTACATACTCTTACCTCTCATGTGAAAAGAGAGGGTAAGAGAGACCATGCTAAAACTGCTCATAACTAATAGAGTCCAACGATGATAGGATGATGTGAGTTCGCTGCAAAACAAAGAAGATTGCATGGGTTAATCTACCCTGTAATAATTTGATCCCACCAGATAAATGACTGCTACTTTCTAATTAACCAGAGAATTTCAATATCATTAGAATAAAATAAAGTAATAAGTATAGATATAGATATAGATAGATAGATAGATAGATAGATAGATAGATAGATAGATAGATATAGATATAGATGTAGAGAAGCAAAAAGTCCCATAGATAAAGAAAATGATGGTCTTCAAATCAAGTTCGAAATATCCACACTACACGTATTTAAATATCTGTGCACCAACCGGCACGCATGCTGATGTAAGACATTTGCATTGTAAAAATGCTCACAATGAATCGATGTTAGACTTGATCCTTGATGCATGTATTTTATTTTTCTGAGTACATCCTGGATGTGTATATGAAAAATAAAGGAAAAGATCAGTCTCCCAATGAATGAAAACTGGAGTACCCTATGAATAACGAATAATTCGGAGGAACGCTCATTGTTTTCACTTTGAAAGTTAGAGATGTGGGTAATTTACCCGAACTTTAGGGGTAGATTCGATGACAAATGAAAAATTCAGATAAATAATTAGCGAACATTTTTTTTTTTCAATTACAGGTGATGGGGTGGGTAAATTTTTGAACAAGTCACTACAGACGCTTTGTAGTCGACGGGAATGTCTGCTCCCACTGAACGAACATAGCAAGAAACCTGAAATTAATCATGGAGTAATGCGAGCACCAATGTAAATTTTAGGACTTGAGCTCTAGTGGGCCGGGGATACCACTATCCCCCTAACAATCTAACCATAGGTCGGTTTGCGACCGGGTGGGTAATTTATTTCAACTTTAGGGACCGTTTCAATATCTGGCAAAAAAATCAGAGAAACAATTAATGAAGAGTTTTTTTCACTTACGGTGGCATGGTGGGTAACTTATTTCAACTTTATGGGCAGTTTAGGCTAGGTGGACGGACAAAAAAAATCAGAAAAACGCACCGTCCATTAATATTATGTATAGATATAGATATAGATATAGAAGTAGATATAGATATAGATATAGATATAGATAGATAGATAGATAGATAGATAGATAGATAGATAGATAGATAGATAGATATAGAAGTATAGAAGTAGAGGACTGGGTCAACATCAGAGTGACTCATATCATCGTGTACGGAATACACAATGCAACTGATTGTGTTAGTGGTAAGTGCTGGTGATATCTAACATTTATTCTGTATGACAGGGTCAGCTAGAAGACTGATGGTGCGCATGTCATTCATTCAGACTGCTCCTGATCAAGATAACTTATGCATTGATTGAATCAGAGTCAGCTAGAGACCTTCTGGACAGATATCCAATGATTATTATGAGAACGAGAACAACCGTACATTGGTTTAATTGCAGTGATGAAAAATCCTTAGGCTGATCTAACCTGTCGAGGTTTCCCCTCACGTCGGAGTTTGTTACAGTGACGTATGAGTCTATGCAGACTCATTACAAAGGAATTTTAATTTTTAGATGTCCACAACGTAGTTGTTGTTAGGGTGATTCTCCGGCATGTGAGGTGCTTTTTAGTTTTGATGTCGTCTTCCTAGAGTGACCCACAGAAAGAGAGGCTAAATGTCTTTGGTCCAATCAACCAGACGGGTCTCAATCCATTCCAAGCGACCAAGAGCTCGATGGATCACCATGCTTGGTTCAAATGGGACAAAGCCAGGTACTAAGAGCATGAGGGGTCGTGCTAGCTGTACTTCTTGCGTGTGGGTAACTGCACACATACAATCCGGCTCTCGATTCCCGTGTGTTATGGGATGCTTCAAGGGAAGAGTGTTTCAGACCATAGATTAGTTGTCAAGTACATTTTCTAACACTCAACTGACTCGTAGGCCACACGGAGAAATCTATACCTATACTAATTAGAGACTCCCTAGAAATTACCACGTTAATCAGAATTTACAAGCCGTTCATCTCCGAATTAATTACCTACAGCCATTGGATAAGCTATCATAAGAGTCCTAGATTACTGTCCCACGTTCATCTCTTTTAGGCAAAAAAAAACATCTTCCTACAAGACTTCTTCCTCCCCCGATCGGCGATAGCCCTGGCGCTGCACCTCCTCATACCAGACTTATGCCTCCCCCCGATGGGAGACTGCCCTAGCGCTCCTCCTCCTAATCCTCATCGGATCTTCCTCCTCCTGTCCCATCTGCAATTGGAGAGAGTCCTAGCGCATCTGCAGTCTTTATGCAAGAATCATCTAACGTGATCCAATCAGCCTCTTCCCAATCTCCTTCTTCTACTACGGTTTGAATTTCCACAGCCCTAGCGCTCCTCCTCCTAATCCTCATCGGGTCTTCCTCCTCCTGTCCCATCTGCAATTGGAGAGAGTCCTAGCGCATCTGCAGTCTTTATGCAAGAACAGTGGCGGATCTAGGTTTTGAGAACAGGGTGGTCCATCCCAATTTTTTTATAACTAATATGACATGTGAATGTTTTAACTAGTTATCAATAACACAAAGAAATAGATATGGTCTTACAAACACACTAAAATTCTCAACTAAATCTTAGTTTTGCATAAAGAAGCCAGATAGTAAATAGTACATTGACCACACTACATACCTTGAGAAGTTTCAAAAGTCTATGTTTCTGGCCTATGCTTTTGCATTTCCATGAAGTTATCAATTATGTCATCTTCATTCACCTTGGAGAAAGCATCCCTCTCAATGTATGTGACTAAGCAATCATCCAAAACACTATCATCCATCTTATTTCTCAACTTGCTCTTGACTAAACTCATGGCAGAAAATGCTCTCTCAATATTTCTCTTTGCCACAAGTAGAATCAATACCAATTTTAGACACAAGTACACCAAATAATGAGCTATATGTCTTCCTGTTTGAACAAGCTTAACCAAGAGATCAATAAGATTTCCAAGGCCTTCTTCATTTTTCAACAAATCTGCAAGAAAACTACTTTCTATCAATAAATCTAATTGAGGCCGAAATGATGTGCTAAATTACGTATGTGTTCTTGTAGTGGATAGCATAGTGCAAGAAATCAAACCCTAAATCAGAAATTTGGGGTATTTCAGTACCTTAAATCGGGGTATTCTTTTGAAGATCGATGAATGAGCCAGATTTGCAGGGGCACATCTAACGTGATCCAATCAGCCTCTTCCCAATCTCCTTCTTCTACTACGGTTTGAATCTCCACTACCACAAGCCCCCAATGATGATGCAATCTATGCTGGCTGAGAAGGAGGTCGTTCAATCGCCTCAACTATATGCCCCGGCGAAATTGAAATTCATGTTCGCCTCAACTATATGCCCCGACGAAACTGAAATTCACGTTGGACGACGCAGTGGAGAACGAGGTGCATCAAATGCAGTTCAAATCAAATCAGGCAGCCACCATTGTTGAATCTAAGTGGAGAAAGTATGGCAGACTGATGGAGCCACGGTATACCTTGTGTACTCCTACACCGTTGGTATTCGTTGCCGGTCCTCACAATGCAAACAGGTAATCTGTTATCCTCCAGTCTATAATGTATTTTATGGCCATCCAAATAATCACAGAACTCACAGTAAATTTGATTAATCCTTAACGTATGATTAAAATAGTTGGTATTGTAGGCGCCCATCTATCAGCACTGTTTATGACTTGATCATGCACTGTACTCCAGGAGTCACACACAGCCCATGCTGTAGGTAATCGGGAATATATAGGTGGTATAACTAATATTTAATATGCTACTACATGATATGTTCTACATTCCCACGACGGAACATACTCATCTAATGCTTTTCCATAGAGCCGGTAAAAGAAAATAGAAAAATATTTTGTGTTAATTCCTGCAGATGAAGTATGTGCTCAAGTTTTAACCTGTGTACAGAAGTAACTTGATGAGTTATACTAGGAACCTCTTAGGATATTAGTATATTTTAAGTTATGGTGTCATATGGGTTGTGCACAGATTTTTGTCAGGTGTGATTTAACCAGAACACCTACTGAATATATGTGTTCCCATGCATCATGCCTAATTACTTCCGTTTGTTGTCAGGCTTACCATAGTTCTTTGCTCCCAACAATCAACCTGTGGGAAAGATAATATAGTTTCCCATGTATATATGGGCCGGCCATGCTGTTTCTAAAAATAGACATTGAGGATCTGTTTTGCATGTTTTTCTACACCCTGCTGGGATATCGACTTTCCTATATATGAACAAATTGCAAGTGATAAAAAAGCATGATTCCTCACACAGTTGCGGAGCTACACAATGATAATTGGGCGGGCCAGATAGCATTAATGTTTTCAACTTCTCCAGTTCAGTCACATGTGCAGCTTGCAGGGATTCTGATTTCTTAAGCTTGCACTGAGTGATTATGATGTATTCAGAGAACTGGAGCTTGCCAGCTAGGTCGCCGCCTCGCTGTTGCATAGCTGTGTGCCGGTGGCCGGTGGGCCGTCCGGGCGTCTAGCCATGGGAGGATCAGATGTGTGCGGTGTGCTGGTGGCCTGAGGCGAGCCTCGATTTAACAGGCAGCAAGCGTCGCGTTATTCGGCGGCTGATTTATGTTGATTTTTGCGCTTTGAGGCAGGGGCAGACCCAGTGCTCCTCCCCTACGTGCTGATTTTCTTAGGATCGAGTGCTATGCGAGGATGCTCTGGTGCTGCTGCATGCTTGCTCTGTATCTTCATTGTTGCTCTATATAGGCCTGCCACATGTATGCAAGACTAGGCTTCATATATCTTTTTCCTAAAGTCATGGGCGGGCCACGACCAATTTGGCCACGTTGTAGCTCCGCCAGTGTCCTCGCGTATGAACGACAATTTTTATTCCATATGCCCTTATCAATCTCAGACCTACCTTTTATCTACAGGAAAATATATGTTTCTATATACTTCAAGGAAAATCAATCAATGGGTTAATCTAAGTATTCTTTTTAGTGTAAATGGGATAATTTATGTAATTTCATTATTTATGTAAAACTGTTTATTCAGTTAACCGTGTCGTTTGCTGCAGAAAGTGCCAGCTGTCGCGAAGCAGGCTATATGGGTAAACCAATAAAATAGGTATGTAGTTGTAGTTTTCCAGCTATGGTTGATTCGGTTATTCCAGGCTAACACTAATCTGCTATTTGATCTTAAAATCCTCTTTCAAGCTGCTACTTCCTAGAAATTTTAACTCTCCGTTCAACTGCTTGTTTTTATCTGAAATATGTATTTTTGAGCATGAGAATCAACGGACACAGCACGGCACTACTATATGTACAAAGATGCATATGTGTCGCGAATAGTCATAATTATTATGTTGAGAACAAAATGGAGACATCAACAAGTGTTGTTGGTTTCCTCGGTAGCAATAAAGAAGGTAATGTGGATATGGCTTCTCCTGTATCATCCAGACTTAGGTATATGTTTTTTCAATGGATAGCCTAGATAACATACTGTCTACAACAGTCATTTTACAGGCTGGAGTATACGCAAAACATAATCACATAATCCGCTCATTGTCTAATGTGTTGTATGGCTCGGTTATAAATATATCATGTTTTGTTGGTCATTTGAATATATTTGACATGAATGAAGCTTAAAAATTCAATTGGCATTTGATTCACATAACATTGTAAGATATGGTCCAAGAGACTTCGAAGATGATGACATTGGCAAAGCTCAAATGTCTAGAATACCTCATGGAAAATTTGATGTGAAGAGTGGTTTACAATATTAAGGCATCAAATGAACCGGATAAATAGGGAATGAAAAAACGCATGATATCAATGTCATATGTTATGTTCCTACAGATCTCAACACAATAGAATGTTTAAACTGTTACCTTTGGATATTTCATGTGATACAACTGTAGGGGGATTAACATTTAAGAGAGGAAGGGAGGCAATGTGTAACAACTGTAATGTTTTGTTTCTAATTAGTTAACTGTGTTTGTGCTTCCCACATTTAGCTTACAAGTTCAATCAAATTTACACATGTTCCGTTGGAATACATGCATAATTTCTTTTACATGCATTACTGATCATATTGAGATAATTAATATTACTACTTAAGAATAAAAGTAAACTACGAAAGCAAAGTAGGTCCACAAGGATAAGTTTAAAGTACTATCTTACAACTATGATTGTGGACATATGTATTTTATGAAGTTTTAATAATAGCTAGCCCGTGCAACGACTAGTATATACTAGTTCTTCGTGTTCTCAACCCAGCCGAAAAGAACCAGAAAGAGGAGTGTCCGAACAATAAGCTTGGTTTATTCATGTCATGTATATTTGTTTCTAAACTTGTGAATCACGAGCCATGCAAACACAAAATAACCAAATTTAAGATCACACTTGACTAAATTTAATAGAACACCCAAATTTGGCGGTCACTGTTGCAAAAGGACTTTATTACCGGATCACATCATTGTCCATTGCCTTACATGATCGTTTAGTGCAACTCTAGACACATACGATGCAGTAACAAGTTTCCATGGTAATGCCTATGACCCTACATACCACATGTAGGACATCATCTCCCCACGACTTCTGGCAAGCACTTAGGCAAGTTGCTTTTGAGCAATCGGGGCTTGTAAAAGCAGCTTCCTGCCTGCATTGCTCTATAAACAAGAACACACATCATTGAAAGATATCCAAACTATAAAATGCCTAAAGAAATTCATGATTTTCAGCTGACAATATAGGGATAAGGATATCGATTTCTTACCAACATGAATGGAGTTTCCTAGCTGCAGAATCAACATGAGGCAAAGAATAATGGCTTTCGACTCCATAAGATGAGATACAAACTTCTTATTCCTATTTCTTTTTGCGCGTCCTTAATTATTGAAGATTGTATCTCTATATATAGACTTGTAGCTACACAATATTCACTCCCATCTCACTCAAATATGATTAAAAAGATCTGACCATATCTGTGGACTTAATTCGAAAAATTTAATTGTATCATTAAGATGGTTTCCACTTATTGTCAATATGTAGCCTCTATTAACATTTATGTCAATATAAATTTGGGATATATTCTTAATTAATTGGGGCTACTAAATGTGATCTTATCAAATCTAGTATTTAATAGCATATCACTTTAATACTATCACATTGGGCATTGTATTGACCAAGGTTGACCACCACATGGCAAAATTTCTTCCTCTTTTGCTATTTGCAAGCAATTAAATTTTTTTCTTCCTGTTCAGTCAAATATCGTCACATTGTTTCAACATGGTTTATGATATGTCCATAGATGTCTGCGTTCTACATGACTGATACAATTTGTTTTCTCAGTTGATTTCCTCCATTTTCTTTGCGCGTTGACAGCACGATGCAGCCACCAAACATGCCTACAGCACACACATGCATGGATGAATAGCTGCCAATTTTGGCTGTGTGTGTGCGCGCGTGTGTGTGTGTGTTGTTGTTGTTGTTGTTGTTGTTGTTGTTGCTGCTGCTGTTGTTGTTGTTAACCTTGATGATTTCTGCTAATTTTTCTTCAATTTCCCATTATTTCTTCAGTACCTGGGGTGGTGGTGAAGGTTGTGGATCGGGAGAAATCCCTGCCAGCTTGTCCGGCACCGACGCATTGATGCTTGCGGGCGCCGTCGGACCGTCCTGAGGGGCGTCGTGTATATCCCTTCCCCACCATCCCTCGCATACCGGGGGAAACCCTAGAACTTGTTCGGGCAACAGCGGCGGCATCGTCGCATTCCTTCTTGAAGGTGTTGCTTGGTGCGTAGCGCTTCGGCATGCTAGGATCATGGTGGTAATTCTTCGGAGGGTGCATCGGTTGCCGGTCTTCCTTTCTTTGTTGATCTTTCGGTGTCGGCATTTATTTCTCTTTCTTTCTGTTGTGTTTTCTTTTGAGCTTATCTGTGCTGCGGCCGCAGCAAGCTGGATGTATCAGATGCTTGCTTTATAATATAAAGCGGGGGAAAACCCTTTATCATCATTATTTCTTCAGTACATACATAAGCAGCACATTTGTCTTTGATCTGCATGTTGACTGCATGGGCTAGAAGCTTACTGTGTTCCAGCTCTGGCCCAACATTGTTTTTAGCTTTCTTAGTACTTTAGTTAGCTTTAAACCCGGCACGATCCGACCTCATGGGACGGCACACGCAAATATCGGATTGTGGCGAATTTCCCATTGATTCAGTTAACCGATGGAATAAGGAAGGACTGGAAATGACGCAAGCTTTGCACGTCACAAAGACCTCTTTCTGGTGACTGTGTTCCTGCTTTATTTTTCCTTCAACCGTCTGTGTGCTTTGTGTTCTTCAAAGAAAGAAATTCAGAGATAGAGAGCATACCACTGCTTGAAAACCACCATGTGTGTGTTTGCATGTTTCCATGGGTATGTTTCAGTTTGTGTTTGTGTGTGCGCCTGCGGTATCTGTATGTATATCTGTGTGTACGTTAACATGCCTGCAAATGCGCGGCCCTACATCCATTCTGGAAAACCCGAATATGGGTTTTCCCCATGGCACAGAAAGAACGCTTGCCCCATAGTGCCTCCAACAAGGTAGCGATGTCTGCAGGCACCACCATTTTCGGTTATGACCGAGGCCGAACCAAGCTTTTGCTGGAAAATTTACACATATCCCCGGTTGGACCACCAGATCGACCTCCTCCATCATCCTGCACACCCATGCATGACGTTTGCCGATGGGGATTTGCATGACCGGAGAGGACAAACTCTAGTAAATTTTAGTATCGGTCAAGACTCTAGTCAGATTTATTTCGTCCTTACCAAAAGAGAGGACAAACGCGCTTTCCTAGATTACAAGGTGATACCTATTAGAGTGTTGTCCCTTAACATAAGCTTGTGGTGGATGCCTTCTATTTTCGGATTCGTGTTCAATAGGATAAGTGCACCAAAGTCATTGGAAGTAAGTGGTGGAAGTTGAGGGGGGGGGGGGG
>LR738714.1:799532533-799573438 GCA_902687465.1 Secale cereale
CATCTCAAACATTCAAAGAGAGGGTTACTAATGAGGGGCACCGCACTTGCGTGCCGCAAAACCTCGCCCGTGTTTATGCAAATTGTTTATGATTTTCTGTCATCATTTTCTTTATGTATTTTCTAACTTTTTGTGGGAAATACCAATGCTCTGAATTCGTTCTTCTTTCAAAAAAAATTAGTTTCGTATTAGCTTTATTTCTAACCTTGGTTCACCCGCAGGACAAAGTGACTAATGAATATCATGAAAAAAATGGCTGATGAGCACGTCGTTCGTTTGATGCGTCTGTGTATGCGTCCGTGTTTGTTTGTGCTTAATGCCGCACTTGCACTGGTATGTCTTTGTGCGTGCACATATGTTTGTTTTTCGCACTGCACACACGTTGGGTGTGTTTGGTAGGGTGTATGAAGGGTGCATGAGAGCAAAAGTTCCCTTCTCGATCCACTTTTGGGTGTTTGGTAGAGTGTATGGAGGGTGCATGAGCCCACACAAACTTAACACAAATACACTAGGTGCATGCATGAAGAGAGCATGCATGAAGAAGGGTGTTGAGATCAGCATGCATGGAGAGTGAATAACTATGCTCAGTTGAGAAAGCAAACAAACACACCCAAGATTCGTTCTTCTTTAGTGTGCGTGCACATTAAAGATGATCTTTAACGTGTGTCCAAGCGTGTTTGTGTGTGTGCTTGACCGCACTACAAAGTTTGATCATCTTTAATGTTGCAAAGTTTAAGATTTTTTTTCTACTTTTTTTATTTACTGTTAATAAAGGGTGTCTAGGCACCTTTTATGAACAGTAAAAAAACTAAAAATAAAACAAATTAACAAAAATATGAAACTTTGGAACATCAAAGATGATCAAACTTTGTAGGTTCGCGCAAGTTTTCATGCCAAAATATCATGTGGAGATAGGTGTACGAAAGTGTTTCTGATTTCAGTGCTAAAAATGATCAAAACTTCAAGCACTGAAATCTTTTTCGTGTGTAGAGCTCCTCGAACAGTTTTTGGGCGTGAAAATCTGCAAGCTCCTACAATTTTCGATCGCCTTTGATGTTGTAATGTTTCAGAAATTTTTTTTTACTGTTCATGGAGGGTGCCTAGGCACCAGGGAGCTGGCAAACCACTCTCTTTATTCGTGTTCAAAATAAAAACATGCATTTTATTCTGGACGTGTCGAATGATGGTAAATCTTCAATAGATACACTCAAATTTTTTTAAAAAAAATATTTACGTCATATTATTGTTTAAAATTTCATTATTATGTACATGGTTTTGCTTGAGTTTTATCAAATATTGGGTACATGGTATTACAATTAGTTTCCAAGTTGTACTGTGTCTAGAAAATATAGGTGTCTTGTCCTAATAAAACATCTGTATCGAAGACCTCCTATATAATGCAAGGGTAGAAACCTGATGTAATATATGTCAACATAGTAGCACATGCACGGATGGAGAGCTGGTGGCGTGTGCCAGTACACCGGTGACTGCTGTGCTGAACTGAGATGGTGTACTTTGGAGAGACCCCATAGTCATTCTCGAGGGATGTCGCCATCTTGGTGAACATCATTACCACATCTCGGTGTGGTGCCTCGTGTGATTACTTGGTTGTTGGATGATTGATTTTGCGCCTCAAATTATTCTAACAAGTTGTATCATAAGAAAGATTTGAGATGGAGGCAGATCATGTGTTAATCCATACTTAAGAGTAAATTTTTGAGGGAATATATGTAAGGCGCTTTTTTCGCAAAACAAGCGATTTATTTATTGCTCAAGAATGTTCTGAGGAATAAAGTAGAGATGAGGAGGTTAGAAGAGTCAGACATGATGACCAACTGAGAAACTTATCGTGTTTCTATTAGATAAAGGATGCATTTCATTAAAAAATAATTAGTACACACCCGGCCTCACAATAGTTAGGATGCACACAACCATCAACACAGACCCACAAAAGACCACCCATGTAAAGAGCAAAGTCATAAACACTAGTAGAAAACAGGGTTTTGGTCCACGCGGGGGAGGCCCATTAATCCCGGTTCACCCACGAACCGGTACCTATGGGGGCATCCGTTCCAGTTCGTAAGGCCAGAGGGCCGGCCGGGCCTCAGTGGCCATTGGTCCCGGTTGGTCTGGCCCCTTTAGTCCCGGTTCCAGACACGAACCGGGACCAATGGGCCTCGCTCCTGGCCCACAACCATTGGTCCCGGTTGGTGGCTGGAACTGGGACCAAAGGTGGTCCTTTAGTCCCGGTTCCAGTCACGAACCTGGACCAAAGAGGTGCCTATATATACCCCCAGCCCGCAAGCATAACAGTCCACTGCTCTGTTTTTTTTTTGGCTGGCCGTGGCAGAGAGCTTTGTGGATCTCTAGCTCATCTCCGATGAAGATGAGGTGTTCGATGAAATGCCCGAGCCACACTACTTAATCTTTCTCCTCTCGAAGCTCCTTGTCCAAACTCCATTTTCCTCAAGATTTTTCTAGGTTTGCCGGTCCGTCCTATCCCGTCCCAGTCCTCACCACCGTTATTCGCCCGCGTCGATCTTGTCGCCGACACCACCGTGGTGAGCCTCTTGTTCTTATCTTCTTTCTAAAAGGAAATAAATTCTTGTATGATTTAGAAAGATATTTGTATAATTTTCTTACTTTAATTATTGTTTGTTATCATATAGTGCGATGGTTTTTGTATCTGCCCACGTCGGCCCTCGTCCTGTCTATGATTCGGATGTGGTATATTATCTTTTATAACTATTTGTTTTAGTGTTTATGACAATTATGGCGACCAATGTGACATAGATGTTTTTATCTATGATGTATCTGAACCGGAAATTCCAACCGACCCTCTTGTGGAGAGGTTAAATTTAGTTGAAAAGGAAAACATTCACTTGAGGAAAAAATTAAAAAAACTGAGGAGAAGAAGATGGAATTGGAGTTGCATCTTGCGGAAGTCGTCAATGATCACAAGATCAAGATGGATGCAATGCGCTTGACGATTAGAATGATTAGAAAATATGCCATTCATACTGAGGCATGGTATCATTATGCCATTGGATCAATTGTTACCTTAGTTGCGATTATGATCGCATTTGTTGTTTCATTGAAATGTTTTACATAGTTTCAATGTATGGTTTAATTAGATGCTCTGGAGAGCTATATGTTGTTCAATGAGAACTATGTATGTACTTTGGTTTTAATGTGATGATGAACTTCTATTAATTTGGTCACTTCTGTATTCATGATGTTCTGTAATGGTTTTTGACACACTTAATTATATAATTTTCACGCAGCTGAACCGACAATGGATGTGACGCACCACATAGTTGTGCCGATGATGATCTTCGTCGGGTCATTGTTGATGCAAAGAGATAATGCGAAATTGAAAAGGAGAAGTTGAAGTTCAATCGCATGTTAGAGGGTCACAAAAAAGGGTTGTACCCAAATTGCGAAGATGGAAACGCAAAGCTCGGTACCACACTGGAATTGCTGCAGTAGAAGGCAGACGATGGTGTATCTGACATCGGATTTGAGAAGCTATTGGATATATTGAAGAAGAAGCTTCCAAAGGATAACGAATTGCCCGACAAAACGTACGCAGCAAAGAAGGTCATATGCCCTCTAGGATTGGGGGTGCAGAAGATACATGCATTCCCTAATGACTGCATCCTCTACCGTGGTGCGTACGAGGATTTGAACGCATGCCCGGTATGCGGTGCATTGCGGTATAAGATCAGACGAGATGACCCTAGTTATGTTGATGGCGAGCGCCACAGGAAGAAGGTTCCTGCAAAGGTGATGTTGTATGCTCCGATAATACCACGATTGAAACGTCTGTTCAGAAATAAAGAGCATGCCAAGTTGATGTGATGGCACAAAGAGGGCCGTAAGAAAGACGGGAAGTTGAGAGCACCCGCTGACGGGTCGCAGTGGAGAAAAATCGAGAGAAAGTACTGGAATGAGTTTGCCGGTGACGCAAGGAACGTATGGTTTGGTTGAAGCACCGATGGCATTAATCCTTTTGGGGAGCAGAGCAGCAATCATAGCACCTGGCCCGTGACTCTATCTATCTATAACCTTCCTTCTTGGTTGTGCATGAAGCAGAAGTTCATTATGATGGCAGTGCTCATCCAAGGTCCTAAGCAACCCGGCAACGACATTTATGTGTACCTAAGGCCATTAGTTGAAGAACTTTTACAGCTGTGGAATGGACAAGGTGTAAGTGTGTGGGATGAGGACAACCAGGAGGAATTTGACCTACATGCATTGTTGTTTGTAACCATCAATGATTGGCCTGCTAGCAGTAACCTTTTAGGACAAACAAACAAGGGATACCACACATGCACGCACTGTTTAGATGACATCGAAAGTATATATTTGGAAAAATGTAGGAAGAATGTGTACCTGGGGCATCGTCGATTTGTTCCGACCAACCATCAATGTCGATAGAAAGGGAAGCATTTCAAAGGCGAGTCAGATCACCGGAAAAAGTCCACCCTCCATACTGGTGATCACATACTTGCTATGGTCAATAATTTACATGTAATCTTTGGAAAGGGTCCCGGCAGACTATCTGTTTCGAATGATGCCAAGGGACCCAACCTATTGGAAAGACCTAGATGTCCGCTCTGCGATCGACCTGATGCAGGTGACGAAGAATCTTTGCGTCAACCTGCTAGGATTCTTGGGCGTGTATGGGAAGACAAAAGATACAACGGACGCACGGGAGGACCAGCAACGTGTGCACGAAAAAGAAGGCATGCCTCCAAAGGAGTATAAAGGTCCTGCAGCTACGCTCTTACCAAAGATGATAAGAATATCTTCTTTGAATGCCTGCTCAGTATGAAGGTCACATCTGGCTTCTCGTCGAATATAAAAGGAACAATAAATATGGCAGAGAAAAAGTTCCAGAACCTAAAGTCTCATGTCTGCTACGTGATTATGACGCAACTGCTTCCGGTTGCATTGAGGGGGCTTCTACCGGAAAACGTTCGATTAGCCATTGGGAAGCTATGTGCATTCCTCAATGCAATCTCTCAGAAGGAGAACGATCCAAAAATCCTACCATCGTTAAGGAGTGATTTGGTGCAATGTCTTGTCAGTTTCGAGCTGGTGTTCCCACCATCCTTCTTCACTCTCATGACCCACTCATGACTGTTAGGACTACGTTGGGTTTTTCCCCAAAGAGGAAGGGATGATACAGTATAGCAGCGGTAGGTATTTCCCTCAGTGATGAAACTAAGGTTATCAAACCAGTAGGAGAACCAAGCAACACAACATGAACATCACATGCACACAAATAAAAAATACTCACAACCCAACGTGTAAAAGGGGTTGTCAATCTTTTTCGGGTAACGGACGTGATAGAGTTTTGAATATTGATAGATCGAATGATAAATAAGATAAATTGCAGCAAAGTATTTTTGGTTTTTGGGTTTAGTAGATCTGAAAATAAAAGCAAAGGAAAATAGAGTGCAAAGGCAAGTAATATGAGAAAGAGACCCGGGGGCTGTAGATTTCACTAGTGGCTTATCTCGAGAAAATAGCAAACGGTGGGAAACAATTAATGTTGGGCAATTGACAGATTTTCAAATAATTATGACAATATATAGATAATGATCATTATATGGGCATTACGTCCAAGATTAGTAGACCGACTCCTCCCTGCATCTACTACTATTACTCCACACATCGACCACTCTCCAACATGCATCTAGTGTATTAAGTTCATGGAGAAGCGGAGTTGTGCAATAAGAATGATGCCATGATGTAGACAAGATCTATTTATGTAGAAATAGACCCCATCATTTTATCCTTATTAGCAACGATACATACGTGTCGGTTCCCTTTCTGTCACTGGGATCAAACACCGTAAGATCGAACCCACTACAAAGCACCTCTTCCCATTGTAAGATAAATATATCAAGTTGGCCAAACAAAACCCAAATATCGGAGAAGAAATACGAGGCTATAAGCAATCATGCATATAAGAGATCAAAGAATACTCAAATAACTTTCATGGATATAAAAAGATAGATCTGATCATAAACTCAAAGTTAATAGGATCCCAACAAACACACCGCAATAAGAGTTACATCATATGGATCTCCAAGAGACCATTGTATTGATAATCAAAAGAGAGAGAGGAAGCCATCTAGCTACTAACTACGGACCCGTAGATCTACAAGGAACTACTCACACACCATCGAAGAGGAACCAATGAAGGTGGTGAACCCCTCCGTGATGGTGTCTAGATTGGATCTTGTCGTTCTGGACTTTGCGGTGGCCGGAATAGAATTTCGTCGACTCCTCTAGGTTTTCTGGAATGTTTGAGTATTTATAGAGCAAAGAGGCGGTGTGGGAGGCCACCGAGGTGGGCACAACCCACCTGGGTACGCCAGGGGGACCTGGCGTGCCCTGGTGGGTTGTGCCCCCCTCGGGGCACCCCCCAGGTGCAGCTCTGGCCCATCAGGTGTTTGGGCTCCGTTCGATATTGATTTCCTATGATGTAAAAAACATGCAAAAAACAGCAACTGGCACTTGGCACTATGTCAATAGGTTAGTACCAAAAAATGATATAAAGTGACTATAAAATGATTGTAAAACATCAACGAATGATAATATAACAACATGGAACAATAAAAAATTATAGATATGTTGGAGATGTGTCAGCATCCCCAAGATTAATTCCTGCTTGTCCTCGAGTAGGTAAATGATAAAAACAGAATTTTTGAAGTGGAATGCTGCCTATCATGTCATATCATATTCTTTTTTTATAGCTTGGACATTTGGACATTTATATGGTTCAACGCAATAGTCTAGTTTTGACATAAGATTTAAATACTCAAGCATATCAACAAGCAACCATGTCTTTCAAAATATCAATGCTAAAGTAAATTATACCTAGCCCATCATGCTCAACCATTGATCCATTCATGAAACACATTTGCATATTAGTTACACCCAATGCTCATGTACGATCATAGTGTTTCGTAGTTGGTGCTTTATAAGAGAAGATGGAGACTCAAATTCAAAAATAAAAAATGCATAAGTGAAATAAAGGCCCTTCGTAGAGGGAAGTAGGGATTTGTAGAGGTGCCACAACTCAAAGCTTAAGTTGAGAGATAATTTTTTTTGGGAGGTGTTCTTTTCCCGCCAACGAAAACGACTTGAGGTTCCGAACACTTTCCATGCTAGATATATCATAGGCGGTTCCAAAAAATAAAATAAAATTTATTCCTTTTCCACCAAACTTTCACAAACCATGGCTAGCCGAATCCATGGTTGCCTTCCATGCCAAAACTTTCCAAGGAATTTATTATTTGAAAACATAAAGTAAATTTGTTTTTCATTTCGGGACTGGGCATCCCTAATACCTTTGCCTTACTCCCGTGCAATGACAAGTGAATAAACACTCATCGTGAGAATAACACATCTAGCATGGAAAATACTGGCCACCCCTCACAGCCTCGCGAGCGGTACAGGCACCCAAAAGGGAAATTTATTTTGAAAATTAGATATGGCACATAAAAATTTGCTTAGAATGGCTAGGGAATACCGCATATAGGTAGGTATGGTGGACTCATGTGGCAAAACAAGGATAAAGGATTTTGGATGCACAAGTAGTGATCATAGTTAGTGCAAAATGAAGGCTAGCAAAATACTGGGAAGCAACCAACCATGAAACTAATAATCTCATAAGCGAACATTGAGCATAAATAACACCAAATAATGCACCACAAGTAGGATGTAATTTCATTGCATGATTTTTGACTTTCGTGCTTGCATAAGGAATCACAAACCTTAACACTAATATTCCTACTAAAGCATAATTAATCATTAAGATGACTCACATATCATATCATCATGTCTCAAAACTATTACAAGGTATCAAGTTTATTTTGTCAAATGATCTTCATGTTTTTATTATATCCTTCTTGGATATCTATCACTTTGGGGACTAATTTTCATGTGCTGCTTTTGACAAGCTCATACAAATATAAGTGAAGATCATGATCATAATTTTTTTCTTTCTCTCAAAATAATTTAAGTGAAGCCAGAGAAAATTTCTTTAAAAATTACTAACTCTCAGATAAATCTAAGTGAAGCAAGAGATTAGTTATTCAAAAATGCTAAAGCACACCATGCTCAAAAAGATATAAGTTAAGCATAGGAGCCAATCCATAGCTAGTAAAAATTTAAGTGAAGCATAGACATCTATTCTAACAAGTCATGGCATAATTTTGGCTCTCTCTAATAGATGTGTACAACAAGGATTGATGACTTAAAAATAAAAATAAAATAAGCAAAGACTCATATCATACAAGACGCTCCAAGCAAAACAAATATCATGTGACGAATAAAAATATAGTTTCGAGTACAATACCGATAGTCGTTAGAAGAAAGATGGGATGCCACTTGGGGGCATCCCCAAGATTAGTTGCTAGCTTGTCTTTTAAATAATGGCTTGGGATGCCGGGGCATCCCCAAGCTTAGGCTCTTCTTATCCTTATTCCTTCATCCGTCGTAAGATAACCCAAAACAAGAAAACTTCAATCACACAAAACTTCAACAAAGCCTTCGTGAGATCCATTAGTATAAGAAAACAAATCACTACTATAAGTATTGTAGTAAACAAATTCATATTTTGTATTTGCATTATATCTACCGTATTCCAACTTTTATATGGCAAAAACTCTACCGAAATAATTCCGCATCTACTACTATTACTCCACACATCGACCGCTATCCAGCATGCATCTAGAGTATTAAGTTCATAAGGACGGAGTAACGCCTTAAGCAAGTTGACATGATGTAGAGGGATAAACTCAAGAAATATGATATAAATCCCATCTTTTTATCCTCGATGGCAACAATACAATACGTGCCTTTCTGCCCCTGCTGTCACTGGGAAAGGACACCGCAAGATTGAACCCAAAGCTAAGCACTTCTCCCATTGCAAGAAAGATCAATCTAGTAGGCCAAACCAAACTGATAATTCGAAGATACATGCAAAGATATTAAATCATGCATATAAGAATTCAAAGAAGAACCAAATATTGTACATAGAAAATCTTGATCATAAACCCACAATTCATCGGATCTCGACAACGACACCGCAAAAAGCATTACATCGAATAAATCTCCAAGAACATGAAGGAGAACTTTGTATTGAGAACCAAAGAGAGAGCAGAAGCCATCTAGCTAATAACTATGGACCCGAAGGTCTGTGGTAAACTACTCACACATCATCTGAGAGGCTATGGTGTGGATGTAGAAGCCCGCCGTGATCGATTCCCCCTCCGTCGGAGCGCCGGAAAAGGCCCCAAGATGAGATCTCACGATTTGGACTCCGTTTGATATTCCTTTTCTATGAAACACTTAAATAGGCAAAAATAAAGCAACTGGCACCGGGCGTCCGCTTAATAGGTTAGTCCCAAAAATAATATAAAAGTGTGTATTAAAGCTCATTAAACATCCAAAATAGATAATATAATAGCAGGGGACAATAAAAAATTATAGATACGTTGGAGACGTATATATCACTATCCAGCATGCATATAGTGTAATAAGTTCATGGAGAAACGGAGTAATGCAATAAGAACAATTAGATGATGTACACAATATCTATTTATGCGGAAATGGACCCCATCGTTTTATCCTTAGTAGCAACGATACATACCTGTCGGTTCCCTTTCTGTTACTGGGATCAAGCACCATAAGATCGAACCCACTACAAAGCACCTCTTCCCATTGCAAGATAAATATACCAAGTTGGCCAAATAAAACACAAATATTGGAGAAGAAATACGAGGCTATAAGCAAACATGCATATAAGAGATCAAAGAAGACTCAAATAACTTTCATGGATATAAAAAGATAGATCTGATCATAAACTCAAAGTTCTTCGGATCCCGACAAACACACCACAAAAAGAGTTACATCATATGGATCTCCAAGAGACCACTCTATTGATAATCAAAAGAGAGAGAGAGGAAGCCATCTAGCTACTGACTACGGACCCGTAGGTCTACAAAGGAACTACTCAGACACCATCGGAGAGGCACCAAATGGAGGTGGTGAAACCCTCCGTGATGGTGTCTATATTGGATCTGGTGGTTTTGTACTTTGCGGTGGATGGAATAGAATTTCGCCGATTCCTCTAGGGTTTCTGGAATGTCTAAGTATTTATAGAGCAAAGAGGCGGTGCGGGAGGCCACCGAGGTGGGCACAACCCACCTAGGCACGCCAGGGGGTCCTGGCGCGCCGTGGTGGGTTGTGCCCCCCAAGGGCACCCCCCAGGTGCAGCTCCGGCCCATCAGGTGTCTTCTGGCCCATAAAAATGCACCAAAAGTTTTCGTGGTGTTTGGGCTCCGTTCGATATTGATTTCCTGAGATGCAAAAACATGCAGAAAACAGCAACTGGCACTTGGCACTATGTCAATAGGTTAGTACCAAGAAATGACATAAATGACTATAAAATGGTTGTAAAACATCCAAGAATGATAATATAACAACATGGAACAATAAAAAATTATAGATACATGGGAGACGTATCACGCACGTCCTAGTTCATCTAGTCGACGAGATTGCCATTCTAGGACATGTATTTCTACACAATATATTCCCCTTTGAGAGGTTCATGGGAGTCTTAAAGAAATATATTCATAACCGTGATAGGCTAGAAGGAAGCATCTCCATGGGCCATTAAACAGAGGAGGTCATTGGGTTTTGTCTTGACTTCATTCCTGAAATTAAGAAGATGGGTCTCTTAAATCATGGTATGAGGGGAGACTTACTGGAAAAGGCACACTAGGAGCGGACTCAATAATATGTAGAGACGGGCATTCTTGGTCTCAGGCACACTACATAGTTTTACAGAATTCTACCTTGGTGACCCCGTATGTCAATGAACATAAGAATATTCTGCGGTCCAAACAATCGGAGCAGTGCGACTACTAGATTACATGTGAACACATCAGGACTTCCGACAGTTGATTGCAAACACTTCTCATGGGTGACAACATTGTTTCTGATGAGCTATACTCGTTGGCCAGGGGACCATCTTCGACTGTATTAACTTACAAAGGGTACGAGAAAAATGGGAATACATTTTACACGATCGCCCAAGATCAAAAGAGCACCACCCAAAACAGCGGTGTCTTCTTTGATGAAGCAACCAAGATGGGAAAGGACACATATTATAGTTACATAGTGGACATATGGAAACTTGGCTATGGACATGATTTTAAAGTCCCTTTGTTTCAGTGCAAATGGGCCAATCTGTCAGGAGGCGGGGTATAGGTAGACCCATGGTACAGAATGACAACAGTGGATTTGAACAATCTCTGGTACACAGACGAGCCATTCATCCTAGCCAATGATGTGGCGCGGGTTTTCTATGTGAAGGACATGTCTACCGAACCGAGAAAAAGAAAAGATAAGGAAGCGAATACATCATACGATGAGCAAAAGCGCCACCTAGTTCTTTCAGGAAAAAGACACATCATGGGACTGGAGGGCAAGACAGACATGTTTGAAGATTATGAAAAGTTTCATGAAATTCCTCCCTTCAAAGTCAAGGCTGACCCAAGCACCCTGTTAAATGATGAAGACTATCCATGGTTACGAGGCGATAAGCAATGGACGACAGAAGCGAATAAAAAGTGAAGACTTTCTCTACACAACTATTATGATGATGCCTTTAATCTAGAATATCACTACAGTTACATGTGAAGAAATGAAATTCCTTTTGTAACTGATGAGTTTCCATATGAAGCCCTGATACTTCAAAATAGATTGTCCGTTTTGTACACGAAGTGCATCTAGTTTTTGTCGTAACCCTCTCAACATTTTAGAACATGCTATGTGGGTGAAATGATGATACCATGCCAACTTTCAACCTCATCAGAGTTCATTTGAAGTGCTTTTCAATTTCAGGGTCAATTAGATCAAAAAAATCAGTAAATGCATGAAAAATAGCAAATGAAGTAAAAAGGGTTAAAATTGATGATATTCCTTTGAATGGTGCATTTTGAATACACAAAAAGTCTCGAGTTCAAATAAGTTCAAAAAATGAAATCCCTTTGTAACAGATGAGTTTTCGTTCGTAACCCTGATACTTCGATAGAGATTGTCCATTTGGTACATGAAGTGCATCCAGTTTTTGCTGTGACCCTCTCAACTTTTTAGAACATGCTATGTGGGTGAAATGATGATACCATGCTAACTTTCAACCTCTTCAGAGTTCATTTGAAGTGCTTTTCAATTTCAGGGTCATTTAGCTCAAAAAAAAACAATAAATGCATGAAAAATACCAAATGAAGTCATAAATTGTTGAAAATTGATGATGTGGTTTTGAATGTTGCATTTCGAATACAAAAAAAGTATGGAGTTCAAATAAGTTCAAAAAAATGATATCCCTTTGTAACAGATGAATTTTCGTCCATTTTATACATGAAGTGCATCCAGTTTTTGTCGTAACCCTCTAAACTTTTTAGAACATGTTATGTGGGTGAAATGATGATACCACTAGTAGAAAACAGGGCTTTGGTCACTGATGGGCCTCTAACCCCTCGTTGGTTACCCCAAGTGGAAGGTGTGAGATGCAGTGTTGTGGAAGTTTTTCCCTTAGCAAAGATGCCAAGGATCGAATCCCCAGAGACTCCTAGGTTCAACAAGTAGGTGTCAACTGCTAACGGCGCCAGATATTAGCAATCAACGTGGACCTGCACACAGATACAAATAACTTTGCTCCCAACGAGTACAGAGAGGTTGTCAATCCCTCCGGCCTTGTAGTTCACAAAGGATTAAACGCAAATGATAGTAGTGATAGATAATGTTGGCAATAGTAAGTAAAAGCGAAAAGTAAATAGCGGATGTGATCAATGATGGTAATATGGACCGGAGTCTCATGATGTTCACTAGTGATGTCTCTCTCCCAAAAGACGATAAAACAGCTATGTGAGGTAAACGAATTACAGCTGGGCAATTGACAGGACCACGAACGCAAACCAATGCTGACTACATTGCAAGAAAGGTTGAGGTTCAAAGCATGGGCGGTACGCCAAAGTAAGTAGACCGAAATCCATCAATATCTACTACTAATCATCCACCTTGAGATATCTATCCAGAACATCTCGCTGGTATTAAGTTGCGAGCCCCACCCATAGTGTAAACTCAATGCAACAGACAATTGCATTAAAAGAACTTTGCGTAAAGTAAACAATCCTTGCACCCTCGGGCACAAGCACCGTTGTTTTCCCCCTTGTGGCAACAGCACATCCCCTAGACTCATGTTTCTGTCACTCAAGCTAGTCATCGAGGGGCATGAACCCAGAATCGAGCATAACGTTCCCTCTTGGAGGCACTACGTATTAGTTGGCCAAAGCAATAAATAACAACGGAGAACACATGCAAGAATTACTTATGAACATAAATATAAAAGAGGTAGATCAAACATATTACTCAATCACAATTTGAACATAATCTCATAATCCATCGGATCCCAGCAAACTCATCATAGCAACAGCATAAGGATTACATATGTGCCTCGATCATGTAGGGCAACTCACGAGGACTAATTAGTGAAGCACAAGAACGGGAGGAGAACATCACATAGCTACTGGTCATGGACTCATGGTCCAAGGGAGGCTACTCACAACTCATCCGGGAGGCGTCCATGGTGGTGGAGAGGCTCCCGATGGTGATCCTCCCCTCCGGCAGGGTGCCGGGAAGAGTTCTCCTGGTGCTCCCGATCTTGGAAGCGGAGGCGGCGGCGGAACAGAGATGAGATCGCGAAAAAGAGTTTCCGTCCCGAGGGTTTCGAAGGACGCTCTAAATATATGGCAAAGGGGGGCACCAGACGGGGCTCGGGGGGCCCAGGCGCCCCCTTGGCGCGGCCCAGGGGGGGGCACCGCCAGGGCGCCTGGGGCCCTAGTGGCCGCCCCCCCTCGGCTGTACTTCGGGCGCAAGGTAGGTTCTGGAACGCTGATTTTTCATATATTTTTTCTGGATTTTTCCTGACAGTTCTCATAAAGTGAAAACCTGAAATACAAAAACAGCCGAAAACAGAAACTGGCACTGGGGTGCACTGGATTAGTAGGTTAGTCCAAATATGATCAAAAGTGTATGGAAGTGTATAAATATCATAGCAATATCACCCAAAAGTGGCATGGAGCAAGCAAAAATTATAGATACGTTTTGGACGTATCAACATCCCCAAGCTTAATTCCTGCTCGTCCTCGAGTAGGTAAATGATAACAAGAATAATTTCTGTGGTGACATGCTATTAACCATATAGGACTTTTTATAGTCATATGACAAAAGTTTACTGAGACAATGAATCTGTAGTAATTAAGTTGCCTCATGAGAAAATCACAAATGACTGAAAGTTTTACAACATGACATTGAAGCATCAAATAGATTTGCAATGAACATGATGTGCAAATATGATAAATTGATATCTAGCTTGCCCCCTTTAGTGAAGCAAAACATAAATGCAGGGGCACCTTCAAGGTTTAAGTGATGACAAGATACAATGATTTCAAAATAAACGATATCACAATCATGCAAAAGACAATGCTACTTTGGAACAATGCACATTACACTTAGAATGACAATCATGCTCTCAGTAGTTGGTGCTTGAAGAAAGAAGGTGGAGACTCAAAAAGTAAAAGAATGGTTATGTGCTAGAGCTTTTTATTTTGAAAACATAGAAGCAATTTTGTCAACGGTAGTAGTACTTCATATGTGTTATGCATAAGACATCCTATAAGTTAAAAGCCTCATGCATCGAATACCAATAGTGCTCGCACCTTGTCCTAATTAGCTCAGATTTCCATGGATTGTCATTGCATTACATATGTTTCAACCAAGTGTCACAAAGGGGTACTTCTATGCCACCTGTACAAAGGTCCAAGGAGATAGATCGCATTTGATTTCTCGTTTTTGATAGATCTCAACTTGAGGACATCCATACCGGGACAACATAGAAAATAGATGATGGACTCCTCTTTAATGCTTAAGCATATTCTCATAAGAGATTGAGGATTAATGTCCAACCTAAAACTTCCACCATGATACATGGCTTTGGTTGGCGGCCCAATGTTCTTCTCTAACAATATGCATACTCATTCAACCCATGGCAAATCACCCTTACTTCAGACAAGACGAACATGCATAGCAACTCACATGATATTCAACAAAAGTGTGATAGTTGATGGCGTCCCCAGAAACATGGTTACCGCTCAGCAAGCAACTTATAAGAAATAAGATACATAGGCAACATATTCTTTACCACAATAGTTTTTAAGATACTTTCCCATGAGCTATGTATTGCAAAGTTAGTCCGCTTAGTACAGGTGGAGGTTAGCAAAAGACTGGGAGCGACCAACTAAGAGAGCAATGACGGTCATAATCATGCAGTGCGACAAAGCAACATTGAATCAGGCATGGTAGTTATATCGCTACTCAGAAATAAAAGATCATCAAGGCTTGACAGACTTTCTTTATAGTCTTTAATATGCGTGAGCATACGCCAAGTCAATCAAAATAAATTCTTGAAGGAAGATATTACTAAACCATACCACATCATAGGCAAACAAATCAAGTTGGTACTCCAATAACACATTGGGAATCCCCCAGCTATTTGAGACTAACCACAAGAAAACATGAATTACTAAGCGCCATTATGCAAGTAGCATCTTTATCATAGACATATCAACCAATGCAACGGAAGCAAACTCTCTTAATAAGATAAGCATGATAATTAAAGAGAGTTCAAGCAACCAACTAAACAAAAGCTCTTTGAAAAGATAAGTATGAATACTAAGAGCTGAACATGATAGTAGCTATTAAAAGACAAAGAACACACACAGCAAAGATAGACATGAAAATTCTATGTTATGTTCTAGGTAGAAGTGGAGCGTGTTTATCTCCCACATAAAGAAAGCTGAGTTCCGACTCGTTATGAAAAACTAAAAAGGAAACTAAAAGCAAGACGCTCCAAGCATAGCACATAACACATGAAGTGATAAAAATATAGCGGAACGAAAGACGAACTGATAATGTTGATGGAGAAGGGGATGCACGGGGGCATCCCCAAGCTTAGACGCTTGAGTCTCCTTGAATATTTCTTGGGGGTGCACGGGGGCATCCCCAAGCTTGAGCGCTTGACACTCCTGAATCTTTTTATCATCTTCCCTCGCACACTTGAAAACTCCCTTCATACATAACTCATCATAATCTGATTAGCGAGGTTAGTACCCTTAATAAAATAATTGTACCTTGCTGGAAATAAAGATATTCTTGAAGTTCTACTGTTTCTCAAGATTGCCAAAAGGTTTTTGCAAAGAAAAAGCAAGATCTTGGTTTGCAAAATGAAGGAAAGGCAAAACAGGACAGAATCTGTGAAAAACAGAACAACAGGTAGTAATTGATTTGTTCGTGGCACTTCTGCAACTCTAATAAAAAAACTCAGAACAGACGAACAATAGAAAATTATATAGGGAACGCTGTCCAAAAAATTCAGACCAAAAAGATGATCTGGTGATTTTATACGAATTTTTCTATCCAAGGACAGAATCTGTTTCCTGGACAGCACCTCACAACTTTTGAACTTTCTAGCAATCAGAGGCTATACTTGGCACAAATATGAAAAGCAAAGATACAATGATGATGCTACTGTAGTAAACAACATCAAGACACAACAAAAGCAAAATATAAAAATTTATTCATGTGGGCTGCCTCCCAAAAGCGCTTTCTTTTATGCCTTTAAGCTAGGCATAATGCATAGAGATCAAGTTTTATCAAGAGTAAAAGAATAGCTAGCCCGTACAACGGACTCAAAAGGTAACTTGATCTTCTTACGAGGGAAGTGTTCCATCCCTTTCTTGAGAGGAAACTGAAATTTTATATTACCCTCTTTCATGTCAATGATAGCACCAACGGTGCGTAAAAAGGGACGTCCCAAAATAATTGGACAAGAAGGATCATGTTCAATATCCATAATAGTATAATCAACGGGAACATAATTATCATTAACAATGATAAGAACATCGTCGATCCTCCCCAAAGCTTTCTTTATGGAAGAATCAACGAGACGAACACCAAAAGAACAAGAATCATAAGGTTTCAATTTAAGCATATCATATATTCTTTTGGGCATAACAGAGGTACTAGCTCCAACATCACATAATGCATAGCAAGAGAAGTCATTCAACTTAATTTTTATCATAGGATCCCAACCATCTTCTAGCTTTCTAGGTATGGAGGCTTCTACTCTAAGTTTCTCCTCCCTAGCTTTGATAAGAGCATTAGTGATATGCTCCGTGAAGGCAAGGTTAAGCGTGCTAGTGCGGGGATCTCTAGACATCTTGTGAAGGAAATCAATAACTTCGGTAAGACTGCAATTATCAAAATCAAGGTCATTAGCATCAAGTAAAGTGGTAGTGGTGTCCTTTAGGTTCACTCTTTTGGTAGTTTCTATAGTCATAGCATCACCATTAATAGGTCCAATGGGACCAGGAGTACATTGGGTTCTAAGAGTTTGGATATCCTCAACAACTTGGATAGTAGCAACAGTGTGGTGGGTAGGAAGTCTCTTAATTCTATCTTCTTCCTCCCTTTCTCTAGCCCATCTTTCTTTAAGTTTAGCCATCATCCTAATATTTCCATTAATTTGCACTTGAGTAGCATTAATAGGAGTGACCTTCCTCTTCTCAAGAGGACAAGTTTCAATTTTAAGCAGTTCTATCTCATTGGCTAAGTGGTCTACCTTCAAAGAGAGATCATCTAGTTTATGTAGTTTTTCTTCTACACTCTTATTAAGGGCTTTTTGGGTAGTGATGAAATCTTTAAGCATAGTCTCTAGTTCAGTAGTGGAGTTCTTGGTACTAGGATAAGCATTGTTGTTCCCATTAGAATTAGAGGGGAACCGTCTAGGATTGTTACCAAAGTTACTCCTATAAGCATTGTTGTTAAAATTGTTTCTAGAGATAAAGTTCACATCTACTTGTTCTTGAGCAATCAAAGAATTTAAAGGAACATCGCGAGGATCAACAGAAGATTGCTTTGAAAGTAGAGACATGATCAAGTCAACTTTTTCATTGAGGGAGGAAATCTCCTCGACGGAGTTTACCTTCCTACCTGTTGGAGCGCGTTCGGTGTGCCATTGGGAATAATTGGTCATCTCATCGAGAAGCTTCGTGGCAGTACCAATTGTAGTTGACATAAAGGTTCCTCCCGCGGCCGAATCTAACAAGTTCCGCGAGGTAAAGTTCAAGCCTGCATAAAAAGTTTGGATAACCATCCAAGTAGTCAAACCGTGAGTAGGGCAGTTCTTGATAAGAGACTTCATACGTTCCCAAGCTTGGGCAACGTGTTCATTATCCAATTGTTTAAAATTCATAATGTTACTTCTAAGTTAGATAATTTTAGCAGGTGGATAGTATTTTCCGATAAAAGCATCTTTGCACAACATCTTTGCACTTGTCCCATGAATCTATGCTATTTCTAGGCAAAGACTGAAACCAAATTTTAGCTCCTCCTCTCAAGGAGAAAGGAAAAAGCTTAAGCTTAACAATATTACCATCTATTTCTTGGTACTTTTGCATATCACAAAGTTCAACAAAGTTGTTTAAGTGTAAAGCAGCATCATCTCCAGCACCGGAGAATTGATCTTTCATGACTAAGTTCGGTAAAGCAGGTTTAATTTTGTATGAAGGTGCTGAAGTGGCAGGTGTAGTGATAGGTGTGCTGATAAAGTCATCGTTGTTGTGACTAGTGAAGTCACACAACTTGGTGTTCTCGGTGGGACCCATAGTAGCAAGCAAGCAAGATAACTATTTTTGTGATTTTCGATAAAAGATACTAAAGCAAAAACTGAAAGGTAAACTAACAAGACTAAATAGCAAAGGTAAAAGATAGCATGCAACTCCCCTATCCTGAAGAGTGGAGTCCCCGGCAACGGCGCCAGAAAAACTCCTTGATGGGCCTCTAACCCCTCGTTGGTTACCCCAAGTGGAAGGTGTGAGATGGAGTGTTGTGGAAGTTTTTCCCTTAGCAAAGATGCCAAGGATCGAATCCCCAGAGACTCCTAGGTTCAACAAGTAGGTGTCAACTGCTAACGGCCCCAGATATTAGCAATCAACGTGGACCTGCACACAGATACAAATAACTTTGCTCCCAACGAGTACAGAGAGGTTGTCAATCCCTCCGGCCTTGTAGTTCACAAAGGATTAAACGCAAATGATAGTAGTGATAGATAATGTTGGCAATAGTAAGTAAAAGCGAAAAGTAAATAGCGGATGTGATCAATGATGGTAATATGGACCGGAGTCTCATGATGTTCACTAGTGATGTCTCTCTCCCAAAAGACGATAAAACAACTATGTGAGGTAAACGAATTACAGCTGGGCAATTGACAGGACCACAAACGCAAACCAATGCTGACTACATTGCAAGAAAGGTTGAGGTTCAAAGCATGGGCGGTACGCCAAAGTAAGTAGACCGAAATCCATCAATATCTACTACTAATCATCCACCTTGAGATATCTATCCAGAACATCTCGCTGGTATTAAGTTGCGAGCCCCACCCATAGTGTAAACTCAATGCAACAGACAACTGCATTAAAAGAACTTTGCGTAAAGTAAACAATCCTTGCACCTGCGGGCACAAGCACCGTTGTTTTCCCCCTTGTGGCAACAGCACATCCCCTAGACTCATGTTTCTGTCACTCAAGCTAGTCATCGAGGGGCATGAACCCACAATCGAGCATAACGCTCCCTCTTGGAGTCACTACGTATTACTGGGCCAAAGCAATAAATAACAATGGAGAACATGCAAGAATTACTTATGAACATAAATATAAAAGAGGCAGATCAAATATATTACTCAATCACAATCTGAACATAATCTCATAATCCATCGGATCCCAGCAAACTCATCATAGCAACAGCATAAGGATTACATATGTGCCTCGATCATGTAGGGCAGCTCACGAGAACTAATTAGTGAAGCACAAGAACGGGAGGAGAACATCACATAGCTACTGGTCATGGACTCATGGTCCAAGGGAGACTACTCACAACTCATCCGGGAGGCGTCCATGGTGGTGGAGAGGCTCCCGATGGTGATCCTCCCCTCCGGCAGGGTGCCGGGAAGAGTTCTCCTGGTGCTCCCGATCTTGGAAGCGGCGGCGGCGGCGGAACAGAGATGAGATTGCGAAAAAGAGTTTCTGTCCCGAGGGTTTCGAAGGACGCTCTAAATATATGCCAAAGGGGGGCACCAGACGGGGCTCGGGGGGCCCAAGCGCCCCCCCGGCGCGGCCCAGGGGGGGCGCGCCGCCAGGGCGCCTGGGGCCCTGGTGCCCCCCCCCCCGGCTGTACTTCGGGCGCAAGGTAGGTTCTAGAACGCTGATTTTTTATATAATTTTTCTGGATTTTTCCTGACAGTTCTCGTAATGTGAAAACCTGAAATACAAAAACAGCCGAAAACAGAAACTAGCACTAGGGTGCACTGGATTAGTAGGTTAGTCCAAATATGATCAAAAGTGTATGGAAGTGTATAAATATCATAGCAATATCACCCAAAAGTGGCATGGAGCAAGCAGAAATTATAGATACGTTTTGGACGTATCAGTCACAGCTCATTATACACATTATTCCAGGTTGCATTACGAACAGCGACTAATGTGAGCATTAGTCCCGGTTCGAGCGGCTAAAGGCATTAGTCCCGGTTCAAATGGGACCTTTAGTCCCGGTCTGAGACACGAACCAGGACTAAAGGGCATCGCACCCTTTAGTCCCGGTTTGTGTCTCAAACCGGGACTAAAGATTAGACCTTTAGTCTCGGTTTGAGGTACGAACCGGTACTGCATCGCACCCTTTAGTCCCGGTTCGTGTCTCAAACCGGGACTAAAGGGCCCATTTCTCAAACTCAACCCCCCTGTATATCCCCATTTCAGTTTAAAAAAAAACAAAATAAAATGATAAAAACTTAAATTAAAGAGATGTAGTTATATTACTACATCTACTAGTTAAATGATAAAAACTTAAATGATAAAAACTTAAAATAAAGAAAAATAAAATCCATCGAGATGTAGTTATATTACTACATCTACTAGTTAGGAAAATTAAAGAACTTAAATTTGGACATGTTTTGCAAAAAAGTGTTATGAAAAAGTAAAACGGCTATAACTTTTGCATATGATGTCGGGAAAAAAACTGTATAATATATAAAAATGTTCAGCACGAAAATCCGCATCCGAAAACGACGACCTATGGCCAGCTTGAAATTTTCTAGAATTCTCAAATTCTAAAAGGAAAAAAATTAATGTTCAAATTTCAGATTTTTTGAATTTTAGTTAAATCTGGTCAAACTACTTAGTCAAGAAGTATTTGTGTTACTAAATAATTATTCAAGAATATTAGTGTTACTAAATAATTATTTTAGTTTTTTAATTTTGGTCAAATCTAGTCAAACTGTGGTCAAACTATGGTCAAACTACTTATTCAAGAAATATTAGTGTTACTAAATAATTATTGTTTTTTAGAATAATAGTTTCAAACTCAAACAGTGAAACGTGTGACTTCATGCTCAAGCTAAACTCGAGAGGGTTAATAGGATTGACATCTTACTATTGTCAGGAAAACAACAAGTGCAGACTTGGAAACGAGGGGGAATAGAACCCGAAAGATAAGCGTGCTCAGGCTGGAGTAGTGAGAGGATGGGTGACTGATACGTCCAAAACGTATCTATAATTTCTGCTTGCTCCATGCCACTTTTGGGTGATATTGCTATGATATTCATACACTTCCATACACTTTTGATCATATTTGGACTAACTTACTAATCCAGTGCACCCAGTGCCAGTTTCTGTTTTCGGCTGTTTTTGTATTTCAAGTTTTCATGTTTCGAGAACTGCCCAGAAAAATCCAGAAAAATTATATAAAAAATCAGCGAACCGGAAACAACACTACGTCCGAAGGGCAGCCTGGGGGGGGGGGGCACAGGGGCTCCAGGCACCCTATGGGCGCCCCCCCCCTAGGCCGCGCCGGAGGGGCGCCTGGGCCCCCCGAGGCTCCCCCGGTGCCCTACTTTGGCATATATTTAAAGGGTTCCCCGTAACCCTCAGAACAGGACTTCTTTTCGCGATCCCATCTCTGTTCTGCCGCCGCCGCCGCTTCCAAGATCGGGAGCACCAGGAGAACTCTTCCCGGCACCCTGCCGGAGGGGAGGATCACCACCGGGAGCTTCTCCACCACCATGGACGCCTCCCGGATGACTCGTGAGTAGTCTCCCTTGGACCATGAGTCCATGACCAGTAGCTATGTGATGTTCTCCTCCCGTTCTTGTGCTTCACTAATTAGTCCTCATGAGCTGCCCTACATGATCGAGGCACCTATGTAATCCTTGTGCTGTTGCTATGTTGAGTTTGCTGGGATCCGATGGATTATGAGATTATGTTCAGATTGATCTTGAGTAATATATTTGATTCACCTCTTTTATATTTTAGTTCATAAGTAATTCTTGCATGTTCTCTGTTGTTATTTATTGCTTTGGCCAAGTAATAGGTAGTGACTCCAAGAGGGAACGTTATGCTCGATTGTGGGTTCATGCCCCTCGATGACTAGCTTGAGTGACAGAAACATGAGTCTAGGGGATGTGCTGTTGCCACAAGGGGGAAAACAACGGTGCTTGTGCCCGCGGGTGCAAGGATTGTTTACTTTACGCAAAGTTCTTTTAATGCAGTTGTCTGTTGCATTGAGTTTACACTATGGGTGGGACTCGCAACTTAATACCAGCGAGATGTTCTGGATAGATATCTCAAGGTGGATGATTAGTAGTAGATATTGATGGATTTCGGTCTACTTACTTTGGCGTACCGCCCATGCTTTGAACCTCAACCTTTCTTGCAATGTAGTCAGCATTGGTTTGCGTTCGTGGTCCTGTCAATTGCCCAGCTGTAATTTGTTTACCTCGCATAGCTGTTTTATCGTCTTTTGGGAGAGAGACATCACTAGTGAACATCATGAGACTCCGGTCCATATTACCATCATTGATCACATACACTATTTACTTTTCTCTATTTTATTTACTATTTCAAAACACTATCTATCACTACTATCATTGCTTTTAACCCTTTGTGAACTACAAGGCCGGAGGGATTGACAACCTCTCTGTACTTGTTGGGAGCAAAGTTATTTGTATCTGTGTGCAGGTCCACGTTGATTGCTAATTGCGCCGTTAGCAGTTGACACCTACTTGTTGAACCTAGGAGTCTCTGGGGATTCGATCCTTGGCATCTTTGCTAGGGGAAAACACTTCTACTTACTGCATCTTACACCTTCCACTTGGGGTAACCAACGAGGGGTTCGAGGCCCATCAAGGAGTATTTTCTGGCGCCGTTGCCGGGGACTCCACTCTTCAGGATAGGGGAGTTGCATGCTATCTTTTACCTTTGCTTTTTAGTCTTGTTAGTTTACCTTTCATTTTTGCTTTAGTTCCTTTTATCGAAAATCAGAAAAAATAGTTATCTTGTTTTTTAGTTATCATTATGTCGGGTCCTTTTGTCTTTGACGAGGCAGAAGTTCTCACCTTTAAAGAAAGAGGTGGGGAAAGTTTGAAGGATGCTTGGTATAGAATTAATAATTCACAAAAGAGAGCCACCAAGAAGCAGCCCACTACTATCTTGCTTAGAAATTTTTATGTTGGAATTACTTCTTGGAATAGGTTTATTCTAGATACTGCTATCAATGGAAATTTCCTAGAGGCCCCAGTTTGGGAGTCTCTTAGTATTATTGAAAATCTTGTTGGGAGTCCCCCTGTTGTTAGCATTCGAGAGGACATCACCCTAGCTCACATTATGAAAAAACTTGAAAAAATAGAGCTAGAGATGCCAAGCATTAATAAGATGAATGAGTTAGGTCGAAAGATCCAAGGGAATTTGAATAGACTTGATAGCTCCATGCATAAAATTTTCAAAATTTTGGAGACCGTCAAATTCCATGATTCTGACTCTTCTAGGATGGACAAGATTGAGGAAATATTTGATACCTTAGGAACTACTTTCTCCTCGATCAAAACCGAAAAGGTAGAGACTCCGGCAAAGAGGGAGCCTAAGTTCGTTCACGTTCCAAAGGCTCCCCGTTCTAAAAGCAATCCACCTATTGCCAAAGGGGTTGAAACCGTAAAGACTTTGGAAGAAACACCTATCGTTGATGAATTTATAAATGAATCTTCCCTTGACTTTTATCCTTTTGGTCTTCTACCTAGAAGTATCTCTATGAGGCCTTTTTTTGAGAGTCCTCTTAAGACTAGTTGTATTATTGAAGAGCTTTTTGATGATCTTGATGATGGTACAATTGATACAACTTGATCTATGCATTATGCCTAGCTTAAAGGCATAAAAGAAAGCGCTTTTGGGAGGCAGCCCTGTCGGTGTACTAAGGTAGGGGTACCTCAGTACCCCAACTTGTGCACGGACAGTAGCAGCTTCCCGCGGCAGGGCCTACCACGCGCTTGCCGGAGACCTTCCTGCTCCATATAAAACCATTCAAAGACAAAGTATACAAGACAGAAGATCAAGACCCCGGCGAGTGGAGCTTGCCGGGAAGGCCGTTCCAGGCTCAAGATTACCTCACTCACACAAGGCCCTGGCAAGAGGAGCTTGCCAGGAAGATTAGAAGATTACGTTACAGAGGACATGCCTCGGCGCGACGTGCGCCCCGGCAAGGGCCCGGAGAGCGACAAGCTGCAGAGCCCGACAAGCTCCTGGGCCCGGCAAGGTCAAGACCCCGGCAAGATGCTTGCCGGGAGAGTTGCGCTGTGTGCCCACGCTCCAGCTCATCGAACCACGCGTCGCCCTGGGGCCGCTCCAGGGACGCGTGGTGGATGGCTGTGCAGCCTGGGGGACACGGTGGCACTCCACGGTGGTAAAGCCATCGCCGTGGCAAACGGAGACGCAAGGGCGGGCGCTTTTGGGGTCGACGGCGACGGGCATTAAATGCTCTTGTCCCCCACTGTCAAAGTAGGTAGCGACCACTGTTCATGCACTGTTGCTCCACTATTCCCGCACTGTTACAACTACCACCACTATTACGTTTTTACCCTTTCTCTTACGTTGACACCTGTCGGTGACCCCTTGCACTATAAAAGGAGGCCCATGCACAACGTAGAGGGGGTTCGGAACCTAGATCGCTCATACGCTCGGCGTAGCTAGTTCTTCAAGCTCCCGAGCTCCATAACTCAATACAAACTAAGCAGGAGTAGGGTTTACGCGTCCATCGCGGCCCGAACCTGGGTAAACTGCCTGCGTGATCTCCACGATCTGCTCTTGGTGCTCCCTCCGCCCTCTTACCGCACAAGCAAGGGGCTCCGATCCCATAGGTGTTCGTGGAGGACAGTTTCCCCCGACATCTTTGGCGCGCCAGGTAGGGGGCGTCGAGGTTGTGTGAACCTGATTCGGCGTTCACACGGGCGCATTCTTCATCAACCTCTCCAGTTTCATCAGCAACCTCATCAGCAACTGCGCCATGGCCCCGAAGAAGAAGGCTTCGGAGGTCGCAGGCCCGTCTGCGTCTCATCCGCCGCCACCGGAACCGACGGTGGGCGGGGGAGACGCCGTCGGAAGGGTGGTCGCCGGCGAGGACACGCACAGCGCCACCAAATCCAAGGACAAGACGGACGACCGAGCCTCGGTCTCCGTGGACGCGCCACGTCCATCTCAGCAAACGACAACCCAGCAGCGCCATGCTACAGGAGGTGGCATCCGCTTGCTGGGCCAAGGGCAAACCGGAGGCTCGCGGGACGCTCCGGGCCATCGTCCTGGCACGAGCAAGGCGCGGTCGCCGGGGCGGGACCCTGCTCCTTCTAACGTTGTTAGGAGTCCGAGCATATCCCGCTCCTCGCACCGCTCGCCCCCGCTCCCCTCCACTCCAGCAGAAGCGCTCGCAAGGGCGCAACTGCTCCTCGACTTCCCTCCAGCGGCAGACAAGGCCGAAGACTGGAGGGCAACCATCCAGAGCCTGATCGCCTTCGCCAACAACGATACGCCGCAGCAGCCGGCGACCTCGCGGCCACGGCATGTCGAGAAGACGAAGGCCGATGGCGACAAGACCGCCGGGGGTGCAACCACCGTGCACTCCCCGCCGCGGAAGCAAAAGACGCCGCCCCGCCGGATCAACGTCGACGACGACTCCACGGCGTCGTCGGATCCGCGGGCTCGTCGGGACCAGCGCCAGGTCCTTGACAACCGGCGACAAGAAGACGCTCGAACGACAATCGAGCGCCGCCGAGAAGCCCGGCGACAATCGGATTAGCAAGCTGGAGCCGCTGTCGACACGCGCGCGCCTGGTGAGCCAGGCGACTTGCCGTACGTGGCAGGTTGCCCTGCGTTTACCCGCGAGCTGCGGCGCGTCCAGTGGCCCAGCATGAAGAACTTCAAGCCCGACGTACCGGAGAAGTACAACGGCAAGACGCACCCCTCGGAATTCCTCAGCATTTACACCATCGCGGTGCAGGCTGCCGGGGGGCGCGACGAGAAGATACTAGCGAACTACTTCCCGCTAGTGCTTAAGCCAAACGTCCGTTCTTGGCTTATGCACTTGCCGGAAGGTTCCATTTCTTCTTGGGCAGACCTTTGCCATCAGTTTGTTGGCGCCTTCACGGGCGGCCACAAACCCCACGGCCAGGAGAGCGATCTCCACATTCTGGCCCAGAAGGAAGGAGAACCCCTGCGCAAGTACATCCAACGCTTCAGCCGTGTGCAGCACAACATCCCCGACGTCCACCCTGCCGCGGTTATCAGCGCGTTCCACCAGAACGTGCGTAACCGCCGCATGCGTGAAGAAATGGCCATGACCAAGATACGGGATGTCAGCGAGCTCTATGCTCTGGCTGATAAGTGCGCACGCGCCGAAGAGGGGAGGAGACTCCCCGGGGAGGATACCGGCGCAGGGGGAAGCGACAGCGACGACGCCGCCCCGGCAAAGAAGAGCCGGCGGCGGAACAACAGGAGAAAGAACAAGAAGGAAGTGCTTGCCGTCGAGAAGTCCGGCAAGGAGGCTCCCGCCAAGCAATCACAGGCTGGCGGCTCCGGCAAGGAGCCTGCCCCTGTAGCGGCAGCCGACAAGCAGGACGGCTCCGACAAGCAATACTGCAAGATCCACCGCACCAAGGGCCACGACCTCTCCAACTGCAAACGCGTCGAGTACCTCGTCGAGCAGCAGAAAGCTGAGTACGAGAGGCGCGACAAGGAGAAGGCCCAAGCTGGCGGAGGAGAACCGAGCAAGAAGCGGCCATTCAATGGCCGGGGAGGACGCCGCGGCAAGGCCAAGCAGCGGCAAGGTGACCGACCTCCCCGGGGCCGCGACAAGGACGAAGAAGACGACGACGATGACATGGAGGATGAAGATAACAGCGAGCAGGAGTTCCAGAAGGCCACGGAGGTCCTGTGCGTCGACGGTGGCGCCTCTCTGCACACCTCCCACCGCCAACTCAAGCAGTGGGTGCGCGAGGTGAATGCAGCAGAGCCGCCCGTGGAGTCACGCAGGCTCCTCAAGTGGTCCAGCACGCCCATCATTTTTGATCTTGAGGATCACCCTGACCGCACTACTGCGGTCGGGTGTTTGCCGATGCTGGTCTCACCCACCATCCGCAACCTCAAGGTCACTAAAATGTTGGTTGACGGCGGGGCCGGGCTGAGCTTGATCTCCTCTGCTGTGATCAAGAAACTCCAAATCCCAGATGGCGAGCTCGAAGAGACCGGTTCTTTCCAAGGAATCAACCCGGGGAGGAGCAAGCCCAAGGGGAAGATAACTCTGCCGGTGACCTTTGGCGGGGAGCTCAACTTCAGAACTGAGCGCATCACCTTCGACGTCGCCGATATTCCATTGCCATACAATGGGATACTCGGCCGTCCCGCCCTCGCCAAGTTCATGGCAGCTTCCCACTACGCCTACAACGTACTCAAGATGCCGGGGCCGATAAGCGTCATCACTGTCCATGGCGACAAGAAAGATGCGCTTGTCTGCGCCGACAAGATCTACCGGGATGCAGCAGCCGCGGCAGAGAAGGATACACTTGCCGCTGAAGCTCCTGGGGGGAAGAAGACGAAGACCAAGTCCGGTAAGTGCTCTGGGACCCACTCCGGCAACCGCACCTCTTCGGAGTGCTGCGCTGCCGTCGAGGACGTTCCATCGAGCTCCACCGGCAAGTGTAAGAAGGGGATGGCTGCTCCACCGGCAACCAAGAAGGTGTCCGCCAAGGAGGACGGCACTGGTGGTACCTTCACCATCAGTGCCACGCTTGACAGCAAATAGGAAAGCGCGCTCGTTGCCTTCCTGCGGGCGAATGTCGATGTGTTTGCCTGGCAACCATCTGACATCCCCGGTGTTCCCAGGAAGGTAATTGAGCACAAGCTTGCTGTTTGTCCTCATGCGCGGCCCGTCAAGCAGAAGGTCAGAAAGCAAGCCGTGGAGCGCCAAGAATTCATTGCCGAAGAAATCAAGAAGCTAGAGGCAGCAGGCCTAGTTAGAGGTGTGATCCATCCGACGTGGTTGGCAAACCCAGTCGTCCTGCGCAAGGCCAATGGGAAGTGGAGACTGTGTATAGACTTCACCGATGTGAATAAAGCATGTCCCAAGGATCCATTTCCCTTGCCGCGCATTGACCAGATCGTTGACTCCACTGCCGGATGTGAGCTACTCTCTTTTCTTGATGCATATTCAGGCTACCACCAGATCTTTATGGCCAAAGAAGACGAAGAGAAGACTGCATTTATCACTCCATGTGGCACTTATTGCTTCATACGCATGGCATTTGGACTGAAGAATGCAGGATCAACATTTGCAAGGGTAGTGCACACTGCTTTCGAGCCACAGATCCACAGAAATGTAGAGGCTTACATGGATGACATCGTGGTGAAGAGCAAGAGCAAGGATACCCTGGTCCAAGATTTGGAAGAGACATTTCAGAACCTGCGCAAGATACAGCTCAAGTTGAACCCCGAGAAGTGCGTCTTTGGAGTCCCCTCCGGCAAGCTTCTCGGGTTCTTTGTGCCACAGAGGGGGATTGAAGCTAACCCCGACAAGATTAAAGCCATCGAGCAGATCGAAGCCCCGAAGCGCGTCAAGGATGTCAGAAGGCTTGCAGGTTGTGTGGCTGCCCTCGGTAGGTTCATTTCGAAGTCTGCAGAACGCGCCCTACCTTTCTTCAAAATCTTGAAGAAGGCAGGTCCCTTGAAGTGGACTCCGGAAGCGGAGGCAGCGCTGCAAGATTTGAAATGGTACCTATCCTCCACTCCAATACTTGTCGCACCTAGACCACATGAAAAGTTGCTGCTATACCTAGCGGCAACCAACCAGGTGGTTAGTGCTGCGTTAGTAACGGAGAGGGAGGCCGACGAGGAGTCTGCACCACCGGCAAGCGAATCCAACAACAAGCAGGGGGCTGCTCCGACAAGCTCTGGCCCCGACAAGGACAACTCTGTGCAGGAACAGGAAGAGGTGCGGAAGAGGATGGTGCAGCGCCCGGTATATTTTGTGAGTTCCCTCTTGCAGGGGGCTAGATCAAGATACTCCGGGGTGCAAAAGTTGCTTTTCGGCCTCCTCATGGCCTCGAGAAAGCTGCGCCATTACTTCCAGGCACATGAGATAACAGTGGTCACTCGCTTTCCGCTAAAGAGGATATTGCACAATCCAGAAGCAACAGGCAGGATCGTTGAGTGGGCACTGGAGCTGTCAAGCTTTGGACTCAAGTTTGAAAGTACCTCAACCATACAGAGTCGAGCTTTGGCAGAATTCATAGCTGAATGGACCCCGACGTCCGATGAGGAAACTCCAGAAACAAGTGAACCCGTACAAGAAGCAACAAGTGAATGGGTAATGTACTTTGATGGTGCCTTCTCGCTGCAAGGCGCCGGTGCCGGCGTGGTACTCATCGCGCCCACCGGGGAGCACCTCAAGTATGTTATCCAGATGCACTTTCCCAGGGAGCAAGCAACAAACAACACTGCTGAATATGAAGGTTTGCTCGCCGGCCTCAGGATTGCGGCCGAACTTGGGATCAGAAAGCTGATTGTGCGGGGAGATTCTCAGTTGGTGGTCCGACAAGTTAACAAGAGTTACCAGAGCCCTTTGATGGAAGCTTATGTAGATGAAGTGAGGAAGCTTGAAGAGCACTTTGAAGGTCTGCAAATGGAGCACGTCCCGAGAGCTCACAATGACATTGCAGATGGCCTTTCAAAGTGTGCTTCGATGAAGTTACCTGTGGAACCAGGGACCTTCTTACTCAAGCTGACTCAACCATCCGTTACACCATCAATTGGGCAATCCAAGAAGAGAAAGTTGGTCTCCGGCGACTACTTGCCGGCGGATCTTCCTGAAACCGCCGCCAAGGTTCCCAAGATCAACGATCAGAACGCTGAGGAACAGTCTGCTCCTGCAGATCCGAGGATCCGTGCAGTTGAAGAAAGTGTTCCCGACAAGCCTCGCCCCGGTGAGCTTGCCGGGGGACCATCAGCTCCGGCGGAACCACAGGTTCTTGCCATAGAAGCTGAGGTCCCCGCAGCGGCCCTCATGCCTTTAGTCCTTGCCGTTGAGCCACGAGCTCCTACATGGGCGCAGCAGATCGTCCGTTTTCTGCAAACTGGAGAACTTCCCGACGACCCAGAAGAAATAGAGAAGATAACTAGGCAGTCAAGTATGTACCAGTTCGTGGATAACGAGCTATACAGAAGAAGACTCAATGGTGTCAGGTTGAAGTGCATCTCCAGGGAAGATGGACAGAAGCTGTTGGCAGAAACACACGGAGGCGTATGCGGCCACCACGTTGGCGCAAGGGCGCTTGCCGGGAAAGCTTTCCGGCAAGGGTTCTTCTGGCAAGAAGCCCTCCAAGATGCAACTGCACTAGTAAACAAGTGTGAAGCGTGCCAGTTCCATGCAAAGCAGATTCATCAGCCAGCTCAAGCTCTCCAGACAATTCCTTTGTCCTGGCCCTTCTCGGTCTGGGGGCTCGATATCCTCGGCCCCTTCCCCCGAGCCGTCGGGGGCTTTGAGTACTTGTACGTTGCAATCGACAAGTTCACAAAGTGGCCAGAAGTGGAACCAGTGAGAAATGTGACAGCACAGTCAGCGGTCAGGTTCTTCAGGTCGATTGTTTGCCGTTTCGGAATCCCTAACAGGATCATCACCGACAACGGTACACAATTTACTAGTCGCACCTTCATGCAGTACGTCCAAGACCTTGGCGCCAAGGTCTGTTTCGCTTCTGTTGCTCACCCGAGGAGCAACGGTCAAGCGGAGAGGGCCAATGCTGAAGTGCTGCGCGGACTCAAGACAAGGACCTTTGACAGGCTGCGCAAGTGCGGAAGAAACTGGATAGAGGAGCTACCGGCGGCTCTTTGGTCAATCAGAACGACACCAAGTCGAGCCACCGGACAGATACCCTTTGCTCTAGTCTATGGAGCAGAGGCAGTTCTCCCCACGGAACTCGTATACGGATCTCCTCGAGTGCTCTCTTATGATGAGCTCGAGCAAGAGCAACTGCGACAAGATGACGCATTGCTCCTCGAGGAGGGACGTCTCCAGGCTGCTGTACGAGCTGCTCGATACAAGCAAGCCTTGCGTCGCTACCATAGCCGCAAGGTCAAGGCCAGGAGTCTCGAGGAAGGCGACCTTGTTCTTCGGCGTGTTCAGTCCGCCAAGAATTCCAACAAGTTGACGCCGAAGTGGGAAGGCCCTTATCGGGTGAGACAAGTCACGAGGCCCGGCGCTGTCCGCCTTGAGACCGAAGAAGGCTTACCGGTAAGCAACTCCTGGAACATAGAGCATCTTCGCAAGTTTCACCCATAAGGCGCGGTTGCCGTGATCCGCTCCGGCAACCACCTTTTGTACAAGCTTTGCCGCTGTTGCATGTAACCCTTTGTACAAAGCCGGGCGCAGATCCCGTGCATCAGTAAAGCTTTTGTGTTTTGCGCTATTTGCCTTTTACATGCTTTTCTTTGCTATTTGCATGTGTTATTTGGCATCTTGTGCAACATACATATCCGGTAAGCATTAGCACGCCGAAAGTCCATATACTTGTTTCCCTCTTCTTTTTCCTTGCCTCTTAAGCAGAAAGAATGTTCCTCGTGCACAAGTTTGCCGGGGGAGGAGATGGAAGAGGAACCAAGTGCTGTTCAAGAAAGAGAAGTCTTACCGAGAAGCAAGATATGAGAAAGAGAAGTCTTACCGAGAAGCAAGATATGAAAGCTAAGTTATTAGAATTTGAGCAGTTCAAATTTTTAATTTTTAGTTGTTTTCCTTGAACAATCACACTTTGTATGGGAAACCTGTGTGCGGAGGAACCTACCCGTGGCTAGCCGCACCCTTGTCTTGTTTTCGAGTACGCTCAACGACTTAAGTGAGCTGCGACAAGTGTCGCGCCCTTGGTTCGTTTTCGAGTTCACTCAACAAGCTGAGTGCGTTGCGACTAGCTGCGGCAAGGTTGCTTGCCGGTAAGGCCTTGGCCAGCAGGCTGCTCAGAGTCCAGCACTCAGCGCTCGCGACAAAGGACCCTTGCCGGCAAGCTCCCTGGAGGCGTAGGGTGAAAAACATACAAAGTAAACGACCAAGACAAGGAAGATAACATTGCACTGATTGATCAAAATAAGATAAATATCTTACAAAGGATAACTTGTCGCAATGATTAATGAGTTCATAACACCCTATGCAGCAACAAAAGAGATAAAGGAAAAGGAGGCCTAATCTACGCGGTCGCCCTTAATCCTGGAGATCTTGTTCACTTTGGCGATGATGTGGGCGACCTGCGCCTTCAGCGCCTCCGTGTTCGCGTCGGCCGGCAGGCTGCGGAGAACGTTGGTGAGGTTTATACCGGGGTTGCGGTATACAATCTTCGTCAGAACGCGCTCCAAGGTTCCCGCGCAGAGCTGGCGCGACTCCTCGGCCAGTTGCGCGGGGAGCTTCTTCCGTAGACCTGCAAGAGCCGGCGTGATCCCCCTGAAGAAGAGGCTGAGCTTGGCGCTGTGGGGGAGGTTTGGATCCGGAGAGTATATAAGATGCTCGACCTTCAGCGCCAGCAGCTCCTGGTCGATGTTGGATGCAGAGGCCACCAAGTCGTCGGTCCACACCTCAACGGTCCGGCGGAAGTTTTCAGCCGCAGTGGTGGCCCTCTCCACCAAGCCTCGCTCCCTGCGGATGTCGAGCGAGTCCTTCAACGTGGAAACCTTCAGCTCCAGATCCTCAATTGAATCCTTGGCGGCCTTCAGCTCGTCGCCCTGCTTGGAGAAGCGCACCTGGAGTTCGGAGTTGGTGTGGGCGTCCTTCTCGCGCTCTGTGTTGAGCGCGGTGACCCTCTCCACGCTCGCCTTCAGTGACTCCTCCAGTTGTGCAACCTTGGCCGCGAGCTCCTCCTTGGTGGTCTCTGCGGCAGCCGCAGCGGCTTTCGCCTCCTTCAGCTCTCCGCCAAGGGCCTGCTCCCGAGCGGCAAGGTCTTCCTCGTGGGAGTCGAGGTTGACCTTCCGTTGGGCGAGCTCTCCTTCTTGCCGGGACAGCTCCTCTCCGGCGAGTCGCTGCTGCTCTTCGGCTTCGGCTTTCTCCAGGAGCCACTCCTGGTACTCCCCGGCGAGCCTCTCGCGCTCCTCTGCCACGTCGCGGAGGGCAGCCTGGTTGGCGGCGCGGAGCTCTGCCGCACGCTTCTCCATCTCAACGGCGGCCTTGGCGGCGAGGGCCTCCCGAGACGCAAGCTTCGCCTGCCTGGCCCGGTAAAGGGCCAGGAGCTGATGAAGCAGCCTCTCCTCCTCGGGCCCGTCGCTTCCGCCGGGCGCCTCGACGATCTTCAGACCCGCGGAGGCGAGGACCTCTCCATCAAAGGCCTCGCCCTCCGCGGGGGCTCACGATGAAGAACCCCACGGCACCTGGATGTAAACGCCATTGGGGGCCTCAAGATAATAGGCAGACGACTCCTTCTCGGTGGAGGGGTCGGCGGCCGGCGCAGCGCTCGACGCTCCTGCCGCCTCCGGGCCGGCATTATGGCCGCCGTCCCCCTCCCCGGCCGCCGCGTCTGCGGCCGGAGCGGTCTCCTCCGCAGCCGGCTCAGTGGCTCCCGCCGTGTCCTCAACGGCGGGGGCATTGCTGCCGTCGCCCTGCGCGTCCTCCTCCACGACGATGGTTTCCGTCTCCATCTGTTCCGGGGGAGGAGGATCTAAAAGAAGAAGAAAAAGTAAAAGAAGTTCAAGCAAATGTCCAAAAAGAGACGAATCCAAGAAGACAAAATTACAGAACTTACCTTGACAGACGTCGTCGGCGGCGGGCTCCCTCGCCGGGGAGATCTGCCTTGGCGGAGTGGCCGCCCTCGCCGGGCTACTCGCCCTTGGTGGGGTACTCGCCCTTGGCGGAGTACCCGCCCTTGGCGGAGTGCTCTCCCTTGCCGGAGAGTTCGCCCTTGGCGGGGACGGCGGGGCCTGCGGCTCCTCGGGAGCGACCTCCGGATGCTCCTGTGGTTGTGGCTCCACCTCTGCACAAGACAATCAAGACAAGACAAAAACATCAAGATATTAGCACAAGACAAAAACCTCAAGCGCGCCCGACGAGCGGAAGTGTGAAACCCAGACTTACGCTGGGGGCTGCTCCTCGGAGCAGCGCTCGGGTCCGGCAGGCTCGTCTCCGGCGCGTCCCCTGTCGCCGCGACGGGCGAGTCGTCCGCGACCTCGACCACGGGCACCTTGGCCTTCTTCGCCACTCGCTGGGCCAGGGTCCTGAAATCAAAGCAGAAAGCAAGATCAGAATCAACAATAAGCAAGACGAAGTTAAAGAAGATATAAAGCCTCGAGCTCTTACTCCTGTTCCTCGTCGTCGTCGTCGTCGCTCAGGGCGGAGAAGTCAAACGCTACCTGAGGCGCGTCCGCGCGAGGAGCAGGAGGCGAAGACTCCCTCGGGCGCTTGGCGGTCCCCGGGGCTGGGGGCTGTGAAGACCCGGCCCCTGTGGACGCCGAGGCCCGGGGAGCAGGTGGAGCAGCTGCTCCGCCCTGTGAAGACCCTCCTCCGGTTGGCGCTGACGTGCGGGGCACCTCCGCCGTGGCCTGTGTGCGGGTCGCCCCCGCCGTGGTTGGCGCGCCGGGCGCCCCCTTCGCAGCTTGGCTCCCCAGGGTAGCTCGCGCCGCCCGGCGAGCTGGTTGTTGCCGGGGCGCCTGCGCCCTCGTCCCCGTCGTCGCCTTGCGGAGACGCTTCCGTGGAGATCGCCTGGGGCTTGCCCGAGGCGGGGAGGTCTCCGATGACGAGGAGAGATCGTCGGCGTAGAGCCCCAGAGACCCGTCGGAGTCCTCGTCGGCCCCGACGTCCTCCTCCTCCTCCTCCTCCTCCTCGGCAGGCTTGCTGGGCCCAGCGCCCTGCACTGCGGCCGCTCTCCCTCCGGCGCCTCCGCCCCCTCCGGCGCCTCCGCTCCCTACGGCGCCTCTGTTTCCTCCGGCAGTGCTGCCTCTCGCCGCGGCCTCGGTCAGGATTCCGGGGATCCCGGAGTGCCTCAAAGAGGGGACCCCGGCTAGCTCGTCGGGAGGAAGCTGCAGAAGTCTGCGGATCTCCGCCTCCTCCGCTTGGCAGGATGCATCCGCAGCCTCTGCCTCATCGGGCGTAAAGCCAAACTCTCCTGCCGCTGCGGTTGCAGCGGCCTCTTCAACCCGAGAAGCTATATACGCTATCTCCTGGTCGGTGGTGTCCCGTGTGAGCCCCTTGATCTCGTCCTTTTTCTTCGCCACCTCCACCAGGTTGTCAAAGAAGCTCATGATGATGTCTGGCTTGGGCGGAATCCATGTGCGGTCGATGCCATGCGAGTCACACGCGGGCATCATAGCGCGAAGGGAATCCCGGGCCGTGCTGTTGCAGAGGGGCACCACTCCCCGGGGAGCTCTGAACCATTCTGGGTGGGCCGGGTCATGCTTAAAGAGTTCCCGGACCATTCCCTTCAGCTCCAGCGCCGTGAAGTTGAAGTTTAGCCCTGGGCGCAGCCTCATTATATCCGCCGCGTTGCCGTACTCCCATGCCGGCCTCTTTCTATCCTGTAGAGGGGCAATGCGGCGGTGGAGGAAATCTGCTCCTACTTCTCCGACGGACAACCTTGCTACCCGGAGACGAAGAATTCTGACGAGGGCGACGTTGAGCTTGCCGTCGTCCGAATCCAACTCACTCCAGTCCCTGCCGCGCACGATGGCTGTTGTGCGCGGCGCGGTGAAAGGTTGCGGCTCATCCTCGACTATCCAACACCAGTCTACACGCCACTCCTTCCACTTGCCGCGGAGCTCCCCCGGCAAGTAGGACTCCTTCTTGTTCAAGTGGAAGACCCAAGAAATCCCCCCGGAGAGGGGAGCGCCGGCTTCTACTCTAGGGGTGAAGAAGTGCCTAAACAGCGCTACATTCGGGTAGATCCCAATATAGTTTTCGCACAGATGTGCGAAAACCGCCACCGTGAGGATGGCGTTGGTGGTGAAGTCAAGAAGGTGGAGGCTGTAGGTGTGCATGATATCGCAGAAGAAATCGGAAAAAGGGGGACAAAGGCCGCAATGAAAGAAAGCTGCGAAGAAGAAGTACCCGCCGGGATAATTGTCCTTGGCGGCGGCGGGATAGGCTCTGGTCCGAGGGTGCGCCTTGGTCTCCTTGGCCCAGAACAAGTAGTACTTGTTCCAGAGCTCCCGCGCGCTGAGCCTCGGCGAGAAGACGACGTTCCGCTTCCGCAGCAGAGGAAGCCTCGCCGGCTGGTCAGATTTCTCCTTCTTGGCCTTCTCCGCCTTCGCCTTCTCGGTCTTCGGGGCCATGGCGGAGGCGGCGAGGGAAGGGGGACGAAGAGTCCGGCGGCGCCGCAGATGCGGAAGACGGCGGAGGAGGTGTGGAGGCGGAGCGCAAGGGGGAATCTCTGGAGATGGAAGAAGAAGCAATGAAGGCGTAGGAGGGGAACCGCTCCTGCTTCCTCTGCTTTTATCGGGAAGTGGGGGACGTTTCGCTCTTTCCATTAAAAGAACGTGGCCACGTCCCATCCCACGACGCCGCAATCAACGCGTGCCGTTACGGAGGGACGCGGCGGATGCGGAAGTGGATTCGGCGTGCTGTAGGCCGCGCGTGCCCGTGCACTGCTTTGGGCCTGGCCCAACAGCGCTCGGCACCATGTGTGGCCCAGGCCCGGGGGCTCCTGTCGGTGTACTAAGGTAGGGGTACCTCAGTACCCCAACTTGTGCACGGACAGTAGCAGCTTCTCGCGGCAGGGCCTACCACGCGCTTGCCGGAGACCTTCCTGCTCCATATAAAACCATTCAAAGACAAAGTATACAAGACAGAAGATCAAGACCCCGGCGAGTGGAGCTTGCCGGGAAGGCCGTTCCAGGCTCAAGATTACCTCACTCACACAAGGCCCTGGCAAGAGGAGCTTGCCAGGAAGACTAGAAGATTACGTTACAGAGGACATGCCTCGGCGCGACGTGCGCCCCGGCAAGGGCCCGGAGAGCGACAAGCTTCAGAGCCCGACAAGCTCCCGGGCCCGGCAAGGTCAAGACCCCGGCAAGATGCTTGCCGGGAGAGTTGCGTTGTGTGCCCACGCTCCAGCTCATCGAACCACGCGTCGCCCTGGGGCCGCTCCAGGGACGCGTGGCGGATGGCTGTGCAGCCTGGGGGACACGGTGGCACTCCACGGTGGTAAAGCCATCGCCGTGGCAAACGGAGACGCAAGGGCGAGCGCTTTTGGGGTCGACGGCGACGGGCATTAAATGCTCTTGTCCCCCACTGTCAAAGTAGGTAGCGACCACTGTTCATGCACTGTTGCTCCACTATTCCCGCACTGTTACAACTACCACCACTATTACGTTTTTACCCTTTCTCTTACGTTGACACCTGTCGGTGACCCCTTGCACTATAAAAGGAGGCCCATGCACAACGTAGAGGGGGTTCGGAACCTAGATCGCTCATACGCTCGGTGTAGCTAGTTCTTCAAGCTCCCGACCTCCATAACTCAATACAAACTAAGCAGGAGTAGGGTTTTACGCGTCCATCGCGGCCCGAACCTGGGTAAACTGCCTGCGTGATCTCCACGATCTGCTCTTGGTGCTCCCTCCGCCCTCTTACCGCACAAGCAAGGGGCTCCGGTCCCATAGGTGTTCGTGGAGGACAGTTTCCCCCGACAAGCCCACATGAATAAATTTTTTGCTTTTGTTGTGTCTTGATGTTGTTTACTGCTGTAGCATCATCATTGTATCTTTACTTTTCATATTTGTGCCAAGTATAGCCTCTGATTGCTAGAAAGTTCAAAAGTTGTGAGGTGCTGTCCAGGAAACAGATTCTGTCCTTGGATAGAAAAATTCGTATAAAATCACCAGATCATCTTTTTAGTCTGAATTGTTTCGACAGCGTTCTTTATATAATTGTCTTTCGTGCGTCAGTTCTGAGTTTTTTGATTTGAGTTGCAGAATTATCCCGAACAGGTCAATTACTGCCTGCTGTTCTGTTTTTCACAGATTATGTCCTGTTTTGCCTTACCTTCACTTTGCAAATTAAGAACTTGCTTTTTCTTTGCAAAAACCTTTTGGCAATATTGAGAAACAGTAGAACTTCAAGAATATCCTTATTTCCATCAAGGTATAATTATTTTATTAAGGGTACTAACCTCGCTAATCAGATTATGATGAGTTATGTATGAAGGGAGTTTTCAAGTGTGCGAGGGAAGATGATAAAAAGATTCAGGAGTGTCAAGCGCTCAAGCTTGGGGATGCCCCCGTGCACCCCCAAGAAATATTCAAGGAGACTCAAGCGTCTAAGCTTGGGGATGCCCCCCGTGCATCCCCGTCTCCATCAACATTATCAGTTCGTCTTTCGTTCCGCTATATTTTTATCACTTCATGTGTTATGTGCTATGCTTGGAGCGTCTTGCTTTTAGTTTTCTTTTTAGTTTTTCATAACGAGTCGGAACCCAGCATTCCTTTATGTGGGAGAGAAACACGCTCCACCTCTACCTAGAACATTACATAGAATTTTCATGTCTATCTATGTTGTGTATGTTCTTTGTCTTTAAATAGCTACTATCGTGCTTTGCTCTTAGTATTCATGCTTATCTTTTCAAGAGCTTTTATTTAGTTGGTTGCTTGAACTCTCTTTAATTACCATGCTCACCTTATTAAGAGAGTTTGCTTCCGTTGCATTGGTTAATGTGTCTATGATAAAGATGCTACTTGCATGATGGTGCTTAGTAGTTCAGGTTTTCTTATGGTTAATCTCAAATAGCTGGGGGTTCCCAATGTGTTATTGGAGTACCAACTTGTTTAGTTTGCCTATGATGTGGTATGGTTTAGTAATATCTTCCTTCGAGAATTTATTTTGATTGACTTGGCGTATGCTCACGCATATTCAAGACTGTAAAGAAAGTCTGTCAAGCCTTGATGATCTTTTGTTTCTAAGTAGCGATATAACTACCATGCCTGGTTCAATATTGCTTTGTCGCTCTGCATGATTATGACCGTCATGGCTCTCTTAGTTGGTCGCTCCCAGTCTTTTGCTAACCTACACCTGCACTAAGCAAATTAACCATGCAATACATAGCTCATGGGAAAGTAGCCTAAAAACTATTGTGGTAAAGAATATGTTGCCTATGTATCTTATTTCTTATGAGTTGCTTGCTGAGCGGTAACCATGTTTCTGGGGACGCCATCAACTGTCACACTTTTGTTGAATATCATGTGAGTTGCTATGCATGTTCGTCTTGTCTGAAGTAAGGGTGATTTACCGTGGGTTGAATTAATATGCATATTGTTAGAGAAGAACATTGGGCCGCCAACCAAAGCCATGCATCATGGTGGAAGTTTTAGCTTGGACCTTAATCCTCAATCTCTTATGAGAATATGCTTATGCATAAAAGAGGAGTCCATCATCTATTTTCTATGTTGTCCCGGTATGGATGTCCTCAAGTTGAGATCTATCAAAAACGAGAAATCAAATGCGATCTATCTCCTTGGACCTTTGTACAGGTGGCATAGAGGTACCCCTTTGTGACACTTGGTTAAAACATATGCAATGCAATGATAACCCAAGGGGATCCGAGCTAATTAGGACAAGGAGCGAGCACTATTGGTATTCGATGCATGAGGCTTGCAACTTATAATATTTTATGCATGACACATATGAAGTACTACTACCGTTGACACAATTGCTTCCATGTTTCAAAATAAAAAGCTCTAGCACTTCAAGCACCAACTATTGAGAGCATGATTGTCATTCTGAGTGTAATGTGCATTGTGCCAAAGTAGCATTGTCTTTTGCATGATTGTGATATCGTTTATTCTGAAATGATTGTATCTAGTCATCACTTAAACCTTGAAGGTGCCCTTGCATTTATGTTTTGCATCACTAAAGGGGGCAAGCTAGATATCACTTGATCATATTTGCACATCATGTTCATTGCAAATCTTTTTGATATTTCAGTTTCATGTTGTAAAACTTTCAGTCATTTATGATTTTCTCTTGAGGCAACTTAATTACTTTAGAATCATTGTCTCAGTAAGCTTTTTTCATATGACTATGAGAAAGTCCTATATGGTTAATAGCATGTCACCACAGAAATTATTTTTGTTATCATTTACCTACTCGAGGACGAGCAGGAATTAAGCTTGGGGATGTTGATACGTCCAAATCGTATCTATAATTTCTGCTTGCTCCATGCCACTTTTTGGTGATATTGCTATGATATTCATACACTTCCATACACTTTTGATCATATTTGGACTAACTTACTAATCCAGTGCACCCCAGTGCCAGTTTCTGTTTTCGGCTGTTTTTGTATTTCAGGTTTTCACGTTTCGAGAACTGCCTAGAAAAATCCAGAAAAATTATATAAAAAATCAGTGAACCGGAAACAACACTGCGTCCGAAGGGCAGCCTGGGGGGGGG
>LR738714.1:799573566-799611670 GCA_902687465.1 Secale cereale
GGGGGGGGGGGGGGGGCTGGGCCCCCCAAGGCTCCCCCGGTGCCCTACTTTGGCATATATTTAAAGGGTTCCCCGTAACCCTCAGAACAGGACTTCTTTTTGCGATCCCATCTCTGTTCCGCCGCCGCCGCCGCTTCCAAGATTGGGAGCACCAGGAGAACTCTTCCCGGCACCTTGCCGGAGGGGAGGATCACCACCGGGAGCTTCTCCACCACCATGGACGCCTCCCGGATGACTCGTGAGTAGTCTCCCTTGGACCATGAGTCCATGACCAGTAGCTATGTGATGTTCTCCTCCCGTTCTTGTGCTTCACTAATTAGTCCTCGTGAGTTGCCCTACATGATCGAGGCACCTATGTAATCATTGTGCTGTTGCTATGTTTAGTTTGCTGGGATCCGATGGATTATGAGATTATGTTCAGATTGATCTTGAGTAATATATTTGATTCACCTCTTTTATATTTTAGTTCATAAGTAATTCTTGCATGTTCTCCGTTGTTATTTATTGCTTTGGCCAAGTAATAGGTAGTGACTCCAAGAGGGAAAGTTATGCTCGATTGTGGGTTCATGCCCCTCGATGACTAGCTTGAGTGACAGAAACATGAGTCTAGGGGATGTGCTGTTGCCACAAGGGGGAAAACAACGGCGCTTGTGCCCGCGGGTGCAAGGATTGTTTACATTACGCAAAGTTCTTTTAATGCAGTTGTGTGTTGCATTGAGTTTACACTATGGGTGGGACTCGCAACTTAATACCAGCGAGATGTTCTGGATAGATATCTCAAGTTGGATGATTAGTAGTAGATATTGATGGATTTCGGTCTACTTACTTTGGCGTACCGCCCATACTTTGAACCTCAACCTTTCTTGCAATGTAGTCAGCATTGGTTTGCGTTCGTGGTCGTGTCAATTGCCCAGCTGTAATTTGTTTACCTCGCATAGCTGTTTTATCGTCTTTTGGGAGAGAGACATCACTAGTGAACATCATGAGACTCCGGTCCATATTACCATCATTGATCACATACACTATTTACTTTTCGCTATTTTATTTACTATTGCAAAACACTATCTATCACTACTATCATTGCTTTTAACCCTTTGTGAACTACAAGGCCGGAGGGATTGACAACCTCTCTGTACTCGTTGGGAGCAAAGTTATTTGTATCTGTGTGCAGGTCCACGTTGATTGCTAATTGCGCCGTTAGTAGTTGACACCTACTTGTTGAACCTAGGAGTCTCTGGGGATTCGATCCTTGGCATCTTTGCTAGGGGAAAACACTTCTACTTACTGCATCTTACACCTTCCACTTGGGGTAACCAACGAGGGGTTCGAGGCCCATCAGGCACACGCGTTGGTTACCCCAAGTGGAAGGTGTAAGATGTAGTAAGTAGAAGTGTTTTCCCCTAGCAAAGATGCCAAGGATCGAATCCCCAGAGACTCCTAGGTTCAACAAGTAGGTGTCAACTGCTAACGGCGCAATTAGCAATCAACGTGGACCTGCACACAGATACAAATAACTTTGCTCCCAACGAGTACAGAGAGGTTGTCAATCCCTCCGTCCTTGTAGTTCACAAAGGGTTAAAAGCAATATGATAGTAGTGAAAGATAGTGTTTTGCAATAGTAAATAAAATAGCGAAAAGTAAATAGTGAATGTGATCAATGATGGTAATATGGACCGGAGTCTCATGATGTTCACTAGTGATGTCTCTCTCCCAAAAGACGATAAAACAGCTATGTGAGGTAAACAAATTACAGCTGGGCAATTGACAGGACCACGAACGCAAACAAATGCTGACTACATTGCAAGAAAGGTTGAGGTTCAAAGCATGGGCGGTACGCCAAAGTAAGTAGACCGAAATCCATCAATATCTACTACTAATCATCCACCTTGAGATATATATCCAGAACATCTCGCTGGTATTAAGTTGCGAGTCCCACCCATAGTGTAAACTCAATGCAACAGACAACTGCATTAAAAGAACTTTGCGTAAAGTAAACAATCCTTGCACCCGCGGGGACAAGCACCGTTGTTTTCCCCCTTGTGGCAACAGCACATCCCCTAGACTCATGTTTCTGTCACTCAAGCTAGTCATCGAGGGGCATGAACCCACAATCGAGCATAACGTTCCCTCTTGGAGTCACTACTTACTACTCGGCCAAAGCAATAAATAATAATGGAGAACATGCAAGAATTACTTATGAACTAAAATATAAAAGAGGTGAATCAAATATATTACTCAAGATCAATCTGAACATAATCTCATAATCCATCGGATCCCAGCAAACTCAACATAGCAACAGCATAAGGATTACATAGGTGCCTCGATCATGTAGGGCAGCTCACGAGGACTAATTAGTGAAGCACAAGAACGGGAGGAGAACATCACATAGCTACTGGTCATGGACTCATGGTCCAAGGGAGACTACTCACGAGTCATCCGGGAGGCGTCCATGGTGGTGGAGAAGCTCCCGGTGGTGATCCTACCCTCCGGCAGGGTGCCGGGAAGAGTTCTCCTGGTGCTCCCGATCTTGGAAGCGGCGGCGGCGGCGGATTAGAGATGGGATCGCGAAAAGAAGTCCTGTTCTGAGGGTTACGGGGAACCCTTTAAATATATGCCAAAGTAGGGCACCGGGGGAGCCTCGGGGGGCCCAGGCGCCCCCCCGGCGTGGCCCAGGGGGGGCGCCCACAGGGCGCCTGGAGCCCCTGTGGCCCCCCCAGGCGGCCCTTCGAACGCAGTGTTGTTTCCGGTTCTCTGATTTTTTTATATAGTTTTTCTGGATTTTTCTGGGCAGTTCTCGAAACGTGAAAACCTGAAATACAAAAACAGCCGAAAACAGAAACTGGCACTGGGGTGCACTGGATTAGTAAGTTAGTCCAAATATGATCAAAAGTGTATGGAAGTGTATGAATATCATAGCAATATCACCAAAAAGTGGCATGGAGCAAGCAGAAATTATAGATACGATTTGGACGTATCAACATCCCCAAGCTTAATTCCTGCTCGTCCTCGAGTAGGTAAATGATAACAAAAATAATTTCTGTGGTGACATGCTATTAACCATATAGGACTTTCTCATAGTCATATGACAAAAGCTTACTGAGACAATGATTCTGAAGTAATTAAGTTGCCTCAAGAGAAAATCACAAATGACTGAAAGTTTTACAATATGAAACTGAAACATCAAAAAGATTTGCAATGAACATGATGTGCAAATATGATCAAGTGATATCTAGCTTGCCCCCTTTAGTGATGCAAAACATAAATGCAAGGGCACCTTCAAGGTTTAAGTGATGACTAGATACAATCATTTCAGAATAACCGATATCACAATCATGCAAAAGACAATGCTACTTTGGGACAATGCACATTACACTCAGAATGACAATCATGCTCTCAGTAGTTCGTGCTTGAAGTGCTATAGCTTTTTATTTTGAAACATGGAAGCAATTGTGTCAACGGTAGTAGTACTTCATATGTGTCATGTATAAAACATCCTATAAGTTGCTAGCCTCATGCATCGAATACTAATAGTGCTCGCACCTTGTCCTAATTAGCTCAGATCCCCATGGGTTATCATTGCATTGCATATGTTTTAACCAAGTGTCACAAAGGGGTACCTCTATGCCACCTGTACAAAGGTCCAAGGAGATAGATCGCATTTGATTTCTCGTTTTTGATAGATCTCAACTTGAGGACATCCATACCGGGACAACATAGAAAATAGATGATGGACTCCTCTTTAATGCATAAGCATATTCTCATGAGAGATTGAGGATTAAAGTCCAAGCTAAAACTTCCACCATGATGCATGGCTTTGGTTGGCGGCCCAATGTTCTTCTCTAACAATATGCATATTAATTCAACCCAGGGTAAATCACGCTTACTTCAGACAAGACGAACATGCATAGCAACTCACATGATATTCAACAAAAGTGTGACAGTTGATGGCGTCCCCAGAAACATGGTTACCGCTCAGCAAGCAACTCATAAGAAATAAGATACATAAGCTACATATTCTTTACCACAATAGTTTTAAGACTACTTTCCCATGAGCTATGTATTGCATGGTTAATTTGCTTAGTGCAGGTGTAGGTTAGCAAAAGACTGGGAGCAACCAACTAAGAGAGCCATGACGGTCATAATCTTGCAGAGCGACAAAGCAATATTGAATCAGGCATGGTAGTTATATCGCTACTCAGAAACAAAAGATCATCAAGGCTTGACAGACTTTCTTTACAGTCTTGAATATGCGTGAGCATACGCCAAGTCAACCAAAATAAATTCTCGAAGGAAAATATTACTAAAGCATACCACATCATAGGCAAACAAACCAAGTTGGTACTCCAATAACACATTGGGAACCCCCCAGCTATTTGAGATTAACCATAAGAAAACCTGAACTACTAAGCACCATCATGAAAGTAGCATCTTTATCATAGACACATTAACCCATGCAATGGAAGAAAACTCTCTTAATAAGGTGAGCATGGTAATTAAAGAGAGTTCAAGCAACCAACTAAATAAAAGCTCTTGAAAAGATAAGCATGAATACTAAGAGCAAAGCATGATAGTAGCTATTTAAAAGACAAAGAACACACACAACATAGATAGACATGAAAATTCTATGTAATGTTCTAGGTAGAGGTGGAGCGTGTTTCTCTCCCTCATAAAGGAGTGCTGGGTTCCGACTCGTTATGAAAAACTAAAAGGAAAACTAAAAGCAAGACGCTCCAAGCATAGCACATAACACATGAAGTGATAAAAATATAGCGAAACGAAAGACGAACTGATAATGTTGATGGAGAAGGGGATGCACGGGGGCATCCCCAAGCTTAGACGCTTGAGTCTCCTTGAATATTTCTTGGGGGTGCACGGGGGCATCCCCAAGCTTGAGCGCTTGACACTCCTCAATCTTTTTATCATGTTCCCTCGCACACTTGAAAACTCCCTTCATACACCACTCATCATAATCTGATTAGCGAGGTTAGTACCCTTAATAAAATAATTATACCTTGCTGGAAATAAGGATATTCTTGAACTTCTACTGTTTCTCAAGATTGCCAAAAGGTTTTTGCAAAGAAAAAGCAAGTTCTCAATTTGCAAAGTGAAGGTAAGGCAAAACAGGACAGAATCTGTGAAAAACAGAACAGCAGTCAGTAATTGACCTGTACGGGATACTTCTGCAACTCAAATCAAAAAACTCAGAACTGACGCACGAAAGACAATTCAGACCAAAAAGATGATCTGGTGATTTTATACGAATTTTTCTATCCAAGGACAGAATCTGTTTCCTGGACAGCACCTCACAACTTTTGAACTTTCTAGCAATCAGAGGCTATACTTGGCACAAATATGAAAAGTAAAGATACAATGATGATGCTACAGCAGTAAACAACATCAAGACACAACAAAAGCAAAAATTTTATTCATGTGGGCTGCCTCCAAACAGCGCTTCCTTTTATGCCTTTAAGCTAGGCATAATGCATAGATCAAGTTTTATCAAGAGTAAAAGAATAGGGACATTTACATTTATGCCCCTAATTTGCGCCCACTCTCAGAGTTACCCCTAAAAAAATAGTGTGCTCAAATTTGCCCCTCTTCCGTTAAGTGCACTTACAGAAATGTCCTTCCGTACATTTTCCGTCCAGTCAAAGGCCTTTGACCGTTAATGCGTGTATAGAAAAATCTAACGATCAAAGGCCTTTGACTGGACGGAAAATGTACGGAAGGGCATTTCTATAACCACACTTAACGGAAGTGGGGCAAATTTGAGCACATGATTTTATTAGGGGTAAATGTGAGTGGGTGGTTCGAGTTAGGGGCTGAAATGCAAATGGCCCAAAAGAATAACTAGCCCGTACAACGGACTCAAAAGGTAACTTGACCTTCTTACGAGGGAAGTGTTCCATCCCTTTCTTGAGAGGAAACTGAAATTTTATATTACCCTCTTTCATGTCAATGATAGCACCAACGGTGCGCAAAAAGGGACGTCCCAAAATAATTGGACATGAAGGATCACACTCAATATCCATAATAGTGAAATCAACGGGCACATAATTATCATTGACAACAATAAGAACATCGTTGATCCTCCCCAAAGGTTTCTTTATGGAAGAATCAATGAGACGAACACCAAAAGAACAAGAATCATAAGGTTTCAATTTAAGCATATCATATATCCTTTTGGGCATAACAGAGGTACTAGCACCAACATCACATAATGCATAACAAGAGAAGTCATTCAAATAAATTTTTATCATAGGATCCCAACCATCTTCTAGCTTTCTAGGTATGGAGGCTTCTACTCTAAGTTTCTCCTCCCTAGCTTTGATGAGAGCATTAGTGATATGCTCTGTGAAGGCAAGGTTTAGCGTGCTAGTGCGGGGATCTCTAGACATCTTGTGAAGGAAATCAATAACTTCTGTAAGAGTGCAATTATCAAAATCAAGGTCACGAGCATCAAGTAAAGTGGTAGTGGTGTCCTTAAGGCTCACCTGTTTGGTAGTTTCTATAGCATCACCATTAATGGGTCCATTGGGACCAGGAGTACATTGGGTGCTAAGAGTGTGAACATCCTCAATAACTTGGATAGTAGCAACAGTGTGGTGGGTAGGAAGGCTCTTAATTCTTTCCTCTTCCTCCCTTTCTCTAGCCCATCTTTCTTTTAGCTTAGCCATCATCCTAATGTTTTCATTAATTTGTACTTGAGTAGCATTAATATGGATGACTTCCCTCTCCTTAAGTGGAGAAGTTTCAATTTTTAGCAATTTTAACTCATTGGCTAAGTGGTCTACCTTAAAAGAAAGATCATCTAGTTTATGCAGTTTCTCTTCGACATTCTTATTAAAGGCTTTTTGGGTAGTGATGAAATCTCTAAGCATGGTCTCTAGTTCAGTATTGGAGTTCTTGGTATTAGGATAAGCATTGTTGTTCCCATAAGAGTTAGAGGGGAACGGTCTAGAATTGTTACCAAAGTTACTCCTATAAGCATTGTTGTTAAAATTGTTTCTAGAGATAAAATTCACATCTACTTGTTCTTGAGCAATCAAAGAATTTAAAGGAACATCACGAGGATCAACAGTAGATTGCTTCGAAAGTAGAGACATGATCAAGTCAACTTTTTCATTGAGGGAGGAAATCTCCTCGACGGAGTTTACCTTCCTACCTGTTGGAGCGCGTTCGGTGTGCCATTGGGAATAGTTGGTCATCTCATCGAGAAGCTTCGTGGCAGCACCAAGTGTAGTTGACATAAAGGTTCCTCCCGCGGCCGAATCTAACAAGTTCCACGAGGTAAAGTTCAAGCCTGCATAAAAAGTTTGGATAACCATCCAAGTAGTCAAACCGTGAGTAGGGCAGTTCTTGATAAGAGACTTCATACGTTCCCAAGCTTGGGCAACGTGTTCATTATCCAATTGTTTAAAATTCATAATGTTACTTCTAAGTTGGATAATTTTAGCAGGTGGATAGTATTTTCCGATAAAAGCATCTTTGCACTCGTCCCAAGAATCTATGCTATTTCTAGGCAAAGACTGAAACCAAATTTTAGCTCCTCCTCTCAAGGAGAAAGGAAAAAGCTTAAGCTTAACAATATTACCATCTATTTATTGGTACTTTTGCATATCACAAAGTTCAACAAAGTTGTTCAAGTGTAAAGCAGCATCATCTCCAGCACCGGAGAATTGTTCTCTCATGACTAAGTTAAGTAAAGCGGGTTTAATTTCATATGAAGGTGCTGAAGTGGCGGGTGTAGTGATAGGTGTGCTGATAAAGTCATCGTTGTTGTGACTAGTGAAGCCACACAACTTGGTGTTCTCGGTGGAACCCATAGTAGCAAGCAAGCATGATAACTATTTTTGTGATTTTCGATAAAAAGGAACTAAAGCAAATAATGAAAGGTAAACTAACAAGACTAAAAAGCAAAGGTAAAAGATAGCATGCAAGTCCCCTATCCTGAAGAGTGGAGTCCCCGGCAACGGCGCTAGAAAATACTCCTTGATCGGCCTCGAACCCCTCGTTGGTTACCCCAAGTGGAAGGTGTAAGATGCAGTAAGTAGAAGTGTTTTCCCCTAGCAAAGATGCCAAGGATCGAATCCCCAGAGACTCCTAGGTTCAACAAGTAGGTGTCAACTGCTAACGGCACAATTAGCAATCAACGTGGACCTGCACACAGATACAAATAACTTTGCTCCCAACGAGTACAGAGAGGTTGTCAATCCCTCCGGCCTTGTAGTTCACAAAGGGTTAAAAGCAATATGATAGTAGTGATAGATAGTGTTTTGCAATAGTAAATAAAATAGCGAAAAGTAAATAGTGAATGTGATCAATGATGGTAATATGGACCGGAGTCTCCTGATGTTCACTAGTGATGTCTCTCTCCCAAAAGACGATAAAACAGCTATGTGAGGTAAACAAATTACAGCTGGGCAATTGACAGGACCACGAACGCAAACCAATGCTGACTACACTGCAAGAAAGGTTGAGGTTCAAAGCATGGGCGGTACGCCAAAGTAAGTAGACCGAAATCCATCAATATCTACTACTAATCATCCACCTTGAGATATCTATCCAGAACATCTCGCTGGTATTAAGTTGCGAGTCCCACCCATAGTGTAAACTCAATGCAACAGACAACTGCATTAAAAGAACTTTGCGTAAAGTAAACAATCCTTGCACCCGCGGGCACAAGCACCGTTGTTTTCCCCCTTGTGGCAACAGCACATCCCCTAGACTCATGTTTCTGTCACTCAAGCTAGTCATCGAGGGGCATGAACCCACAATCGAGCATAACGTTCCCTCTTGGAGTCACTACTTACTACTCGGCCAAAGCAATAAATAACAACGGAGAACATGCAAGAATTACTTATGAACTAAAAAATAAAAGAGGTGAATCAAATATATTACTCAAGATCAATCTGAACATAATCTCATAATCCATCGGATCCCAGCAAACTCAACATAGCAACAGCATAAGGATTACATAGGTGCCTCGATCATGTAGGGCAGCTCACGAGGACTAATTAGTGAAGCACAAGAACGGGAGGAGAACATCACATAGCTACTGGTCATGGACTCATGGTCCAAGGGAGACTACTCACTAATCATCCACCTTGAGATATCTATCCAGAACATCTCGCTGGTATTAAGTTGCGAGTCCCACCCATAGTGTAAACTCAATGCAACAGACAACTGCATTAAAAGAACTTTGCGTAAAGTAAACAATCCTTGCACCCGCGGGCACAAGCACCGTTGTTTTCCCCCTTGTGGCAACAGCACATCCCCTAGACTCATGTTTCTGTCACTCAAGCTAGTCATCGAGGGGCATGAACCCGCAATCGAGCATAACGTTCCCTCTTGGAGTCACTACTTACTACTCGGCCAAAGCAATAAATAACAACGGAGAACATGCAAGAATTACTTATGAACTAAAATATAAAAGAGGTGAATCAAATATATTACTCAAGATCAATCTGAACATAATCTCATAATCCATCGGATCCCAGCAAACTCAACATAGCAACAGCATAAGGATTACATAGGTGCCTCGATCATGTAGGGCAGCTCACGACGACTAATTAGTGAAGCACAAGAACGGGAGGAGAACATCACATAGCTACTGGTCATGGACTCATGGTCCAAGGGAGACTACTCACGAGTCATCCGGGAGGCGTCCATGGTGGTGGAGAAGCTCCCGGTGGTGATCCTCCCCTCCGGCAGGGTGCCGGGAAGAGTTCTCCTGGTGCTCCCGATCTTGGAAGCGGCGGCGGCGGCGGAACAGAGATGGGATCGCGAGAAGAAGTCCTGTTCTGAGGGTTACGGGGAACCCTTTAAATATATGCCAAAGTAGGGCACCGGGGGAGCCTCGGGGGGCCCAGGCGCCCCCCGGGCGCGGCCTAGCGGGGGCGCGCCCACAGGGCGCCTGGAGCCCCTATGACCCCCCAGGCTGCCCTTCGGATGCAGTGTTGTTTCCGGTTCGCTGATTTTTTAATATAATTTTTCTGGATTTTCTGGGCAGTTCTCGATACATGAAAACCTGAAATACAAAAACAGCCGAAAACAGAAACTGGCACTGGGGTGCACTGGATTAGTAAGTTAGTCCAAATATGATCAAAAGTGTATGGAAGTTTATGAATATCATAGCAATATCACCCAAAAGTGGCATGGAGCAAGCAGAAATTATAGATATGTTTTGGACGTATCAGTGCCCCCGAGCCCGCCGCCGGTCTCCTGCTCGCCGGCCGGCTCCAGCTAGCTCCACCGCCCCCCAAGTGAGCTTCCCCCTTCTCCCATGGTCCCCCGCTTCCCGTCAACGCGTGCCCCCGAGCCCCCTTTGCTGACACTTCTCGTCGACGCCGGCCATTGCTGCCACAGCTCACCGCCGCCAGCCTCTGCTCTGTTTTTTAGATAGATATATGAGATGTATGAGATGTTTTGTGGAGATGAGATGAGATGTTTGTGGAATCTTTTTGATAGAAATTAGTGTGATATTTTTCATAGATGATTATTTTTTTCGATGATGTATGAGATGAATTGCTGCCACACTCATATTAAGTCTGTTCGATGATGATTTAGGTTAGTGCATTTTAGGTTAGTAGATTTTAGGTTAGTGGAGAGGAAAAAGGAAAATAAGGAAAATTAAGAAATGAGGAAGAAGGAAGAAGGTAGAAGAAGAAAAAGAAGAACATCAAAAAGGAAAATAAGAAGAGGAAGAAGGAGGAGAAGAGGAGAGGAAGAAGAGGAGAAAAAAAATAAGAGGAAGAAGAAAACAATATTCTATTTTTTCTACTTCTCCTCTATTCCTTCTTTTTCTCCTCTTTATTTTGCTTCTTCTTCTTCTTCTTCTTCTTCTTCTTCTTCTTCTTCTTCTTCTTCTTCTTCTTCTTCTTCTTCTTCTTCTTCTTCTTCTTCTTCTTATTTTTTATCAGGAGCGAGGGTGTCGAGGATCGCCGAGTGATCGAGGGTTGGGAACTAGGGTAGAGCAGGGTCGAGGGTCGCCTAGGGGTCGAGGTTCGGGGATCGCTGAGGGGTCGAGGGTCGCCGACGCGTCGTCGTTTGAGGATCGCCGAGGGGTCGAGGGTCGCCGAGGCGTCGTGGTTTGAGGATCGCCGAGGGGTCGAGGGTTGAGGTTCGAGGATCGCCGAGGGGTCGAGGGTCTAGATTTATCAAGAATGCCCCCATTATAGATGTGCACAAGTTGATCTAATTTTTTTCTGATCTCGTATGTATGTATATATATATATATATATATATATATATATATATATATATATATATATATATATATATATATATATATATATATATGTTCGTCTATATCGCGCGTTGTCTGTGAAAGTATTGAAGAAATCCAGGGCTTCATCATTAGCCAGAAGTAACGGGCGTATGATGCTACGAAGCTCTTCAAAGTTGTTTTTGAACGAAGTTCCCGATAGAATGATTCGCTTTTTGGTACGAATTTCAGCAAAGGCCTTCTAAATAGCGATATTCAGAAGGCTCTTGCTGAACCTTCATACCATCATGCCCCTGTTACTTCCGGCTAATGATGAAGCCATGGTTTTCTTGAATCCTTTGACACTAGAAAACGTGACATATAGAAAGGTAGATGATATCAGGAAAATTACGGATCATTTTCGACATATCCAGAATGATGCCATTTTGTTAAATCTCATGTTTGACATTCATGAGAGAGGCGGTTCGGACGTAGGACATTCATGAGAGCGTCGAGGCCACCCTGAACCCTATAAGCGTTGCCGAGGCTACCCCAAACCCTAGAAGCATGGAGGCCACCCCAAACGTTAGAAGCGTTGCCGAGGCCACCGCAAATCCTAGAAGCGTCGAGGGTCGCCGAGGCGTCGTGGTTTGAGGATCGCCAAGGGGTCGAGGGTTGAGGTTCGAGGATCGCCGAGGGATCGAGGGTCGAGGGTCTAGATTTATAAAGAATGCCCCCATTATGGATGTGCACAAGTTGATCTAATTTTTTTCTGATCTTATATATATATATAAATATATATATACTTCTATATGAAACGTTGTCTGTTAAAGTATTGAATAAATCCAGGGCTTCATCATTAGCCGGAAGTAACAGTCGTATGATGCTACGAAGCTCTTCAAAGTTGTTTTCGAACGGAGTTCTGGATAGAATGATTCGCTTTTTGGTACGAATTTCAGCAAAGGCCTTCTAAATAGCGATATTCAGAAGGCTCTTGCTGAAGCTTCATACCATCATGCCCCTGTTACTTCCGGCTAATGATGAAGCCGTGGTTTTCTTGAATCCTTTGACACTAGAAAACATGACATATAGAAGGGTAGATGATATCAGGAAAAATAAGGACCATTTTCTGCACATCCAGAATGATGCCATTTTGTTAAATCCCATGTTTGACATTCATGACAGAGGCGGTTCGGACGTCGGACATTTATGAGAGCGTCGAGGCCACCCCAAACCCTAGAAGCGTTGTCGAGGCTACCCCAGACCCTAGAAGCGTCGAGGCCACCCCACACGCTAGAAGCGTTGCCGAGGCCACCCGAAACCCTAGAAGCGTCAAGGCCACCCAAATTTACCAAGTTAAAAGAGCGTTGTCGAGGCCACCCCATACCCTAGAAGTGTTGTCGAGCGTCATTTTGTTAAATCCCTTGTTTGACATTCATGCGAAAGGCGGTCCGGTCCGGTCGCCAGACATGCCACTAATATATTGATACGTCCAAAACGTATCTATAATTTCTGCTTGCTCCATGCCACTTTTGGGTGATATTGCTATGATATTCATACACTTCCATACACTTTTGATCATATTTGTACTAACTTACTAATCCAGTGCACCCCAGTGCCAGTTTCTGTTTTCCGCTGTTTTTGTATTTCAGGTTTTCACGTTTCGAGAACTGCCCAGAAAAATTATATAAAAAATCAGCGAACCGGAAACAACACTGCGTCCGAAGGGCAGCCTGGGGGGCCACAGGGGCTCCAGGCGCCCTGTGGGCGCCCCCCCCCCCCCCCCTGGGCCGCGCCGGGGGGGGCGCCTGGGCCCCCTGAGGCTCCCCCGGTGCCCTACTTTGGCATATATTTAAAGGGTTCCCCGTAACCCTCATAACAGGACTTCTTTTCGCGATCCCATCTAAGTTCCGCCGTCGCCGCCGCTTCCAAGATCGGGAGCACCAGGAGAACTCTTCCCGGCACCCTGCCGGAGGGGAGGATCACCACCGGGAGCTTCTCCACCACCATGGACACCTCCCGGATGACTCGTGAGTAGTCTCCCTTGGACCATGAGTCCATGACCAGTAGCTATGTGATGTTCTCCTCCCGTTCTTGTGCTTCACTAATTAGTCCTCGTGAGCTGCCCTACATGATCGAGGCACCTATGTAATCCTTATGCTGTTGCTATGTTGAGTTTGCTGGGATCCGATGGATTATGAGATTATGTTCAGATTGATCTTGAGTAATATATTTGATTCACCTCTTTTATATTTTAGTTCATAAGTAATTCTTGCATGTTCTCCGTTGTTATTTATTGCTTTGGCCGAGTAAAAGGTAGTGACTCCAAGAGGGAACGTTATGCTCGATTGTGGGTTCATGCCCCTCGATGACTAGCTTGAGTGACAGAAACATGAGTCTAGGGGATGTGTTGTTGCCACAAGGGGGAAAACAACGGTGCTTGTGCCCGCGGGTGCAAGGATTGTTTACTTTACGCAAAGTTCTTTTAATGCAGTTGTCTGTTGCATTGAGTTTACACTATGGGTGGGACTCGCAACTTAATACCAGCGAGATGTTCTGGATAGATATCTCAAGGTGGATGATTAGTAGTAGATATTGATGGATTTCGGTCTACTTACTTTGGCGTACCGGCCATGCTTTGAACGTCAACCTTTCTTGCAATGTAGTCAGCATTGGTTTGCGTTCGTGGTCCTGTCAATTGCCCAGCTGTAATTTGTTTACCTCGCATAGCTGTTTTATCGTCTTTTGGGAGAGAGACATCACTAGTGAACATCATGAGACTCCGGTCCATATTACAATCATTGATCACATACACTATTTACTTTTCGCTATTTTACTTACTATTGCAAAACACTATCTATCACTACTATCATATTGCTTTTAACCCTTTGTGAACTACAAGGCCGGAGGGATTGACAACCTCTCTGTACTCGTTGGGAGCAAAGTTATTTGTATCTGTGTGCAGGTCCACGTTGATTGCTAATTGCGCCGTTAGCAGTTGACACCTACTTGTTGAACCTAGGAGTCTCTGGGGATTCGATCCTTGGCATCTTTGCTAAGGGAAAACACTTCTACTTACTGCATCTTACACCTTCCACTTGGGGTAACCAACGAGGGGTTCGAGGCCCATCAAGGAGTATTTTCTGGCGCCGTTGCCGGGGACTCCACTCTTCACGATAGGGGAGTTGCATGCCATCTTTTACCTTTGCTTTTTAGTCTTGTTAGTTTACCTTTCATTTTTTGCTTTAGTTCCTTTTATCGAAAACCACAAAAATAGTTATCTTGCTTGCTTGCTACGATGGGTTCTACCAAAAACACTAAATGGGAGGAGTACACCCCTACTTCCATTGCCCCACTTATCTCTGACGGGGTTTACAAAAAAGATAAACCTTGTGATTACACTAGTTATGACGGAGAGTTATGCCCATGGCATGGTCTTCCAGGAAAAAAGTATGAGCCTCAGTTTAAAATTGCTCCTGAGCTTGCCCAAACTTGGGAAGATGTTCAAACTCTTATAATAGAGAGCGAATTAAACAAAGAGGATGACACTACAATTCCGCCCACTAATGATAAAATTGATTTTGATAATTGTAGTATTTCAGAAGTTGTCGCCTTTCTACAAGGAATGGCTAAGGATCCCAACACTAGCACGCTTAATCTTGCCTTCACAGAGCATATCACTAATGCTCTCATCAAATCTAGGGAGGAGAAACTCAGAGTAGAAGCCTCCATACCTAGAAAGCTAGGAGATGGTTGGGATTCTATGATTAAGATTAAGATAAACAATTTCTCATGCTTTGCTTTATGTGATATTGTAGCTAGTACTTCTATTATGCCCAAAAGACTATATGATATGCTTAAATTGAAACCTTTTGATTCTTGTTCTTTTGGTAATGTTCTCGGTGATTCTTCCATAAATAAACCTTTGGGGAGGATCGACGATGTTCTTATTGTTGTCAATGATAATTATGTGCCCGTTGATTTCACCATTATGGATATTGAATGTGATCCGTCGTGTCCAATTATTTTGGGATGTCCCTTTTTGCGCACCGTTGGTGCTGTCATTGACATGAAAGAGGGTAATATAAAATTTCAGTTTCCTATCAAGAAAGGGATGGAACACTTCCCTCGTAAGAAGGTCAAGTTACCTTTTGAGTCCGTTGTACGGGCTAGCTATTCTTTTACTCTTGATAAAACTTGATCTATGCATTATGCCTAGCTTAATGGCATAAAAGAAAGCGCTTTTGGGAGGCAGCCCACATGAATAAATTTTTTGCTTTTGTTGTGTCTTGATGTTTTTTACTTCTGTAGCATCATCATTGTATCTTTGCTTTTCATATTTGTGCCAAGTATAGCCTCTGATTGCTAGAAAGTTCAGAAGTTGTGAGGTGCTGTCTAGGAAACAGATTCTGTCCTTGGATAGGAAAATCCATATAAAATCACCAGTTCATCTTTTTGGTCTGAATTTTTTCGACAGCGTTCTCTATATAATTTTCTTTCGTGCGTCAGTTCTGAGTTTTTTGATTTGAGTTGCAGAAGTATCCCGAACAGGTCAATTACTGCCTGCTGTTCTGTTTTTCATAGATTCTGTCCTGTTTTGCCTTACCTTCACTTTGCAAATTAAGAACTTGCTTTTTCTTTGCAAAAACCTTTTGGCAATCTTGAGAAACAGTAGAACTTCAAGAATATCCTTATTTCCAGCAAGGTATAATTATTTTATTAAGGGTACTAACCTCGCTAATCAGATTATGATGAGTTATGTATGAAGGGAGTTTTCAAGTGTGCGAGGGAAGATGATAAAAAGATTCAGGAGTGTCAAGCGCTCAAGCTTGGGGATGCCCCCGTGCACCCCCAAGAAATATTCAAGGAGACTCAAGCGTCTAAGCTTGGGGATGCCCCCGTGCATCCCCTTCTCCATCAACATTATCAGTTCGTCTTTCGTTCCGCTATATTTTTATCACTTCATGTGTTATGTGCTATGCTTGGAGCGTCTTGCTTTTAGTTTTCTTTTTAGTTTTTCATAACGAGTCGGAACCCATCATTCCTTTATGTGGGAGAGAAACACGCTCCATCTCTACCTAGAACATTACATAGAATTTTCATGTCTATCTATGTTGTGTGTGTTCTTTGTCTTTAAATAGCTACTATCGTGCTCTGCTGTTAGTATTCATGCTTATCTTTTCAAGAGCTTTTACTTAGTTGGTTGCTTGAACTCTCTTTAATTACCATGCTCACCTTATTAAGAGAGTTTGCTTCCGTTGCATGGGTTAATGTGTCTATGATAAAGATGTTGCTTGCATGATGGTGCTTAGTAGTTCAGGTTTTCTTATGGTTAATCTCAAATAGCTGGGGGGTTCCCAATGTGTTATTGGAGTACCAACTTGGTTTGTTTGCCTATGATATGTTATGGTTTAGTAATATCTTCCTTCGAGAATTTATTTTGATTGACTTGGCGTATTCTCACGCATATTCAAGACTGTAAAGAAAGTCTGTCAAGCCTTGGTGATCTTTTGTTTCTGAGTGGCGATATAACTACCATGTCTGATTCAATATTGCTTTGTCGCTCTGCATGATTATGAACGTCATGGCTCTCTTAGTTGGTCGCTCCCAGTCTTTTGCTAACCTACACCTGCACTAAGCAAATTAACCATGCAATACATAGCTCATGGGAAAGTAGCCTAAAAACTATTGTGGTAAAGAATATGTTGACTATGTATCTTATTTCTTATGAGTTGCTTGCTGAGCGGTAACCATGTTTCTGGGGACGCCATCAGCTGTCACACTTTTGTTGAATATCATGTGAGTTGCTATGCATGTTCGTCTTGTCTGAAGTAAGGGTGATTTACCGTGGGTTGAATTAATATGCATATTGTTAGAGAAGAACATTGGGCCGCCAACCAAAGCCATGCATCATGGTGGAAGTTTTAGCTTGGACCTTAATCCTCAATCTCTCATGAGAATATGCTTATGCATAAAAGAGGAGTCCATCATCTATTTTCTATGTTGTCCCGGTATGGATGTCCTCAAGTTGAGATCTATCAAAAACGAGAAATCAAATGCGGTCTATCTCCTTGGACCTTTGTACAGGTGGCATAGAGGTACCCCTTTGTGACACTTGGTTAATACATATGCAATGCAATGATAACCCGTGGGGATCCGAACTAATTAGGACAAGGTGCGAGCACTATTAGTATTCGATGCATGAGGCTTGCAACTTATAAGATGTTTTATGCATGACACATATGAAGTACTACTACCGTTGACACAATTGCTTCCATGTTTCAAAATAAAAAGCTCTAGCACTTCAAGCACCAACTACTGAGAGCATGATTGTCATTCTGAGTGTAATGTGCATTGTCCCAAAGTAGCATTGTCTTTTGCATGATTGTGATATCGTTTATTCTGAAATGATTGTATCTAGTCATCACTTAAACCTTGAAGGTGCCCTTGCATTTATGTTTTGCATCACTAAAGGGGGCAAGCTAGATATCACTTGATCATATTTGCACATCATGTTCATTGCAAATCTTTTTGATATTTCAGTTTCATGTTGTAAAACTTTCAGTCATTTGTGATTTTCTCTTGAGGTAACTTAATTACTTTAGAATCATTGTCTCAGTAAGCTTTTGTCATATGACTATGAGAAAGTCCTATATGGTTAATAGCATGTCACCACAGAAATTATTTTTGTTATCATTTACCTACTCGAGGACGAGCAGGAATTAAGCTTGGGGATGTTGATACGTCCAAAACGTATCTATAATTTCTGCCTGCTCCATGCCACTTTTGGGTGATATTGCTATGATATTCATACACTTCCATACACTTTTGATCATAGTTGGACTAACTTACTAATCCAGTGCACCCCAGTGCCAGTTTCTGTTTTCGGCTATTTTTGTATTTCAGGTTTTCACATTTCGAGAACTACCCAAAAAAATCCAGAAAAATTATATAAAAAATCAGCGAACCGGAAACAACACTGCATCCGATGGGCAGCCTGGGGGGGCCACAGGGGCTCCAGGCGCCCTGTGGGCGCGACCCCCCCCCCCCCTGGGCCACGCCGGGGGGGCGCCTGGGCCCCCCGAGGCTCCCCCGGTGCCCTACTTTGGCATATATTTAAAGGGTTCCCCGTAACCCTCAGAACAGGACTTCTTTTCACGATCCCATCTCTGTTCCGCCGCCGCCGCCGCTTCCCAGATCGGGAGCACCAGGAGAACTCTTCCCGGCACCCTGCCGGAGGGGAGGATCCCCACCGGGAGCTTCTCCACCACCATGGACGCCTCCCGGATGACTCGTGAGTAGTCTCCCTTGGACAATGAGTCCATGACCAGTAGCTATGTGATGTTCTCCTTGTTGGGGAACGTTGCATGGAAAACAAAAAATTTTCTCTACGTTCACCAAGATCAATCTAGTAGATGCAACTACGAGGGGAGAGTAGGATCCACATACCCTTGTAGATCGCTAAGCGGAAGCGTTAAGAACGCGGTTGATGGAGTCGTACTCGCCGCGATTCAGATCGCTGAAGATCCAAGCACCGAAGCAACGGTGCCTCCGCGTTCTTCACACGTACGGCTCGGGGACGTCTCCTCCTTCTTGATCCAGCAAGGGGTGGAGGAGAGGTTGATGGAGAACCGGCAGCATGACGGCGTGGTGGTGATGGTGGAGAAGAACTCCAGCAGGGCTTCGCCTAAGCACCGCGGGAGAAGATATTATGGGAGAGGGAGGGCAGCGCCGAGGCACGAACTTGTGTTTGCTGCCCTCCCTTTGCCTCACTATATATAGGGGGGTGGAGAGGTGAGGGGCGCCCTAGGGTTTCCCCTAGGGGCCGGCGGCCAGGGCAAGGGGAGGGGGCGGCGGCCAAGGCTGGCCCTAGGGTTTCCCCCCTAGGTGCCTTGCCCCCCAAGGCTAAGGGGGTGCGGCCACCCTAGAGGGGTCCACCTCCCTTGGCGCACAAGGAGAGGGCCCAGGGGGGGGGCGCACAGCCCCCTGAGGGCTGTGGTGTCCCCCCTTGTGGCCCATTAGACCCAGAACTACTTCCGGAACCCCCGAAACCCTTTCCGGTACTCCGCCGATTTCCCGATGCTCCCCGGAACACTTCCGGACTCCGAAACCTTTCATCCTATATATCAATCTTCGTCTTCGGACCATTCCGGAGACCCTCGTCATGTCCGAGATCTCATCCGGGACTCCGAACAACCTTCGGTAACCATACACTATTCTCACTAACAACCCTAGCGTCACCGAACGTTAAGTGTGTAGACCCTGCGGGTTCGGAAACCATGTAGACATGACCGAGACACTCCCAGGTCAATAACCAATAGCGGGATCTGGATACCCATATTGGTTCCCACATGTTTCTCGATGATCTCATCGGATGAACCACGATGTCAAGGATTCAGGCAATCCCGTATACAGTTCCTTTTGTCTCGTCGGTATGTTACTTGCCCGAGATTCGATCGTCGGTATCTCTATACCTAGTTCAATCTCGTTACCGGCAAGTCTCTTTACTCGTTACCGCAATACATAATCCCGTGACCAACTACTTAGTCATTTTGAGCTCATTGAGATGACGTATTACCGAGTGGGCCCGGAGATACCTCTCCGTCACACGGAGTGACAAATCCCAGTCTCGATCCATGTCAACTCAACAGACACCCTCGGAGATACCTGTAGAGTACCTTTATAGTCACCCAGTTACGTTGTGACGTTTGGCACACACAAAGCACTCCTACGGTGTCAGTGAGTTACATGATCTCATGGTCATAGGAACTTATACTTGACATGCAGAAAACTATAGCGATAACTGCCACGATCAAAAGCTATGTTTAACGTTTGGGTCTCGTCCATCACATCATTCTCCTAATGATGTGATCCCGTTATCAAATGACAACTCATGTCTATGACCTGGAAACCGCGGTCATCTTTGATCAACGAGCTAGTCCTGTAGAGGCTCACTAGGGACACAAAGTCTGTCTATTCATCCACACATGTATTTGAGTTTCCAATCAATACAATTATAGCATGGATAATAAACGATTATAATGAACAAGGAAATATAATAATAACTCTTTTATTATTGCCTCTAGGGCATATTTCCAACAGTCTCCCACTTGCACTAGAGTCAATAATCTAGCATTACAAGGTAATGAATCTAACACCCATAGAGTCTTGGTGTTGATCGTGCTTAGCCCGTGGAAGAGGCTTAGTCAACGGATCTGCAACATTCAAATCCGTGTGTACTTTGCAAATGTTTATGTCCTCCTCCTTGACCGAATCGCGGATGGAATTGAAGCGTCGCTTTATGTGTCTGGTCCTCTTGTGAAACCTTGGTTCCTTGGCTAGAGCAATGGCACCAGTGTTGTCACAGAACAGAGTCATTGGGTTCAGTGCACTAGGCACAACTCCAAGATCTGTCATGAACTCCTTCATCCAGACACCTTCCTTTGCCGCCTCCGAGGCAGCTATATACTCCGCTTCACATGTAGAATCAGCTACCACGCTCTGCTTGGAACTGCACCAGCTTACCGCTCCCCCGTTGAGAATATATACGTATCCGGTTTGAGACTTAGAGTCATCCGGATCAGTGTCAAAACTTGCATCGACGTAACCCTTTACGACGAGCTCTTGGTCACCTCCATAAACGAGAAACATATCCTTAGTCCTTTTCAGGTACTTTAGGATATTCTTGACCGCTGTCCAGTGATCCATACCAGGATTACTTTGAAACCTTCCGGCCATACTTATGGCAAGGCTGACATCTGGTCTCGTGCACAGCATTGCATACATGATAGAGCCTATGGCTGAAGCATAGGGGACGACACTCATCTTTTCTCTATCTTCCGCAGTCACTGGGCACTGAGTCTTACTCAACTTTGTACCTTGCAATACCGGCAAGAACCCCTTCTTGGATTGATCCATTTTGAACTTCTTCAAAACTTTATCAAGGTATGTGCTTTGTGAAAGTCCTATCAAGCGTCTTGATCTATCTCTATAGATCTTGATGCCCAATATGAAAGCAGCTTCACCGAGATCCTTCATCGAAAAACTCTTGTTCAAATACCCCTTCACGCTATCCAAAAATTCTATATTGTTTCCAATCAGCAATATGTCATCCACATATAATATTAGAAACGCTATAGAGCTCCCACTCACTTTCTTGTAAATACAAGCTTCATTGTAAACTTGTATAAACCCAAACGCTTTGATCACCTCATCAAAGCGAAGATTCCAACTCCGAGATGCTTGCACCAGCCCATAAATGGAGGCTGAAGCCTGCATACTTTGTCAGCATTCTCTGGATCGACAAAACCTTCTGGTTGCATCATATACAACTCTTCCTTAAGAAAACCGTTAAGGAACGCTGTTTTGACATCCATCTGCCAAATTTCATAATCGAAATATGCAGCTATTGCTAACATGATTCGGACGGATTTAAGCATCGCTACGGGTGAGAAAGTCTCATCGTAGTCAATCCCTTGAACTTGTGAAAAACCCTTTGCCACAAGTCGAGCTTTATACACGGTGACATTACCGTCAGCGTCCGTCTTCCTCTTAAAAATCCATTTATTCTGAATGGCCTTCCGCCCTTCAGGTAATACTTCCAAAGTCCATACTTTGTTTTCATACATGGATCCCATCTCGGATTTCATGGCCTCTAACCATTTGTCGGAATCCGGGCCCACCATCACTTCTCCATAGCTCGTAGGTTCACCGTTGTCTAACAACATGACCTCCAAGACAGGGTTACCATACCACTCAGGTGCAGTGCGTACCCTTGTCGACCTACGAGGTTCGGTAGTAACTTGATCAGAAGCTTCTTGATCATCATCATTGGCTTCCTCTTCAACCTCTGCAGGCTCCACAAAAACATCTTTCTGTGCTGCGCTACTTTCTGGTTGAAGCAGAGGTTCAATAACCTCATCAAGTTCTACCTTCCTCCCACTCAATTCTTTCGAGAGAAACTCTTTCTCGAGAAAGGACCCGTTCTTAGCGACAAACACTTTGCTCTCTGATCTGAGATAGAAGGTGTACCCAACTGTTTCTTTTGGGTATCCTATGAAGACACATTTGTCCGCTTTGGGTTCGAGCTTTTCTGGCTGAAGCCTTTTGACATAAGCATCGCAACCCCAAACCTTGAGAAAAGACAACTTCGGTTTCTTACCAAACCATAGTTCATACGGTGTTGTCTCAACGGACTTAGATGGAGCCCTATTTAAAGTGAATGCAGCTGTCTCTAACGCATATCCCCAAAACGATAGTGGCAAATCGGTAAGAGACATCATGGAACGCACCATATCTAATAGGGTTCGATTACGACGTTCGGACACACCATTACGCTGTGGTGTTCCAGGTGGCGTCAACTGTGAAACAATTCCACATTTTCTTAAGTGATCACCAAACTCATAACTCAGATATTCTCCCCCTCGATCAGATCGTAGGAACTTGATCTTCTTGTTACGATGATTTTCAACTTCACTCTGAAATTGCTTGAACTTTTCAAAAGTTTCAGACTTATGCTTCATCAAGTAAATATACCCATATCTACTTAAGTCGTCAGTGAAGGTGAGAAAATAACGATATCCACCGCGCGCCGTTACACTCATCGGACCGCACACATCGGTATGTATGATTTCCAATAAGTCACTTGCCCGTTCCATTGTCCCTGAAAACGGGGTCCTTGTCATCTTGCCCATGAGGCACGGCTCGCACGTGTCAAGTGATTCAAAATCAAGAGACTCCAAAAGTCCATCAGCATGGAGCTTCCTCATGCGTTTTACGCCGATATGACCCAGACGGCAGTGCCACAAGAAAGTGGTATTGTCATTATCAACTCTACATCTTTTGGCATCAATGTTATGAACATGTGTATCATCATTATCGAGATTCAATAAGAATAAACCCCTAACTTCGGGTGCATGACCATAAAAGATATTACTCATATAAATAGAACAACCATTATTCTCTGACTTAAATGAGTAACCGTCTCGCAATAAACAAGATCCAGATATAATGTTCATGCTTAACGCAGGCACTAAATAACAATTATTCAGGTTCATAACTAATCCCGATGGTAATCGAAGAGCGAGCGTGCCGACGACGATCACATCAACCTTGGAACCATTTCCCACGCGCATCGTCACTTCGTCCTTCGCCAGCCTCCGTTTATTCCGCAGTTCCTGTTTAGAGTTGCAAATGTGAGCAACCGAACCGGTATCAAATACCCAGGCACTACAACGAGAGTTGGTAAGGTACACATCAATAACATGTATATCACATATACCTTTGTTGTTGTTGGCCCCCTTCTTGTCCGCCAGATACTTGGTGCAGTTCCGCTTCCAGTGGCCGTTCCCCTTGCAATAGAAACACTCAGTCTCTGGCTTGGGCCCAGCCTTGGGTTTCTTCACTGGATTAGCAACTGCTTTGCCACCCTTCTTAGAGTTACCCTTCTTGCCCTTGCCATTCTTCTTGAAACTGGTGGTTTTATTGACCATCAACACTTGATACTCCTTCTGGATGTCTGCCTCAGCGACTTTCAGCATCGAAAACAGCTCGGCGATGGTCTTGTTCATCCCTTGCATGTTATACTGCTGCACGAAGCTCTTGTAGCTTGGAGGGAGTGACTGGAGAATTCCGTCAATGATAGCCTCATCCGGGAACACAAGTCCCAGATCAGCTATGCGGGTATAGTACCCAGACATCTTCAGTAAGTGCTCACTGACAGACGAATTCTCCTCCATCTTGCAAGCAAAGAATTTATCGGTGGTCTCATACCTCTCGATCTTAGCATTCTTCTCAAAGATGAACTTCAACTCCTGGTACATCTCATATGCACCATGACGTTCAAAACGCCTTTGAAGTCCTCCTTCCAAGCCGTACAACATGGCACACTGCACTATCGAATAGTCATCCGAACGTGTCTGCCAGACGTTCAAAACGTCTGCAGGCGCTGTAGGAGCGGGGGGGTCACCTAGCGGTGCATTTAGGACATAAACCTTTTGGGCAGCTGTGAGGATGATCCTCAGATTGCGGAGCCAGTCCACAAAGTTGCTCCCATCATCTTTCAGTTTAGCTTTCTCTAGGAACGCATTAAAATTCAGGGGAGCTACTGCGCGAGCCATCTACAACCAAAAATTTGCAAAGACATTTTAGACTATTGTTCATGATAAGTGAGTTATTACCTAATCAAATTAATTATAACTCCCACTCAAATTGACATCCCTCTGGTCATTCGAGCGTGACATGATCCAAATTCACCAACCCAAGTCCGATCATCACGTGAGATGAGGTGGTGTCAATGGTGAACATCAACATGTTGATCATATCTACTATATGACTCATGCTCGACCTTTCGGTCCTCCGTGTTCCGAGGCCATGTCTGTACATGCTAGGCTCGTCAAGTCTAACCCGAGTGTTCTGCATTTGCAAAACTGGCTTGCACCCGTTGTATGCGAACGTAGAGTCTATCACACCCGATCATCACGTGGTGCTTCGAAACGACGAACCTTCGCAACGGCGCACACTCGGGGGGAACACAATTTTATCTTGAAATTTTAGTGAAGGATCACCTTATAATGCTACCGTCGTCCTAAGCAAAATAAGATGCATAAAAGGATTAACATCACATGCAAATCATAAGTGACATGATATGGCCATCAACTCGTGCTTTTGATCTCCATCTCCAAAGCACCGGCATGATCTCCATCGTCACCGGCGCCACACCATGATCTCCATCATCATGATCTCCATCATCGTGTAGCCATCGGGGTTGTCGGCGCCCACCATGCTCTTACTACTATTGCTACCGTTTAGCGATAAAGTAAAGCATTACAAAGCGCTTAATGATTGACACGCAGGTCATACAAAAATTAAAGACACCCCTATGGCTCCTGCCGGTTGCCGTATGCATCGACATGCAAGTCGATATTAACTATTACAACATGATCATCTCATACATCAAATATAACTCATCATGTCATTGGCCATATCATATCACATGCATACCCTGCAAAAACAAGTTAGACGTCCTCTAATTTGTTGTTGCATGTTTTACGTGGCTGCTATGGGTAACTAGCAAGAACGCTTCTTACCTACGCAAAACCACAACGGTGATATTCAAGTTGCTATTTAACCTTCTACAAGGACCGCCTTGTTCTATTCCGATTCAACTAAGATAGGAGAGACAGACACCCGCCAGCCATCTTATGCAACAAAAGTCACATGTCTGTCGATGGAACCGGTCTCATGTACGTGGACATGTAAAGTTGGTCCGGGCCGCTTCATCCCATAATACCGCTGAATCAAGAAAGACTAAGGAGGGCAGCAATTTAAACATCAACGCCACAAATCCTTTTGTGTTCTACTCGAGAAAGCATCTACGCAAGATCCTAGCTCATGATGCCACTGTTGGGGAACGTTGCATGGAAAACAAAAAATTTTCTCTACGTTCACCAAGATCAATCTAGTAGATGCAACTACGAGGGGAGAGTAGGATCCACATACCCTTGTAGATCGCTAAGCGGAAGCGTTAAGAACGCGGTTGATGGAGTCGTACTCGCCGCGATTCAGATCGCTGAAGATCCAAGCACCGAAGCAACGGTGCCTCCACGTTCTTCACACGTACGGCTCGGGGACGTCTCCTCCTTCTTGATCCAGCAAGGGGTGGAGGAGAGGTTGATGGAGAACCGGCAGCACGACGGCGTGGTGGTGATGGTGGAGAAGAACTCCAGCAGGGCTTCGCCTAAGCACCGCGGGAGAAGATATTATGGGAGAGGGAGGGCAGCGCCGAGGCACGAACTTGTGTTTGCTGCCCTCCCTTTGCCTCACTATATATAGGGGGGTGGAGAGGTGAGGGGCGCCCTAGGGTTTCCCCTAGGGGCCGGCGGCCAGGGCAAGGGGAGGGGGCGGCGGCCAAGGCTGGCCCTAGGGTTTCCCCCCCTAGGTGCCTTGCCCCCCAAGGCTAAGGGGGTGCGGCCACCCTAGAGGGGTCCACCTCCCTTGGCGCACAAGGAGAGGGCCCAGGGGGGGGCGCACAGCCCCCTGAGGGCTGTGGTGTCCCCCCTTGTGGCCCATTAGGCCCAGAACTACTTCCGGAACCCCCGAAACCCTTTCCGGTACTCCGCCGATTTCCCGATGCTCCCCGGAACACTTCCGGACTCCGAAACCTTTCATCCTATATATCAATCTTCGTCTCCGGACCATTCTGGAGACCCTCGTCATGTCCGAGATCTCATCCGGGACTCCGAACAACCTTTGGTAGCCATACACTATTCTCACTAACAACCCTAGCGTCACCGAACGTTAAGTGTGTAGACCCTGCGGGTTCGGAAACCATGTAGACATGACCGAGACACTCCCAGGTCAATAACCAATAGCGGGATCTGGATACCCATATTGGTTCCCACATGTTTCTCGATGATCTCATCGGATGAACCACGATGTCAAGGATTCAGGCAATCCCGTATACAGTTCCCTTTGTCTCGTCGGTATGTTACTTGCCCGAGATTCGATCGTCGGTATCTCTATACCTAATTCAATCTCGTTACCGGCAAGTCTCTTTACTCGTTACCGCAATACATAATCCCGTGACCAACTACTTAGTCATTTTGAGCTCATTGAGATGACGTATTACCGAGTGGGCCCGGAGATACCTCTCCGTCACACGGAGTGACAAATCCCAGTCTCGATCCATGTCAACTCAACAGACACCCTCGGAGATACCTGTAGAGTACCTTTATAGTCACCCAGTTACGTTGTGACGTTTGGCACACACAAAGCACTCCTACGGTGTCAGTGAGTTACATGATCTCATGGTCATAGGAACTTATACTTGACATGCAGAAAACTATAGCGATAACTGCCACGATCAAAAGCTATGTTTAACGTTTGGGTCTCGTCCATCACATCATTCTCCTAATGATGTGATCCCGTTATCAAATGACAACTCATGTCTATGACCTGGAAACCGCGGTCATCTTTGATCAACGAGCTAGTCCTGTAGAGGCTCACTAGGGACACAAAGTCTGTCTATTCATCCACACATGTATTTGAGTTTCCAATCAATACAATTATAGCATGGATAATAAACGATTATCATGAACAAGGAAATATAATAATAACTCTTTTATTATTGCCTCTAGGGCATATTTCCAACACTCCTCCCGTTCTTGTGCTTCACTAATTAGTCCTCGTGAGCTGCCCTACATGATCGAGGCACCTATGTAATCCTTATGCTGTTGCTATGTTGAGTTTGCTGGGATCCGATGGATTATGAGATTATGTTCAGATTGATCTTGAGTAATATATTTGATTCACCTCTTTTATATTTTAGTTCATAAGTAATTCTTGCATGTTCTCTGTTGTTATTTATTGCTTTGGTCGAGTAATAGGTAGTGACTCCAAGAGGGAACGTTATGCTCGATTGTGGGTTCATGCCCCTCGATGACTAGCTTGAGTGACAGAAACATGAGTCTAGGGGATGTGCTGTTGCCACAAGGGGGAAAACAACGGTGCTTGTGCCCGCGGGTGCAAGGATTGTTTACTTTACGCAAAGTTCTTTTAATGCAGTTGTCTGTTGCATTGAGTTTACACTATGGTTGGGACTCGCAACTTAATACCAGCGAGATGTTCTGGATAGATATCTCAAGGTGGATGATTAGTAGTAGATATTGATGGATGTCGGTCTACTTACTTTGGCGTACCGCCCATGCTTTGAACCTCAACCTTTCTTGCAATGTAGTCAGCATTGGTTTGCGTTCGTGGTCCTGTCAATTGCCCAGCTGTAATTTGTTTACCTCGCATAGCTGTTTTATCGTCTTTTGGGAGAGAGACATCACTAGTGAACATCATGAGACTCCGGTCCATATTACCATCATTGATCACATACACTATTTACTTTTCGCTATTTTACTTACTATTGCAAAACACTATCTATCACTACTATCATATTGCTTTTAACCCTTTGTGAACTACAAGGCCGGAGGGATTGACAACCTCTCTGTACTCGTTGGGAGCAAAGTTATTTGTATCTGTGTGCAGGTCCACGTTGATTGCTAATTGCGCCGTTAGCAGTTGACACCTACTTGTTGAACCTAGGAGTCTCTGGGGATTCGATCCTTGGCATCTTTGCTAAGGGAAAACACTTCTACTTACTGCATCTTACACCTTCCACTTGGGGTAACCAACGAGGGGTTCGAGGCCCATCAAGGAGTATTTTCTGGCGCCGTTGCCGGGGACTCCACTCTTCACGATAGGGGAGTTGCATGCCATCTTTTACCTTTGCTTTTTAGTCTTGTTAGTTTACCTTTCATTTTTTGCTTTAGTTCCTTTTATCGAAAACCACAAAAATAGTTATCTTGCTTGCTTGCTACGATGGGTTCTACCAAAAACACTAAATGGGAGGAGTACACCCCTACTTCCATTGCCCCACTTATCTCTGACGGGGTTTACAAAAAAGATAAACCTTGTGATTACACTAGTTATGACGGAGAGTTATGCCCATGGCATGGTCTTCCAGGAAAAAAGTATGAGCCTCAGTTTAAAATTGCTCCTGAGCTTGCCCAAACTTGGGAAGATGTTCAAACTCTTATAATAGAGAGCGAATTAAACAAAGAGGATGACACTACAATTCCGCCCACTAATGATAAAATTGATTTTGATAATTGTAGTATTTCAGAAGTTGTCGCCTTTCTACAAGGAATGGCTAAGGATCCCAACACTAGCACGCTTAATCTTGCCTTCACAGAGCATATCACTAATGCTCTCATCAAATCTAGGGAGGAGAAACTCAGAGTAGAAGCCTCCATACCTAGAAAGCTAGGAGATGGTTGGGATTCTATGATTAAGATTAAGATAAACAATTTCTCATGCTTTGCTTTATGTGATATTGTAGCTAGTACTTCTATTATGCCCAAAAGACTATATGATATGCTTAAATTGAAACCTTTTGATTCTTGTTCTTTTGGTAATGTTCTCGGTGATTCTTCCATAAATAAACCTTTGGGGAGGATCGACGATGTTCTTATTGTTGTCAATGATAATTATGTGCCCGTTGATTTCACCATTATGGATATTGAATGTGATCCGTCGTGTCCAATTATTTTGGGAAGTCCCTTTTTGCGCACCGTTGGTGCTGTCATTGACATGAAAGAGGGTAATATAAAATTTCAGTTTCCTATCAAGAAAGGGATGGAACACTTCCCTCGTAAGAAGGTCAAGTTACCTTTTGAGTCCGTTGTACGGGCTAGCTATTCTTTTACTCTTGATAAAACTTGATCTATGCATTATGCCTAGCTTAATGGCATAAAAGAAAGCGCTTTTGGGAGGCAGCCCACATGAATAAATTTTTTGCTTTTGTTGTGTCTTGATGTTTTTTACTTCTGTAGCATCATCATTGTATCTTTGCTTTTCATATTTGTGCCAAGTATAGCCTCTGATTGCTAGAAAGTTCAGAAGTTGTGAGGTGCTGTCTAGGAAACAGATTCTGTCCTTGGATAGGAAAATCCATATAAAATCACCAGTTCATCTTTTTGGTCTGAATTTTTTCGACAGCGTTCTCTATATAATTTTCTTTCGTGCGTCAGTTCTGAGTTTTTTGATTTGAGTTGCAGAAGTATCCCGAACAGGTCAATTACTGCCTGCTGTTCTGTTTTTCATAGATTCTGTCCTGTTTTGCCTTACCTTCACTTTGCAAATTAAGAACTTGCTTTTTCTTTGCAAAAACCTTTTGGCAATCTTGAGAAACAGTAGAACTTCAAGAATATCCTTATTTCCAGCAAGGTATAATTATTTTATTAAGGGTACTAACCTCGCTAATCAGATTATGATGAGTTATGTATGAAGGGAGTTTTCAAGTGTGCGAGGGAAGATGATAAAAAGATTCAGGAGTGTCAAGCGCTCAAGCTTGGGGATGCCCCCGTGCACCCCCAAGAAATATTCAAGGAGACTCAAGCGTCTAAGCTTGGGGATGCCCCCGTGCATCCCCTTCTCCATCAACATTATCAGTTCGTCTTTCGTTCCGCTATATTTTTATCACTTCATGTGTTATGTGCTATGCTTGGAGCGTCTTGCTTTTAGTTTTCTTTTTAGTTTTTCATAACGAGTCGGAACCCATCATTCCATTATGTGGGAGAGAAACACGCTCCATCTCTACCTAGAACATTACATAGAATTTTCATGTCTATCTATGTTGTGTGTGTTCTTTGTCTTTAAATAGCTACTATCGTGCTCTGCTGTTAGTATTCATGCTTATCTTTTCAAGAGCTTTTACTTAGTTGGTTGCTTGAACTCTCTTTAATTACCATGCTCACCTTATTAAGAGAGTTTGCTTCCGTTGCATGGGTTAATGTGTCTATGATAAAGATGCTGCTTGTATGATGGTGCTTAGTAGTTCAGGTTTTCTTATGGTTAATCTCAAATAGCTGGGGGGTTCCCAATGTGTTATTGGAGTACCAACTTGGTTTGTTTGCCTATGATATGGTATGGTTTAGTAATATCTTCCTTCGAGAATTTATTTTGATTGACTTGGCGTATTCTCACGCATATTCAAGACTGTAAAGAAAGTCTGTCAAGCCTTGGTGATCTTTTGTTTCTGAGTAGCGATATAACTACCATGCCTGATTCAATATTGCTTTGTCGCTCTGCATGATTATGACCGTCATGGCTCTCTTAGTTGGTCGCTCCCAGTCTTTTGCTAACCTACACCTGCACTAAGCAAATTAACCATGCAATACATAGCTCATGGGAAAGTAGCCTAAAAACTATTGTGGTAAAGAATATGTTGACTATGTATCTTATTTCTTATGAGTTGCTTGCTGAGCGGTAACCATGTTTCTGGGGACGCCATCAGCTGTCACACTTTTGTTGAATATCATGTGAGTTGCTATGCATGTTCGTCTTGTCTGAAGTAAGGGTGATTTACCGTGGGTTGAATTAATATGCATATTGTTAGAGAAGAACATTGGGCCGCCAACCAAAGCCATGCATCATGGTGGAAGTTTTAGCTTGGACCTTAATCCTCAATCTCTCATGAGAATATGCTTATGCATAAAAGAGGAGTCCATCATCTATTTTCTATGTTGTCCCGGTATGGATGTCCTCAAGTTGAGATCTATCAAAAACGAGAAATCAAATGCGATCTATCTCCTTGGACCTTTGTACAGGTGGCATAGAGGTACCCCTTTGTGACACTTGGTTAAAACATATGCAATGCAATGATAACCCGTGGGGATCCGAACTAATTAGGACAAGGTACGAGCACTATTAGTATTCGATGCATGAGGCTTGCAACTTATAAGATGTTTTATGCATGACACATATGAAGTACTACTACCGTTGACACAATTGCTTCCATGTTTCAAAATAAAAAGCTCTAGCACTTCAAGCACCAACTACTGAGAGCATGATTGTCATTCTGAGTGTAATGTGCATTGTCCCAAAGTAGCATTGTCTTTTGCATGATTGTGATATCGTTTATTCTGAAATGATTGTATCTAGTCATCACTTAAACCTTGAAGGTGCCCTTGCATTTATGTTTTGCATCACTAAAGGGGGCAAGCTAGATATCACTTGATCATATTTGCACATCATGTTCATTGCAAATCTTTTTGATATTTCAGTTTCATGTTGTAAAACTTTCAGTCATTTGTGATTTTCTCTTGAGGCAACTTAATTACTTTAGAATCATTGTCTCAGTAAGCTTTTGTCATATGACTATGAGAAAGTCCTATATGGTTAATAGCATGTCACCACAGAAATTATTTTTGTTATCATTTACCTACTCGAGGACGAGCAGGAATTAAGCTTGGGGATGTTGATACGTCCAAAACGTATCTATAATTTCTGCCTGCCCCATGCCACTTTTGGGTGATATTGCTATGATATTCATACACTTCCATACACTTTTGATCATATTTGGACTAACTTACTAATCCAGTGCACCCCAGTGCCAGTTTCTATTTTCGGCTATTTTTGTATTTCAGGTTTTCACATTTCGAGAACTACCCAAAAAAATCCAGAAAAATTATATAAAAAATCAGCGAACCGGAAACAACACTGCATCCGATGGGCAGCCTGGGGGGGCCACAGGGGCTCCAGGCGCCCTGTGGGCGCGACCCCCCCCCCTGGGCCACGCCGGGGGGGCGCCTGGGCCCCCCGAGGCTCCCTCGGTGCCCTACTTTGGCATATATTTAAAGGGTTCCCCGTAACCCTCAGAACAGGACTTCTTTTCACGATCCCATCTCTGTTCCGCCGCCGCCGCCGCTTCCCAGATCGGGAGCACCAGGAGAACTCTTCCCGGCACCCTGCCGGAGGGGAGGATCCCCACCGGGAGCTTCTCCACCACCATGGACACCTCCCGGATGACTCGTGAGTAGTCTCCCTTGGACCATGAGTCCATGACCAGTAGCTATGTGATGTTCTCCTCCCGTTCTTGTGCTTCACTAATTAGTCCTCGTGAGCTGCCCTACATGATCGAGGCACCTATGTAATCCTTATGTTGTTGCTATGTTGAGTTTGTTGGGATCCGATGGATTATGAGATTATGTTCAGATTGATCTTGAGTAATATATTTGATTCACCTCTTTTATATTTTAGTTCATAAGTAATTCTTGCATGTTCTCCGTTGTTATTTATTGCTTTGGCCGAGTAATAGGTAGTGACTCCAAGAGGGAACGTTATGCTCGATTGTGGGTTCATGCCCCTCGATGACTAGCTTGAGTGACAGAAACATGAGTCTAGGGGATGTGCTGTTGCCACAAGGGGGAAAACAACGGTGCTTGTGCCCGCGGGTGCAAGGATTGTTTACTTTACGCAAAGTTCTTTTAATGCAGTTGTCTGTTGCATTGAGTTTACACTATGGGTGGGACTCGCAACTTAATACCAGCGAGATGTTCTGGATAGATATCTCAAGGTGGATGATTAGTAGTAGATATTGATGGATGTCGGTCTACTTACTTTGGCCTACCGCCCATGCTTTGAACCTCAACCTTTCTTGCAATGTAGTCAGCATTGGTTTGCGTTCGTGGTCCTGTCAATTGCCCAGCTGTAATTTGTTTACCTCGCATAGCTGTTTTATCGTCTTTTGGGAGAGAGACATCACTAGTGAACATCATGAGACTCCGGTCCATATTACCATCATTGATCACATACACTATTTACTTTTCGCTATTTTACTTACTATTGCAAAACACTATCTATCACTACTATCATATTGCTTTTAACCCTTTGTGAACTACAAGGCCGGAGGGATTGATAACCTCTCTGTACTCGTTGGGAGCAAAGTTATTTGTATCTGTGTGCAGGTCCACGTTGATTGCTAATTGCGCCGTTAGCAGTTGACACCTACTTGTTGAACCTAGGAGTCTCTGGGGATTCGATCCTTGGCATCTTTGCTAAGGGAAAACACTTCTACTTACTGCATCTTACACCTTCCACTTGGGGTAACCAACGAGGGGTTCGAGGCCCATCATATATCCATCTCTCATGTTTGTATATTAATTGCCATGTTGTAATATTTGCAGAAACTATGGATCAAAGAGACTTAGAACAAGAAGAGTTGTTGGGGGACATAATTCGCGACGGACGCGATGTCTTGTTGTATCTCAAAGACACCGATGGTTTGGAAGGAGAGGTTGAAGGCTCCGGTGATCAAACAATGGATGAGGAAGGACATGATCATGATGGCTCCGATGACCGAATGCCGGTGGAAGATGGAGACCATGATGATGACTCTGGTGAATGAACGGAGGAGGGAGCCGTTGGAAAGTCTATCGAGGTTTATATATTAATTTAGCCTGTGCTGACTAGATAATTGATGCATTAATTGTTTTGGTATGTACATATATTAACTCTTCTTTCTTCTTTTATAGCCCCCCGGATCGAGCCATACTTCGGTAAAGAGACGAGGCCCGAAGAAAAGGTTGCGCCAGGATGAAAAGTTCACGATCACAGCAATCGCGGATGATGGCCTAACGATTGAACCCATGCGGAACAAGGTCGAATTTTCTGATCAGTGCGGAGCTATTGTCCACGACAGCATCTCGATCAACATCCAACTATGGAATAAGCCTAAGAAAGAAGACCCTCAAGTTTCTTATGTCGCCGATAGACAGAAAGATGATCTTTGGACCTCGCTGAAAGCAAATTTCACCCTACCGCCAGAGGAGGATCTGAATAAGCCAGTTATAGAGGGACTTATCAAGGCGTGTGCTCTTAAGAAGATGGCAGATCTATTCAGGAGGTGGAAGAATGAGTTGAAATCAACGTTTGTCGACAAAGGATAGACTACAGAATTCACAGACCGATTTGAGAAGCTAAGAGGTCACTGGCTAACATTTGTGGCCTACAAGACATCGGACGAGCGTAAGAAAATGTCAGAGATTAACAAGACAAATCCTGCAAAGAAGTTGTATCACCATCGCAAGGGGTCAGCCGGCTACCTCAAAGCCTGGCCATTGTGGGACAAAGCTGAGAATGACCTTATAGCTAAAGGGGTCGAACCAGAGACATTGAACTAGTCAGAGCGTTCAAGGACTTGGTTCTTCGGGGTTGGGAGAACTTTCAGGATAGTTAAACTTTCAGGATATGATTGTTCTGTTTCTCTTCCTTATTCATTTAACAGTTAACACACACCAAATGTATTTTTTCGCAGGATGCAAAAAGAAGAAGAAGTGGTTATCAAATGTACTGCAAGTATGAATCGTTTCAAAAAACTAGCACGTGCATCGTTGATGACTAGTATAGATAGACGTGATAACATTAAAAGGATACCATTGTCCAAGATATATCGATATAACATCATTAAATGGATACCACCTTAAAGATGGAACCATAGTTATAGAAAATATGGACAATGATGTGGTCAGATCTTTTTGATTATAAGGCTGGTTGTAATGGGGGTATCATATACTAGTATCATGCATATGATACTACCTCCCTAATGCCTAGTATCATATATTAGTATCATGTAGTACTCTATTTATTGCCATGCATGACACAAAATAGCATAGCATTTAATATGATACGGTATCATGATATGATACTACACCCTCTCTTTCTTCATTTAATGCTATGACACCTCATCAGAATTGCCTAGTTGGCATGCATGATACTAGCTATGATACTACCACTACGACCAGCCTAATACATCGTGGATACAATCGTCATAGATATAATGGCATTAAATGGATACCATGGTCGTAGATATAGATAGATAAAATAACTTTAAATGGATCCATCGTCGTAGATATAGATAGATATAATAACATTAGATGGATACCATATGGAATTAAGAAAAATGATATGGTCTCATTTTTTTATATTTGAGTGAACCAGGGCTAAATGTTTTCTAGCTACAAATCTATAAGATAACATCATGTATGCATCTCGATGCCCAAACAGAAACTAGAATCAGAAGTTTGAGCCTGCCTTATGGAGGGGAAAACTATTCTTCTTTGCCTTACGGTTCTTCTCCTGCTAGGAGATTCAACTCATGCTCGTAAGTAATCAATCTCCATGTCCCTATATGTGCCTCTTATCCCTCCAAGCGGAGTACAACTGCACAAGTTTCTTAGTGTGGATTTCTCTTACTGACGTATGTTCTTGTCCACAGGGTGCTATGAAAAGCGTGCTTACTGGATACCTTTGTATTGCCTAGACGAAAATTTCTGCCAGAACAAATGCGTGGAGAAGTTTGGAAAGATCGTGAAAGGTTCTTATTGTAAAATGACTGGATTTTTCATTGTCTCTTGTTTATGTTCGGTCTGTGATTTGTGACTGTATCGAGTTGGACTTTTCCATCATGTCAAATAATGAAAAATGATGTCCAGTAATAAAACATTATAGTGACATGCATGTGATATTCTATTTCATTTTATTTTGCCATTCATAATCTTATGGAGTGTATGCATCACATGGAGTTTCATAACCATATACAACACGAACGAACCAAGTGTATTGCACAGGTCAAGATGGCAATGGGGCCCCGATACCCGCGTCACCGCGGGTTTTTACCCTAATAGCGGACGGGGATGTGCGTCCTTTTAACCCCACGGGGCTGCTGTTGGGTAAAGTATAAAACCCGGCACGTTTTGCGGGTTCAAACCCGTTTCAACAATACCCGGACCCGAAACCCGTCATCCCCGCCAAAATACTATGACAAGCGTATTCGAGAACTACAGTCTTGAGAGTAATGATGATCATGGACAGCCATCTTGTTCATTCTCTTCTTTGCAAGCTCCAGTCCTTATGTCACTCTTCAATGAACGTGTTGCTCAAAAATGGCCAACAACTTTTAGGATGAAAAAATATAAGCTAGACCGTTACTTGGAAAATGAGCTAGTTCCATTGTGATAAATTCAGTGTGTTAGATTGGTGGAAAGTTGCTGCAACACGCTATCCAACTTTGAGGCTGCTAGCACATGATATTTATGCAACTCCAGTTAACAGGGTTGCCTCAGAATCACCATTTAGCACAAGTGATAGAGTTGTAGTTCTAAGCGGTAGAACTCCGGTTCTTATGTTTGTTAAATATGTCGATTTCCCCGTGGGTTTAGAAAACCCGATGGGTTTAGGGGACGGGCAAAAACTTAGCCCCGCGCACGGTGACGGTGACGGGGACGGGCTTGCGATTTTTTCGTGGGGATGGGTTTGGGAAGGCAAAACCCGGTGGGTTTCGTCCCCGTTGCCATCTTGATGCATATGTAGTCCTTGTCGTGCAGCGGGTAGTGCAGAGGAAAGGACGCATCTTGGCAACCGTCCTAGTGTTTAATTCTCTTTGGCAAAATAGTGGCCTCAAGGCATGTATGAAGCATTGGCGCATAGGAAACAAGCTCCTACTCACCGTACTGACACTATGCAGCTGCCAGATGAAGTGAATCTTTTGTGGGCCAAGCCCACCAACATTGCCGTCGTGCTACGTTGCTCGTCGACCTACTCGCTGCCATCTGCATGACGCAACTTTCAGTAACCAGGATGCTCCATCAATGTGGTGTCGTCTTGCCACTCGTTCCCTTTACCAGGGCCAGCACCTCTATCAGGTCATTGGCCCGGCCATCTCTCTGAAGTCTGAACTAGTCTTTTCCTTGATGCTAGTGAACCCTAATTACCTCCAAGTGTAAGGGATATTGTAGCACCTTATAGACGGAAGTAGAAGTTTTGAGTGCGAACCGCGTATGAGAAATATAGAGGCTCTTTTTGAGACTTTTTACGGTGCATCTAATTAATATGAGCCATCCATTCTGGGTCATTTAATGGACTAGATTAATCAATACTACTAAACAAAATCATAAGTATCTTCTATCTAAAGTGTAAAATCGGAAGAGAATCGAAACAAATACTAAAACTCTATAGGAAAAATCGAAGGTGTGTTTTCTTCTCGATTGCAGTCCATCCGTTCCAGGACTGTTGGCAAAAGCCCGATTCCTCGATTACTTTCCAGCAGAGATGCAAGAAAGAGATAATAGCTGAGAGCAGGAATATCATCCACTAAGTTTGGGAGTACAAAATGTTTACATGTCTCTGGAACCCGTACGGTCTACACACTTAAGGTTCGATGAATCTAGGGTTATAAGGGAAATATGTACGTGGTTACCGAACGATGTTTGGAGTCCCTGGTGAGATCCGGGACGTCACGGGGAGTTCCAGAATGGTCCGAAGGTAAAGAATTATATATAGGAAGTGAGGATTTGGCCACCGGAAGTGTTACGGGCATCATCGGTAATGTACCGGGACCACCGGAAGTGTTCCGGGGGTCCACCGTGGGCCAAGAGTGGAAAGGGACCAGCCCCTAGGTGTGCTGGTGCGCCTCCCACCAGGTCCCAAGGCGCAAGTAGGAGAAGAGGGGGGAAACCCTAGGCGCAGGTGGGCCTAAGGCCCACCCTAGGGCGCGCCCTCCTCTCTCTCCCT
>LR738714.1:799611769-799639265 GCA_902687465.1 Secale cereale
GGGAACCCTAGAGGGGGCGCACCCCCCCTCCCCTTCCCCTATATATAGTGGCGGTTTTTGGGGCTGCGAGAGACACGAGTCCCACTCCCTCTCGGCGCAGCCCTACCTCTCCATCTCCTCATCCTTCGCAGTGTTTGGCGAAGCCTTGCTGGAGAACCACGCTCCTCCACCACCACCACGCCGTTGTGCTACTGCTGGAGTTGTCTTCCCCAACCTCTTCCTCTCTCCTTGTTGGATCAAGGTGCGGGAGACGTCACCGGGCTTCACGTGTGTTGAACACGGAGGCGCCGTTGTTCGGTGCTTAGATCGGAATCGACTGCGATCTGAATCGCTGCGTGTACGACTCCACCAACCGTGTTCTAGTAATGCTTCCGTTTCCCTATATTCAAGGGTATGAATATGCACTCCCCTCTCTCGTTGCTAGTCTCAACATAGATTGATCTTGGTGATCCGTAGAACTTTTTTTATTTCTGCAACGATCCCCAACAGTGGTATCAGAGCTAGGTCTATGCGTGGTTTCTATGCACGAGTAGAACACAAGTTGTTGTGGGTGTCCATTTTGTCAATTTGCTTGCTGTTACTAATCTTATCTTGATTCGGCGGCATCGTGGGATGAAGCGGCCCGGACCAACCTTACACGTACACTTGCGTGAGACAGGTTCCACCGACTGACATGCACTAGTTGCATAAGGTGGCTAGCGGGTGTCTGTCTCTCCTACTTTAGTCGGATCGGATTCGATGAAAAGGGTCCTTATGAAGGGTAAATAGAAATTGGCATATCACGTTGTGGTTTTGGCGTAGGTAAGAAATGTTCTTGCTAGAAACCTATAGAGCCACGTAAAAACTTGCAACAACAATTAGAGGACGTCTAACTTGTTCTTGCAGCATATGTCGTGTGATGTGATATGGCCAAAAGGATGTGATGAATGATATATGGGATGTATGAGATTGATCATGTTCTTGTAATATGAATCACGACTTGCATGTCGATGAGTATGAAAACCGATAGGAGCCATAGGAGTTGTCTTAGTTTATTGTATGACCTGCGTGTCAATGAAAACGCAATGTAATTACTTTACTTTATTGCTAACCATTAGCCATAGTAGTAGAAGTAATAGTTGGCAAGACAACTTCATGAAGACACGATGATGGAGATCATGATGATGGAGATCATGGTGTCATGCCAGTGACGATGATGATCATGGAGCCTTGAAGATGGAGATCAAAAGGAGCAAAATGATATTGGCCATATCATGTCACTATTTGATTGCATGTGATGTTTATCATGTTTCTACATCTTTGCTTAGAACGACGGTAGCTTAAATAAGATGATATCTCACTAAAATTTCAAGAATTCTGTTCCCCCTAACTGTGCACCGTTGCTAAGGTTCGTTGTTCCAAAGGACCATGTGATGATCGGGTGTGATAGGCTCTAATGTTCGCATACAACTGGTGTAATCCAGATTTACACACGCAATACACTTAGGTTGACTTGACGAGCCTAACATGTACAGACATGGCCTCGGAACACGGAGACCGAAAGGTCAAACATGAGTCGTATAGAAAATACGATCAACATGGAGATGTTCACCGTTGATGACTAGTCCATCTCACGTGATGATCGGACACGACCTAGTCGATTCGGATCATATATCACTTAGATGACTAGAGAGATGTCTATCTGAGAGGGAGTTCATTAAATTTGATTAGATGAACTTAATTATCATGAACATAGTCTAAATATCTTTACAATATGTCTTGTAGATCAAATGAACCACGCTAATGTTGCCCTCAACTTCAACGCGTTCCTAGAGAAAACCAAGCTGAAAGACGATGGTAGCAACTATACAGACTAGGTCCGTAACTTGAGGATCATCCTCATAGCTGCCAAGAAAGCATATGTCCTCGAAGCACCGCTAGGTGACGCACCCATTTTCCCAGAAACTCAAGATGTTATGAACGCCTGGTAGTCGTGTAGTGATGATTACTCCCTGGTTCAGTGCGGCATGCTTTACAGCTTAGAATCGGGGCTCCAAAAGTGTTTTGAGCAACACGGAGCATATGAGATGTTCCAAGAGCTGAAAATGGTTTTCCAAGCTCATGCTCGGGTCGAGAGATATGAAGTCTCTGACAAGTTCTACAGTTGTAAGATGGAGGAAAACAGTTCTGTCAGCGAGTATATACTCAAAATGTCTGGATTGCACAACCGCTTATCTTAGCTGGGAGTTAATCTCCCAGATGACTCGGTCATTGACAGAATCCTCTAGTCGCTCCCACCTAGCTACAAGAGCTTTGTTATGAACTACAATATGCAAGGGATGGAGAAGTCCATTCCCGAGTTGTATTCAATGCTGAAATCAGCGAAGGTGGAGATCAAAAAGGAACATCAAGTGTTGATGGTGAATAAGACCACTAAGTTCAAGAAAGGCAAGGGTAAAAAAGAACTTCAAGAAGGACGGCAAGGGAGTTGCCGCACCCAGTAAGATAGTTGCCAGGAAGAAGCCAAAGAATGGACCCAAGCCTGAGACTGAGTGCTTTTATTGCAAGGGAACGAGTCACTAGAAGCGGAACTACCCCAAGTACTTAGTGGATAAGAAGGCCTGTAACATCAAAGGTATATGTGATATACATGTTACTCATGTGTACCTTACCAGCACTCGTAGTAGCTCCTGGGTATTTGATACCGGTGTAGTTGCTCACATTTGTAACTCTAAACAGGAGTTGCGGAATAAGTGGAGACTGGCAAAGGACGAGGTGACGATGCGCGTCGGGAATGGTTCCAAGGTCGATGTGATCGCCGTCGGCACGCTACCTCTACATCTACCTTCGGGGTTAGTTTTAATCATCAATAATTGTTATTTAGTAGCAGCTTTGAGCATGAACGTTGTATCTGGATCTCGTTTAATGTGAGATGGCTACTCATTTAAATCCGAGAATAATGGTTGTTCTATTTATATGAGAGATATGTTTTCTCGTCATGCCCCGCTGGTCAATGGTTTATTTTTGTTGAATCTCGAACGTGATGTTACACATATTCATAGTGTGAATACCAAAAGATGTAAGGTTGATAATATTAGTGCCACATACTTGTGGAACTCCCGCCTTGGTCATATTGGTGTCAAACGCATGAAGAAACTCCATGCAGATGGACTTTTGGAGTCTCTTGATTATGAATCATTTGACACGTGTGCACCATGCCTTATGAGCAAGACGACCAAGACTCCGTTCTCCGGAACAATGGAGCGAGCAACCAACTTGTTGGAAATCAAACATACTGATGTATGCAGTCCAATGAGCATTGAGGCTCGCGGTGGCTATCATTATGTTCTCACCCTCACTGATGACTTAAGTAGATATGGGTATGTCTACCTAATGAAACACAAGTCTGAGACTTTTGAAAAGTTCAAGGAATTTCAGAATGAGGTAGAGAATCAACGTGACAGGAAAATAAAGTTCTTACGATCAGATCATGGAGGGGAATATTTTAGTCACGAATTTGGTACGCACCTAAGGAAATGTGGAATTGTTTCAAAACTAACACCGCCTGGAACACCTCAGCGTAATGGTGTGTCCGAATATTGTAATCCTACTCTGTTGGACATGGTGCGATCTATGATGTCTCTTACCGATTTACCGCTATCATTTTGGGGTTATGCTTTAGAGACTGCCGCATTCACTTTAAATAGGGCACCGTCTAAATCCGTTCAGATGACACCGTATGAATTATGGTTTGGCAATGAACCTAAGTTATCATTTCTAAAAGTTTGGGGATGCGATGCTTATGTCAAGAAACTTCAACCTGAAAAGCTCGAACCCAAATTGGAAAAATGCGTCTTCATAGGATACCCTAAGGAAACTATTGGGTATACCTTGGACCTCAGATCCGAAGGCAAGTTCTTTGTTGCCAAGAATGGATCCTTTCTAGATAAAGAGTTTCTCTCGAAAGAAGTAAGTGGGAGGAAAGTAGAACTTGATGAGGTGATTGTAACCCCTCTTGAACCAGAAAGTAGCGCAACACAGGAAGATGTCTCTGTGGTGCCTGCACCGACTAGAGAGGAAGTTATTGATGATGATCATGAAACTTCGTATCAAGTTACTACTGAACTTCGTAGGTCCACGAGGACAGGTTCCTCACAACAGTGGTACAGCAACCCTATCCTGGAAATCATGTTGTTAGACAACGGTGAACCTTCGAACTATGAAGAAGCAATGGCGGGCTCGGATTCCAACAAATGGCTTGAAGCCATGAAATCTTAGATAGGATCCATGTATGATAACAAAGTATGGACTCTGGTGGGCAAGCCATAGAGAATAAGTTGATCTTTAAGAAGAAGACTGACGCGAATGGAAATATGACCATCTATAAGGCTCGGCTTGTCGCTAAGGGTTATTGACAAGTTCAAGGAATTGACTACGATGAGACTTTCTCTCCCGTAGCGATGCTGAAGTCCGTCCGAATGATGTTTGCAATTGCCGCGTTCTATGATTATGAGGTCTGGTAAATGGACGTCAAAACGGCATTCCTTAACGGTTTCATTAAGGAAGAATTGTATATTATGTAGCCGATAGGTTTTGTCGATCCTAAGAATGCTGACAAGGTATGAAAGCTCCAGCGCTCCATCTATGGGCTGGTGCAAGCATCTCAGAGTTGGAACATTCGTTTTGATGAAGTGATCAAAGCGTTTGGGTTCATACAGACTTATGGAGAAGCCTGTATTTACAAGAAAGTGAGTGGGAGCTCTGTAGCATTTCTCATATTATATGTGGATGACATATTATTGATGGGAAATGATATAGAACTTTTGGAAAGCATAAAGGCCTACTTGAATAAGTGTTTTTCAATGAAGGACCTTGGAGAGGCTGCTTACATATTAGGCATCAAGATCTATAGAGATAGATCGAGATGCCTCATTGGTCATTCACAAAGCACATACCTTTACAAGATATTGAAGAAGTTCAATATGGATCAGTCCAAAAAAGGGTTCTTGCCTGTATTGCAAGGTGTGAGATTGAGCGCAGCTCAGTGCCCGACCTCCGCAGAAGATAGAGAAAAGATGAGTGTCATCCCCTATGCCACAACCATAGGTTCTATTTTGTATGCCATGCTGTGTACCAGACCTGATGTGAACCTTGTCATAAGTTTGGTAGGGAGGTACCAAAGTGATCCCGGAATGGAACACTGGACAGCAGTCAAGAACATCCTGAAGTACCTGAAAAGGACTAATGATATGTTTCTCGTTTATGGAGGTGACGAAGAGCTCGTCGTAAAGGGTTACGTCGATGCTAGCTTCGACACAGATCCGAATGACTCCAAGTCACAAACCGGATAAGTGCATATTTTGAATGGTGGGGTAGTCAGCTGGTGCAGTTGCAAGCAAAGAGTCCTGGCAGCATCTACATGTGAAGCGGAGTACATAGCTACTTCCGAAGCAGCACAGGAAGGAGTCTGGATGAAGGAGTTCATCACCGAACTAGGAGTTGTTCCAAGCGCGTCGGGCCCGATGACTCTCTTTTGTGACAACACTAGAGCTATTGCCATTGCCAAGGAGCCCAGGTTTCACAAGAAGACCAAGCACATCAAGCGTCGTTTCAACTCCATTCATGTTATATTCAAGATGGAGACATAGATATTTGTAAAGTACATACGGATGTGAATGTCGCAGATCCGTTGACTAAATCTCTTCCGCGAGCGAAACAGGATCAACACCAGAACGCTATGGGTGTTCGATTCATCACAATGTAATTAAATTATTGACTCTAGTGCAAGTGGAAGACTGTTGGAAATATGCCCTAGAGGCAATAATAAAATGGTTATTATTATATTTCCTTGTTCATGATAATTGTCTATTATTCATGCTATAATTGTATTATCCAGAAATCGTAATACATGTGTGACTACATAGACCACAACATGACCCTAGTGAGCCTCTAGTTGACTAGCTCGTTGATCAATAGATGATTACGGTTTCTTGACCATGGACATTGGATGTCGTTGATAACAGGATCACATCATTAGAAGAATGATGTGATGGACAAGACCCAATCCTAAGCATAGCACTAGATCGTGTAGTTCGTCTGCTAAAGCTTTTCTAATGTCAAGTATCATTCCTTAGACCATGAGATTGTGCAACTCCCGGATACCGTAGGAATGCTTTGGATGTGCCAAACGTCACAACGTAACTGGATGGCTATAAAGGTACACTACGAGTATCCCCGAAAGTTTCTGTTGGGTTGGCACGAATCGAGACTAGGATTTGTCACTCCGTGTGACGGAGAGGTATCTCTGAGCCCACTCGCTAAGCCACATCGTAATGAGCTCAATGTGACTAAGGAGTTGGTCACGGGATGATGTGTTACGGAACGAGTAAAGACACTTGCTGGTAACGAGATTGAACAAGGTATAGGGATACCCACGATCGAATCTCGGGCAAGTACCATACCGGTAGACAAAGGGAATTGCATACAGGATTGATTGAATCCCCCACATCGTGGTTCATCCGATGAGATCATGTGTGAATACATAGACCACAACATGTTCCTAGTGAGCCTCTAGTTGACTAGCTCGTTGATCAATAGATGGTTACGGTTTCCTGAGCATGGACATTGAATGTCGTTGATAACGAGATTACATCATTGGGAGAATGATGTGATGAACAAGAACCAATCCTAAGCATAGGACAACATCGTGTAGTTCGTTTGCTAAGAGCCTTTCTAATGTCAAGTATCATTTCCTTAGACCATGAGATTGTGCAACTCCTGGATGCCGTAGGAATGCTTTGGGTGTATCAAACGTCACAACGTAACTCGGTGGCTATAAAGGTGCACTACAGATATCTCCGAAAGTATCTGTTGGGTTGGCATGAATGGAGACTGGGATTTGTCACTACATATGACGGAGAGGTATCTCTGGGCCCACTCGTTAATGCATCGTCATAACAAGCTCAATGTGACTAAGGATTTAGCCACTGGATTATGTGTTACAGAACGAGTAAAGAGACTTGCCGGTAACGAGATTGAACGAGGTATGAGATACCGACGATCGAATCTCGGGCAAGTAACATATCGATGGACAAAGGGAATTGTATACGGGATTGATTGAATCCCCGAAATCACTAGGGTTCGAGCGGAGCCCTCTGGAGCACGCCGTGTTCAGGAGGACCACGGGCAAGATGGCGCTGCTCGTCGGTGTCTATGTGGATGACCTGATCATCACAGACACGGATGACAACGACATCGCCACGTTTAAGCAACCGATGCACAGTCTGTTTGCAATGAGCAACCTCGGCCTCCTGAGTTACTATCTGGGTGTCGAAGTCAACCAAGAGGCGGGCACGATCTCCATCTACCAGAGCGCGTATGGCCACAAGATTCTGGATGCGGCAGGGATGACAGACTGCAAATCCTGCCACACGCCGATGGAGAACCGGCTCAAGCTCTGCAAGGGAGGAGCCGGAGACGCGGTGAACGTGACAGACTACTAGAGCATCGTGGGCAGTCTGCGTTACCTATGCAATACCCGTCCTGACATCACTCACGCCGTCGGGATGGTGAGCAGGTACATGCAGGCACCCACGGCGTCGCACTGGGCGGCGGTGAAGCAAATCATACGCTACGTCAGTGGCACAATTGGCTATGGCTGGAGGTACAAGGAGAGCTCCGGTGGCAAACCCAAACTGGTGGCATTCAGTGGCAGTGATCTCGCTGGGGATGTCGACGACAGGAAGAGCACAACTGGAGTGGTTTTCTTCCTCGACTCGTCTTGCGAAGCTGCGTACATTGCAGCTTCCAAAGCGGCGTGTCAGGCTGTTTGGCTGAGCAGTCTTCTGGGCGAGATGCTTGGACGGCGACCCGAGACGGTGAAGCTGTTGGTGGACAACAGGTCTGCGATTGAGCTGGCAAAGAACCCAGTGCATCACGGACGGAGCAAGCATATCGACCTTCGATTTCACTTCATTCGTGAATGCATTGAGGAAGGCAATGTGGACATCGAGCAAGTCAGCACGGATGGCCAACTTGCTGACATTTTAACCAAGGCACTGGGCCGCGTCAAGTTCCTGGAGATGCAACTAAAGCTCGGTGTCATGGAGGTTTCTTCTGGGAGCCAGGATTAAGGGGAGAATTGTTGACTTTGTAATCCTGTCGCTGTTAGTTCTTTCAGTTCAGTTTCAGGTTTAGCAAATAAAACGGCAAGTGCATGAGGGTGTTCGTGCCTTGACCGATTGTGTAGCAGCTAGGTAGTGTAGGCGGCCATGCGCGTTTCGTGGGATGGCACGGAGCTGGCGTGCATGGCGGCATCAGGGAGTGGCGAGCTGGTCGTGGGATGGCGCGGCCGGATAGCTCGGGCACGATCCCTCTTTTCTGTTAGTTTCAGTTTTGAGTTTTCAATAAGAACGTCAGAGAAAACGCTGCAAGTTCAATGCAGCACAAAACCTCCTCTCGAGTTCCTCTCTGCTCTCCTACGACTAACAACAGCTCGCTGCAGACACGGGCATGTTCCTGATCCAAGACGTCCTTCACACTCCCGGAACGAGCGGCACCATCCGAAGGGAGCTCCGGTTGACTATGTATGATGACCGATGATCATCATAAAGAAAAAGAAAGTACTTCCTAGGATATGCTACCACCACAAATTAAGCAATTCGGTACCAAAAATTTAGTATCCATCCCTCCGCTTCTTCTATACTTCTGTCTTGGCGTTAAACTACGCCGTAACACCAAATAAAGTTGTCCGCCAGTGAGTAGTTGGTGGGACGTGCCTAGCTATAATCTTGGGTTTAATTTGATCGGACATTCGATGGGGCACAATCTAGAGAATCTCCCAAATTTATATCAGCATATATATGGACAAATATAGTACGTAACAATAAAGGGATAGAACCTATCTGTACAAATTAAGGGCAGTGATAAGGCTAGATCTTCTCAATCTCATTTCAGTGAACAGGGAATAAGGGCAGTGATATTTTCGATCTTATTTGAGTGAATCGGGTGTAAAGGGAGTGATACGGTCAGATCTTTTAGTATCTTATTTGTGTGACCTAGGAGTAGATCGTCTCTAAGACACAAGTCTATATATAGTGATAACATCGTGTATTTTTCTGGACGCCCAAACAGAAACAAGAAGTTTGCCTCTGATGGACTGCAAAAATATTCTTCTTTGCCTTATGGTGCTTCTGCTGCTGGGAAATTCCACTCATGCCGGTACAATATCATTCTCCCTGACCTTTTATATGTCTCCTTTCTCAAGCCAACCAGAGTAGAGTAACATTGTCACCTGAATTGCGTGAATTTCTTTGGAACCTTCTCAATTTGTACTTCTTTTAACAATCTGCATTCTTGTCTGCAGAGTGTGAAGTGCACGTTGCTTTTACAGGTCCTGCATGCATAGCATTAACTTGCCAATATGCATGCCAAAGTTCCTGGGGAGATCACACCAAGCAAGCTTATTGTGAGTCTGTTAATGTTGCCACTTGGAAATGTAGTTGCAACGTATGTAAGTGGAGTTGAACTAGTCCATCATGTTAAACAATGGACAATAATGTGCCTGTGAGAATGTCTATTGAGCACCAATTTTGGGTGTACCTGTGATTTGATTTGATTTTGTCATATATAATCTCTGGTTTAGGGATTGTGTGTCTGTATGGCTCTCTTTCGTAAGTCCAGACATAACCATATGTAACATGAATGAACCAAGTGTCAGAAATAATGGGCTTGGCGCCCACATACATGTTCTGAAATTCCTGAAGTATATCTGAAAGTCCCATGTATAAATGACAAGTGGAGGTGCAATCTTTTGTCCGACCACGGAAGTGGAAGACGTATGAGACCAACTTAATAGTGAAGTCTCCCTACTCCACTAAGTGGTGGAAACGAGGAGAGAGAGAGAGAGAGAGAGAGAGAGAGAGTACCACATGTGTGTTCTTGCCTTGTCAGTACGGCGCTAGCGTCCGACATGCACATGAATGGTTCACCGAAATTCAGTCCATGGCCTCGCAGAAGGTCAACTTCCTTTTGCAGTTATTATTACGACACTATACCACGTTGCTCCTTCTATATATACAACTTACCGACCACAACCAAAGACACACCGAAACAAGCTAAGATTTTACCTAATGTCGCAACTTGCATAGTATACTCGATCTCGAATGCGGACGTGTACCGGCGAGGGGGAGAGCATGTCTCCGGAACCACCCGTCCTAGTAATCCTGCATTAGGGAGGATGAATTAGCTTTTTTGCAACTGCTATGCGTGACTGCTTAAGTTCGTTACTACGGGTTGTCTTAAATCCAAGTTGGATGGCATTGCGCACTAACATTTGCAACGCAGTCGACTTTGACGAGGCACCAACGTCATGGTCAACAACATAGCTTCTGCAGCAATCATGGCTACAAATGAACAATACATCCATCATGATCTGATCATCTCTCTAACTATGTTTGCTGTTGCATGTGTGATACTGTTTTTTTTCATCTAGTATGCTAGAGCTATGCATGTCAATTACTCTTCTATTCAAGAATTATTTACTGGCATTAATAATATTTTTTTTAGTTAGACAACTGTCCAAAAGCCAATTGTAGGAAATTTCCTAAGTAATCTATTGTCCGATTTGCCAATACATGAGGCAGGATAAGTTTACAGGTGTGCACTTAAGAGGTGGCAATTGATTTCCACATTCTGTCTTACTACTCTGAAAGTTACAATGTCGTATGGGCATGCCAGAGTGAATCTCTAACGAAGATCAGAGGAAAATCATTCTGTAGTTTAACAAGCTCATGACATACAATGCATTCTAAAGGAACTCGAACTCTGATTTACTTAATAAATTTGAGGCATGGTGCATGCTACAAAGCTCCCTCCTTCATGGAGGAGTGTTGCCACTACTCTATACCATAGGAGACATGATAATCCATTTGAAATCTGATAGTATCTATTGATATTGACAAGAAAGCTCGGGCTAAAAACTGTGCTGAGAAAGGAGACGAGGTTCAACCTAGCGCCAATATGGTGAAGAGATACCCACGAAATAGGAGCAGAGAGGAGAACATGCATGTTCTCAATAAACCTATCAAGACTACTACCTTAAAGAAGAAGAAGATGAACAAGTTTGAGCTAGAGTTCTATGCCTGTAAAATGATTGGACACTTTCCCAAGGAAGGCCGAGAATGTGTAGACCGCAGAGAGAAGACGGGGTCACAGAATGTCAACATGGTGACCACTAGAAATACTAATGGGTGTGATAATTTTCCTATTGCTTTTTCAGTATTTCAATCATCTTCTTGGTTGATTGATTCACGTGCTAGCATTCATTGACGTCTCTTTGTTAAGTTCTTATCAAGTCGCACGGTGTTCTTTTGTCCTAATGGGGAATTCATCGATACTTATGTTCGTCACATTGGCATGGTGGATTAAAAGTTCACTTTGGTGAAGATCATGCAGGCAAAGAATGTGAAACATCTCCCTACTATGAACAAAAATCTAGTTAGTGGCTCCCTTCTATGTAGGGATAGGTTCAAGTTAGATTTAGAATCAAATCTAAACCTACCTATACTATTAGAGACTCCGTATAAGTTCCCATGTTTATTTAAAAGTTAGAGCAGTTCATCTGTTGGGACTAAGTTATATTAGCCAAAAACTTTAGAATTTATCATGTTACATTATTTCTGCAAAAAAATGACTTGACCCAAACTACTTGTAATTACATGAAGAACAAAATATCAATAGTTGATCCAGATAAACGATTACCAATTTCATGAAAAACTAAAGATGTCACAATTTTTTTATCAATATGCTTCTAGCAAGCCAGGCTGACATAGTCCATATAATTGTATTTCTAGAAGATAAAAGAGTGTGGCATATGTTCACTCAAGTTGAGATCCAATTTAATCTAGGCACAATAGGAAAAAGGTTGTGATTTAATCTAATGAGCTGCTCCTATAGCCATCATGGGTGCTGGCCAGAGCGGCCTGGACGCGTGCGAGCATACACTGGCGTGTGCCCTCCTACCAACATTAGTAGAAAAACTACTTTACGTGAGACACATTACTCCCGGTTTGTAAATGAACCGGCATTAATGGTACCATTAGTCCCGGTTTGAACGGCTATGCATTAGTTCCGGTTCATTTGTAACCTATAGTACCGGTTGGTGGCTCCAACCGGTACTAAAGGTGGTGCGCTGCCACCCGCAGTGCATAATGTTTAGTCCCACCTCGCTAGTTGAGAGGAGTTCGCACCGGTTTATAAGGCCCGTCATGGCTACCGTGTCGAGCTCCTCTCTAAGCAGGCCTTTGTGGGCCTATTGCAAGTTTTCTGTCCTGAGGGGCCTACTGGGCCGTACGGGCCTGCATCCTGGCCCAACTAGAGGTTAGGTTTCTAGTCGTATGCAGGCCATGCTGGCCTAGTAGGCAGACTATTTTTCCATTATTTCAAAAAATAAATAAATAAAAAGTCCCTCAGTCCACGGCGCGCCTCGTGCCATGTGGTGGGCCTGTGGTCCCGGTTCTAGAACCGATACTAAAGGTCCTTACAAACCGATAAAAGTTGTTTTTCTACTGGTGCAACCATCTACGAGTCCTCCAATGCCATCGGCGGCTTGTGCGCTCACTGGCCTCTAGGTGGCTGTATGTCTATGCGGGCGTACGTCCGGGAGGTGGACAAGGACGTGTTGTGTGACCGGTGGGCTAGCGACCGCTAGGCGTTCGGAACCATCTATGGCCAGGGGTGGAGCTGCTATAGTAACACTAGGGTCAATTAACCCCAATGAATATTTACAAAATTTCGTTAATTAGCACTATGTAATGTGTATTTCTAAAATATGACGCCTATGTAGCAGAGATAATATAGTGATGACCCCATAGACCATAGTACATTTTCTGGCTTCGTCCATGTCTATGGCGAGTGTCGGCTCACGTTAACCCCCGACCTCTGCATCATTATGATGCACACAACCATCTTTATAACTTGCTATTGTAACTGGAAACTGCTTTGCGAAACTCAACCGTAAAAAAGCCTTTCGGACCATCTAGATGAATTCAGCAAGGTGAACACTTTGTTCCATGACCCGCCCGCTTGTGCTGAAATTATCTGACTCCACATGTTCTTAATTGTACCATGTAACTCTTAGCCAATTTCCCGCTAGGTCACCATCCGCCATCCATCCATGCTAATAGACAACATCACCATCATCTATCATTATTTTCCCTTTTTGTTTAAACAGAAGGACAAATTCATTATCAGAGTACCAAAAGACACCCTTTCATTTAGCGGCCTTGGTCTTGTGTCCAAATGTAGATTTCATTCTAACATGTTTGTTAAATTCAAATTCATTGCTCACTAAGAGCATAAAGAAAGGCCATGAATAATGTCCTCAACTGTTAGCCCCCTTTTAGTAGACCATGGACTGTGATATAGCTTGTCAACACAGCTAAGCATTCATTCCACTTTGCTGTGTAAGGCATGATAGTGTGGCCTAGGCCTCTATGTTTAAATCGTCCGTTTGCGTGTAGTGATCTATGCTACAACTAATCACCCACCGCACAACAGTCTCGAAGCACCCTCCACAGGTGGGTTTTAATCTTTTTTGGCACTGGATTTGCGACGCTGCTCGAGCTCCCAGCTAATTTTGTAGTCAAGGCCTTAATGGACATAGCAGATGGTAAGCCGATCCAATGGAAAGCAGACCATATTTTGTATAGTTCCAGGCTCCAAAATCATCCTTCCCTCTCCCCCTATGAGTATTTGCTTAATATCGCATATGATATTTAATTCTATAATATCTGCTACTTCCTCGGTTCCATATTTTGTTTGACTCTCAAACGAATGTATGTTTCACTGAAATATGTCAAGATAGATTCGTTTGAGCGATTAATATTGGAAGGAGGGAGTAGTTTATATTTGTATAGATATGGAAACATGTAACGTCAATTAAATCGATATTATTTTAAAGATAGAACCCGCTTCTGAAAAATAATTATAGTGATACGACTAGATCTTTATACTGACTGGTCATAAGGCATAGATATCGACAGATATAAAAGAATTAAATATATATACAATCTAAAAGATATGATCAATTTTTACAAATTAAAGACATTCATACAGTTGGATATTTTATATTTTATTTGAGGGAAATGATAGTAAATGTTCTCTACCTACAAGTCGATAAAGACTACATCGTGTATGCTTCTAGATGCCTAAATGAAGACGAGAAGAAGTTTCTGTCTGATCTTATGGAGGGAAAAATCATTCTTCTTTGCCTTATGGTGATTGTACAACTAGGAAATTCCATTCATGTTGGTCTGAAATCCATCTCCCCTATCCCTATATATCTTTCATTTATCCTACCAACAAAAGTAGAATAATATATTCATCTGACCTGCTCAAATTTATTTGGAATGTTTCTCAATTTAGACATCTTTTCGTGATGTATGTCCTTGTATACGATCAATGTGAAGGGGGCATTGCCTTTGCAGCCGCTGTATGCTCAGAATTGCCAGAAATCCTTGGGAGATCCTGTCGTAAAATCTTATTGTAGGGTCGTCAACCCAACCGTTCAGGATACTTACTGTTTCGTTTGTGACTAGGGTTGCACCAAAACCATCATCTCAAACAATGGACAACGATGTGATTAATAACAATATCTTCTTCTGGGAAGCATGTGACAACGTCTATTGATCAGCAAGTTTGATTGTTCTACTTGATTTTATTTTATTTGTTCTTGCATAATACCAGATTTGGAGACTTATTGTTTGCATCACCTCGTTGATCATAAGTTAAAAAATAACCTTATACAACATGTGTTAACCAAGCTTATTGTATCAACACTCCTATTCTAATGGTTATTTTTCTTAAAGTAATATATTGAAGATACCAATTGCACTCAACTTCTGCAGCAACAAGATGTAGTAAAGTCATCTAGGATGCACACAACCTGAAAACAAAACTAAAAAATATATAATCCAAAGGCCTCGCCACAGTGATTGATTCCTCCCGTTAGCAGTACACAAACGACCACCAAAGACAACACCCGGAAAACATAAAAGGTCTCCAAAAATGACGCCTTCAAGAAGGAAACAGTGCACTAGCGCCATCGTCGCCCGATCCAAGATCTTAGGTTTTCACCCTGGAGAAAGTCCGAACTCTCAAAACAGTACCTTCAGTAATGAGATTGCTTGCTCCATCATCCTCACTTCTCAAGGACCTATCCCTCCCAATATTTCACTTAGAAATACTAGCAGCGTGAGAAGAGATTACATTTTACATGTAGAAGAAAATTGTGCTTTTCTCAAGTACTTTTGAAATGAGCATGTTTGTCGGCCAAATATTCACCATTTACCTTGTTGACATGGCTCCAACACATTCAAAACAAGGGAAATAAGTGTAAGCTGTATTTATGTGGCACTACTCCGCCTTGCCCTTGAAGCTCTGCGCTTCAGCCTGAGCAACCCAGAGCTCGGCCTCCACCTCAGCCACTTGTTGGTTTGCAGCTGGATAGCACGGATAAATAAAAGCTGCTGTGTCGCCATAAAATGCAGTAAAGAGCATACATTTCAATTAAGTTATGTATACGCTACATTACCGATGGACATAACGGTGTTCCCCTTTAGCTGCTCGACCTCCTGCTCGGCCTGGGGGAGTCTCCTTCAACGCCGAGGTCATTGCCAGGAGCTGGGCCACTGACTTCTGAACATAACATCGGAAAGAATACAACTCTCACATATGGTAGCACATATGAGCAACGATTTCCGTCCTCAGGCCAGTTTTTGCATACTGACCTGAGTCTCGGGTGTTACTTTAGGGAAATCTTTTCTAACCAAGTGTAGCTCGCGAACTGAGATGTTCGATCCTCACATTGGTTTTTCTGAAAACCGACCTGAGTCTGAGGGTCTATTCTCTATTGAGGTCAGCGCTTTTTTCAAACTATCATTTGGTTTTCAAAAAAAAAAAATGAGGTAATAAATTTATCCTCGAGCTAGTTTGTTGCAAACTACCTCTAGGCTCCGGGGTACTGTACACGGTGGTTTCTTTGAATCACTACAGGAAAGACATACATGGCGAAGGACATATTAACCATGGTGAACAGTAAACCAAGTGTTACACAACAAAGATTCGGTCGGCTGAGGGGCAATAAGACGAGTGTCAGTTCTCGGGCATATGGCTTATATGTAAGCCGAGTATAAAATGTTGGCACACGGCAAAAGGAGTGAGATCACGGCAGCCTACACTAACAGAGACGCCATGTAGCGTGGCCGTAAGACGTGTACCTTTGGTGTAAGCCGTGTGCGCAGACGGATTCACGGTTTTCATGTAAGCCGTAAAGTGCCGGTACGCCATGTGCAGACGTATCTTACGGCTTCCCTATAAGCCGTGTACTGCACCAATGTCGAGTGCTTTCCCATGGCTTTCACCGGCAACACGAGAGTCCTCATACACTACCACGTGTCCTTTGTAAGCCGTGTGTTGCCTGGACACACTCGGCTTATACATATGATGGCAGAGACCATTTGGTTTTCTCGTTTCCTACAAGACGAGTGCTTTGAACTGGGAGATCCGGCTTACTCTGTGTAAGCCGAGTGCTTTTGGTGGGCCCTACAGCTTACTCTGCGTAAATCGAGTGCTTTCCCCTGAGCGGCACGACTTATTGATAGTAAGCTGAGTATCGCACTCGGTTAAATGCCCAAACTGCATTTTTTTTTTTTAGTTATTTGCTCTGCCAGCCCTGCAATTTGAAACAATATTATATCAAATGGCTCCACCAACCTCAACATGCGTACATCCAACAATATATAGTATCTCCACAAACAAAATGCAACATCCATAAATACATATCCAACAATATATGTTGTTGGTTGTAGAAAGTTCAACATTCTACATATCCAACAAAGTCACACCAAAGATAAGCATATTGCTCATAAGTAAAACATAAGCATATCCAACTTGTTCACAACCATGAGTCCAATGTCGATGGCATCCTCTTTGCAAACCTACAAGTTCGTTACGACAAGCATGGGTTTCTGAGCTTAAAATGCTATGATCGATAAGTTTCAAAGTGAAGGTAAGTTGTGAGCACTATGTATACAGCGATAAGGCAGACGCATGCATTGCCAATGTCAAATTTGTGAGCACTAGATCAAGGTTCCATGCATTCTCATGGGTTTGAGAAAGGAAAGCAACAAGGCACAAGCATAGAAAAAAAAAATCCTTGAGTGGTCGTTCTTGGTTGGGGGCATCGGTCGAAGCGCCAACAACAATACTAGGTGTCATTTGGCTTGACTGCCCAGGTGTATACGATGTTGTTGGAAGAGGCATGTTGTTGGATCCAGCCGATGGAGGCATCTGTAAGCATGAGACGTTAAGCATATGTCATGGTAAGATGAATGATTAAATAGTTGAAAAACTTACAAAGCTGAAATTAGGAAGTGGAGGAAGATCCTCCGGACTTGTGATGAGCGAACTGATGCTCTGCACATTATTTTCCGGCAACTTAGGTTACATGATATTGTCTAGTTGAAAGGAATTAAATAATTTCATTGCATATTCAACGATGCAGCAAGTAGCTAGTGAGTCAAAGGACTTACCCCTATGTGGGAGTCGTAGATCGTCATCATCTTATCGAGGACTTGTTGATGCCTAATCATGAATTCTTGTTGTTGAAGCAACTTTTGCTTCAACACTGCCACTTTTTCCTTGGCCTCCTGTCTACGTTTGGTCTCTTCCTCCCGCCCACGTTTTGTCTCTTCCTCCCGCTTTTTGGCTTCTTCCTCCCGCATTTTGTTTCTTCATTCAGGCGGGCCTACAATGAAGTCCGTCATCGTTGCAATGCAAACAAGCAACCAAATGAAGAGGAATGAACATGGGCATACCTCAAATTGCTGGATCATGTCCATCGCACGGATCGTGGCTAGTTTTGGAATGTTCTTCTTAGGGATGGAGCCACTGCCAACCAATAGCAGGACATTCCTCAGGCCTTCTCCCGCCAGGACGGCAATCTCGGGATCAATGTCCTGTCAAAGTGGATCAGAGTCAGGCCCATTCACGGCCTTGAACTTCCTGGTATATGCACCAGCCTTTAACCCAAAGCATGGGTTGATCCAATAGTCCCCTCTTTGTTAGGATCAAGCTACTTGGGTTGGCGGGTGAGGCATAATGTCGAGAATGTATTGAGCAGCGGGGGCTTAATATATTCTGCAATACAAAGCAATAAGATCCATAAGGATATAGTTAAGTTCATAAGCACAAGTTCATTCGTTTAGAAGCCGAAATGATATTGTTACCTTCTTCGCCACGTATGCGTTAAGGCTGAGGTTGCCTTGATGGTGTAGACTAGACATCAATGCACGCCGCACCGAATGATAGCTATGTGTGTCCGTATAGTCATCACTTATCCACCTGGATACGATGCGGTTGTAGCAAGGCAACTTGTCAGCGCAAAAATAAGGAACCGCCTGAAGCATGACAAGTAGAACATATGAATGAATCTATGTGGGGGTCATCTAGGCAATCAATAGTAAATGATGACTACCTTCAAGTACATCGAATGGGTGAGATGCACTCTCCGAGCTATCGGGTTTGGGAGAAGAATTTTTCATTCATTTGAAATATACTTGACCATGGCGTCCACGCGCCCTCGTAGCGCATGTCGGATACAATCTTCTTTGCAATCTCCTCCACAACCTCATTACCCTCACCCTCCATACCTGGTACGCAAGTAAAGAAATCCTACAAAATGCGAATAAAGGCAAAATAGGATAGTGATCAGTGCAAAGATTTTGAATGTTAAGAAAGAAATATATATGAATATTGACAAAGAAGTATGCTCAAAATATTTTGATCACGTGCTCAACACCATTGTTGTAAGACTCGTGATACTGATCGTCGGTGTCCGGAGTGCGTTTTCAATTCTCCCAGGAATAAGGGGGCTCATATTTGCCCTCTCCTATTTTGACAAGTCCAGGGTAGTAATGCCTAACAAATCACCCAATGATGCTCCTTGGGTCGCTTTTATGCCTATCTCCAAGAACATCCAAGGAACTATAACAATGGAAAGGCAAGTGCATCAGTATCTAGAAAAAATATCTTGGAACATGAAAACAATATTAAGAGAGAGAGAGATGCATTAACCTTTTCCTTTTGGTTCGACTAGGAGCTCATTAGTTTCTTATGGTTGATGTGGGAGTTTGGAACTGCCATGTAATCAGACTGGTTTCTCCTGAGGCTCAGGTCATTCCATATTCTTTGCAGCATCCCCCATTACATACAGTCCCTCATACTCATCATCATTAGACAGATCATCCACAAGACATGAGGACTCCTCCAGAACTGACTCCTCCTCCACCGCCACCTCCCCTGATGCCTCTTACTCCTCATAATGGGCTGAGGGGACAGAGCAATGCTACACATACAAACGTTTACAGGCTTTTACAGGGTGGGTTAACCTTGATTGGTCAATAGATGAGCGGGGCGGCCCACCCCCCTTAAAATCAGGGGGGAGGTTTGTGATTGGTTGTTAGATAGAAAGAGCGTGTAAAAGCTTGTAAATCTTTGTATGTCTAGCATTTTTGGAGGGGACACGGCTAGGAGGACGGTACAATCCTCTTACTCCTTAGAATGGGCTGAGGGGACAAGTGCTTGATTTGCCAGCGAAGCGGGACCGTGCACGCCATCGCAAGTCTGCAGTCGGCCTTCCCCAACTCTGTCGGCCGACCCGTCTGCCATAGGCCTACTGATCACCGCGGCCCCGCTGTGATAGGAAGTGATGTCGCGGCCCCGCTGCAGAGGGCCATGTGGTCGTCGTCTCCACGCCGGCAATGGACGCCCGGGCAGCTAGCTTTTCCAACCTCGCAACCGTTGTCTGGCTTGGGGGTAGCCGTCCGTCGGTCAGTGCCTCCATCATCAGGGACCTGGTCGCTTCCTCCGCTGGCATTGACCGCTCCCTCCTTAAGATGGTGCCTTTTTACCCAAAAGATTTCCTCTTTAGGTTCGACTTCCAGCACCACCAGGAGCTGGCGACGGCTGCCCCAGGCCGCTTCTCCCACTTCAACTCCGATTTTAGAAACCTGGACATCCACATCACCAAGTGGCGCCTCAACGCCCATGCCGACCATCGTGCAACCGACTACCATGCCCACCTCTACCTCGAAAATGTTCCGCTCAATGACTGGGACGACGCCGTCGCTGCTCAGATCCTGGGGCCGAATACCTTCCGGCACTATTTTGGCATCGCCTTCGTGCAATGCGAGAACGCCGCCACTCTCGACTTGTGGGCCTGGTCGGCGGACCCGAGCAAGATCCCCAAGGTGCACCAGGTCACCTTCACCTGCATCCAAGGTTTTGGTTACCGAATGAGGCAATTTTATCGAGGGGGACGGATAAACGTGGTTACCACGGTTACCGGAAAATACCGAGAAAATTTCGAACGAATTTTATAGTTGAATTTTGAATTCAAATAAATAAATGACCGAACATTTGAACCAGAGACCTGTCAAAACAGGAACTAGGTTGCTACGAACATGTTAGAATCAACTCTCATGGCATTAATTAGATCCTATGCACTTTACTTCAAATGGAGCGTTTAAATTCAAAAATTTCAAAAAAATGGTATTTTTTGCTCGGTATGTGGATTTATCGAGGGGACGGAAATATGCGGTAACCATGGGAAATCTTGAAATTTCGACCGGTAACCAAAACCTTGCCTGCATCCAGCCGGGGAGCATAGCCCCAAAACCCGTCGTTGGGCGTCAGGGGCTCAAGTGGCGTGTTGTGGTGCATCTAGACTTGATCGAAGACTTCACCCTCGGCGCCTAGTCACGCACCCTCCCTTTCGCTGGTGTCCGGGAGATGTGGATGGCGAGGGGCCTACATACCCGAACTGGTTGCGGTGCGTGGCCCCTTGTTTGGTATCGCCGGTGACTCCAGAAGCTCCCCCGGGCTGGTCTTAACCGCCCCACCTACGGCAGCTTGATGGACCCCTGCCTACCAGCCTACGCCTCTACATCAACCTGCTCCTGCACCTTACACTGACGGAGAGCCGCTGGGGATGGGCCCCGTGCCTACTGCTTCTACACACCAGAGCGGCATGCCATGCACGCCTCTACATGAGTATACTCTGACGACCTGCATTGAAAAGACTGTTTGGAGAGGAGCCCTCCGGTTGCTGCTTCTCCAGCCCTGGGTGACATGCCATGCACTCCTCTTTTTGTGCTTTGGCCTCCCGCCATCCTCCCGATCGACACCCAACTCCACCCCACCAAGACCGCCAACGACTAGGAGGAAGACACTTGCAGGAACCATAAGCCTGAACCTGATACGCAGCAGTCCACGACTCCAAGCTAAGAACAGAGAAATGTCGATCGCCCAGCTCGCAGAGAGGCTCCTTTGCCAGCGCATGGGTGTGGTTGAAGAAGGAGAGATGATCACAGAGGCTGCCATCGCAAAGTACGTGGCTCTCTTCCGCGGACAGCTACCGGACATTGCCATTGCTGCGCTCCGAGCCCTCTTTAGGCTCGACTGTGATCTGGGCGCTGCGGTTGAAGACGGCCTCCTGGACCATGGTGTTGATGCTGGCCCGGAGCTCCAAGGCCAATGTCACGTCGATGCTGAAGGGCCAGCTTGATGCTGCTGCTCTGCCTTCCTGATGATGTAGCCCAGTTTCCATGATTAGCTGCCTCTACTATGATGTCCTGTCAAGTGTCCTAGTTATGCCTGTTTGTAGCTCAAATGCTAAGCTTCCTGATTTTGTTGCCTTGGCAAGGCTGATGTGTGCGCCCCCAGTTAGCACTGATGTAGCTCGTGTTTGCACTGAATGAAATCCTTCCATCCTAAACTGGAATGTTCGAGGGCTTAAATGTCCAAATTGTCGCGCCACCGTCCATGAGACAATTGCTTGGGCTAAGGGAAGGAAACAGAGGGGAGAGAAAGGAGAAAGTTTGGACTCGGGCTGGACGAAGCAGGGGTTTATATAGGGATATATTTAAACCCGGTTGTTGATACAAACCGGGACTAAAGATCTACCTCTAGTCCTGGTGGATGATACACACCGGGACTAAAAGGGCTCGCAGGGGGCCCACCACCCCTTTAGTCTCGGTTGGTATCACCAACAGGAACTATAGGTCAGATTTGAACCGGAACTAAAAGTAGTCGTGCCCCTGCCTGCTCCAAGCCATTGGATCCGAGACTAATGATCACATTAGTCCCGGGCCCAAATCCGGACAGGACTAATGCTCCGGATCAAAGGCATGTTTTCTACTAGTGCCGAAAGAGATGATTTTGATGTTTAGATCATCTTCATCCGAGGTCATATGCACAAGTTGCAGCCAAAATTGCGCATTCCAATAGTAGATGACCGGATTGTCCGGCCGAAGGCCCGATTAAACACAATACACGGGGTTTTATCCGGGAAGACACCAGAAGTTCGAAAGTTGAAGTAATTATAACGTGCACTTTTTTTAACTCATGAACTTTTTTTAAACTAGTGAACATTGTATAAACATTTTTTAAATGTCACGTATGCATGTGTTTTTGAAATGCATGATTAACTCTTTTTTTATGTAAAGTGTGTGTGTAGAGAGAGAGATAATATTTCGGAATAAAAACAATAGTAAGAAAGTAAAGCAATTAAAAAAATGTGAAGAAAAAGCATGTGTGACGTAAGCATGATGCGGCCACCTGGTTACTAACTTACTGGGCCGGCCCAAAAACTGCACGCAGTCGCACTGAGGTTCATTGGCAAGGTTGGCTTCACACGTAATAAGGTTCACTGCCAATGAGTAGTTGGTGTGGCGCCGAGCTAGATTATTAGGTTTAATGTTATTGGATCACTTCCAGTGGCGAACAATCTAGTGTATCTCCCAAATTTATATCAGTATCGATATGGACAGATATAGTATATAACATTAAACCGGTAGAACAAATTTGTACAAAATAAGGCCTGTGATATGGTTAGTTCTTTACAATATTATTTGAGTGAACGCGTAGTAAAGGCGGTGATCGATCACATCTTTTCGATCCTATTTGAATGACCGGGAGTAAAGACAGTGATATGGTCACATCTTTTTCATCTTATATGTGTGATTTGGGAGTAGATCTTCTCTTGCTAAAAATCTATATATAAAGATGACATGATGTATTCTTCTTGACGCCCAATCATAAACAAGAAAAAGAAGCTTGCATTGATCTTATGGAGCGGAAAACTATTCTTCTTTGCCTTTTTGTGCTTTTGCTGCTAGGAAATTCTACTCATGCTGGTACGGAATTCTTCTCCCTGTCCCTATGTATGATTCCTTTCCAATTCCACCCAGAGTACACTAGTACTGTCAGCTGAACTGCATGGATTTCCTAAGAACCTTCTCAATTTGGACTTGTTTTAATGATGTATATTCGTGTCTACAGAAATGTGTGAAGTGCACCTTCCTTATTCTGGCATTATTTGCGTAGAATCGGGTTGCCAGACTGCCTGCCGAGAGTCCTGGGGAGATCACACCAAGAAAGCTTATTGTGTACCTGTCAACGCTTCCCTTTGGACTTGTCATTGCATAGTATGCAATGACTAGAATTTGACCAGTCCATCATGTTGAACAATGTACAATGATGTGATCCACTAATAAAATATTTGTGCAAGATGCATGTGAGAATCCATATTGAGCATACAATTTTGGGACACTTGTGATTTGATTTCATTTGGTCGTCTGTTATCTTAGGTTTGATGATTTTGTGTTTGCATGACTTGTGTTCGTAAGTTGTGAAATAACCATTTGTGGCACAAACCTAAACCCAATTTTCACCGTTATCGCTGGTACAACCGTCCTCCTTTTTCCTTAGTCTCCATTGATTGACAAAAGAACCAATCCATGGGCTGGCCTGCTTATTTATTTGACTCCCACGCCTCTCTCTATATCTGTTCTCTTTAATTTATCCCAAACAACTGGTTTTAGTATCCTCCAGGATAAATGAACCAAGGAAACACATGCAACCATGCTTGTGTATATTCGAGAAAGAAAGTCATTGCTCAGCTAGGAGAATAAAGACACGTCATGAATCGTGTCCTCAACTGTTAGCCCCTTCTTAGAAGACCATGGACTGTCATATAGCTTGTGAACATCGTTCGGTATTCATTCCACGTTGCTGTAAGGCTTGGTAGGGTGACACACAGACACAGTCACACAGACATCTGATATGCAACGGATTGTGCTTTGCGTCAAAAACGGCGCGTTGGTACAAACATGCTTTGTAGCCGGATTATTATGCTTCAGTAGAGACTAGCAAAGGACCCGCGCGTTTCAACCGGGTACAAATAAATAAAATATTTCTTAGCAACCTAAAAAATAATTTATCACTCAAACAGTTTTGAAAGTAGCAAAGCAATTTTCTTCTGATTTGAGCAAAATAAAAATGGAAATCACTGAGCTGCCTTATAGTCAGAGATTGTAAATTGTAACACTAAGCTGCCCCTTCTAAGCAGATGCCCTCATACAGTCATACGCATGCAGCTCTTCTCGTATTTAGTTTCTGTAGCCACCGCAAGCGCTTAGCGCTACACGCTTTGCTGCGCTTCCTCAAGACAAGATCGACTACCGCCAATAATCTTGTGGAGACTGGTTGAAAATCACATCCTCTGGTCGGGTTATAAACCCACGAAGACTTTGTGGAGATGCGGTGAGATCCATCTTTAATTGCCTCTGGTTCAAGACTGCGACAAGCCATGTTAGTGCATTTCTAACCGATCCCATATCCGGCATTAGAAGAGTAAAAAGCCCGTTTTACTCCTCTAACGCGCATCTAACCAATCCCCAATCCGTCATAAGGGAGTAAGAATTATACTCCGGCTCCAACCTTCTCCCTAAATATACTCGGTCGCTGCGGCTCCAAGTAAAAGCCGCGCCTCTCCCTCGCGTCACCCCTACCCATGCATATTCGCCGGTGCGCCTCCCGGCGACCGCCCGCTGGCACCGCTGCTACCTCGTTGCCTCCCTTAGCCCCCTCCGCCCTTCTGCCCGACGTCAAGCTTGTTCGGCCCCCTCGCCGTCGCCTGAATCAAGGTGAAACGTTGCCGACCTGCCGCTGTTGCCATAGCCGATTTGTTGGATTGCTTCGAAACTTCTTCATTTCTGTAGAGCGCTACATCTCACCTTGCTTGAACACTGTTGCAGGTCATTCGCACGCAGCGCCGCCCGCCGGTTTGGTCTAATCGACACCGGCCGGGCGGTGCACCACCACCGCACCTCAAGCGTTCGATGAATTGCTTAGGTGAGTTTTTTTTTGTACTGTTTGAACTGAGCCGTTTAGATTGAACCTGGCCATTTGAATTGTAGATGAAGAGGTTGAGGGAGATGGTCTTTGAGGACTCGTCGTTATCCGAAGAGGAAGAATACGATGATGACTTTGACACCGTATTAGGCATGATTTTCAATGATTTTGTTCGGCGGCCTAGGAGAGGATCACAGTTTGGCCACATAGGCATCAGTTGTGATAGAGCGGAGGGCCATGCCATGATAATAAGAGGCTTCAGTGTGCTTCATAGGCACTTTGTAATTGTTAGTGACCCTGTCGAGTACTGGAGCTCCAAGGTTCTATCGCGGATCATGACTTGTTGCATCATATTGCATAACATGATCATTGACGACGAGAGGGATATGCCCGAGAACTTTCGGTAAATCACCAACGGGGCTCCCGTTGAGCCAGAGTATGATACGAACAGGATCCTGGCATTCCTTGAGGAGCATCGCAAGATCCAAAACCGACAAGTTCATGCTCAGCAGGGCCGTCCAAGGGCCTGTGCGGGCTGTACGCCCGCACAGGGCCCCCAAATTCCAGGGGCCCCCGGTTTTGGGCCAGTGTCCAGATTTTTTTTTCGTTTTGGTGTTCTTTTTAACTAGCAAACGGAATTAGGCCTGGGCCTGTTTATCAATCTTCGGAACTGAGCCTTTCGCAAGCCCGGATCGATATATCATGCCGATCGATTCGATGGATACCCTTTAGAAAAAGATTGATCGATGGATCTAACCGCACTGTGTCCTCGGAAAAGGAAAAAACTCCTTACGGAGATGAACCGACGGAAATACGGCGCCGCCGCACGACGACGGATGCTGGTAGCGTTGTCTCGTTTGATCGATTTTTTTTCCGGCCGGAGACACAGGCACACAGTGCGTAGCCCCGCTCGCATGGAGAATTGATGCCAATTCTGTTGGCCAGTCGGCACTCAGCAGGAAGTAGATCGGAATGCACAAATAGAAGCAACCGATGACAGAGTCCAAGGTGAGGGGATCAGTGATCTGTCCACCAGGTGCGCTTAAACTGAATCCCTATTTAATTTAGACTATTTTAGTTATGCTGAATACTTATATTAGTGAGTATATACGTTGTCTGCATATGAATCAGTTCATCAATCAAATTATTTAGAGAAGGCATTTACTAGGCCAGTTTATCAAGTTGTCACACACCAAGATTTTCAACATAGTTGCTCCTTCAGAATTCAGGGTTTAGCCTTTTTTGGATTTATTATCTTCACAAGCCTACAATTTATGTTGTGTTTCATTATAAAAAACATACGCATTCTAGAAATTTTAGGGCCCCATTTTTCACTTTGCACAGGGGCCCCGAATTTCTGGAGACGGCCCTGATGCTCAGCTCCAACAAGATCTTACTGAGCATCACTGGCAACGTCTTAGCGAGTCCTAGTTGAACTATCACATGTTATTTGCTACATTTGAGCCATTCGGCGTGTTTAAATTTGAATAATTTGGTTTGTTAACTTTGAATTCTGTTTGTAACATAAACACCTACCTCTATTCAAAGTGGGTGTCAAAGAGATGCAACCAACCAATCGAGGAACATACATGGCCAAGGGATGACTGCGGGAGCGGGGATGATGAATCGGAAGAGGAGCATATTTGATAAGGGCAAGAACTTTACTTTAGTACTTGATCAAACAGATTTCAACATTACCTACCTACCAATTTGACGCAAGCCAAAGAAATGTAATCATATCTATGAACCTAGCTATCCACCTAAGGAATGACTGGGCAAGTTGAGATAATAATTTTGAACAAAGCTATTTTTAGACACGTACACACACTATTTTACTCAGCTACACCTATTTGAAGAGAAGGGGAAGGATTTTACTTAGTCATGATGAAACATATTTCTTAAAATTGATCGAAGCATTAGGCCACTCCATAGATATCTAAGGATGATGTAGCCAGCAGGGAGAAGACTGAAAAAATGTGTACCACATGCATGTTCTGACTAAAGACTATCAATCATGTAAGCGGGAAAAGAGTACAAGAACAATGAAGTTGAAGTATGTCATGAAAAGGACGAGAATAATTTTACTCCCTATGTACACTAGTGTAAGATGTTTTTTCAGTTCAATGTAAACAGGTAGTACTTGCTACTGATGTAACATAGAATATGGCTTAGGCAGGTTGCATCAGAAAGAGGAACCAATTTCGGATGGCTCCCCTCTCCCCTCCAACCTCTCCTAGCTCCACCACACCACCGCCTCCACCCC
>LR738714.1:799639348-799650385 GCA_902687465.1 Secale cereale
CCCCCCCCCCCCCCCCCCCCCCCCCTTCTTCTTGGTGAACTCCACCGTTCTCACCTTCCCAACGTCCATTGCTTTCCCAACACCGCTCCCAGCTATTGCACGAATCTGTGCAGACGGAGAGACAAGCCCTTGCACATAAACTGTTGGTGGATGCCTCAATCGTCAACCGTCAGTGCTGTGATCCGGCTTTTCCTTCCTCACTGTCGATCATGGCAACACCTCCTTCTGAGGTAGAAAGTTGTCCGTAACGAGAGCCTTCAAGTGATGGTCACACATGGTGGAGGGAAACCACTTCCCTGTAGTGGAATTCACCGCTGGCTTTTTCTTGACCTTGTTGGTAGAGGTACTCCGGTCACCTCCGCTCTGCCCGCTGGTGCCACCAAGGCCGTAGCTCCCATCACTATGAGCCATAAGCATATATGGTTGAGTTGGAGGAAAATGAGAAATATTAGAGTTGAGAGAGCAAAGCTCGCAACATTGAAGGATTTCTCAAGGAAGAAGAACAGGTGCGGAGTGCAATCTACCAAATGGTGAAGAAACCACTATGGGGCGCTCCCCTCTCTTTATAACACCGGTGGATACCCAAACGAGGAGTTTGATGAAGGGACATGAGTCCCACGTTCTCCACGAGGTTTCCCCCTGCTCAATCTATACGTTGACACCAAATTTTGGCATGGGCAAAACCGCAATTAAAGAATGCTCGAATGAAAAGGCTTTCGACGTGAAAAGTCTAGGTATCATGAAAAAAGATGATTTTGATGTTTAGATCATCTTCATCTGAGGTCATATGCAAAAATTACAGCCAAAACTATGCATTCCAGTAGTAGATGACCGGATTGTTCGGCAGAAGGCCCGATGAAGACACTAGAAGTTTGAAAGTTGAAGTAAATGTAACGTACATTTTTTAAAACTCGTGAACATTTTTTAAGCTAGTGAACATTGTATAAACATTTTGTAAATGTCACATATGTGTTTTTTAAATGCATGATTAACATTTTTTTGAAAATTTATGTAAAGTGTGTGTGTGTGTAGAGAGAGAGAGAGAGAGAGAGAGAGAGAGAGAGAGAGAGAATATTTTGAAATGTAAATAATAGTAAAAAATGAAGCAATTTTAAAAACAATGTGAAGAAAAAACATGTGTGACATCAGCATGACTCGGCCACCTGGTTACTGACTTACTGGGCCGGCCCAAAAACTTCTGTCTGCTGGTGACCGTACGCTAGGAGTCACTGCAGGTGGCACATAGTCAAGATTTGCATCACACGAAACAAGGTTCATTGCCAATGAGTAGTTGGTGCGTGCCTAGCTACATTATTAGGTTTAATGTTATCGGTTCACATGCAGTGGTGCACAATCTAGTGTATCTCCCACATTTATATCAGCATCGATATGGAAAGATGTACTCCCTCTCTAAACTAATATAAGAGCATTTAGATCACTAAAATAGTGATCGAAACGCTCTTATATTAGTTTACGGAGGGAGTAGTATATAACATTAAGGGATGGAACAAATTTGTACAAAATAAGGGCAGTGATATGGTTAGATCTTTACAATCTTATTTGAGTGAACTGGTAGTAAAGGCAGTGATCGATCACATCTTCTCGATCTTATTACAATGAATGGGAGTAAAGACAGTGATACAGTCACATATTTTTGATCTTATATGTGTGAATCGGGAGTAAATCTTCTCTAGCTACAAATCTATATATAAAGATAACATCATGTATTCTTCTGGACGCCCAAACATAAACAAGAAAAAGAAGCTTGCCTTGATCTGATGGAGCAGAAAACTATTCTTCTTTGCCTTTTTGTGCTTTTGCTGCTAGGAAATTCTACTCATGCTGGTACGAAATTGTTCTCCCTATCCCTATGTATGATTCCTTTCCGATGCCACCCAGAGTAAAGTAATATTGTCAATTGAACTGCATGGACTCCTTAGAACTTTCTCAATTTGGACTTCTTCTAATTCTGTATATTCGTGGCTACAGAAATGCACTGTGAACTGCATGTTCCTTTTTACGGGACTACTTGCATAGAATCAGCATGCCAGAATGCCTGCCGAGGTTCCTGGGGTGATCACACAAAGAAAGCTTATTGTGCACCTGTCCACGGTTCCCTTTGGGGTTGTCATTGCATAGTATGCGATTTCTAGAATTTGTCTACTCCATCATGTTGAACAATGTACAATGATGTGATCCAGTAATAAAATATTTATGCAAGATGCATGTGAGAATCTATATTGAGCATAAATTTTGGTGCACTTGTGATTTGATTTCATTTTGTTGTGTGTTATCTTAGGTTTGGTGATTTTGTATTTGCATGACTTATGTTGATAAGTTGTGGAATAACCATATGCAACATGGATGAACAAAACTTCCTATATCAGCACTCCTAGCCCTGGAGCTCCAAGGATAGCTCATTCCTGGCACAAACCTAAACCCAATTTTCGTCGTTATCGCTTGTGCAACCGTCCTCCTTGCTGGTGTCCTTAGTCTCCATTGATTGACGAAAGAACCAAACCCTGGGCTGGCCTGCTTATTTATTTGAGTCACACGCATCTTTCTCTATGTGTTATATCTCTTTAACCCAAACAACTGGTTTTTGTACCCTCAAGGATAAATGAACAACGGAACACATGCAACCATGCTTGTGTATTTTTCGAAAACTAATTAAAAAAATCCATGCTCGTGTATATTTGAGAAAGAATATCATTGCTCTGCTAGGAGCATAAAAACATGTGCTGAATCGTGTCCTCAACTGTTCACTACTAGGGAAAACCTTATACACAGAAACTTAGCAGTATCGCGGGTCAAAAAGAAGCGCTACTACTACTTACCACTAGTGCCCGCAAATAAACGCGCTGCAGCTGAGAGCATCTCCAACAGCCGCGCTATACAAGCGCCGCGCCCTAAAAAAGGCATTTTTAGCGCGCGCGCAACGCTGCGGGCAGCTCCAGCGGGCGCGCAAAAACGGCGCGCGCGCCATTTCCAATTCAGCGCGCTGGCCGAAACGCAATCCCGCGCCCGTTATTTGCTGCGCCGGCTCGCGCGCGCGCGACTCTCCCGCGCTCGCTCGCTCCTCTCTCCCGCGCTCGCTCGCTCCCTCCTCTCTCTCACGACCGCGCTGCTGCCCCCATCCGGCCGCGCCGCCACCGCCGCTCGCGCCCCCGGCGACCTCAGCGCTTCCCCGGCCTATCCCGGCGCCGCCTTCACCGCCCGCGCCCGCCGGCGACCACTCAAGCGCTTCCCGGTCTGTCTCCGCTGCCGGCCGCCGCCCGCGCCCGCCGGCGACCGTTTAGGCGCTTCGCCGGCCTCCCCGCGCCGCTGCGCTTCCGCCCCACCCCCTCCTAGTCCGACCGGACCTCGCGCGCCTCCGACGTCCGAGGAACAGCGCCCGAGAGCTCGCTGCCGCGCCACGCCCGCAAGGTGTTCGACAAAACACCTACAAGGTATGTATTGCTCCAAACTGAATTTGGTGCATATTTTGAATTGTAGTTTTGATAGTATAGTATTGAACATTGTAGATGAGTTCGTCGCATGATTCTTCCGAAGATGAATTTGATATGGAAGAGGACGAGGATCTTGCAATGATCATAGCTATGCATATCAACAAAAAATCGATGCACGGTGGTTCGGTTATGGGTCGGGAAAATTTTTGGAGAGATAGGATTGATGCCCATAACAGATTGATGAAGAACTATTTCGTGGAGAATCCCACATACCCGAAGTCGTATTTTCGTCGCCGGTTTAGGATGAGCACAGACTTGTTCAAGCGCATTGCAAAGAAACTAGCGATTCATGACCGATTTTTCCAGCAAAGGAGGAATGCTGCTGGAGAGCTCGGGCATAGCACCTTTCTGAAGGTAACAGCTGCTTTGCGTATGTTGGCATACGGTATCCCGGCCGATCTAGTTGATGATCACTTGGCTATGGGTGAGAGCCAAGCCATCATGTGTGTCAAGCGCTTTGCAGTGGGAATTGTGCAAGTGTTTGGCGAGGAGTATTTGAGATCTCCCACTGCTGAAGACGCCGCAAGGCTATTGGCGATGAACAAATCTCGCGGCTTTCCTGGCATGCTTGGCTCAATAGATTGCATGCATTGGAGTTGGAAGAATTGTCCAAAGGCATGGCATGGGCAATTCCACGGCCAAAAAAAGGGTTCCACTATAATCCTTGAAGCGGTGGCCGATCAGGAGACTTGGATTTGGCATGCATTCTTTGGAATGCCTGGATCTTTGAATGACATCAATGTTGTCAACCGGTCACCACTGATGAATAAGATTGTGAATGGTGAGTTGCCACCGGTGCAGTTTGTAGCAAATGGCCATACGTACAACTATGGCTATTATCTTGCGGATGGCATCTATCCAAAGTGGCAAACCTTCGTGAAGCCGTTGAAAAAGCCAGAAGGTAAGAAAAATCTTGATTTCCATAATGCTCAGGCGGCTGCTAGAAAAGATGTGGAAAGAGCATTTGGGATTTTGCAAGCCCAATTTGCTATTGTGAGAGGACCGGCTAGATTTTGGGATCAAAAAATGCTTTGGTACATCATGCACGCTTGTGTGATCATGCACAACATGATCATCGAGAATGAGCGTGGTCATGATTTAGACTACTCACAGTATGAGCTCTTGGGACATCCCGTGCGAGTGCGACGGAGGGCTGAAAGGGTAGCCCATTTTGTTGCCTCCTATCATGCCATTCGGCGTCCCACAACGCACAATGATCTTCAGAAGGATCTGATTGAAGAGTGGTGGGCATGGCATGGACGACAAAGAGCATGATTTCATTGCATTATGTATTGTATTGTTCATGAACTATTGGTTGTGTTTATTGCATTATTTGTTGTACTGAACGATAAACTATTTGTTTGAGTTGTAATAACTATTTATTGTTGATTTATTTTGTTTGTTTGATCGTTTTTTCTATTTTTTGAATTGTATATGTGGTTTGTGCTTGCTGCGCGCGCTGCATTTTTGGGCACCGCTGGAACGGCGCGCGCGCGCTGCATTATAGCGCGGCTGCTGAAGCTGACGCCTATCCGCGCGTTAAACAAGCCGAAGCGGGCGCGACAAATGTGTTTTTTGGGCGCGGCGCGTAGCGCGGCTGTTGGAGATGCTCTAAGCTTGTAGCAGTAGCGCGTCAGACGGAAGAAGCGCTACTACTACAATTTCGACACTGTTCTCGGCAGGCTAGGAATAGTGTAGCGAGCTTACGCAAAGCGCGCTGCTGCTAAGATGGTTGTAGCAGCGTATTTTACGCGGAAAACGCTACTGCTAATGAAAAGAAAATAAAATAAAAAACATATAGAAAAGTAAATGAAAATGAAAGAAATAGAAAAAGGGGAAGGAAAAAAAGAAAATATGAAGGAAAAAAAGAAAAAGAAAAAAAGGAGAAAGGCGTAGCAGCGTGCTTTGAGGATAAGCGCTATAGCTAAAGCAGCAGTAGCGCGTTCGGTTAGCCAACGCTATAGCTAAGTTAATAATACTATTGCGCAAGTGCTCAATTCATCTCCACCGAATATTTCGTACAGGCGGGATTTGATTGGCCCCCGACTTGTGTCATGGCATAAACTTTTATCCAGGTTGGATTCGATTAGCATGACACATGTACTAGTCAGTAATAACAAGAAAATTTGGAAGTCCAGGATTCCACTAAAAGTGAAATTTTTCATGTGGTATCTTCGTAGGGGAGTTGTGTTAACTAAAGACAACCTCGCACGACGTAACTGGCAAGGGAGTAAGAAGTGTTGTTTTTGTACTCATGACGAGACAATCAAACACCTCTTTTTTCAATGCAAGTTTGCACGTTCTACGTGGTCAGTCATCCAAATAGCGTCAAATTTGCATCCGCACACAAGTGTTGCCAACATTTTTGGTCATTGGTTGGACGGTATTCCAAATAGTTTCAAAATGCTAATAAGGATGGGAGCGTATGCCTTAATTTGGTCGCTTTGGCTATGTAGAAATGATTTGATTTTCAATGAAAAAATGATTCTTCTATGCAGGTTATTTTTCGGTGTACGCAATCGCTACGTACGTGGTATATTCTACAACCGGAATACCAACCGTTGTTCAAGGCGGTGTGTACGCGATTGGAGCAGGTGGCTATGATGGTTTTTTTCCGGACATGGGTGGCAGCATAACCTTTGGATCGACCCACCACCTCCTTCGACATAGGCATAGTGTCGGTCTATAGGACTCTACTGTTGCCGATTTTTTTGTTGGACTTTCGGATTTGGCTGTGTGCGTCCTAGTTATGCAGAGGCCGGGTGTTACTCATAATGCTTTGTATCCTCTTGATGCTACATTTTGAGATAATAAAATCGTCCTTTATCGGAAAAAGCTATAGCTAATGTAGCAGAAGCGCTTTTCCTGGCTCGCGCTACTGCTATTTTTAACATAACTGCGCGGTTCTTTCTTCCCCCAGCCACTTCCCCCAAATCCCCCTCGATCTGTTGTCGCCGTCGTCGTCGCCCTACATCGTCGTCCGCCGCCGCGCACTCTCTCGTCGCCCTCCGCACGCCCTCTCGGTGGCCGCCGTTGTCCTCGCCCTACATCGCCGCCCTCCGCCACGCGCCCGAGCCCTGACCCCGACCTCGACATCGCGTGCCCCTCCGTCGGCCGCTCCCTAACTCCGCCGGCGCCCGAGGTAAGCACGCCTACACCTCCTCCTGCTCCTCCTCCTCCTCCCCTTCCTCTGCCTAGCTAGGGTTTCTAGGGTTCAACAAATTAATAGAACTGGTTGAACTAGTTTATTTGTAGCAAGAACTAGTTTATTTGTATTTATAGTAAGTGTTTACTGGAACTAGTTGAATTAAGAGAACTAGTTTATTTTTATTAAGAAAATTTAGATATATGAGATTTGATGATCTAATTAAAATTTTACTATAGAACTAGTTTAATTTTAGTAAGAAAATTGATCGAACTAGTTTATTTTTAGGTGTACTTGACAGAATTATAGGTTGATTCGTTTTGAAGTGGACATGTCATATTTTGAACATGTCACATTTGTTGTTATTTTTTTAGTTAAAGCAATTATTCGCGCATCGACGTCGACGATGCTTATCCCGCATCCTCGTCGTCGACTCGGCGGAGGAGGCCTGCTTGATCCGAGGGACCATGTCCGGGACTAGGCTCCGTCGGGCTGGTACTGGGAGCTGCTACCTTCTGCGGGCATAGCTTGGTGAGGAGACAGCCCGCTGTTGACCCGAACCTTCTTTGGTGGTGGTCGCGTGGGATAGTGATGGTGCGAAGGCTTGAGCATCCCACGGAGGTGGTACATCACCATGTCAGCGAGGAGGATGAGCACGTCCGTCGCTACATGGTTGCGTATGAGGGCAGGTTCTCCAATACCCAGCAGGTTCTTCAGGGATCTCACTGGAGCTATGATCATGTGATGGCTCCTTCTCTTTGGGTGTCCACCGCCCGCGTTGATACTCGTCGTTTGCTAGGGTTTTAGCTATGTTATTTATGTTATATTTATGATACTATTCGCGATGTATTAGCGATAATATTCGACGATGTACGGACGCAATAGATGATTTAGTTTTGCTTATTGGATGCATGCTAATTGGAATACTAATTTATTTTACGATTTGTTTTGGCTTATTGAATGCTCAGATTGGAGAACTACTCCTATTTTGAATGCTCAAATTGGAGAGCACTATGCAAGGCGTATGCATTTGATTAGTTGATAGCTTATAGGGTTTTTGTTTTTGCAGAAATCAAGGAGCCCCTCCATCATCACCGTCGTCATCCCCGTCACCGACCCCCTCCGACCTTGAGGTGAGACCAGCCAAATCTCCATGTCAATATGAGTCCTATAAGATATTTTGAAATGTTTTTGTTCATATTTTTAACCATTGAAATGCAATGACCATCAAGTTTGAATGCTCATATGATGTAGGTATAAACATGTATATCTTGTGTTGCTCAAATAGGATATGTGCTTGCCCAAGTGGCCGGCCATGTTTGCAGGTTACACCTCCGAGTGGCCTATGTTTTGCCGGAGTGTTGATTAATTTCCGTTCCGGCAAATTTCGAGCGCTTGATATGTCCTTTTTTAGCAAAGGTTATGCCGGATTTTTCCGTGAATTTTGGCATGACTTGTGCTAGAATATGTAGAAAATATCAAGTGACCTGGATTTTCTAGAAAGATAATTAAATGACATTTCGGGTTGACTTTAAGTCTGTTGAGACTCCATCATATATGAGAGCAGAAGAATGTCGCCTGTTGTTGTGGGGGCCGCTTCTCCTCCGTTCCCGTGTGCTAGACATTTTGGTTTAATGCACTCGAGGACGAAGGGAGGAGTGACCATCACTAACGGTCAAATATATACACCACGTGAGCTGATAGTTTTCAAAAAAAGACTCAGCGGACCGATAATCAACCCGTGATGAGTAATAATAATGTAATTTAGTTTTTGTATTACATATATTGAATTGTACAAGTTTATTCTTTGAATTATGAACATAGGAAATGTGGTCGTCGGACGACGAAAGTCTCCCAGCGGAGTGCAATTGGTGCGGCGATGACCGGGGTCTGTACGATATACCTCACCTGGACGAAGGTCGACACTTCAGCATTAAGCTCCAAGAGACCTTAGATGTTGAAACGGTACGCAACGAGGGCAAGTGTTGTTTTTAGATATGCCTCGATGCCCATTCCTGTTTGTCAGCCCCCCTAGTGTTGCCATGAAACACTCTAACCGCCTTCCTAGCAAATCGTTGTTTGGCTAAGTACGCATCGCTCGGCCCCTCTTATAGCGTTGTTAGTTGTAGGTGAAGTTTTGAAGATTGCTCCATGATGAACTTGTTATTGGGATAACACAATAGCTCCTCCCCCTCCTCTCCTCCCACCTCCCAACCACCCCTCTCTTCACAGCCCCCAATGGAACTAGCTAGGATTTGGACACCATGGATGGACTCCTACACTGGGATTTCAACCCAGGACTTGCGGTTGCTGATCAGGTGCGTCGTCGCTTCGGTGAAACTGTTCATTTCTCTCCCTCTCGCCAAACCAAGGAATTCTTCTTGGTGGTTTCTTTCTCTTCGGCTTCTTTCCAACTTTCGGAAAATTCGGTGGGCTTGGCTTTGCAATGCTGTATTGGAGGACACCACAAAGGTTTTCGTGTTTTGCAAATCAGTGAAAGATCATTCCGGTTTTCAGTTGCTGGCAACAAGGTTGGGCATTTTATTCACAATCTCAAAGACCGTATCTGGCCAGACTTCATATGCCATTTTCACTTATACAATGGCCAATTCAACTCTATACAGCGATTTGATTCTCAGTGGCATGCGGACACAATGATTGATTCCATTGCTGCTCGTTCTCCTATTGCGATACGAGTTAATTCTAAGTTTCTCGAGAAGAGTGCATCAATGGATTCATCTTCAGTCAAGGAATTGAGAAAATTTGGCCTTACTCCCTTATAGTTCATGGATTCTCATAATAGGAACAACGATGAAGCCTCTTCCTCACGCTCGAGCCAAATTCAAACTCAGCAGCTCTCCACAAGGGAGGAATTCTCGGGCTTAAAGGATATTAATGAAGGCTTTATTGCTATTGGCAGTTTCATATTTCCCACTGATTGCTGTTACCCGGCCACACCGCAATGTTTTCTCAGCTCTGCGTTCAAATATGCACCGAAACATCTTCTTGGCCTCCGACTATCAATTCTGCTTTAATACAGGATTTGCTGCGCTCTAGCTATGAGCAATCAGAAGTTAATTCCCGGGTCACTTTTTGGGGCACACTTTGCGCGAAATGCCTTCAATGGAGCCACATTAAATCAGCTTGCCCTGCTCGGATTATTTGCCTAAATTGCTTTGCCCCGGGACATAAAGTTAATGCCTGCCCAGATATCTCGGATATTCAATATACTGGTATGGCAACTACTTCTGTAATCACGCAAGGTCTGGTCAAATCAGCCAACTTGGGGAATCAAATCAACACTTCCAAAAATTACACACCCCCACGGCTTTCTCGACCTCTCCCCCGTCGCAAATCCTTGACCATCCAATGTGCATCCTGTGGTCACTATGGGCACAGCGAGAAAAACTGTTGGCAGCGGAAGCGAGACAAACTATGGAAATGGGTACCCAAAGCTAAACCACGGCTGGACTCTCCGGCTTCTACTACCCCGCTTCCCCAGGCTCTCTCTGGCAACCTCGAACCTCATTCGCCATTGCCGCCGCCCATCACCTCTCTTACTCTCACCACTGCCATGGCCAACTACCCCATGAATCTGGTCCCCTTCCTCCCGCCGGGCAGGGCGATCGAACCAGGGCCGGCGGACCGTGATACGTCTCAAACGTATCTACTTTTCCAAACACTTTTGCTATTGTTTTGACCTCATTCTTGCATGATTTGAACTAAACTAACCCGGACTGACGCTGTTTTCAGCAGAGATGCCTGTATGGTTTTATTGTGTGCAGGAAAACGGATTTTTAGGTGTCTCAGAAAATTCCACGAAAAATCACAAAAAATCCACGCACCCGAGGGAACCCTGTGCCAGAAGATGGGCCAGAGGGCAGCCAGGGGGGCTCCTGTTGGGGAACGTAGCATAATTCAAAAAAATTCTAAGCTTTCACCAAGATCCAACTATGGAGACATCTAGCAACGAGCAAGTAAGAGTGCATCTACATACCGTTATGTAGATCGCGTGCGGAAGCTTTCAACGAAGCGTGGATGAAGTAGTCGTACTCTTCACGTTCTTCGTCACCGATGATCTAGCACCGAACGGACGGCACCTCCGCGTTCAACACACGTACGGTGCAGCAACGTCACCTCCTTCTTGATCCAGCAAGGGAGGAGGAGAAGTCGTCAGAGATCCGGCAGCACGACGGCGTGATGACGGATGCAGTGGAGATCGCAGCAGGGCTTCGCCGGGCGCCCTGCGTTGGGAGTATGGAGGTGTGACGGGAGGGGGAGAGGCGCCAGGGCTTGGGTGCGGCTGCACTCTCCCCCCACATATATATAGGGGGCCAGGGGGGCGCCAGCCCCCAGCACATCCAATCTGCAAGCGGGGGGGGG
>LR738714.1:799650395-799782948 GCA_902687465.1 Secale cereale
CAGGGGGGGCGCCAGCCCCCTGCAGATCCAATCTGCAAGGGGGGCGGCGGCCAGGGGGGAGTCCTTGCCCCCCAAGGCAAGTGGTGGCCCCCCTCCCCTTAGGGTTTTAACCCTAGGCGCATGGGGAGGTGGGCCCCCTAGTGGTGCGCCAGCCCAGAGGGCTGGACACTTCCCCTCGCGGCCTAGGGGCCCCACCGGGATGGGTGGCCCCACCCGGTGGACCCCCGGGGCCCCTCCGGTGGTCCCGGGACACTCCCGGTGACCCCCGGAGATCACCCGTTGGCCGAAACTGGACTTCCTATATATCAATCTTTACCTCCGGACCATTCCGGAACTCCTCGTGACGTCCGGGATCTCATCCGGGACTCCGAACAACTTTCGGGTTTCCACGTGCATTTATCTCTACGACCCTAGCGTTACCGAACCTTAAGTGTGTAGACCCTACTGGTTCGGGAGACACGTAGACATGACCGAGACCAGTCTCCGGTCAATAACCAACAGTGGGATCTGGATACCCATGTTGGTTCCCACGTGTTCCTCGATGATCTTCATCGGATGAACCACCGTGTCAAGGATTCACTCAATCCCGTATGTTATTCCCTTTGTCCATCGGTACGGTACTTGCCCGAGATTCGATCGTCGGTATTCCCGATACCTTGTTCAATCTCGTCAAGGCAAGTCTCTTTACTCGATCCATAATCCATCATCCCGTGACTAACTACTTAGTCACATTGAGCTCATTATGATGATGTCTTACCGAGTGGGCCCAGAGGTACCTCTCCGTCATACGGAGTGACAACATCCCAGTCTCGGTTCGTACCAACTCAACAGACACTTTCGGAGATACCCGATGCGTACCTTTATAGCCACCCAGTTACGTTGTGACGGTTGGCACACCCAAAGTACTCCTACGGTATCCGGGAGTTGTACAACCTCATGGTCTAAGGAATAAATACTTGACACCGAAAAGCTTATGCATTACGAACTATACGATCTCGTGTTATGCTCAAGTTTGGGTCTTGTCCATCACATCATTCTCCTAATGATGTGATCCCGTTATCACTGACATCTCATGTCCATGGTCAGGAAACCGTGACCATCTGTTGATCAACGAGCTGGTAACTAGAGGCCTACCAGGGACTCATTGTGGTCTATGTATTCACACATGTATCGCTGTTTCCGTACAATACAATTCAAGCATGAATAACAGACAATTATCATGAACAAGGAGATATAACAATAATGCTTTTATTATTGCCTCTAGGGCATATCTCTAATAGTCTCCCACTTGCACTAGAGTCAATAATCTAGTTACATTGTGATGAATCGAACACCCATAGAGTTCTGGTGTTGATCATGTTTTGCTCGTGAAAGAGGTTTAGTCAACGGGTCTGCGACATTTAGATCCGTATGCACTTTACAAATATCTATGTCTCCATCCTGAACATAATTCCGGATGGAGTTGAAACGGCGCTTGATGTGCTTGGTCTTCTTGTGAAACCTGGGCTCCTTGGTAATAGCAATAGCACCAGTGTTGTCACAGAAGAGAGTCATCGGGCTTGACGCGCTTGGAATGACTCCTAGGTCGGTGATGAACTCCTTCATCCAGACTCCTTCCTGCGCTGCTTCGGAAGCAGCTATGTACTCCGCCTCACATGTAGATGCTGCCACCACGCTCTGTTTGCAACTGCACCAGCTGACTGCCCCTCCATTCAAAATATACATGTATCCGGTTTGTGACTTAGAGTCATCCAGATCTTTGTCGAAGCTAGCATCGACGTAACCCTTTACGACGAGCTCTTCATCACCTCCATAAACGAGAAACATATCCTTAGTCCTTTTCAGGTACTTCAGGATGTTCTTGACCGTTGTCCAGTGTTCTGTACCGGGATCACTTTGGTACCTCCCTACCAAACTTATGGCAAGGTTCACATCAGGTCTGGTACACAGCATGGCATACATGATAGAACCTATGGCCGAGGCATAGGGAATGACACTCATCTTTTCTCTATCTTCTGCCGTCGTCGGCGACTGAGCCTTGCTCAATCTCATACCTTGCAAAACAGGCAAGAATCCTTTCTTTGACTGATCCATATTGAACTTCTTCAATATTTTGTCAAGGTATGTACTTTGTGAAAGACCAATGAGGCGTCTCGATCTATCTCTATAGATTTTGATGCCTAATATGTAAGCAGCTTCTCCAAGGTCATTCATTGAAAAACTTTTATTCAAGTAGGCCTTTACATTTTCCAAGAATTTCATATCATTTCCCATTAGCAATATGTCATCCACATATAATATGAGAAATGCCACAGAGCTCCCACTCACTTTCTTATAAATACAGGCTTCTCCATAAGTCTGTATAAATCCAAACGCTTTGATCACCTCATCAAAGCAAATATTCCAACTCCGAGATGCTTGCACCAGCCCGTAAATCGAGCGCTGGAGCTTGCATACCTTGTTAGCGTTCTCTGGATCGACAAAACCTTCCGGTTGCATCATATACAACTCTTCCTTGAGGAAGCCATTAAGGAATGATGTTTTGACGTCCATTTGCCATATCTCATAATCATAGAATGCGGCAATAGCTAACATGAGTCTGACTGACTTCAGCATCTCTACGGGAGAGAAAGTCTCGTCGTAGTCAATCCCTTGAACTTGTCGATAACCCTTAGCGACAAGCCGAGCCTTATAGATGGTCACGTTACCATCCGCGTCTGTCTTCTTCTTAAATATCCATTTGTTTTCTATGGCGTGCCTATCATCAGGCAAGTCCACCAAAGTCCATACTTTGTTTTCATACATGGATTCTATCTCGGATTTCATGGCTCCAAGCCATTTATTGGAATCTGGGCCCGCCATCGCTTCTTCATAGTTCGAAGGTTCACTGTCTAACAACATGATTTCTAGGACAGGGTTGCCGTACCACTCTGGTGCGGAACGTGCCCTTGTGGACCTTCGAAGTTCAGTAGTAACTTGATCTATTTCTTCATGATCATTATCATTAACTTCCTCCCTTGTCGGTGTAGGCACCTCAGGAACTGTTTCCTGCGCTGCGCTACTTTCCGGTGCAGGAGGGGTGACTGTCACCTCATCAAGTTCTACTTTCCTCCCACTCACTTCTTTCGAGAGAAATTCTTTCTCCAGAAAGCATCCATTCTTGGCAACAAAGACTTTGCCTTCGGATCTGTGGTAGAAGGTGTACCCAATCGTTTCCTTTGGGTATCCTATGAAGACGCATTTTTCCGATTTGGGTTCGAGCTTTTCAGGTTGAAGTTTCTTAACATAAGCATCGCAACCCCAAACTTTCAGAAACGACAGCTTCGGTTTCTTGCCAAACCAAAGTTCATACGGAGTCGTTTCAACGGATTTCGACGGAGCCCTATTTAAAGTGAATGCGGCAGTCTCTAAAGCATAACCCCAAAAAGATAGCGGTAAATCGGTGAGGGACATCATAGATCGCACCATGTCCAACAGAGTACGATTTCGACGTTCGGACACACCGTTACGTTGAGGTGTTCCGGGCGGTGTCAATTGTGAAACAATTCCACAGCTCCTAAGATGTGTGCCAAATTCATGACTTAAATATTCACCCCCACGATCTGATCGTAAGAATTTTATTTTTCTGTCACGTTGATTCTCAACCTCATTCTGAAATTCCTTGAACTGTTCAAAGGTCTCAGACATGTGTTTCATCAAATAGATATACCCGTATCTACTCAAGTCATCCGTGAGGGTGAGAACATAACGATAGCCTCCGCGAGCCTCAACACTCATTGGACCGCACACATCGGTATGTATGATTTCCAGCAAGTTGGTTGCTCGCTCCATTGTTCCGGAGAACGGAGTCTTGGTCATCTTGCCCAAGAGGCATGGTTCGCACGTGTCAAATGATTCATAATCAAGAGACTCTAGAAGTCCATCTGAATGGAGCTTCTTCATACGTTTGACACCAATATGACCAAGGCGGCAATGCCACAAGTATGTGGGACTATCATTATCAACTTTACATCTTTTGGCATCTACACTATGAATATGTGTATCACTACGTTCGAGATTCATCAAAAATAAACCATTGACCAGCGGGGCATGACCATAAAACATATCTCTCAAATAAATAGAACAACCATTATTCTCCAATTTGAAAGAGTAGCCATCTCGCATAAGACGAGATCCAGAAACAATGTTCATGCTCAAAGCTGGTACTAAATAACAATTATTGAGGTTTAAAACTAATCCTGAGGGTAGATGTAGAGGTAGCGTGCCGACGGCGATCACATCGACCTTGGAACCATTCCCGACGCGCATCGTCACCTCATCCTTCGCCAGTCTCCGTTTATTCCGCAGCTCCCGTTTTGAGTTACAAATGTGAGCAACTGCACCGGTATCGATTACCCAGGAGCTACTACGAGTGCTGGTAAGGTACACATCAATAACATGTATATCATATATACCTTTGACGTTGTCGGCCTTCTTGTCTGCTAAATATTTGGGGCAGTTCCGCTTCCAGTGACCCGTTCCCTTGCAATAAAAGCACTCTGTCTCAGGCTTGGGTCCATACTTTGGCTTGTTCCCGGCAACAGGCTTGCCAGGCGCGGCAACTCCCTTGCCGTCCTCTTGAAGTTCTTCTTACCCTTGCCTTTCTTGAACTTAGTGGTTTCATTGACCATCAAAACTTGATGTTCTTTCTTGATGTCTACCTCCGCTGATTTCAGCATCAAATACACCTCGGGAATGGACTTCTCCATCCCCTGCATATTGAAGTTCAGCACGAAGCTCTTGAAGCTTGGTGGGAGCGACTCGAGGATTCTGTCAACGACCGCTTCATCTGGGAGATTCATTCCTAGCTGAGACAAGCGGTTGTGGAATCCTGAAATCTTGAGGATGTGCTCACTGACAGAACTGTTCTCCTCCATCTTACAGCTGTAGAATGCCTCGGAGACATCATATCTCTCGACTCGGGCATGATCTTGGAAAACCATTTTCAGCTCTTCGAACATCTCATATGCTCCGTGGTGCTCAAAACACTTTTGGAGCCCCGACTCTAAGCTGTAAAGCATGCCGCACTGAACCAGGGAGTAATCATCACTACGCGACTGCCAGACGTTCAAAACGTCTTGGGCCGCATCGGGAGCAAGTGCATCACCTAGCGGTGCTTCTAGGACATAGGTTCTCTTGGCAGCTATGAGGATAATTCTCAGGTTACGGACCCAATCTGTATAGTTGCTACCATCGTCTTTCAGCTTGGTTTTCTCTAGGAACGCGTTGAAGTTGAGGGAAACTGGAGCATGGGCCATTTGATCTACAAGAGATATTGTAAAGAATTTAGACTAAGTTCATGATAATTAAGTTCATCTTAATCAAATTTTAATGAACTCCCACTCAGAATGACATCTCTCTAGTCATCTTAAGTGATACACGATCCGAATCAAGTAGTCTGTGTCCGATCATCACGTGAGACAGACTAGTCATCAACGGTGAACATCTTCATGTTGATCGTATCTTCTATACGACTCGTGTTCGACCTTTCGGTCTTCCGTGTTCCGAGGCCATGTCTGTACATGCTAGGCTCGTCAAGTGAACCCTAAGTGTATCGCGTGTGTAAATCTGTCTTACACCCATTGTATGCGAACGTTAGAACCTATCACACCCGATCATCACGTGGTGCTTCGGAGCAACGAACTTTAGCAACGGTGCACAGTTAGGGGAAACACAATACTTGAAATTTTTTTAGTGAGAGATCATCTTATTTACTACCGTCATTCTAAGTAAACAAGATGCATAAACATGATAAACATCACATGCAATCAATTAAAGTGACATGATATGGCCAATATCATCTTGCTCCTTGGATCTCCATCTTCGGGGCACCATGATCATCTTGTCACCGGCTCGACACCATGATCTTCATCATCATGATCTCCATCATCGTGTCTTGAAGAAGTCGTCACGCCAACTATTACTTCTACTACTATAGCTAACGTTTAGCAATGAAGTAAAGTAATTACATGGCGTTATTCAGTGACACGCAGGTCATACAATAATTAAGACAACTCCTATGGCTCCTGCCGGTTGTCAAGTTCATCGACATGCAAGTCGTGATTCCCTATTACAAAAACATGATCAATCTCATACATCACATATATCATTCATCACATCTTCGTTTTGGCCATACCACGTCACATAGCACATGCTGCAAAAACAAGTTAGACGTCCTCTAATTGTTGTTGCAAGTTTTACGTGGCTTCTATAGGATTTCTAGCAAGAACGTTTCTTACCTACGCCAAAACCACAACGTGATTTGTCAACTTCTATTTACCCTTCATAAGGACCCATTTCATCAAATCCGATCCGACTAAAGTAGGAGAGACAGACACCCGCCAGCCACCTTATGCATCTAGTGCATGTCTGTCGGTGGAATCAGTCTCACGTAAGCGTACGTGTAAAGTCGGTCCGGGCCGCTTCATCCCACAATACCGCCAAATCAAGATTGACTAGTAACGGTAAGAAAGTTGAACAAAATCAAACGCCCACAACTGCTTTGTGTTCTACTCGTGCAAGATGCTACGCATAAAACCTAGGCTCTGATACCACTGTTGGGGAACGTAGCATAATTCAAAAAATTTCTACGCTTTCACCAAGATCCAACTATGGAGACATCTAGCAACGAGCAAGTAAGAGTGCATCTATATACCGTTATGTAGATCGCGTGCGGAAGCTTTCAACGAAGCGTGGATGAAGTAGTCGTACTCTTCACGTTCTTCGTCACCGATGATCTAGCGCCGAACGGACGGCACCTCTGCGTTCAACACACGTACGGTGCAGCAACGTCACCTCCTTCTTGATCCAGCAAGGGAGGAGGAGAAGTCGTCAGAGATCCGGCAGCACGACGGCGTGATGACGGATGCAGTGGAGATCGCAGCAGGGCTTCGCTGGGCGCCCTGCGTTGGGAGTATGGAGGTGTGACGGGAGGGGGAGAGGCGCCAGGGCTTGCGTGCGGCTGCCCTCTCCCCCCCACATATATATAGGGGGCCAGGGGGCGCCAGCCCCCTGCAGATCCAATCTGCAAGGGGGGGCGGCGGCCAGGGGGGAGTCCTTGCCCCCCAAGGCAAGTGGTGGCCCCCCTTCCCTTAGGGTTTTAACCCTAGGTGCATGGGGAGGTGGGCCCCCTAGTGGTGCGCCAGCCCAGAGGGCTGGACACTTCCCCTCGCGTCCTAGGGGCCCCAACAGGATGGGTGGCCCCACGCGGTGGACCCCCGGGGCCCCTCCGGTGGTCCCGGGACACTCCCGGTGACCCCCGGAGATCACCCGTTGGCCGAAACTGGACTTCCTATATATCAATCTTTACCTCCGGACCATTCCGGAACTCCTCGTGACATTCGGGATCTCATCTGGGACTCCGAACAACTTTCGGGTTTCCACGTGCATTTTTCTCTACGACCCTAGCGTTACCGAACCTTAAGTGTGTAGACCCTACGGGTTCGGGAGACACGTAGACATGACCGAGACCACTCTCTGGTCAATAACCAACAGCGGGATCTGGATACCCATGTTGGTTCTCACATGTTCCTCGATGATCTTCATCGGATGAACCACGGTGTCAAGGATTCACTCAATCCCGTATGTTATTCCCTTTGTCCATCGGTACGGTACTTGCCCGAGATTCGATCGTCGGTATTCCCGATACCTTGTTCAATCTCGTCATGGCAAGTCTCTTTACTCGATCCGTAATCCATCATCCTGTGACTAACTACTTAGTCACATTGAGCTCATTATGATGATGTCTTACCGAGTGGGCCCAGAGGTACCTCTCCGTCATACGGAGTGACAACATCCCAGTCTTGGTTCGTACCAACTCAACAGACACTTTCGGAGATACCCGATGCGTACCTTTATAGCCACCCAGTTACGTTGTGACGGTTGGCACACCCAAAGTACTCCTACGGTATCCGGGAGTTGTACAACCTCATGGTCTAAGGAATAAATACTTGACACCGAAAAGCTTATGCATTACGAACTATACGATCTCGTGTTATGCTCAAGTTTGGGTCTTGTCCATCACATCATTCTCCTAATGATGTGATCCCATTATCACTGACATCTCATGTCCATGGTCAGGAAACCGTGACCATCTGTTGATCAACGAGCTGGTAACTAGAGGCCTACCAGGGACTCATTGTGGTCTATGTATTCACACATGTATCGCTGTTTCCGTACAATACAATTCAAGCATGAATAACAGACAATTATCATGAACAAGGAGATATAATAATAATGCTTTTATTATTGCCTCTAGGGCATATCTCCAACAGCTCCAGACGCCCTGCCCAGGCGGCCCCACCCCTGGCCGCCGCGCCAGGCCGCCTGGGTGGGCCCCACCTCCCCTGGTGCCATACTTTGACCCGTATTTAGCCCGTGACGAGAAAACCCGAGATCAGGAGTTGTTTTCCCAGTTTTCGTCGTGGAGCCGCCGCCACCCTCTGTTCTTCTTCGGGAGGGCTAATCTGGAGACTGATTTGGCCTCCGGAGAGGGGAGATCGTCGCCATTGTCATCATCATCACCACTCCATCCTCCCTCCATGACTTCTCCTTCCATGTGTGAGTAATTCCCTGCTGTAGGCAAAGGGGATGGTAGGGATTGGATGAGTTAGATCATGTAATAGTTTATCAGATCGTTGGGGGCATGTTGCCTATCATCTACTATGGTGTTTATCATCTTTGCTTCAATCTGTTACCCTTAATGCTTGTCACTTAGGGCCCGAGTGCCATGATTTCAGATCTGAACCATATGTGTTTGCATGAATATATTTGTGTTCTTGATCCTATCTATGAGTTGTTTGCACCTATTACGGTCCGGAGCCGGCGATCCCAAAAGTGACAGCTTGGGACACCAAAGGGGATGGTCCGTAGTTTGAGGATTACATGTATCCATTGAGTTTATTGCTTTGTTTCGGTGCTCTTTGATAGGAGCACCTTAATCTCCATAAGTTCCTTTTGGCCCCGTTCGTAGCGGGATGGTAGGACAAAAGATGTTGTGCAAGTTCTTATTGCAAGCACGTACAACTACCTATGGGATACATGCCTAATGTTTGATAATTGCCTAGATGATCATTACTTTTCCGTGTGCCTTGCCCCAAGTTAGATTCATGATATATCTCATCCATGCAGCGCCCAACCATCCATCTCCCTAGCCTACAGTGTTTTAAATCCTGCTGGTTACTAGTTGCTACTTTTGCTATTTACTTTTGCTGTTTACTTTTACTATCACCACCATCACTATCATATCACCGTTACCACTTATCTTTTGTTGCAAGTAAGTATATTTCAGGTGCGGTTGAATTGACAACTCAACTGTCAAAGCTTATAAATACTCTTTGGCTCCCCGTGTGTCGAATCAATAAATTGGGTTATTCTTACCCGCGAAGACTATCTCGATCCCTTACGGTTGAGGGTTATCAAGTACCATTTTCTGGCGCCGTTGCCGGGGAGCATAGCAATATTTACAAGTCTAATTGAAGTATCCTACCTGCTGCACTTCATCCGCTATGGGTAAGAAAGGAGACCCCAAGCTTCCGATCTTACTATCCACTACAAGAAGAGGTACTGTTCTGAACACTAGTGCTACACTTGATTCACCTTCTGTTATGAGTAAGTTTGCCTCACCGCCACCACATGATGCTCATACTGAATCTGTTACTATGTCCGATACTTTTGATGATGCTTCTACTACTCTTGATGATATTAGTTCACTTGGTTATGCTCTTGAGAAACAGATCACTGCTGCTGCAAAAAAGTCTGGAATTGAAATTCCTGTTACTTGCTACCCTATTGGTGGAACTTATGATTATCCTGATTTGAGTAAACTCAAGGAGAGACTCCTTGATGATGATTACATTATGCTTGATGATGGTTTATGCAGGGAACTAACAGAGTTTGCCGGCTCTGACCCTGAAGCTATTAAGAAGCTGCTTGAAAAACACTCTTTGAAGAACAAAACTGTTCCTGATCCTGAATTTGCTACATCTCCTATATGCATCGATGATCCTGATTATGATTTATCTGTTGATCTTTCACTTATACCTATGGTTGAAGCTGACCCCTTTTATGGCAGAGAAAATGATGATGCTATTGCACACCTGACCAAACTCACTGAGTTGGGTGGCTTGTTTACCACGGATGAGAAGAAACGAAACTTTTATGTGACTAAACTTCTTCCTTTCTCTTTGAAGGAAGGTGCTAAAACATGGTATGATTCACTCCCATGTGGTTCCATTAAGAGTCCTCAAGACTTAGCTCACTCTTTTGTTGATAAGTACTTTCCTGCTCATATGCAACATGCTGCTTTACAAAGAATTTATAACTTTAAACAGTTGCAGGATGAGCACCTCCCTAAAGCTTGGGGGAGGTACTGTGGTCTGATTCGGGCTAGACCAGGACATGGAGTCCCTAAGAATGAATTAATCGATATATTTTATGCTGGTCTAACTGATGAATCCAGGTCCTTTTTGGACAGTTGTGCTGGTTGTGTTTTCAGGAAAAGAACACCGGACGATGCAGAGGATTTGATGGGCAGGATTGCCAAAAACCATGAAGATTGGTCCGGCCCTGAACCACCTCCACCACCAAAGAAGAGGGGCATGTTTGTTCTAAGGCCCGAAGATATGCGAGAAGCAAAGAAGTCTATTAAAGAGAAGGGTATTAAAACTGAGGACGTGAAGAATCTACCCCCTATTGAGAAGTTGTGTGAGCCTACCACTCACCCTCCTATGGTAGAGGTACACTCTCTTTTAGATTTCAACGCAAGTGACATCCCTCATGGTAAGCCTGCTGATCAATGTTTAGATGAGTATGATAATTTTATTATGAAACAAAATCATTTTAATGAGAGGATACAAAGTAAATTGCATGATGATTCCCTTGCTATCAAAAGTTTTCTTGATGTTCTAGGAAGAACAGTTAATGATGTTAAATGTCTTGTGAAGCATTTTCATATGGTTCAAACTCAGCTTGAACAAATTTCTAATGTGCAAAAAGATTTATTTGCTAACAATGCCAAACAAGATGATTTGCAGGCCTTCGGGATTAAGACCCGAGGAGGAACTAGCACTCAAGATCCTCTCTATCCAGAGGGGCATCCGAGGAGAATCGAGCAAGATTCTCAAATGCAGAAAGAAGAAATTGTTGGCTCTCCAAAGAAGAAGAAGAAGAAACATAAGGAGGCTGACAATTCCAATGATCCTATTAATGAAGAGCCAGCTGTTGATCCCAACAGTGTATCTATCTCCGATGCTGAGACTGAAGACGGTGCCGAACCTGAAGGTAAGGATAATGAGAAGAATGATCCGCCTGAAGTTTGAGAAGAAGAAGCACCTGACAAACGTAAGAGGTACACTAGAGAAGACTTCGTCGCAAGAAGACATGGGAAGGAAAGAGAACCATGGATACAGAAACTCATGCTCTTTCCAGGTAAGTCTATCAAATCTAAAGAAGAAGAGCATTACAATAAGTTTTGTGAGTGGATTAAACCTCTTTTTCTTCAAATCCCTTTGACTGATGCTATTAAGTTACCTCCCTATTCAAAATATATGAAAGATATTGTCACTAATAAAAGAAAAGTTCCTAATTAAGCAATATCTACTATGCTTGCTAACTACTCTTTCAGTGGCAAGATTCCCGAGAAGCTTGGTGATCCAGGTATACCCACCATTCCTTGCTCCATAAAGAATAATTATGTCAAAACTGCTTTATGTGAACTTGGAGCAGGAGTGAGTGTTATGCCTTTCTCTCTTTACAAGAGGCTTTGTTTAGAGAAACTAATTCCTATAGATATCTCTCTTCATATGGCTGACAAGTCAACCGCCGTTCCGATAGGTATTTGTGAGGATGTTCCCGTAGAAGTTGCTAATTGTTTGATCCTTACTGATTTTGTTGTGCTTGACATGCCCGAGGATGGGAGCATGTCCATTATTCTTGGTAGACCTTTTCTTAACACTGCAGGTGCTATTATTGATTGCAATAAAGGGAAGGTTACCTTCAATGTGAATGATAAAGAACACACGGTGTATTTTCCAAAGAAGACCGACAGAAGGCATGGCCTCAACTCTATAGAAAATATCGAGACCGTGAAGATTCACTAGTAGATAAAGGGTATTTAGCCCCGGTTCATTTGGCCTTTTAGCCCCGGTTCTGGAACCGGGGCAAGAGGGTCGGTACTAATGCTCTGACCCTTTAGTCCTGGTTCAATCCAGAACCGGGGCAAAAGGGTGTCCACGTGGCCTGTGCACCGAGTCCAGGCAGGAGGGGCTTTAGTCCCGGTTGGTGGTACCAACCGGGACCAAAAGGCATCCACGTGTCAGCATTTCTGTGGCTGTGGTTTTTGTTTTGTTTTTTTGAAAGGGGAGGGGGGATTTTAGGTTTTGGGGGTTAATTTAGGTGTTTCATATATTGTGTTAGCTAGCTAATTAATAGAGAGAAGTGTTCTCTCTTATGTCCGTGCTGTTGGGGAACGTAGTATTTTCAAAATTTTCCTACGATCACGCAAGATCTATCTACTAGATGCATAGCAACGAGAGGGGAGAGTGTGTCTACGTACCCTCGTAGACCGAAAGCAGAAGCGTTTATCAACGCGGTTGATGTAGTCGTGCACCTTCACGATCCGTCCCGATCTAGTACCGAACGTACGGCACCTCCGCGTTCAGCACACGTTCAGCTCGATGACGTCTTCGCCTTCTTGATCCAGCAAGACGGGCGAAGTAGTAGATGAGTTCCGGCAGCACGACGGCGTGGTGACGGTTGTTGATGAAGAACAATCTCTGCAGGGCTTCGCCAAGCACTACAGAAACTAGACGGAGGATAAACTAGAGGGTCGGGGTAGCCGGCACACGGCTTGGTGTATCTTGATGTGTCTTGGGTGCTAGCCCTACCCCTCTATTTATATGTTGAGCCTAGGGGTCGAAACTTGGAGTAAAAGCCTTCACAAAGTCGGTTTCACCCGTAAGGCAAGAGTCCTTCTCGGACTCCAGGGCCAGACGCCAGGGTTCCCGGCGTCTGGCCCCTGGACTCCGCAAAACTTCCTTTTGCGCTTTCCAAAAACCTTGTGTGCTTTCCCTTTTGGCCCAAATAACGTGTTCTTGTACCCAAACACTTCGGGAAACATCCGGAACCTCTTCCGGTGAATTCCGGAACCCTTCCGGAGGTCAAACACTATTATCTCATATATTAATCTTTATCTCCGGACCATTCCGGAGTTCCTCGTCATGTCCGTGATCACATCCTGGACTCCGAATAACATTCGGTCACCAACATACATAACTCATTAAATACTATATCGTCAACGAAACGTTAAGCGTGCGGACCCTACGGGTTCGAGAACTATGTAGACATGACCGAGACACTTCTCTGGTCAATAACCAATAGCGGAACCTGGATGCCCATATTGGCTCCTACATATTCTACGAAGATCTTTATCGGTCGAACCGCATAACAACATACGTTGTTCCTTTTGTCAAACGGTATGTTACTTGCCCGAGATTCGATCGTCGGTATCTTTATACCTAGTTCAATCTCGTTGCCGGCAAGTCTCTTTACTCGTTCCGTAACACATCATCTCGTGACTAACTCATTAGTCTTTTGCTTGTAAGGCTTATTGTGATGTGTGTTACCGAGAGGGCCCAGAGATACCTCTCCGACACTCGGAGTGACAAATCCCAATCTTGATCTATGCCAACACCACGAATACTTTCGGAGACACCTGTAGAGCATCTTTATGATCACCCAGTTACGTTGTGACGTTTGATAGCACACAAGGTGTTCCTACGGTATTCGGGAGTTGCATAATCTCATAGTCATAGGAACATGTATAAGTCATGAAGAAAGCAATAGCAGTAAAACTAAACGATCATAGTGCTATGCTAACGGATGGGTCTTGTCCATCACATCATTCTCCTAATGATGTGATCCCGTTGATCAAATGACAACTCATGTCTATGGCTAGGAAACATAACCATCTTTGATCAATGAGCTAGTCTAGTAGAGGCATACTAGGGACTTACTGTTTTGTCTATGTATCCACACATGTACTAAGTTTCCGGTTAATACAATTCTAGCATGAATAAAAGACATTTATCATGATATAAGTAAATACAAATAACAATGTTATTATTGCCTCTAGGGCATATTTCCTTCAGTCTCCCACTTGCACTAGAGTCAATAATCTAGCTCACATCGCCATGTGATTTAATACTGATAGTTCACATCGTTATGTGAATAACACCCATAGTTCACATCGCCATGTGACCAACACCCAAAGGGTTTACTAGAGTCAATAATCTAGTTCACATCGCTATGTGATTAATACCCAAGAGTAATAAGGTGTGATCATGTTTTGCTTGTGAGAGAAGTTTAGTCAACGGGTCTGTCACATTCAGATCCGTATGTATTTCGCAAATTTCTATGTCTACAATGCTCTGCATAAAGCTACTCTAGCTAATTGCTCCCACTTTCAATATGCATCCAGATTGATACTTAGAGTCATCTGAATTTAGTGTCAAAGTTTGCATCGGCGTAACCCTTTACGACGAACTCTTTATCACCTCCATAATCGAGAAACATTTCCTTAGTCATCCAGTTACTAAGGATAATTTTGACCGCTGTACAGTGATCCACTCCTGGATTACTTTGGTACCTCCCTGCTAGACTTATAGCAAGGCACACATCAGGTCTGGTACACAGCATTGCATACATGATAGATCCTATGGCTGAGGCATAGGGAATGACTTTCATTTTCTCTCTATCTTCTGCAGTGGTCGGGCATTGAGTCTTACTCAACTTCATACCTTGTAAAACAGGCAAGAACCCTTTCTTTGACTGATCCATTTTTGAACTTCTTCAAAATCTTATCAAGGTATGTGCTTTGTGAAAGTCCAATTAAGCGTCTTGATCTATCTCTATAGATCTTGATACCTAATATATAAGCAGCTTCACCGAGGTCTTTCATTGAAAAACTTTTATTCAAGTATCCTTTTATGCTGTCCAGAAATTCTATATCATTTCCAATCAACAATATGTCATCTACATATAATATTAGAAATGCTACAGAGCTCCCACTCACTTTCTTGTAAATACAGGCTTCTCCAAAAGTCTGTATAAAACCATATGCTTTGATCACCTCATCAAAGCGTATATTCCAACTCCGAGATGCTTGCACCAGTCCATAGATGGATCGCTGGAGCTTGCATACTTTGTTAGCACCTTTTGGATCGACAAAACCTTCTGGTTGCATCATATACAACTCTTCTTTGAGATATCCATTTAGGAATGCTGTTTTGACATCCATTTGCCAGATTTCATAATCATAAAATGCGGCAATTGCTAACATGATTCGGACAGACTTAAGCATCGCTACAGGTGAGAAAGTCTCATCGTAGTCAACTCCTTGAACTTGTCGAAAACCTTTCGCAACAAGTCGAGCTTTGTAAACAGTAATATTACCGTCTGCGTCGGTCTTCCTCTTGAAGATCCATTTATTTTCGATGGCTTGCCGATCATCGGGCAAGTCAACCAAAGTCCACACTTTGTTCTCATACATGGATCCCATCTCAGATTTTATGGCTTCAAGCCATTTTGCGGAATCTGGGCTCATCATCGCTTCCTCATAGTTCGTAGGTTCATCATGGTCTAGTAACATGATTTCCAGAACTGGGTTGCCGTACCACTCTGGTGCGGAACGTACTCTGGTTGATCTACGACGTTCAGCAGAAACTTGATCTGAAGTTTCATGATCATTATCATTAACTTCCTCACTAATTGGTGTAGGAATCACTGGAACAATTTCCTGTGATGTACTACTTTCCAATCCGGGAGAAGGTACAATTACCTCATCAAGTTCTACTTTCCTCCCACTCACTTCTTTCGAGAGAAACTCTTTTTCTAGAAAGGATCCATTCTTTAGCAACGAAAATCTTGCCTTCGGATCTGTGATAGAAGGTGTACCCAACAGTTTCTTTTTGGGTATTCTATGAAGATTTACTTCTCCGATTTGGGTTCGATCTTATCATGTTGAAACTTTTTCACATAAGCATCGCAGTCCCAAACTTAAAAAAATGACAGCTTAGGTTTATCGTCAAACCACAGTTCATACGGTGTCATCTCCACGGATTTAGATGGTGCCCTATTTAACGTGAATGTAGCTGTCTCAAATGCATAACCCCAAAAGCGATAGTGGTAGATCGGTAAGAGACATCATCGATCGCACCATATCTAATAAAGTACGGTTATGACGTTCGGTCACACCATTACACTGTGGTGTTCCAGGTGGCGTGAGTAGTGAAACTATTTCACATTGTTTTTACTGAAGGCCAAACTCGCTAACTCAAATATTTTATCTCTACGATCATATCGTAGAAACTCTTATTTTTGTTACGATGATTCTCCACTTCACTCTGAAATTCTTTGAACTTTTCAAATGTTTCAGACTTGTGCTTCATTAAGTAGATATACCCATATCTGCTCAAATCATCAGTGAAGGTCAGAAAATAACGATACCCGCCGCGAGTTTCAACACTCATTGGTCCACATACATCTGTATGTATGATCTCCAACAAATCTGTTGCTCGCTCCACAGTTCCGGAGAACGGAGTTTTAGTCATCTTGCCCATGAGGCATGGTTCGCAAGTACCAAGTGATTCATAATCAAGTGATTCCAAAAGTCCATCATTATGGAGTTTCTTCATGCGTTTTACACCAATATGACCTAAACGGCAGTGCCACAAATAAGTTGCACTATCATTATTAACCTTGCATCTTTTGGCTTCAATATTATGAATATGTGTATCACACGATCGAGATCCAACAAACTATTTTCATTGGGTGTATGACCATAGAAGGTTTTATTCATGTAAACAGAACAACAATTATTCTTTAACTTACATGAATAACCGTATTGCAATAAACATGATCAAATCACATTCATGCTCAACACAAACACCAAATAACACTTATTTAGGTTCAACACTAATCCCGAAAGTATAGGGAGTGTGCGATGATGATCATATCAATCTTGGAACTGCTTCCAATACACATCGTCACTTCATCCTTTAACTAGTTTATGTTCATTATGCAACTCCTACTTCGAGTTACTACTCTTTAGCAACTGAACCAATATCAAATACCGAGGGGTTGCTATGAACACTAGTAAAATACACATCAATAATCTGTATATCAAATATACCTTTGTTCACTTTGCCATCCTTCTTATCCGCCAAGTATCTAGGGCAGTTCCACTTCTAGTGACCATTTCCTTTGCAGTAGAAGCACTTGTTTCAGGCTTGAGTTTAGCTTTGGCTTTCTTCATGGGAGTGACAACTTGCTTGTCATTCTTCTTGAAGTTCCCCTTCTATCCCTTTGCCCTTTACTTGAAACAAGTGGTCTGGTTAACCATCAACATTTGATGCTCTTTCTTGATTTCTACCTTCGCCGATTTCAGCATCGTGAAGAGCTCGGGAATTACTTTCGTCATCCCTTGCATATTATAGTTCATCACGAAGTTCTACTAACTTGGTGATAGTGTCTAGAGAACTTTGTCAATTACTATCTTCTCTGGAAGATTAACTCCCACTTGATTCAAGCAATTGTACTACCCAGACAATCTGAGCACATGCTCACTGGTTGAGCTATTCTCCTCCATCTTGTAGGCAAAGTACTGTCAGAGGTCTTATACCTCTTGTCACGGGCATGAGTATGAAATACTAATTTCAACTCTTGGAACATCTCATATGCTCCGTGGTGTTTCAAAACGTTTTTGAAGTCCCGGTTATAAGCCGTAAAGCATGGTGCACTAAACTATCAAGTAGTCATCATATCGAGCTTTTGTCAAAACGTTCATAACGTCTACATCTGCTCCTGCAATAGGTCTGTCACCTAGCGGTGCATCAAGGACATAATTCTTCTGTGCAGCAATGAGGATAATCCTCAGATCACGGAACAATTCCGCATCATTGCTACTAACATCTTTCAACTTGGTTTTCTCTAGGAACATATGAAAAGTAAACGGGGAGCAACATTGCGAGCTATTGATCTACAACATAGATATGCTAATACTACCAGGACTAAGTTCATGATAAATTAAAGTTCAATTAATCATATTACTTAAGAACTCCCACTTAGATAGACATCCCTCTGGTCATCTAAATGATCACATGATCCAAATCAACTAAACCATGTCCGATCATCACGTGAGATGGAGTAGTTTCAATGGTGAACATCTTATGTTGATCATATCTACTATATGATTCACGCTCGACCTTTCGGTCTCCAGTGTTCCGAGGCCATATCTGTATATGCTAGGCTCGTCAAGTTTAACCCGAGTATTCTGCGTGTGCAAAACTGTTTTACACCCGTTGTATTTGAACGTAGAGCCTATCACACCCGATCATCACGTGGTGTCTCAGCACGAAGAACTTTCGCAACGGTGCATACTCAGGGAGAACACTTGTACCTTGAAATTTTGTAAGGGATCATCTTATAATGCTACCGTCGTTCTAAGCAAAATAAGAAGCATAATAAGATAAACATCACATGCAAATCAAAATATGTGACATGATATGGCCATCATCATCTTGTGCTTTTGATCTCCATCTCCAAAGCACCATCATGATCACCTTCGTCACCGGCGCGACACCTTGATCTCCATCGTAGCATCGTTGTCGTCTCGCCAACTATTGCTTCCATGACTATCGCTACCGCTTAGTGATAAAGTAAAGCAATTACATGGCGATTGCATTTCATACAATACAGCGACAACCATATGGCTCCTGCCAGTTGCCGATAACATTACAAAACATGATCATCTCATACAAAACCGTATAACTCATCATGTCTTGACCATATCACATCACAACATGCCCTGCAAAAACAAGTTAGACGTCCTCTACTTTGTTTGTTGCAAGTTTTACGTGGCTGCTACGGGCTTAGCAAGAACCGTTCTTACCTACGCATACAAAACCACAACGATGTTTCGTCAAGTATGTGCTGTTTTAACCTTCACAAGGACCGGGCGTAGCCACACTTGATTCAGCTAAAGTGAGAGAGACAGACACCCGCCAGTCACCTTTAAGCAACGAGTGCTCGTAACGGTGAAACCAGTCTCGCGTAAGCGTACGCGTAATGTCGGTCCGGGCCGCTTCATCTCACAATACCGCCGAAGCAAAGTATGACATGCTGGTAAGCAGTATGACTAGTATCGCCCACAACTCATTGTGTTCTACTCGTGCATATCATCTACGCATAGACCTGGCTCATGATGCCATTGTTGGGGAACGTAGTATTTTCAAAATTTTCCTACGATCACGCAAGATCTATCTACTAGATGCATAGCAACGAGAGGGGAGAGTGTGTCTACGTACCCTCGTAGACCGAAAGCGGAAGCGTTTATCAACACGGTTGATGTAGTCGTGCACCTTCACGATCCGTCCCGATCTAGTACCGAACGTACGGCACCTCCGCGTTCAGCACACGTTCAGCTCGATGACGTCTTCGCCTTCTTGATCCAGCAAGACGGGCGAAGTAGTAGATGAGTTCCGGCAGCACGACGGCGTGGTGACGGTTGTTGATGAAGAACAATCTCTGCAGGGCTTCGCCAAGCACTACAGAAACTAGACGGAGGATAAACTAGAGGGTCGGGGTAGCCGGCACACGGCTTGGTGTATCTTGATGTGTCTTGGGTGCTAGCCCTACCCCTCTATTTATATGTTGAGCCTAGGGGTCGAAACTTGGAGTAAAAGCCTTCACAAAGTCGGTTTCACCCGTAAGGCAAGGGTCCTTCTCGGACTCCAGGGCCAGACGCCAGGGTTCCCGGCGTCTGGACCCAGACGCCAGGGACCCTGGCGTCTGGCCCCTGGACTCCGCAAAACTTCCTTTTGCGCTTTCCAAAAACCTTGTGTGCTTTCCCTTTTGGCCCAAATAACGTGTTCTCGTACCCAAACACTTCGGGAAACATCCGGAACCCCTTCCGGTGAATTCCGGAACCCTTCCGGAGGTCAAACACTATTATCTCATATATTAATCTTTATCTCCGGACCATTCCGGAGTTCCTCGTCATGTCCGTGATCACATCCTGGACTCCGAATAACATTCGGTCACCAACATACATAACTCATTAAATACTATATCGTCAACGAACGTTTAAGCGTGCGGACCCTACGGGTTCGAGAACTATGTAGACATGACCAAGACATCTCTCCGGTCAATAACCAATAGCGGAACCTGGATGCCCATATTGGCTCCTACATATTCTACGAAGATCTTTATCGGTCGAACCGCATAACAACATACGTTGTTCCTTTTGTCAAACGGTATGTTACTTGCCTGAGATTCGATCGTCGGTATCTTTATACCTAGTTCAATCTCGTTGCCGGCAAGTCTCTTTACTCGTTCCGTAACACATCATCTCGTGACTAACTCATTAGTCTTTTGCTTGCAAGGCTTATTGTGATGTGTGTTACCGAGAGGGCCCAGAGATACCTCTCCGACACTCGGAGTGACAAATCCCAATCTTGATCTATGCCAACACCACGAATACTTTCGGAGACACCTGTAGAGCATCTTTATGATCACCCAGTTACGTTGTGACGTTTGATAGCACACAAGGTGTTCCTACGGTATTCGGGAGTTGCATAATCTCATAGTCATAGGAACATGTATAAGTCATGAAGAAAGCAATAGCAGTAAAACTAAACGATCATAGTGCTATGCTAACGGATGGGTCTTGTCCATCACATCATTCTCCTAATGATGTGATCCCGTTGATCAAATGACAACTCATGTCTATGGCTAGGAAACATAACCATCTTTGATCAATGAGCTAGTCTAGTAGAGGCATACTAGGGACTTACTGTTTTGTCTATGTATCCACACATGTACTAAGTTTCCGGTTAATACAATTCTAGCATGAATAAAAGACATTTATCATGATATAAGGAAATACAAATAACAACGTTATTATTGCCTCTAGGGCATATTTCCTTCACGTGCTTGGTCGACGCTACATATATACTACACATACGTATATGGAGGACTAGAGTCACGCTAGCTAGCTAGCTAGCTGCTAGCTATACTAAGCAAACGAAGGAACAGAAGATCTCGTATATATAATCAACATATATATATATATATATGCATACAGAGAGATGTAATATCGACCACCTCTCCTTCTCCGAGAGATTGGTCGAACAACAAGTTCTCGTATATCGTCTATCCCGACACTACCGGGCACATATATACAATAATTATCTCTTACAAAAATAATCTCCTAACACATGGATGCATGGTCCACATAGTATTCTCCGTCTTCAGCGATCACGTGTTCAAGGAAGAATGCCGCCAATTCCTCTTGAATTGCTCGCAGACGATCTGGTGTTAGGAGTTCATCCCGCATCCGAAACATCTAATTTGAAGTAGGGGGTCAATACATGAAATGATGCTATAAATTTGTGAATATTATTGATTGCTTACGCACTTCAAATTGTTCATCAGTGTAGCCCCGCTCACAGGTCGTGTGGCGGATGGACTCGCAAATGTAGTATCCACAATAATCATTCCCGGGTTCCTGCCACAACCACTTTACAAGAAATAGAGCTCAATCAAACTGATAAGCAAGAATGCCAAATTGGTATTGATGAAACTAGCGCTTGAATCAAGATATAGGAGATGCGCGCGCGGAACATGCTACTATATAGTACTTACTTTCAGGTATCTAAATTGTAGCTTCTTCGGCAGTCCCGGAGCTTTTTTGATGAATTTTTTCTAAGCCCTGCCAGACAAAGGAAACAATTAGTTGATATCAGAAATGAAGTTGCTGATATATATGCATGGTGGATAATATGGATCAATTTAACTTACCTGGCTAGCATTTGAGTCATGTCCGCATACTCCTCGGGATCTTTACGTTTAGAGTCGAAGACAGTTACTATTCCCTTCTCAAGCTTAATCTCTAAGAGAATATAGTGGAAGCTGCGCACGAATGCATGAGATCATCAATTACATCACTATAAACTTGACTGATATATAAGGGAAACCAAATATGCACAAGACATTAACACTCACTTGAAGTTGTAAGGAAAGAGTATTATATCTTTGTTTTCATTTACCACCAACGATCGTAGCAAGTTGGTCTCGGTATCGCCGGGACGCAATTTAACCTCGGTTGCATCTATGAGGTATGTGTTAATAAACCCAATATCACCTACTTGTCTTTTCTTCAATTCGACGATCTTCAATCTGCATAATATAGTGAGGATAATTATAAATACATGCAATGAAGATCAGCTATATAGAGAGACTTAATGACAGAAGTAGTACTACTTACAGACAGTAGCAGGTGATCGTTGTTTTATCGAGGGCCAATTGATTGAAAAATTGATAGAACTCCTCAAATGGAACAGGCAACAGGTCAATTCCAACGAGGTCATGCTCCGGTTTAACTCTCAAATACAAGTTATTCCTTCCCCCAGACTCTCTGCAGATTTTCATGTACCAATCATGCAATCTTCGCATATTCGTTGATAGAGATCTTTCATTTTTGACGAGAGGCTTTTTGTACTCGTATCTTTCTATCTGCACGTCCATGAAATCATAGTGTACATCGTCGGACGCGTAATCTGCAAGATTGGTATAACCGGGCACCATCCTCGGATCATTAGCGACCATGTCGCTAGACACCTTGAGCGGGGGGCACGATTGGTTCGCTTGTTCACCAAGCTGGGCAATTTGTTTCCCAGCTCGCCCTTCTGCTAACCTCTGATCACTTTTTGTACTTCCGGACCGCTTGGCATCTTGAAATGTCTTTTGAATAATGCGGTCATAGTTGCCCTTCGGCTTACTTTTCGCTGGTTGCTTCAGGGCAGCAAGAGTGCGCTTTGCTTTCACCGCATCTATCTTCTCCTCCGGAGGTGGATGTCTCTGTGCTTTCAACCCTTCAAAAAAGTCCTTCACTTCGCCTTCAGCGATCTTCGTGTTTTCCTCGTCGGACCTCTCGTACGGTAACTTCTCTAGAGGCGTGAGAGAAGGACCGAATCTGCATCGCCTCCCGCCTCTGGCTGTACTGGTAGACGTCGCCGGACCAGACGAAGCGGCTGTCTTTTTTACTTGCTTAGGCGCCGGAGCAGGAGCAGCCGGAGTGGCGGCAGGTCTCTTCCGCCCTTGCTGATTAGGCGGAGAAGGAGGAGCAGGCTGTCTGCTCGGGCGCGCCGGCGGCGAAGGAGGAGCAGGCTGTCTGCTCGGGCGCGCCGGCGGCATATTTTCTAATCTTTTTAATCTTCAACCGCATTGCATCCATCTTGATCTTGTGATCATCGACGACATCCGCAACATGCAACTCCAATATCATCTTCTCGTCCACAATTTTTTTTTATTTTTTCCTTCAAGAATTTGTTTTCTTCTTCAACTAAATTTAACCTCTCGACAATAGGGTCCATCTTGATCTTGTGATCATCGATAACTTCCGCAACATGCAACTCCAATTCCATCTTCTCCTCCTCCATTTTTTCCAATTTTTTCTTTAACGAAATGTTTTCCTCTTCAACTAAATTTAACCTCTCCACAAGAGGGTCGGTTGGAATTTCCGGTTCAACTACCTCCTAGACATAATAAAACATCTATGCATGTCAGGTTGGTCGGCATAACTATCATAAGCACTAAAACAAATAGTTATAAATTAAAGATAATATACCACATCCGAATCGTAGACCGGACGAGGGCCCACGTGGGCGGATATCAAAACCATCGCACTATATAATAACAAGCAATAATAAACGTAAGAAAATTAGAAAAATATCTATCTAAAGCAATAATAAAAGTAAGAAAAGCATGGACATAACAAGAGGCTCACCACGGTGGTGCCGGTGACGAGATCGGCGGGGGCGATCGACGGCGGCGAAGACGGGGACGGGACGTGACGGACCTCTAAACCTAGACAAATCTCGGAGAAAATAGAGCTTCGAGAGGAGAAAAGCTTAACTAGTGTGGCTCGGGCATTCCACCGAACACGTTGTGTGCATAGGAGGTGAGCTAGAGCACCACTAACCCCTCTCCCCCTCGGCCAGAAAAAAAAACAGAGCAGTGAGCTCTGCTCTTGAGTGAGGGGGTTTATATAGGCAACTCACTGGTCCCGGTTGGTTCTACAAACCGGGGTTAAAGGGGTGCCTTTGGTCCCGGTTCATAAAACAAACCGGGACCAATAGTGGTGGGCCAGGAGCAAGAGCCATTGGTCCCGGTTTTTAGCTCCAACCGGGACCAATAGGTCCAGACGAACCGGGACCAATGGCCCACGTGGCCCGGCCGGCCCCCTGGGCTAACAAACCGGGTCCAGTACCCCCATTGGTCCCGGTTCTAGATTGAACCGGGGCTAATGGGCTGGACCAATGCCTTGTTTTCTACTAGTGATTGGAGAATGGGACTGTCCACTACATGTGCACCACAAATACAAAACTATTACGGTGGGGACAATGTCCATTAAAGTAAAGGTTCAGTGATCACTTCGTAAGAGGCGAGACTTTTTGCTCTATATATCGCCTGTTTGTTGGTAAGACTTAATCAACCTTACTAGTAAACATGTTTTATATAGATAAAAAGTTGAGCTTGTTATGTTTTCATTTGTTTTAGTTTTTGTTCTCCTTGCTGTACCAAGTGTTTATGTTTTGAAGCTTCACAATACTAATCACTGCTTTAAGTTTTCAGAAAGTCTTGCAGCCTTTTTGAACTTCGAAAAAATTTCAACAGTGAAGTTTTCAGAAAAATTCTAGAAAAATAAAAATAAAAATTTCCATGCTGGGAGTGACCCAGAGGTACCTGGGGCCGACCAGGGGGACCCACTAGTGGCCCAGGCAGCAAGCTGGCGCGACCTGCCCCCTGGCCGCGCCCACAGGGCGCCTGGGGCCCACAAGGCCCCCCTCCAGGTAAGTCTTCTTCCTCCCTCTCTCTTTCTCTCCAAAAACACGAGTTCTGCACTTGTTCTTGCGTTCTTGCTACTCTTGGAGGCGATTCTTCGATCTCTCTCTACAGCCTATCATTTGAGCTGAGATTTTGAACAAATACTCCCTGGTATGTAACTCCTCCACCCCTCTAATTAGATTTCTGATTGTCTTCATTTGTGAGCATTTTGTAGTTCTTGGTGCTGTATAGATGAGCTTGCATGCATGTGTAGAAATTTATTTTCCAAGTTTTGATGCAAGTTTCTACCTTAGGTAAGTGAGCTGAGTAGTTTGCCTTAACCCACTTTGTTTAAATTCTTGTTTTTGTAATTTGCCAAAAATTTCAGAAATGAGTTTGTTAGGAAGGGCAAAGGGGTGGCTTTAGAAGAAGAGGCCCACGCACTCCGATCGAGTTACTAGAGCCGCAGCTTCACCCTCGACTGCTAGGGTGAGCTACAATGAAGATCATGTGCCCCTAGAGTTGTTGGAAGACACAAGTCCAGCACGTGCTATGATGTTTCCATGTGATGAATTCCTTGAAGCTGCGGGAATCAAGGATGAGTTTTATAATCTTTGCGCTGATGCAGGTCTGACACGGCTCTTCACGTGCCGTGTTACTCAGTATCAAAAACTCACCTCTGGTTTCATTAACAGTTTTAGATATAACCCTGATACTGGTGCTATTGAGTTTAAAATTTACAATGATCTTATCACCATGACCTTCGGAAAGTTTTGTGAAATAATAGGTGTGCCAAACATTGGGCGGACGGCTAGGATGACCTCTCAGCCCTCCGAGCTGAAAACCGTCTTCAACTCTCTCTGCAGCATGGGTACGAGGGATATTCATCGGTCAAAAATCTCCAGCATCTTATTCCCTCACCTCAGGTATTTTGCATATTATGTTGCTAGAGGGGTGTTAGCTCGTGACAACACGAGCAACATTTCTGCGCCGGATATTGCTATCCTGGCAGCCGCCCTCTCAGGGAGGTTTGATTATAATCTGGGTGCTTTAATTGCTCGACGCCTTGCTATGAACGGTAACAGGGGAGATTTATTTGGTGGCGTTTATGCCACACTTATCTTAGAATATTTTAAAGGCGCCCCACACCCTGATGATAAGCCTTTTACTTATTTAAGTTTTGATCTTGCTGCTATGAAAAGGCATAAGTTTGTTACCATGACTTCTGAGCTTGATAATCTTTTTTAAATCTTGCGTTTCGGAACTACCGCGGAACGCGAGATCCGTCTACCTGCACCTCTTTTCTTTGATTTTTCTCGCAGGAACAGATGGTCCTTTGACGTTATCCAGTTTGATGAGTTCATGGCCCAGCATCAGTTTCATAACCCCATGGAGGGGGTTGTGCCTGACGAGGAGGAGCACGGTGAGTTACCACCTTTTCAGGGGGAGACCGTCACCCAGTTTGGTGAAGGGTCTTCCTCTGCTTGGAGTACGGACCCTTCCTCGTGGGAGGATCCGAGGAGTTCGGTGTACGCGCCGGAATCCTTCTACGACCCTTGGACTCACCAGCATTCCCCCGGAGCAGGAGGCTCCTGGGGGCAATAGCTACTACCAACTTAGGCCAAAAGCCTAAGCTTGGGGGAGTACGTGCCCCTCTCACTTTTCCATTGTATTATCCATTTTATTCGCTTTGATCTTTTCGAAGTTTTGCCCGTTCTTCTTTATTTCTTTCTTTGCAAAAACAACAAAAATATTTTCTCTTTTTTTTGCTTTCATTCAACTTTTGAAACAATCCAAAAAGATTTCCTTTCTCTCTTTAGTTTGCTTTGTTTTCAAAGTTCAGCTCGAGTTCATGATGGCATTTAATTATATTTCCTACGTTCGATCGTGCAAGTGAAAAGGCAGTAATGACGGAGATCGACTGAAGGGAAGCAACAAGGGAAAAACGGTATGAACTCTTCTTGTTTCTACTTTTGTACATATGCCTGTACTTATGATCTAGAGACCAGCTTGTAGCGACATAGTGCTATGTTTACAATGCTCTCCCAGTGGTTCATGCTTTCCTTGTGGCTAGTCTCGAATAGCTAGAGTATATAATGTGTTATTGAAATGATTTACATGCATTGCACTGTTCATAGTTTGGTATACTAAGGTGGTATTTCCCTTTGGAGAATTCTTGGATTGACTTGGCACATGTTTACACATGTTTAAGACTAAAAAGTCTGCTCTGCCTTGATGATCTTTGAGTTTCAGAATAGTTATATCACTTTCATGCCCGATTCAATGTTGCTTTGTCGCTCTGCATGATTATGGCCGTTATTGCTCTCTAGTTGGTCGCTCCCAGTCTTTTGCTAACCTCCACCTGTACTAAGCGGACTGACTGCTTGTGCATCCAAAATCCTTTAAACCAGTTATGCCATATGAGTCCACCATACCTTCCAATACATGGTATTTACTTGCCATTCCTAACGAATACTTTCGTGTACCATCTCAAAAAATTATTCAAAAGCATTTCTCTTTTGTGCCTCTGTTTTAGCTCATGAGGAAGTAGTAGTTAATTCATGATCTTTTTAAGTTGGAAAAGTTTCACCCCGGGATTGCATGTCTAATCTGCAAACCCCTAATACGAGAAGGAACTGGTATAGAGTGCGCCCGGCTCATAAAAGATAATACAACAAACAAACCCTCCTTCATGCTTTGTTCATGAGAAATCAGAAAACTTTGGCAGTGATAAACAAAGGAGATTAAGGGGATGTGATCATCCCCGTGCGGGAGCCGTTCCTCGAAACTTGTCCAGCTCAAGAAGTAATTGGGTTATCTACTAGCATTCGTTGACGAAATATGCACCTCTCAAATACTTTTTTACCTCTGTTTTCAAAACCAAGAGCTCTGGTACATGTTTAGTCTTTGTTTCCAACCATGGGTTTTCAACCTCGCCATCAAATTCCACGGTTCGAGAGTCTCCACCTTCTTTCTTCAAAGCACCAACTAGGAGAGCATAATTGTCATTCTGAGTGTAATGTGCATTGTCCCAAAGTATTACATTGTTTTCTGCATACTTGTGATATTATTTATTCTGAAATTATTAGCTCTAGTCTCCTTTAAAACTCTGGAGGAGTTTCTGCATTTATGTTTTGTTTCACACATGGAGGCTAGCGAGATACCACTCTAATATGCTCAAGCTATGTGCAATGTAATCTTGTCTTGATTTTCAGTAAGTATATTATTTACTCTTGGTTATTTGTGATTGGTCACTTGAAAGAAAGATTGCTCTGTGCATTGTCCTCATAGCATTGTTTCAATACTTGCTAGACTCTTTTCGTAGTACATGCTTATATACATCTAATGAAGCAAAAGAGTTTGTCAAAGTTTTCTTTGTCGCGTCCAGTTCGTTGAACTGAATTGCTTGAGGACAAGCAATATGCTAAGCTTGGGGGAGTTGATACGTCTCAAACGTATCTACTTTTCCAAACACTTTTGCTATTGTTTTGACCTCATTCTTGCATGATTTGAACTAAACTAACCCGGACTGACGTTGTTTTCAGCAGAGCTGCCTGTATGGTTTTATTGTGTGCAGGAAAACGGATTTTTAGGTGTCTCAGAAAATTCCACGAAAAATCACAAAAAATCCACGCACCCGAGGGAACCCTGTGCCAGAAGATGGGCCAGAGGGCAGCCAGGGAGGCTCCAGGCGCCCTGCCCAGGCGGTCCCACCCCTGGCCGCCGCGCCAGGCCGCCTGGGTGAGCCCCACCTCCCCTGGTGCCCTACTTTGACCCGTATTTAGTCCGTGACGAGAAAACCTGAGATCAGGAGTTGTTTTCCCAGTTTTCGTCGCGGAGCCGCCGCCACCCTCTGTTCTTCTTCGGGAGGGCTGATCTGGAGGCTGATTTGGCCTCCGGAGAGGGGAGATCGTCGCCATCGTCATCATCATCACCACTCCATCCTCCCTCCATGACTTCTCCTTCCATGTGTGAGTAATTCCCTGCTGTAGGCAAAGGGGATGGTAGGGATTGGATGAGTTACATCATGTAATAGTTTATCAAATCGTTGGGGGCATGTTGCCTATCATCTACTATGGTGGTTATCATCTTGGCTTCAACTTGTTACTCTTAATGCTTGTCACTTAGGGCCCGAGTGCCATGATTTCATATCTAAACCATATGTGTTTGCATGAATATATTTGTGTTCTTGATCCTATCTATGAGTTGTTTGCACCTATTACGGTCCGGAACCGGCGATCCCAAAAGTGACAGCTTGGGACACCAAAGGGGATGGTCCGTAGTTTGAGGATTACATGTATCCATTGAGTTTATTGCTTTGTTCCGGTGCTCTTTGACAGGAGCACCTTAATTTCCATAAGTTCCTTTTGGCCCCGTTCGTAGCGGGATGGTAGGACAAACGATGTTGTGCAAGTTCTTATTGCAAGCACGTACAATTACCTATGGGATACATGCCTAATGTTTGATAATTGCCTAGATGATCATTACTTTTCCGTGTGCCTTGCCCCAAGTTAGATTCATGATATATCTCATCCATGCAGCGCCCAACCATCCATCTCCCTAGCCTACAGTGTTTTAAATCTTGCTCGTTACTAGTTGCTACTTTTGCTATTTACTTTTGCTGTTTACTTTTACTATCACCACCATCACTATCATATCACCATTACCACTTATCTTTTGTTGCAAGTAAGTATATTTCAGGTGCGGTTGAATTGACAACTCAACTGTCAAAGCTTATAAATACTCTTTGGCTCCCCGTGTGTCGAATCAATAAATTGGGTTATTCTTACCCGCGAAGACTATCTCGATCCCTTATGGTTGAGGGTTATCAGACCGCAAGGTCCGTGCAGATATGGCGGTGAACCCAATCCCGCTGCTGAGCAACACCAACCTGGCCATTGCTGAAGCCAGCCGCTACATCCCACTGCATCTTCGAGAAGGTCTGCGACACACGGTGGAAGGTCTGCTTCACGAATCTGGTCTGCCACCCACAGAGGTTTCTGATCACCCTCTTGGAATCGGTATGTTTACTTTCACGAACTCTTTCGCCAGAGACACTGCCGTCAACACTACATTGCAGATAGATGAGGAAGATCTGGTAGTCTCCTTTGTTTGTCATAATGCGGCACTGAATATGAGATCTACCACTTATGGCCATGAAGTCTGGTTGCTCTATATTGGCTTCCTTGATGATTACCAAACTAAATTTTATTTGCAAAGATCAGTGGATGATTTTGGTAGATTGGTCTCTTGGAACAATCCTCACATGGATCGTCGTTTTGTGTTGATTAGAGTCAGGGTTATTCACTCGCGTTTGATTCAGAAAAGCAAAGTAGTCAGGCAGCTGGGTTGAGATAGAGAATGCTGGACTGTCCAAGTAAACATTCTTCGTGGAGTTGACTGGAATGCCCACATCCCAGAGGTACCACCTGCTACTGAGGAACCACCACCTGCTAATGGAAATCCTCACCCACTCTTTGGAGAAGGAATGACTGCGGAGCAATTGTACCAACAGCAAGTTCACAATTGGTTTGCTCAAAATGGTAATGGGAACAATGCCCCTTTTCAACCTCATGCGCACCAGCCAGCACAATGGGGTGCCTGGCCTCAGCCCTCAGCTCCTCAGGTACCTCCTGCCCTTGTTAATTTCCAAGCTTGGCTCGCTGCACAGGGGCTGCAGGTTCAGGATGGTGTTATACCTGAGAACAATCTTAGTGACAGCCTTGGCTCTGTCTGGGAGGATTCCAGCTCTGGAACGTACAGTCACAACTCTTCTGAAGAAGGGGAATTTAATGGGACAGTTTCCAAAATGTTTGTTCCCCCTCCTGCTCAGCACACAGTCAATGTTGATGTTGCCATTTCTGCGGACTCTCTGCAAATTAATCTATCTGTCCTGGGTGGTGATTTAATCAGGGTTTTACTGACTGAATTTGTGCCATGCAGCAACTTCACCAGATACCTTTCGCAGTCCATTATGAATGTGCTCCTCTCTTATGGCCCTTGGAGCTCTGGATACGGGTTACCTTCCCTTTCCCTCGCTCCAACACCTGCCACAGTCAGTTATGAGATCTCCCTGGACAATTCTTCAGTTCAAGTTCAGTTCCGCCCTAGAATCCGGGGCTCAAATCCCTCGGGTCATACTTCAGTTATCATCTCAGATGTCACCGATGCTCAGGACCTTGTTGGAGCAGTCTCCTATGCTCCCAATAATACCCAAGTTTTTGTTTCCAATACTATCATATCTCTGACAGATGAGCAAAACTCTAGGGATTTGCATGAGGTCAATTTGGAGTCCAATGATATTAACATTCAGACTGAAGATGTTGTTCTCACTGTCGATGATAGCACTAGCGGGGTGGTTGCCAGCAATGCTTCCCCTTCTGCTCAGTTGGCGCCAATTCCATTTTCAAACAATATGGCCCAGCATGCTCTCACCCTACCTTCTGTTTCTGGACCTGGGCTTGCTCCAGCACCACTTCCTCATACTGAGGAGATTGTTGGGCCGGATATTTCTGGCCCTAGACACTCCAGGGCCCAGACCCTATTTTCCACCACTGAAGTCAGACGCAGCAACCGTATCAACAAATATAATGGCTTCCGTGTGCCCCCACAATCTGATGCCCGTGTTCCTCGCTCCAAGACTCAGCCAAGGACAAGTCCTTCTGTCGGACAGAGCTCTTCCACTATAACTTCACAGGGTAACCATACTTATATTCCTCCACCCACTTCGGTCCTTACCCTGCAGGAGATTGGCATTCATCAGTGCGCGGTGCCACCTGAAGAACTGACTGAAAACGTCCTCCTCGCTGAACCTTCGGCTAATGCACCAAACCCAATGGAGGAATCTCTTGAAGCCGCTGCCGTTGAGGAGCATGTCTCCTCCTCTTCTTAAGTCCCGGATTTTTATTTATGTCACTTTTGCGTAACTGGAATGTACTTTGTTGGAACATCCATGGTTTGAACTCCGAAGCTAAACACTTGGCTTTATCCAATGCTATTTCCTCTAGTGGATGATCTATCGTGTGTCTGCAGGAAACTAAAAAGTCCATGATTAATCTTGCGTTTATTAAAACCTGCTGCCCTAGATCCTTCGATAAATTTGCTTTTGTGCCCTCTCGTGGCGCTTCGGGTGGTCTCCTTACTATTTGGAAAAGTTTGATGTTCACTGGCCAAGTCACAACTTCTGAAGATTTTGTCCTAGCTACACGATTCACTAGCACACAATCTGCTCAATCTTGGACTCGGTTGAATATCTATGGACCGTGTGGGGGCCAAGACAGAATCAATTTCACTGAGTGGCTCTACAATCTTAGCATTCCATCTGCAGAAGACTGGCTTCTTCTAGGGGATTTCAACTACATTCGCGCTCCAGATAACCGTAATAAACCGGGAGGCAATGTCAACGACATGTGCACTTTTAATGACATCATTCGTAAACAACACCTGATTGAATTACCCATCAAAGGCTGAGCATACACCTGGAGCAACATGCAACAAGACCCTCTGCTTGAGCAACTGGACTGGTTCTTCACATCTCTCCACTGGACTAATGTGTACCCTAACACCATGGTCAAACCGCTGGGAAAACCGGTCTCAGACCACATTCCTTGTGTGGTTAATATTGAGACAAACATTCCTCGCAGTAAGCTCTTTAGGTTTGAATCTTTCTGGCTCCTACACCCTGGCTTCATGGAAGTAGTGCAAGCATCTTGGGCCAAGCCAGTGCAATCAGATAATGCAGCCACTGTGCTTTGCCGCAAATTCAAAATGCTACGAAGGGAATTAAAGATGTGGAGTAAAAACATCTCCCGCCTGTCCGTGGCTATTATGAATTGCAATAAAACCTTGGCTGAGCTTGATGAACTTGAAAATAAAAGGCCGCTAGTGATCCAAGAGAGTAACTTTTCAAGAATTCTCAAGAAGCACCTGATCCGCCTACTTGATTACCAAAAGCAGTATTGGCGGAAAAGATGCACTGTTTGCTATGTGAAATTCGGAGATGAAAATACTAAAATTTTCCAGGCCATGGCTATGGAAAGCTAACGTAGGAACAATATTTCCACTCTCACCACCTCGGAAGGAACTTGTTTGGAAGACCACACAAGCAAAGAGGCGGTCCTATTCCAAGCATACAGAGACAGATTGGGTATGTCACATGACACAAATATGAAATTTGATCTTCAATCCATCGTTAAAAGAGTGCCTAACCTGGAGCATCTCACGGAGCCCTTCACTCATACCGAAATTGATGATGTTATCAAGGAAATGCCGGGAGATAGAGCACCGGGCCCCGATGGTTTTAGTGGTCTATTCCTCAAAGCATGCTGGCACATAGTTAAAACAGATTTTTATGCCCTTTGTAATCAATTTCATGGAGGCCAACTTGACATCACCAGCATCAATGATGGCCTAATCACTCTGATCCCCAAAGTCGGCTCACCTGAAACAGTCAATGACTATAGGCCCATCACGCTCCTCGACTACTGTCTGAAACTTATTACAAAAATCCTAGCAAATCGTCTACAAAAAGTGATCCTACAACTCATCCACAGAAACCAATACGGTTTTATCAAAGGGCGAACTATCCAAGATTGCTTGGCATGGGCTTTTCAATACATACATCAATGTCAAACGTCAAAGAAAGCAATTGTTCTGCTCAAACTTGACTTTGCCAAAGCTTTTGACACAATTGAACATGCCCCCATGTTGGAAATCATGAAAACAATGGGATTCAATGATAAATGGCTATCTTGGGTCAAATGCATTTTCTCTTCTGGAAAATCTTCGGTCCTCCTCAACGGCGTCCCTGGTAGACAATTTCATTGCCGACGAGGTGTCCGACAAGGTGACCCCTTCTCGCCACTCATTTTTGTGCTTGCCGCCGACCTTCTTCAAGCAGTAATCAATGATGCTTTCCGACAAGGGCTAATTGAACTCCCTTTCCCCTGCCCTGGACAAACCGACTATCCAGTGATTCAATATGCAGACGACACAATACTAGTCCTTCCAGCATGCACCGGACAAGCTACGATCATCAAGAACATCCTCTCAAACTATGCTTCCTCAATTGGACTACATATCAACTTTCATAAATCCACCATGATCCCCATTAATGTCAATACACAAGACTGCTCTACCTTGGTAGCCATCTTTGGATGTACAGTTGGCACCATGTCGTTCATTGATACGTCCAAAACATATCTATAATTTCTGCTTGCTCCATGCCCTTTTAGTGTGATATTGCTATGATATTTATACACTTCCATACACTTTTGATCATATTTGGACTAACCTATTAACCCAGTGCACCCCAGTGCCAGTTTTTGTTTTCTGCTGTTTTTGTATTTCAGGTTTTCCCATCACGTAAACTGCCAGAAAAATCCCGGAAAAATTATATAAAAAACCACTGTTCCGGAAGCTTCCTTGCGGCCAAAGTAGGGCCGGAGGGGGGCCACCAGGGCTCCAGGCGCCCTGGTGGCGCGGCCCCCCTCCTGGCCGCGCCGTGGGGGCGCCTGGGCCCCCCAGGTCTCCGCTGATGCCCCCCTTTGGCATATATTTACACCGCGTCCCGAAACCCTCGAGGACGGAACCCTTTTTCACGATCTCATCTCTGTTCCGCCGCCACCGCGCTTCCAAGATCGGGAGCACCAGGAGAACTCTTCCCGGCACCCTGCCGGAGGGGACGATCACCACCGGGAGCCTCTCCACCACCATGGACGCCTCCCGGATGAGTTGTGAGTAGTCTCCCTTGGACCATGGGTCCATGACCAGTAGCTATGTGATGTTCTCCTCCCCTCTTTGTGCTTCACTAATTAGACCTCGTGAGCTGCCCAACATGATCGAGGCACATATGTAATCCTTATGCTGTTGCTATGTTGAGTTTGCTGGGATCCGATGGATTGTGAGATTATGTTCAGATTGTGTGTGAGTAATATATTTGATTTACCTCTTTTATATTTATGTTCTTAAGTAATTCTTGCATGTTCTCCGTTGCTATTTATTGCTTTGGCCGAGTAGTAGGTAGTAACTCCAAGAGGGAACGTTATGCTTGATTGTGGGTTCATGCCCCTCGATGACTAGTTTGAGTGACAGAAACATGAGTCTAGGGGATGTGCTGTTGCCACAAGGGGGAAAACAACGGTGCTTGTACTCGCGGGTGCAAGGATTGTTTACTTTACGCAAAGTTCTTTTAATGCAGTTGTCTGTTGCTTTGAGTTTACACTATCGGTGGGACTCGCAACTTAATACCAGCGAGATGTTCTGGATAGATATCTCAAGGTGGATGATTAGTAGTAGATGCAGATGGATTTCGGTCTACTTGCCTTGGCGTATCGCCCATGCTTTGAACCTCAACCTTTCTTGCAGCATAGTTAGCATTGGTTTGCGCACATAATTCCGTCAATTGCCCAGCTGTAATTCGTTTACCTCACATAGTTGTTTTATCGTCTTTTGGGAGAGAGACATCACTAGTGAACATCATGGGACCCCGGTCCATATTACCATCACTGATCACATCCGCTATTTACTTTCTTCTTTTACTTACTAGTTGCAGCAATACCTATCACTATTATCTCTTGCATTTGATCCTTTGTAAACGACAAGGCCGGAGGGATTGACAACCTCTCTGTACTCGTTGGGAGCAAAGTTATTTGTATCTGTGTGCAGGTCCGGTTAATTGCTAAGTATCTGGCGCCATTAGCAGTTGACACCTTCTTGTTGAACCTTGGAGTATCAGGGGAATTCGATCCTTGGTATCTTTGCCAAGGGAAAACTACCGCTACACTGCATCTCAAACCTTCCACTTGGGGTAACCAACGAGGGGCATCCCCTTCTCCATCAACAATTATCAGTTCGTCTTTCGTTCCACTATATTTTTATCACTTCATGTGTTATGTGCTATGCTTGGAGCGTCTTGCTTTTAGTTTCCTTTTTAGTTTTCTTTAGCTTTGCTTGCTTTTCATAACGAGTTGGAACTCAGCTTTCTTTGTGTGGGAGAGAAACACGCTCCACTTCAACCTAGAACATAACATAGAATTTTCATGTCTATCTTTGTTGTGTGTGTTCTTGGTCTTTCAATAGCTACTATCATGTTCAGCTCTTAGTTTTCATGCTAATCTTTTTAAAGAGCTTTTGTTTAGTTGGTCGCTGGAACTCTCTTTAGTTATCATGCTTATCTTGTTAAGAGAGTTGGCTTCTGTTGCATTGGTTGATATGTCTATGATAAAATGCTATGTGCATAATGATGCTTAGTAGTTTATGTTTTCTTATGGTTAGTCTCAAATAGCTGGGGGGTTCCCAATGTGTTATTGGAGTACCAACATGATTTGTTTGCCTATGATGTGGTATGGTTTAGTGATATCTTCCTTCGAGAATTTATTTTGATTGACTTGGCGTATGCTCACGCATATTTAAGGCTGTAAAGAAAGTCTGTCAAGCCTTGATGATCTTTTATTTCTGAGTAGCGATATAACTTCCATGCCTGATTCAATGTTGCTTTGTCGCTCTGCATGATTATGACTGTCATTGCTCTTTTAGTTGGTCGCTCCCAGTCTTTTGCTAACCTCCACCTGTACTAAGCGGACTGACTGCTTGTGCATCCAAAATCCTTTAAACCAGTTATGCCATATGAGTCCACCATACCTTCCTATACATGGTATTTACCTACCATTCCTAACGAATACTTTCATGTACCATCTTGAAATTATTCAAAAAAGCATTTCTCTTTTGTGCCTCTGTTTTAGTTCATGAGGAAGTAGTAGTTATTTCATGATCTTTTTAAGTTGGACAAGCTTCACCTCGGGATTGCATGTCTAATGTGCAAACCCATAATACGAGAAGGAACTGGCATTGAGTGCGCCCGGCTCATTAAAAAATAATACAGACAAACAAACCCTCCTTCACGCTTTGTTCATGAGAAATCAGAAAACTTTGGCAGTGATAAACAAAGGAGATTAAGAGGATGTGATCGTCCTCATTCGGGAGCCGTTCCTCGAAACTTGTCCATCTCAAGAAGTGATTGAGTTATCTGCTAGCATTCGTTGACGAAACATGCATATCCAAAAAAATAATTATTACCTCTGTTTTTGAAACCAAGAGCTCTGGTACATGTTTTGTCTTTGTTTCCGACCACGGGTTTTCAACCTTGCCAACAAAAGCCACGGTTCGAGAGTCTCCACCTTCTTTGAAGCACCAACTATTGAGAGCATGATTGTCATTCTGAGTGTAATGTGCATTGTCCCAAAGTACCATTGTCTTTTGCATGATTATGATATCGTTTATTCTGAAATCATTGTATCTAGTTGTCACTTAAACCTTGGAGGTGCCCTTGCATTTATGTTTTGCTTCACTAAAGGGGGCAAGCGAGATATCACTTTGTCATATTTGCACACCATGCTCACTACAAATCTATTGAGTGTTTCAGTATCATATTGTAAAACTTTCAGTTCTTTGTGATTTTCTCATGAGGCAACTTAATTACTACAGATTCATTGTCTCAGTAGCACTTGTCATGTGACTGTGAAAAGTTCTTATATGGTTAATAGCATGTCACCACAGAAATTATGCTTGTTATCATTTACCTACTCGAGGACGATCAGGAATTAAGCTTGGGGATGTTGATACGTCCAAAATGTATCTATAATTTCTGCTTGCTCCATGCCCTTTTTGTGTGATATTGCTATGATATTTATACACTTCCATACACTTTTGATCATATTTGGACTAACCTATTAACCCAGTGCACCCCAGTGCCAGTTTCTGTTTTCTGCTGTTTTTGTATTTCAGGTTTTCCCATCACGTAAACTGCCAGAAAAATCCCGGAAAAATTATATAAAAAATCAGCGTTCCGGAAGCTTCCTTGCGGCCAAAGTAGGGCCGGAGGGGGGCCACCAGGGCTCCAGGCGCCCTAGTGGCGCGGCCCCCCTCCTGGCCGCGCCGGGGGGGCGCCTGGGCCCCCCAGGTCTCCGCTGATGCCCCCCTTTGGCATATATTTACACCGCGTCCCGAAACCCTCGAGGATGGAACCCTTTTTCGCGATCTCATCTCTGTTCCACCGTCGTCGCGCTTCTAAGATCGGGAGCACCAGGAGAACTCTTCCCGGCACCCTGCCGGAGGGGAGGATCACCACCGGGAGCCTCTCCACCACCATGGACGCCTCCGGGATGAGTTGTGAGTAGTCTCCCTTGGACCATGGGTCCATGACCAGTAGCTATGTGATGTTCTCCTCCCCTCTTTGTGCTTCACTAATTAGACCTCGTGAGCTGCCCTACATGATCGAGGCACATATGTAATCCTTATGCTGTTGCTATGTTGAGTTTGCTGGGATCCGATGGATTGTGAGATTATGTTCAGATTGTGTGTGAGTAATATATTTGATTTACCTCTTTTATATTTATGTTCTTAAGTAATTCTTGCATGTTCTCCGTTGCTATTTATTGCTTTGGCCGAGTAGTAGGTAGTAACTCCAAGAGGGAACGTTATGCTTGATTGTGGGTTCATGCCCCTCGATGACTAATTTGAGTGACAGAAACATGAGTCTAGGGGATGTGTTGTTGCCACAAGGGGGAAAACAACGGTGCTTGTACTCGCGGGTGCAAGGATTGTTTACTTTACGCAAAGTTCTTTTAATGCAGTTGTCTGTTGCTTTGAGTTTACACTATGTGTGGGACTCGCAACTTAATACCAGCGAGATGTTCTGGATAGATATCTCAAGGTGGATGATTAGTAGTAGATGCAGATGGATTTCGGTCTACTTGCCTTGGCGTACCGCCCATGCTTTGAACCTCAACCTTTCTTGTAGCATAGTTAGCATTGGTTTGCGCACATAATTCTGTCAATTGCCCAGCTGTAATTCGTTTACCTCACATAGCTGTTTTATCGTCTTTTGGGAGAGAGACATCACTACTGAACATCATGGGACCCCGGTCCATATTACCATCACTGATCACATCCGCTATTTATTTTCTGCTTTTACTTACTAGTTGCAGCAATACCTATCACTATTATCTCTTGCGTTTGATCCTTTGTAAACGACAAGGCCGGAGGGATTGACAACCTCTCTGTACTCGTTGGGAGCAAAGTTATTTGTATCTGTGTGCAGGTCTGGTTAATTGCTAAGTATATGGCGCCATTAGCAGTTGACACCTTCTTGTTGAACCTTGGAGTCTCTGGGGAATTCGATCCTTGGTATCTTTGCCAAGGGAAAACTACCGCTACACTGCATCTCAAACCTTCCACTTGGGGTAACCAACGAGGGGCGAGAAGCCATCATTCACCTACTTGGGCTTACCTGTAGGGACTTCCAGACCAACAATACAAGATTTCATGCCGCTAGTCTACAAAATAGAGAGATGCCTCACCTCCACCCTTTCCATGATGACATATGGGGGCAAACTCACATGGGTAAACTCTACTGTCACCTCCCTTCTCATCTTTGCCCTATGTACCCTGAAGTTCCCGCTAAAACTCATTGAGATGCTAGACAAAATAAGGAGGAGATGCCTTTGGACGAAAAAGATAGAACAAGGTGACAAATGCAATTCCTTGGCTGCCTGGGATATGGTATGTAAACCAAATATACATGGGGGCCTCGGAGTTATAAACCTAAAGGTTCAAAATGAAGCGTTGTTGATGAAGTTTCTTCACAAATTTTATAACAAGCATGACACGCCTTGGGTCCAAATGATTTGGGACACCTACTACAGAGACAAAATCCCGCACGCCGCTAAAGCAGTTGGGTCCTTTTGGTGGAGAGACATACTCAAATTAACACCAGTGTTCAGAGGGGTTTCTCAAGTCAGTGTGGTATGTGGCACGACCGCCCTGTTCTGGAAAGATCTTTGGCAAGATGACATACTGGAAGTAACTCATCCGCGAGCTTGCTCCTTTACGCTCAATGAAGACATATCGGTTAAAGATTTTCTCCAAGCTTCGACGCTAGCTGAAACGTTCCACCTCCCCCTCTCGCCCGAAGCACTGGAAGAGGTCCATGATCTCCAAGCAATAACAGCGCATGCGCAACTATTGGCTACAAACACTGATGTCTGGCATTATACCTGGGGGGAAAGCGGATTACAGGTCGCCCGATTACTACAAATTTTGCTTCAAGGACCTGCAGGCCCACCCAACCTTCCACTACCTTTGGAAATCAAAATGTGTGATCAAAGTTAAGTTCTTCGGCTGGCTATTACTACATGACAGACTCAATACTCGAAACATGCTGGCGAGACGTCACTACCACATCGGCGATGATCATAAATGTCTGCTTTGTGGGTTACCCATTGAAGAAACATTGGACCACGTGATCTTTACCTGTGCTTTTAGTCAACAATGCTGGGGCATGCTGCAAATATATTGGCCACCTTTCAACTGCAGACTACAGGTACTGCAAGAAGCTAAACAGACTTGGGACACCCCTCTTTTCTTCGAGATCTTCCCGTTAGCTTCATGGAGCCTATGGAAGGAAAGAAACAATAAGCATTTCAGAGGGGTACAACCCAGCATTCACATGTGGCTTAGACGGTTTAAAGAAGATTTCAGCCTGCTGCAACATAGGGTTAAGGAGGACCATAGGCCTCTGATTCATACTTTTGTTAACTCTCTCTAGACCCCAACACTTGGTTAATTTCCTTTTTTGTAACTGATACGTCCAAAATGTATCTATAATTTCTGCTTGCTCCATGCCCTTTTTGTGTGATATTGCTATGATATTTATGCACTTCCATACACTTTTGATCATATTTGGACTAACCTACTAATGGTTGCAAAAGTGCACAATGTTCTTGTTTTACACTTTATTGTGTAGGAATTACTTGGAAATTGACAAAAGCGCAAAAGGAGTCGTATTGGAGTAGGACTCTGACTTTCCTGAAATCTGTCTGAGAACGATTTTTAAAGATGGTCACGTTCCGGCCCGAAGACGGCGTCAAACAGAAAAAGTCTAGTTGCGAAAGTTGTGGGGAATTTCGAGGCGATGCTTCTGGATATAAAATTCGTCCAAATAGGAGTCCGGACGGCCGAGTAAAGCCCGTTTTACTGAGGCCCAAAATCTGATGACGGGAATCCGAGAGTCTATATAAAGAGAGGAAACCTAGGTCACCAAGGGCCACGAATTTTCCTCCTCCCGAGCCGCCGTCTTGGAGGGGAGGACCAGCACCATTGCAGCACCATCCACAAGGAAGAAGGGGGGCCAAGGAGCCGCTGCCCCCTAGGGCCGCCGCCGCCACCGCGCCACCAAGGGCCGCCGCCGCCGCCTCCGTGGCTGCCGCCGGCAATCTCCTCCTCGCGGGGCTGCACCTCTCCATCAACACCATCATCAATCTCCTCCTCACCATGTCCATGTGTGAGTAGTCTTTTCCGGGGCCGAGGGCTCGTACGTGTAGCTATGTGGTTATCTCTCGCTCCCATGATGTGATCTTCGTTGTGATCCTAGGCTATGTTAATCTAGGGTGATCCCATGATATTTCCCCTTCCTCTATGTATTGGATTGATGTACTCACTTGTCTTTATCTAGTATAATCCTCGAGACCAAGGTGACAGCGGTCTATTGGACATGGATTAGAAAAATATTTTCATGAGTGATTTCCTCTCTTGTGTGTTGATTGAAGATTGAGAGTCTCTTGGTGCTTGTCTTTGACTATCCTTTAGATATGTTGTGGTGATTGTGGGACTCTTTTTGGATGGCCGCGGTGACATTGGGAAATCATTAGATTGAGAACTACGAACTTTGAGGTGTGCTTTTGTAGCCCTACATAATTCTCGTCCTCTCTTGACCACGAAGGAATGACCTCCGGGTGCGTCTCCATTGCATGTTTTATGGGAAATATCATGTGATTCGATTATGTTAATGTTGTTGGGAGTAACCACTAGTGAAAGTATGATCCCTAGGCCTTGTTTCCACCATTGCAATACCATTTGTGCTCACGTTTACCACTTGCTTGCTTGTTGCACTTTTTATTACAGATTTATATTACTTTGTTTTGCCATCCATATCACTTGCCATTTAACATCTCTTCGCCGAACTAGTGCATCTATACAACTCCTAGTTGTATTAGGTGTGTTGGGGACACAAGAGACTTCTTGTATCTTAGTTGCAGGGTTGCTTGAGAGAGACCATCTTCAACCTCTACTTCCCTGAGTTCGATAAACCTTAGGTCATCCACTTCAGGGAAATTGTTGCTGTCCTACAAACCTCTGCGCTTGGAGGCCCAACATAGTCTACAAGAGTAGAAGCGTGTGTAGACATCAAGCTATTTCTGGCGCCGTTGCCGGGGAGGTGAGTGCTTGAAGGTATATCTTTAGATCTTGCAATTAAATCTTTTTGTTTCTTGTTTTTATTTCACTAGTTATGTTTATGGAAAACCGCAATCTTAGTTCGTTGCTTGTGGGAAGACGCCCCACACCTGTGGTGGTTGCTCCTCCCCCTACTGAAATTGTGCCCTATAAAATACCAGCTGGTATTATCGATTATGTTTTGGCTAATCGTTATGCAGGAGACAGACATCCCGGTGAACACTTGCTATATCAGTCACAATTATGTTCATTATTTAAGCTTGCAGGTGTATCAAGGGAGTTTGTCATGAGGAAATTGTTCGCCGTATCACTTATAGATAAAGCTTCAGATTGGTATAAGCTTCTCGATAACTCGCACTTGCTTGATTGGCAAGAGCTTATGTCTCTCTTTTATACTAAGTTTTATCCTCTTCATGAAATTCATCGAGACATGAACTATATCTATAACTTTAGGTCTCGTGACTGAGAAAGCATTGCTCAAGCTTGGGGGAGACTGAAAACGTTAATGCTAAAAAGTCCTAACCATGGGCTCTCCAAAGATGCTTATGTGGAGAGTAAGAGTACCTTTTTGCATGTGGATCATGGTAACAATGCTTTATGTGATGCTTATATTGTTGAGTTTATTCGTGATCCCACTGAAAATTATTATGAGAAGGGAACATATGCTTATAGATATTTCAAGAATATCAAGTTCCCTCTCTTTATGTTGAAGGTTTTGAAGCTGCACTTGTTTTGTCTTCCTATGCTTATTGCTTTGTCCTTCAATCAATTATTCTATTGCAATATTCCTATGCATAGGAAGCATGTTAGGCTTAAATGTATTTGGTATTTGCTTCTTGATGCTCTCTTTTGTTCTTCAACTCTTATTCCTACGAGAGCATCATTAAAGTCTTAAGCCTATCTTTATGGCTATAAAGAAAGAGCTCTAGGGAGACAACCCTTGTTATCTTTGCTTTCAGTTTGTTCTTTCAGTTTTTAGTGGTCTTGATGTTTGTTACTACAGTAGCATCATCATTGTATCTTTACTTTTCAGCTTTGTGCCAAGTGTAGCCTCTGATTGCAATAAAGTTCAAAAGTTGTGACGTGCTGTCCAGGAAACAGATTCTGTCCTTGGATAGAAAAAATCGTATAAAATCACCAGTTCATCTTTTTGGTCTGAATTTTTTAGACAGCGTGCTCTATATAATTGGCTTTCGGGCGTCTGTTCTGAGTTTTTTTATTAGAGTTGCAGAAGTGCCCCGAAAAAATCATTTACTACCTGCTGGTCTGTTTTTCACAGATTCTGTCCTGTTTTGCCTTTCCTTCATTTTGCAAACCTTGAGCTTGCTTTTTCTTTGCAAAAACCTTTTGGCAATCTTGAGAAACAGTGGACCTTCAAGAATATCAAATTATTTTATTATGGGTACTAACCTCGCTAATCAGATTATGATGAGTTATGTATGAAGGGAGTTTTCAAGTGTGCGAGGGAAGATGATAAAAAGATTCAGGAGTGTCAAACACTCAAGCTTGGGGATGCCCCCATGCACCCCCAAGAAATATTCAAGAAGACTCAAGCGTCTAAGCTTGGGGATGCCCCCGTGCATCCCCTTCTCCATCAACAGTTATCAATTCGTCTTTCGTTTCACTATATTTTTATCACTTCATGTGTTATGTGCTATGCTTGGAGCGTCTTGCTTTTAGTTTCCTTTTTAGTTTTCTTTAGCTTTGCTTGCTGTTCATAACGAGTTGGAACTCACCTTTCTTTGTGTGGGAGAGAAACACGCTCCACTTCAACCTAGAACATAACATAGAATTTTCATGTCTATCTTTGTTGTGTGTGTTCTTTGTCTTTCAATAGCTACTATCATGTTCAGCTCTTAGTTTTCATGCTTATCTTTTTAAAGAGCTTTTGTTTAGTTGGTCGCTGGAACTCTCTTTATTTATCATGCTTATCTTGTTAAGAGAGTTGGCTTCTGTTGCACTGGTTGATATGTCTATGATAAAAATGCTATGTGCATAATGGTGCTTAGTAGTTCATGTTTTCTTATGGTTAGTCTCAAATAGTTGGGGGGTTCTCAATGTGTTATTGGAGTACCAACATGATTTGTTTGCCTATGATGTGGTATGGTTTAGTGATATCTTCCTTCGAGAATTTATTTTGATTGACTTGGCGTATGCTCACGCATATTTAAGACTGTAAAGAAAGTCTATCAAGCCTTGATGATCTTTAATTTCCGAGTAGCGATATAACTTCCATGCCCGATTCAATGTTGCTTTGTCGCTCTGCATGATTATGACCGTCATTGCTCTCTTAGTTGGTCGCTCCCAGTCTTTTGCTAACCTTCGCCTGTACTAAGCGGACTGACTGCTTGTGCCTCCAAAATCCTTTAAACCAGTTATGCCATATGAGTCCACCATACCTTCCTATACATGGTATTTATTTGCCATTCCTAACGAAGACTTTCATGTACCATCTCGAAATTATTCAAAAAAAGCATTTCTCTTTTGTGCCTCTGTTTAGCCCATGAGGAAGTAGTAGTTAATTCATGATCTTTTTAAGTTGGACAAGCTTCACCCCGGGATTGCATGTCTAATGTGCAAACCCATAATACGAGAAGGAACTGGCATAGAGTGCGCCCGGCTCATTAAAATTATACAACAAACAAACCCTCCTTCACGCTTTGTTCATGAGAGATTAAGAGGATGTGATCGTCCTCATTCGGGAGCCGTTCCTCGAAACTTGTCCAGCTCGAGAAGTAATTGAGTTATCTGCTAGCATTCGTTGACGAAATATGCATCTCTAAAAAAATAATTTTTACATCTGTTTTAAAAACCAAGAGCTCTGGTACATGTTTAGTTTTTGTTTCCGACCACCGGTTTTCAACCTTGCCATGAAAAGCCACGGTTCGAGAGTCTCCACCTTCTTTCTTTAAAGCACCAACTATTGAGAGCATGATTGTCATTCTGAGTGTAATGTGCATTGTCCGAAAGTACCATTGTCTTTTGCATGATTATGATATCGTTTATTCTGAAATCATTGTATCTAGTCGTCACTTAAACTTTGGAGGTGCCCCTGCATTTATGTTTTGCTTCACTAAAGGGGGCAAGCGAGGTATCACTTTATCATATTTGCACACCATGCTCACTACAAATCTATTTGATGTTTCAGTATCATGTTGTAAAACTTTCAGTTCTTTGTGATTTTCTCATGAGGCAACTTAATTACTACAGATTCATTGTCTCAGTAAGCATTTGTCATGTGACTATGAAAAGTTCTTATATGGTTAATAGCATGTCACCACAGAAATTATGCTTGTTATCATTTACCTACTCGAGGACGAGTAGGAATTAAGCTTGGGGATATTGATACGTCCAAAACGTATCTATAGTTTCTGCTTGCTCCATGCCCTTTTTGTGTGATATTGCTATGATATTTATGCACTTCTATACATTTTTGATCATATTTGGACTAACCTACTAATGGTTGCAAAAGTGCACAATGTTCTTGTTTTACACTTTATTGTGTAGGAATTACTTGGAAATTGACAAAAGCGCAAAAGGAGTCGTATTGGAGTAGGACTCTGACTTTCCTGAAATCTGTCTGATAACGTTTTTTAAAGATGGTCACGTTCCGGCCCAAAGACGACGTCAAACGGAGAAAGTCTAGTTGCGAAAGTTGTGGGGAATTTCGAGGCGATGCTTCTGGATATAAAATTCGTCCAAATCGGATTCCAGACAGCCGAGTAAAGCCCGTTTTACTGAGGCCCAAAATCTGATGACGAGAATCCGAGAGTCTATATAAAGAGAGGAAACCTAGGTCACCAAGGGCCACGAATTTTCCTCCTCCCGAGCCGCCGTCTTGGACGGGAGGACCAGCACCATTGCAGCACCATCCACAAGGAAGAAGGGGGGTCAAGGAGCCGCTGCCCCTAGGGCCGCCGCCGCCGCCGCGCCACCAAGGGCCGCCGCCGCCGCCTCCGTGGCTGCCGTCGGCCATCTCCTCCTCGCGGGGCTGCACCTCTCCATCAACACCATCATCAACCTCTTCCTCACCATGTCCATGTGTGAGTAGTCTTCTCCGGGGCCGAGGGCTCGTACGTGTAGCTATGTGGTTATCTCTCTCTCCCATGATGTGATCTTCGTTGTGATCATAGGTTATATTAATCTAGGGTGATCCCATGATATTTCCCCTTCCTCTATGTATTGGATTGATGTACTCACTTGTCTTTATCTAGTATAATCCCCGAGACCAAGGTGACAGCGGTTTATTGGACATGGATTAGAAAAATATTTTCATGAGTGATTTCCTCTCTTGTGTGTTGATTGAAGATTGAGAGTCTCTTGGTGCTTGTCTTTGACTATCCTTTAGATATGTTGTGGTGATTGTGGGACTCTCTTTGGTTGGCCGCGGTGACATTGGGAAATCCTTAGATTGAGAACTACGAACTTTAAGGTGTGCTTTTGTAGCCCTACATAATTCTCGTCCTCTCTTGACCACGAAGGAATGACCTCCGGGTGCGTCTCCATTGCATGTTTTATGGAAAATATCATGTGATTCGATTATGTTAATGTTGTTGAAAGTTGCCACTAGTGAAAGTATGATCCCTAGGCCTTGTTTCCACCATTGCAATACCATTTGTGCTCACGTTTACCACTTGTTTGCTTGCTGCACTTTTTATTACAGATTTATATTACTTTGTTTTGCCATCCATATCACTTGCCATTTAACATCTCTTCACCGAACTAGTGCATCTATACAACTCCTGGTTGTATTAGGTGTGTTGGGGACACAAGCGACTTCTTGTATCTTAGTTGCAGGGTTGCTTGAGAGAGACCATCTTCAACCTCTACTTCCCTGAGTTCGATAAACCTTAGGTCATCCACTTGAGGGAAATTGTTGTTGTCCTACAAACCTCTGCGCTTGGAGGCCTAACATAGTCTACAAGAGTAGAAGCGTGTGTAGACATCAGTAACCCACCCCTCGTCCTAAAGGTGGCTGGAAGTTGATGTAAATATGTAACATTGTAAAGGTGTCCTTATATTAATGATATCACAGTAGGAGCCTCTCCTACTGTTTACACTGTCAAAAAAAGTGTTTTTTCACAATTAAGCACAACTTCTGCTTCTTCAACAGGTAATTTTTATCTTTTACAATTCGACTAGCTTATCCCATACCATGCAAGACGCTATGTCTTGAAGAGGATGGATTTTCAAGATCATGGAAGTATGGAAACAAAGATAATTCACTGGAGGACCCATCATAGTATGGATTTTGATGTAAATCTACACAATTTTGAAAGCGTATCCCATTTTGGTTGCCCGAATTGGAAAGCACTTTGCAAGATGTATGATTTTCATGAGGGTATGCTTGTCACCATGGATCTTGGTGATCCTGACATCGCCCAAGACAATATGGACATTTGGGTCCTTGTTGATACGCTTCCAATTCTACCGCTATGCGAGTTTCTCAAACATAGTTATTAAGTAATTTATATTATTTATTTCAGAATAGGTGACAACTTATTTCCATTGATAGCTTATTTTCATTATTCAAAGATTGTACAGAAGATGGTAGATAGAACCTACTACACCGATGGCTCAGAATTAAATTATCAGGAGAAAAATCATCTGATCTTATTTATTAATTATCTTGAGAATTACAATACCTATTACCAAACTCCTCCACATTATGGTCAATACGTGCCACTAGTGCACGTGTTGAACTACGGTAACATCCATGGAGATGTCGTGGTAAGATATTTTACTATTACGACATCCATGCATCTTTTGCATAAATTCTTCTAAAACTCAACTACATTGCTAACTACGAGGTTATTACTATGTTTTTCAATAGAAAATCCCAAAGGATTGTGTGCCCCATCTGATGTTTCAAAAAGGTTACCTTGATGTTTTGAACTTACGGCCAGGTCATCCTATGAATCATTCATGTTCATACCGGATTTGTAAAACCGATGAAGACATGACAATCAAAGATTGGAAAAAAATGTATGGTCAATCGTAGGTAGCTACTTGGAAGCAACATTGTGTGAAGCGCAAGAATTGGGGACAGGATAATCTCCATTCTCCATAATGGAGAGTTAGTGCCTATCTTGTTTTATGTTTTTTTACCAAAGAGAGGGTAGTAGGTCCTATGAGAGAGAAATAGGTCCTAGGTACAATGTGTTATTATGTGCTACAATGTGTTAGAGTTGATGATAATGATGAGGAGTTGTGATTATGACTAGTGACCAACTCACTTCATGATGTCTCATTGATGAAAATGACGATCATTAGGAGGTGTTATATGACAATGATGTATTATGACGATAAGTTGTTAATGATATGATGATAATGATGATATTTATTATATCATTGGGTGAAAGAACCATAGATTAGATTCAAGTGGATGTCCATCCACTTGAAACTAGTGCACGGTTGTTTCACCTAGTGATGTAATAACTCATTATGATGTAAAAATAATCTCTAAATTGCTACTATATGAAAACTTGTAGAAAGGTGTATGAATACGAAGTGAAATAAAAAAGAAATAGAATACAGAATAATAGTGGTAGCGCGGGCAATGAGAAGCGCTACTGATAATTACCAGTAGCGTCTTTTGCAAGAAGCGCTACTACTAAGTGGATATAGCAGTAGCATGGGTAAACCGACGCTGCTGCTAACCTTTACCTGTAACGCCGTAGCAGTAGCGTGGAAACATAGTTCGGTATCCATTCCACGTTGTTGTAAGGCTTGGTAGGGTGACACTGACATTTGATACATCATAATTCTATCAAGATCCGTTCGCATGCAATGGATTGTGCTTTGCATCCAAAACGGCACGTTGGTACAAACATGTTTTGTATTCGGATTATTATGCTTCAGTAGAGAGTAGCAAAAAGGCTCTGCGTAGCAACGGGTACAAATAAATAAATAAAATCTTAGCAAGCTAAAAACTAATTTATCACTCAAACAGTTTTGAAAGTAGCAGAGCAATTTTCTTTTGATTTGAGAAAGTAAACTTGGAAATCACTGAGCTGCCTTATAGTCAGAGATTTTAACACTAAGATGCCTCTTCTAAGCATTGATGGTAGCAAGTTTTTTTTAAACAGAGGCAAAAGTTTTGCCTCATCGATTAATAAAGAAGAAGAGAATTGCCTAGTTAATTAACAGAAAACCGTACGAAAACCAATACAGACGGGCCAAATACAAACTACTCACAAACCCTACAACCGCACAACCAGCCTATAATACTCGCCAAAAAACACAACATGCACAATGCCCGAGGCACCTCGCAACCCACAACAACAACCCAATCAAGCAACCAAAGACGTCTTAGCTTTGGCGCCACTCTTTCCTTTGCCCACCTTCTTTTGTTTGTCCCTTACTGGCGTCCTCGTCAGGAGGCAAGCAATCGACATGCCCAAACCAGGTGCCAACACAAGTGGCTCAATGGTCATGCCATTCACACGCATCATCTAAAACTACACACTCCATGACACCGAGAGGTAGGCTGCTTGATGCCTGACAAGGCTCCATGGGAGGCGGTGAGGACACCGGGTCCACCTCCAAAGCTTGGAGAGAGTCCATCTTGAGTTGCTCCATCGACAAAGGCGAAACAAGTTCCCCACACAACACCTACAGCTCGGGCATGGTCTGCAGCACCGGAGACACAACCTTGGCGGAGGCCTCACCCTCGAAGTCCAGCAACACATGGGGAATCGAATTAGACCCAACACGAGGCGAGAAGCTCAAAGCACGAGGGGAGAAGTAGCCATAGAGACCCACATCTTTGTCGCCCACGAAGTCAACAATCAGCTTTGGCAAATGAGGCCACAAAGGAGGGAGTTGCTCCTCAGCCGTTGCATGCGATAGCCTACCTAGAGCAACCTCTGCATGCTCCAGAAGGCTCCCAGCCCGCAGAAGCCATCCGTGCATCGAATCAACCACATCACACAGATGTTGAATTGCTTCCACCTTCTGTAAGGAAGCCATGCCTTGTAGCTCGGAGCATAGCAGCTCGGCTTCCGCAGCAAAGACACACTTAAGTGTTACCTCAACCGAGGCTGCAGAACCAGCAAAATAAGAAATAACCAACGCCCAGGAGTCACGTCGGATGGCCTTGGATGGAAGCGTGGCATCAGACTGGGCATAACATGAAGGTGGGTGAAGATGATGAATGGTGTCGAGACGGGACAATGACAAAGTTGTAGGGTTATCAAGCAAGGTCGGTAGACGCCAAGCGTTTCGACACTCATGGGCCTGATGGTTGTTCCTCAGGGTGGACATGGTCCGGTCCGGTCCAGTCCCTGACCGAGCCATCGTTTGGACCGGCTGGCGGCGGTCCGGACCGGACCGGACCGAGCAACCGAGCGGTCCTACTTTTAAGGACCGGACCGGCGATGGCAAAGCCCGGGCCAGACCGAATGGACCGAATGGACCGGCCAACCATGGGTGTTGATGTGCGCGCATGCAGCAGCGAGGTGGGCTACGTTTTAGATCAAGCACTAAATCAACGCATTAAGTGGAGGAAGTAAAGGAGAAAGAAGACACGCACGAACGCATTAAGTGGAGAGGATTCTGCGACGCACAACTGCCTGCGTATTCTCTGCCCTTCCTTTTTGTTGAGCTATAAAGTTTCTTTATTAAATCAACCTTCCCCAAAGGGGATTTCGTCCGAAACTACACCAAGGATAAAATTTGGGGGCATGTGCTGCCACAGCTTACACAAATTATTTGCCACCGCATACCTAACCAGTAGGTGGGCTGCACGACTTGCATCCCGTCGGACCCACGCAATCTTCCATTCCTCCCTGGACGCCATCTTGCTTTTTACCTCCTCTATGATCGGTCCCAGCAGAGAGAGGTCCTTTTCCTTGCTCCTTAGTTTGCCTACTATATCTTGGCAGTCCATCTCGATATGTAGTCTGGGGATATTGAGCTCTTCTGACAGCATCACTGCTTTCCGACACGCCTGCAGCTCCACAGTATCCGGGTCGTTGCATCGAGGCAAGAAATAACAGGCGCCACCAAGGTATGCACTGTCTTGGTTGCTGAAAATTATACCTGCACCTCCATTCTCTCCCGTCTTCGCCGTTGCACCGTCAGCATTGGCCTTCACCCAGCCCTCCACAGGTGGTGTCCAATTCTCGTCCACTGTTGGCTTGTTCTGCTTACTTTTACGCCCATGTATCGCCTACCATTCTCCCATCAGATAGACGACTCGTTTCACAATCGCCTCCGCTTGCTCCATTCTTTGTCCATCTCGCGCATTATTTCTTGCCAGCCAGAGCGCGTAAACACCCTGAACCATGACAGCGCGCTCATCATCCGAAGCCTCCGCGAACCACAACATCAGCCATCTCGACAACGCACTCTGGGAGCGAACTGACTCCGGCGGGATCGCCACCGGAACTCCCAACTCCGAGTGCATTATCTTCCAAAACATTACGGAGTGATAGCTGCCCCAAAACCTGTGGTAATTTGATTCTTCTCGCCCACATGCGATACAAAGAACACCCGTCTTAATGTTCCTTCTCTGGAGCTCCTGTCCCACTTCTAAACAATTCCTAATCAGACGCCACATGTGTGTTTTGACCTTCCCTGGTGCTACTGTATCCCACAGACTCATCCAGGATGTGTGGTCAGCTACCGAAGAAGAAGACTCCGGCCGACCCGATCGCTGCCGCTTCTGACTCATCCGCAGATGGTAGGCCGATCTAACGGAAAAGATCCCGTTCTTGGTATAGTTCCAGGCTTGGTAATCTTCCATCTCTGGTCCACCGACTGGGATTTGTATGGTCTCCTTCGCCTCGTCGGGGGAAAACATGGTCTGTACCAAGTCCTGGTTCCACGACACACCATCTGCCTCTAGTAGATCACACACTCTTGTGATTCCCGGGATATAGCTCTGGCCCAGTGGCTTTAGGCTACCCTTCCTGGGGATCCAATTATCATGATGCACCCTGATTTTCGCCCCATCTCCAATTCTCCATATGAGCCCGTCTAGCAGCAGGTCCCTTCCATACAAAATACTTCTGTATGTGTATGAACAGCCCCCCGGGCAAGTTGCATTTAGGATAGAGTTCTCAGGGTAATACCTCGCTTTTAGGACCCTGGCACACAGAGATGTTGGAACTTGCATTAGTCGCCATGCCTGCCTAGCAAGCATGGCTTGATTAAAAGCCTTGGGATCAGGAAAACCGAGTCCCCCTTCATGTTTTCTCGTACACATCTTATCCCAGGCAATCCAGTGCGCCTTCTTTTGACCATTTGCTTCACCCCACCAGAAGTTTGAAGAGATCGACGACAGGTTCCCGCACATTTTCTTTGTGAGTTGGAAGCAGCTCATGGCAAAAGTAGGTGTTGCTTGGAGACCAGACTTGACTAGCACCTCCCTCTCTATCTTTGATAATCCTTATCCTTTCCAGCCCGAAACTTTCCCTCTTGCACTCTCCTTGACAAACTTGAAGGTCCCATCTTTAGATCTCCCCACCACCATAGGGAGCCCCAGGTATCTCTCGCTTAGCGCCTCTTCTGCAATGTCCAGAGCTTGCTTCAGTTCATCCTTAGTGCATTCTGGTGTGCCCCTCCCAAAGAAAATCACAGATTTCTGTAGATTCACTTTTTGCCCCAAAGCAAGCTCATACTCCTGCAGAATAGCACGTAGAGACTCAAAATTTTCCTTAGAGCCTTCAACAAAAACTATGCTGTCATCCGCAAACAGAAGATGTGTCACTGTTGGCCCTCTGCTTCCAAAGGATAGCCCTTTGATCTTCCTCTCCTCCTGTGCTTTCTTGAGAAAAGCCGAAAACCCCTCGACACAAAACAGAAACAGATATGGGGAGAGGGGGTCTCCCTGTCTGAGGCCCCTGGATGGGTGAAAACGGTGAGAAAGGCCACCATTCAACTTAACAGAGAAAGTTGTTGTTCTAACACATCTCATAACCATCTCGGTCCAGTGACCAGAGAACCCAAATTTCAGCAACATTTTCTCAAGGAACTCCCACTCCACCCTATCATATGCCTTCATCATGTCCAGCTTGACCGCACACACTGGTTTCTTTCGTTTCCTCTTCCTGATCGCGTGTACACACTCATATGCAACCAGTACATTATCTGTTATTAGCCTCCCGGGCACAAAGGCAATCTGCTCCTCAGAAATCAAGAAAGGCAGTACCTCTTTAAGGCGGTTGGCCAGTGCCTTCGCCGCGATCTTATATAGCACATTACAGAAACTGACAGGACGAAACTACGTAAGCAACTCCGGTGAGTTTACTTTCGGAATCATCACTATAACCGTGTCATTAAACCCATTCGGAGGTGCTTTGCCCTCCAAGAATTCTCGTACTGCGCCACACACATCATCTTTGACCAACTCCCAATGTCGTTAGTAGAACATCGCCGGTAGGCCGTCCGGCCCCGGCGCCTTTGTTGGACTCATTTGGAAAAGGGTGGCCCTAATCTCCTCGTCAGTGAATGGCACCTCAAGCTTTGTATTCATCTCTTCGGAAACCACACTATCAATGTTTTGCAGGACTGTCTCTCCGTTACGTGAGCCCTCGGCAGCAAAAAGGTGAGCATAGAAATTCGCCGCCATCGTCCTCATCCCTTCATCGTCAGTACATCTAGTTCCATCCTCCCTCCTCAAGGCTTTACCAGTATTCTTCCTTTTGCGGTGCGAAGCTCTGTTTTGCAAATACTTCGTGTTCTGATCCCCCTCCGTCAACCAATCAACTCTTGATCTCTGTTTGTGGTAAATCTCTTCACGCTCATATAGCTCATGTAGTTGATCTTCAGTCTCCTTCACTTCCTGTCTGTACCCCGACCACGCCGCCCTTTCCTTTGCCTCCACTAACTGTCCCGAGCATCTCCAACAGGCGCGCTTAGCGCCGCGCCCAAAAAAACCATATACCGCGCGCGCAAAGTCTGTTTTGCCGCGGCGCGCAGTGCTGGCTCCAGCAGCAGCGCTATTTTGCAGCGCGCGCGTGCTGCTCCAGCGGTGCCCAAAAAATACAGTGCGCGCACACTTTTTTTTTCATACTTTTAAATTGCATTAAAATAAAAAGATACAAAGATAGATAGTTCTAAACATAGGTAAAACATAGATAGATAGTTCTAAAACATAGATAGATAGATATATAGTTCGAAAACATAAAAAAAAACTAATCGCTCCAGTCATCTCCATCATCATCGCCTTCGTTGTTGCTGTCGGAGGAGGTTGACAACCAGATGTCGAACCAGCGGTCATCTTCTGGGGCGAAGATCGTTCTCCCGCCAGCATCGCGGATGGCGCACTGCTGACACGCCAATTCCCTCCGACGACGCCTGTCCTCGTGGCGACGTTCCCAAAACTGATGCTCGGCGACGACGTCCTCCGGGTGGAGGCGGCGCCACTCCGCCATGCGCCGCTCGTCCTCCTGGGCGACGAGGAGGCGGTTCTGCGCCGCCGTGTGCTCCGCACGATCTCGTGCGGTGTGTAGACGAGGCGGCGGGGCGAGCTCCAACGCCTGCTCGAGCGTGCGGGCGTCGTCGAAGTTCATCTGACGACGCGGCTTGCCTAGGCGCCGCGTCGTACGCGCGGGCGGCCTCGTGCGCCGTCTCGTAGGTGCCGAGGGGAAGCCGGAGATCGCCGGAGCGTATCTCGGCGTAGAAGCCGCCGCCGTTCGGGCGCTCGCGGACGCCGCGGTAGCCCGACGAAGAACGGCGGCGCGGCGGCATGGTGGCGCGTCGGGGGCGGCGGCGGTGCTCCGGTGCGGCGGCGGTGCTCCGGCGCGGCGCTCGGGGTCGGCGGGCGCGAGAGAGAGGAAGAGAGAGGGAGAGAGAGCGGTGAAGCGAGGACGGGCGCGCGCGCGGCGTTTTATAGGCGCGCGGGGCGCGCCGCCGCAAAAAAGGCGCGCGAGAGGCCGCCGTTTCACGCGCGCGCGTTTTTCCCGCCGCCGCTGGAGCGCGTAATTTTTCCCCCGCGCGCGAAATCGCCAGTTTAGCGCGCGCGCGCCTTTTTGCGCGCCTGTTGGAGATGCTCTTAGATGCGCAATTTGCTTTCTAATGGAACCAAAAACCTTTCGGCTCCACTCCTACATCGTCTGCGTCGCCTCCTTCAATACCTTGCATGCCGCCTCCAGCTTCCCTCCCCCCCGCCGATTGGTTGCATGGGCCGCGCCCCATGCAGCGGCAACCATCTCCTCATACTCCGCGTGTCTGGCCCACACTGCCTCGTACATAAACGGTCGTTGTCCCTTTACCTGCATCCCGAACGGTGTCGTTGACGCTTTAATGATTAGTGCCTGATGATCTGACTCTTCCGTCACAAGTGCTGGACCTCGATCTCCGGAAAACGATGCGCGAAGTCTGCATTGCATGTTGCTCGGTCCAGTCTCACTTGTATATTCTCGTCAGCGTCTCGCTTGTTATCTCACGTGTACGGATATCCCGAGAAGCCGAGGTCAGCGAGCCCGCGGTCAGACAAGCATTCCTCAAACTATGCAATCTAGTTCAGACTTCTCGGGCTGCCACCTTGCTGCTCATGTTGTCGAAGGACCCCATTAAAGTCACGGGCGCAAAGCCATGGTAGGTTGTCTTGCTTCCTAAGGTAGCGTAGAACCTCCCAGGTTTTTGTTCTTTTATCCATGCAAGGTTCCCCATAGATTCCAGTGAATCTGAAAGGTATACCGCCGTCCACAATATGTGCATCAATGTAGTACTGGCACCACGGCTGAACCGTAACTTCAACATGATTCTTCCACCAGAGCGCAAGGCCACCACTCTTCCCTTTGCAGTACACCGTAACTCCATTGTCGAAACCCAAACTCCATCTTAACCTCTCCATCACTCCTGATCTTTTCTTCGTTTCTGATAAGAACACCACCGCTGGGTTGTATGTCCTAATCAGGTCCCGTAGTTCGCCCATTGCCGAGTCCAACCCCAATCCTCGGCAGTTCCAGGCTAAGGTGATCATTGTTCTCGGTGGCCATGCTCCCTGGCAGGGTCCGCCACTGCATCATCATGTTAAGTGATACGGTCAAAGACAGAAGCAGTCTTCTGCCTAGTATCGCGAATAAAGTTGTCATGGGTCTCCTTCGGCTCTCCCCCTTCCTTTGCTACCCACATCTGCCTGGGCCTCCTCTTCCTTGAGTTGGGAGTGGTTTCTGGGCTAGTATCTCTCTTCCTATACTCCCCATGATCATGCCGATGCCTTCTAACATAGTATCCTCGTTTTCTCTCCACAGGGTAATGTGGTTTATACTCATATCTACATTTGCACTCCTGGGTACATAGTTTCTGTCATTTTGTGACCTCCTCTCATACTGCACACGCTCGTACTCCCTCTGTTTCTGTTGCATTCTGAGTTGCTCTCTCAGGTCCCTCTCCTTCTTCCTTTCAATCTCATGTCTGAGATCCCTTTCTTCAGGCCACTCGCCTTGGTATCGATCTTCCTTTGGGCTGTTTACTTCCTCTCTGTCCATCTTTTGCTTCCCACCAGTGCGGGAGCTCTCTGGTCTATCAAACTCTGCAGTCAGGTTGCGCTTTGTTTGTATATCTTTCCCCCGCGCATAGGCCTCCTCTCGGGCATTCCCTTCAGACTAGGAGCTCATGAAACTTCCGCTACTCTTTGCTTTCCCTCCCTTCGTCTCGGTTTTAGAGCTAGTGCTCCTCCCCGGCGAAGCTCTCAGCCATCCCCCCCATTGTATTGACTTATCAACTGGGGGGTTACAGTGCCCTTCCACATGCGCTAGCCTCCCACACTCGAAGCAGAAGTCTCCGGGGATGCCTTAAGGAAGAAACCCCGAACCAGAGGCTCAAAGATGGAGATTCGAGCCCTAACTCTCAGCTGGTTCCCCCTTGCCATACCATCTTTATCCACATCGACCTTGATGACCTTACCTAGCCAATTGCCCAGCGCTTTGCCAAACACATCAGTTCTCTTCCCTGGTGGTAGATCTGTCACTCTCACCCACACATCCACGTTGTCAAAAATCATCTCTGGTGGTCTTATGTTGCTCTCGTAGTCCTTTAGGACCAGCACATTAAAATCAAACTGCCATGGTCCATTTGCCATTGTATGTCTCCAATCTCCTTCGCGGCCAAAGTGAACTGCGAAGATGTTGTCACCCATGTCCCGGAATCTTGCCTCGTGGTGAAGACCCCATGCCCTCTGCATAGTTCTCTCCAGGACGGTTTTTTTAAAAGGGCGTGGCGAGAACACCTTCCCCACCGCCGACCACTTAGCGTTCTTGGCCAAGATCTGTTCTGATTCCTCGAAGACAAAGCCCTCTGCTTCCTTGTCCAACAGCGCCATTCCTCCCAGTCGTGCCGAGAGGCTCGCAGTTGGATCCGCTGTCTTGCATGTAATGGGAGACTCGGCCGAATCCCCACTGAACTTTTTACCCGAGGTCGCTGTCACCATCGGGGGAACCTTTGATGCCGGAGTCCCTGCAGTTATCTCTTTTATCTTCCCCGCCATAGCTCCACGCCGTGGAGGAGAGGATTCCACACTGGTCTGCGTCGAGGGGGGCGCAGTCGCCGCCTCAACACCACCGTAGACACACCACCCCCGCCGCCGAAACCCTAACCCTAGCGATGGGAGGAGATCGCCAAGCAATCGCCTCGACAGTCGCCCCTTAGCGTTTCGCTACGTGGTGGACCCAGGGTCGCCCTTCCTTTTATTCAGCTCATAACAAATGATCACCCACGATCCGATATAACCGTGCCATCCCACAGACACATGGTGGTCAATCTCTACGTGGTTAAACACTACTGCCTATTCAGCCGCAACACGGCCTAGCTGAATCTTTGACGAAACTGACGAACTGAAAAAACCAAGTGACAAGTTCAGTACGACAGAGTTTAAATCAACACTACGTGCGCGGGTGAATTGACGTAGTGGACGACGTGCGCGAATGCCGACGTGCACAAGAAATTAACTGATAGCTGAAACTTTGACGAAACTGATGAACTGAATTCTCTGAACGTGATAAAACTGAATTTTCTGAACTGACAGTCTTCGCTCTCATGGAGAAAAAACGCAGGGACGCCTCGAACAGCAGCGGCGGCGTCACCTTCAGAGCATTCGGGATCGTAACCAGTTCTTCCTGGTGGCACCAGCGAGGCATTCGCCTACCTGGGTAGCTGGTGGCCGCCTGACCGGTGTGCATGTTGTGCTGAAATAACGCGCCATGCAACGTGTGCATGTCCGTGTCTTATCTTTTCTTCAGGTGAGTTAGATGAGGCCGTTGTGGGATGTCGTGGGATAGCGCGATTTCAGCTCGTGGACGTCGGATGGCACGGCCACAATTCCCGTTCCTACCTATTCTTTCGTTCCTTTGAGTAGAGGCGATTGTCGAGACTCGAGAACTCCAGATCGGCGGCAGTGCACGCACGACAACAATGGCAAGCGGCCGCAAGAGGCTACGGCGCATGGGGTGAAGAGGAAGGATGAACAGAGGTAGCTCAAGGACACGGTGGTTCACCCGGGGGCTGCCGATAGCCGCGACGACAAGGAACGGCGCCGGCGGTGACTGCGTCTTCTCGGTCCGACCGAGCAGCTCGGTTAAAGACCGGACCAGACCGAGATTTTTTCGGGCCGAAAATGCCAGCTCGGACCGACCAGTTTTTCCGCCGGTCCTGGATCGTACGGTCCGGTCCTTAACGGGCCACGAGCGGCCCGTTCCGTCCAGCCTTAGTTGTTCCTCAAGCAACGAGAGCACCGAAAGGGATCCCTGCACTCCACCGCACGATGTTCAGTAACAAGGCACCTGCAGCATCGACCATGCAGCCACACGGGGATGGGCCGAGGGGATGAAGCCGAAGCTGGAGACGACAGACGATGCAGACCATGCCATGGCCGCACTTCCTGCCAACCCTCGCAGGTAGCCGCCTCACGCTCAGCACTCACCCTGTCGGAGCACTTGGTAGCCAGGGGCGTTTGTAAGGCCAGCTCTATGCCATCCTCATCTTCGTCGTCGTCGAGGGAGCTCCACGAAGACCGCACCGTGTCCGTAGCCAAAGCATAAGAAGCACCCAAGGCAGACAGCGACTTTCCAGCCTGCAGGTCGGAAGAGGGCCGAGAGACATGACTACTGTCTCTAGCAAAAACGTCGGGCGGTGCAGTAGGTTTTGGCGTCGTGTGGACCAGATTGCCGGCGACTCAGGTTTGTACGGAACCTCGTGCCAGCCCAGCCGTCCCTGCATGGTCGGGTCAGCCTCCCGTGACAAGGTCGCACGTAGATGGCACCGGTAGAGGGGCGGGGGCGACGCCGACAGCAGGAGGAGCCAGAGTGGCCGGGGCGGCTTCCACCGGCGGAGCAACAGAAGGGAGAACCGGGCCCGAAGTTTGCCGCGAATCGGCCACCCGAGAAGTGACCTACGGGGGAGGAGGCGTTAGAGCCTGGCCGCTAGACGCGGAGCGAACGGAGGTCGAGGCGGAGCAGCAATAACCAGACCAGGCCGATGCACCGAAGGACTGACGAGGAAGAAGCGGGCGGCGGCACCGCACGCCCACCCACGAGTGCGAATGGGAGACGCCCATCTCCTCACATGAGGCACGAAGCAAAGCAGGGGCACCCACGAGTGCGGACGGGGCAGATCTGGCGGTGCTACGGGCGGACGCTCAATCGACGCAAGCTCGACTGATTGGTGCACACACCAATAATGATGGTAGCAGTTGCTTGCAAGGTGAGAAAGCTTAACTTTAAGATGAGCAGCTGACTGATGGCCAGGTTTGAATTTTCAAATGTTTATCAAATGATAGAAAAGTCCAGTTTCAAATGTTGTCATCTGCAGTAGAGCAATGGAGTTTTGCAGCAAAAACAATGCAACTACTTAATCATGGAAGGGAAAAAAAGGTAAAAGTAATACAAACAGAGTTCTACAGAGAACTGCTAATGTCGCTGGCAAATACAATGGAGCAAAAAAGTGTCACTAGTTACGCAAATGAATTGTCGTATTCATTAATTAAGGAGAAGAGAGTTATCGAGTTAATTAACATAAATAAGGCGATAATCATCATAAACGGATGAGGGACATTCACGCAGCTTAACATAGAGGGCCACCCCAAGATTGCACGGAATCATCGTCATCACTGACTGCAACCAGATTAACCAAGTTGATAAATATATGTTGATCCTAAACTGACTGTATACAGTATTTATTAGAACAAAGTTAAAGAAGCTACCACACTTGTTCTAGAAAGCTAGAAGTTCCCACATTAATTGGATATTTGAAAAACAAAGGGGCAGATCTACACAGCTTATTATGGTCTTGCACATGCCCTCATACAGTCATACGCATGCAGCTCTTCTCCTATTTAGTTTCTGTAGCCACCGCAACCGCTTAGGCTACTTTCAATGCATTAGTGCTTACATAAGGTGCTAAGCACATTAAAAACTTTAGTAACTAAAGCCCCAATGCATAGGTGCTTAACTTGTTGGTGCTAAGCATCCATCATTTAATGATTTTGCAACTAAAGTTTTTCATGCATTGGTTGGATTCTTCTCTTTAAGAACATGGTTAATAATACAGCCAACATTCGGCTATAAGGACTTGCCATGTCATCTATAGCCAACCTTGTAGCCATTATGTACAATAGTAAATTTTATATGTGTACTACTTCATTAGTAGTTGGCCCACCTTACAACCTCACAAAGCATCTTGGGTCTCGTGCTAGAGCTGGCTACTAACCAAGAGCCCGCTTCTTTTCTCTCTCCTCCTCTCTCTCCTCCAACTCATCCAAAGTATAATATTTAATGGCTTACAGCCCGCCCACGTCATCCTATTGTACTTGCTCTAAATATTTTGCCTAGGTTCTTACGCTTGGCATTGTTTCTTCCTGAGGTCACCATACTCATCTCTCTCATCTTAATTACCTTGTCACATCAGACTTTTTGCCTACATGGCAGCCTTAGCACCTGTATAAGGTGAAGCATTGGGAGGGGCCTTAGGCCCGACGCTACGTCGTCCACAGCGCCCGAGCGCTTTCGCCGATGCCTGCTGTCGGTGCTGGGTCTCTTCACAAATTGTAGCTGCAGCTACGTCACACCATAGCCAGCAGCCTACCACGTCTCGTGGCTTATGTTGCTGATGTTGTGCCTCTTCACAGCCTGTATCACTTAAGTCAAGAGAGGAGCACGTGGTGATGGTGTTCCCAATCGTAGTCCCGTCCTGCATATGCGTCGGAGGCGACGACCTTTGCCGCGCTTCCTCAAGACAAGATCGACTACCACCAATATTCTTGTGGAAACTGGTTGAAAATCACATCCCCTGGCCGGGCTGTAAGCCCAGCAAGACTTTGTGGAGCTGCGGTGAGATCCATCTTTAATTGCCTCGGGCTCAAGATTGTGCCAACGCTGTTAGGGCATTCTTAATCCATCTTTAATTGCCTTTGATCCATCTTTTGCTGCTAGGAAATTTCACTCATGCTGATACAAAATTTCTGGTACGAAATTGTTCTCCCTGTCCCTGGGCAAACGTCGGGCCGGGCCGGGTTTCGGGCCAGGCTTATAAAAGCCCGACCTTCATTTCTCTAGCCCGAGCCCAGCCCGAAGCACGAAATACTCCCTTTTTTCAAGCCCGAAGCCCCGAAGCCCGGCCCGAATGCTGTTCTTTTAGTGTGTACACGTGTAAGCCCAGCCCAAAGCCCGAAAACACGGCCCGAAATACAGAAAAATAGAAGCCCGAGCCCGGCCCGAACTATCTTTCTGACTGCAAAACAAAGCCCGAGCCCGGCCCGAATGTCAAGCCCGACCCGGCCTGAAAAACCCGGGGCGGGTCGCCGGGCCGGGCTGCCCATGCCTATATATGATTCCTTTCTGATGCCAGACAGAGTAAAGTAATATTGTCAGCTCAACTCCATGGAATTCCTTGGAACTTTCTCAGTTTGGACTACTTTTAATGACGTATATGCTTGTCTACGGAAAAATGTGAACTGCACCTTACTTTTAATGACGTATGCCTGCCGAGGTTAAAAAAAAATGAGACCAACCCAAGGGCTAACCCTCGTTGGTTTTTTTTTTATAGAAGAAACTCCGTGAACACCCGTGTCAAGTCCAGGACTTGAACTCGGGTGGGCTGGCAGCTACCCCAGCTGCCCAGCCAACAGGTCGACGATATGCCTGCTGAGGTTAACATCAAGAAAGCTTATTGTGTGCCCGTCAATATTTCCCTTTGGAATTGTAGTTGCATAGTATGCAATGTCTAGAATTGCACTACATCATGTTAAACAATGTACAACAAGCCAGTAATAAAGTATTCTTGTAGGATGCATGTGAGAATGCATATTCAGAATTTTGGGTGCACTTGTGATTTGATTTCACTAGCACTATACCCGTGTGTTGCAAAAGGGGAAATCTTTCTTTTTTGCGAGTAGTGACGGTAGAGATAATTGATGTGCACCAAAAACGGTCTCCGCAACGGTGGCGACAGAGTGATGAGCTACAGTCTTCTTGAAGGGCATGTTTAGCCCGAGAGATTTTGATCGTGGTTGGATTGGTCTGTGTGGCAGCAACTACCCAACTCGTGCATTTTTTTCTTCCGGTCCGCCTCTGTGTCTTGGTTGTTGGTTCCTCCTCATTTGGTTACTGTGCTGCGACCATTGGGGAAGGGTGATTCGACCACTCTCTCCTACGACGGCGTAATCTAATGGATAACTAATTAGAAGGCATAAATCTCGTTTCCTTTGCATATAATCAATGCATAACCAGACATGAGTGTCCCTTCCTTATCAGGATTTATTCTCTTTGATTATTTAAGCGCTCATGTGCCCACAATTTCTTAGTTAGAGCCAAACCAGCATATTCTCTTTTATTGGCATATGCCCACAATTTTTTCAATTATAGCCAACCAAACATATTCTCTTTTATTGGCACGTGCAAGCTACCACCAACAATAATTTATGGAGTCCCTCGCTCTGCTCATGATTCTCGAGACAACTTTCTTATTTTCTGACAACCTCCTTCATTTTTGGACAACCAAAGGACATATAAAAACTGGTGTGATTTAGTATAAAGCTTCAAGGTGGGACTATTCCTATCATAATTGAACCTAGGTGAGTTGATTTTGTCCATCGGGACAATAGGGAAGGTCAATACTACAATCCCCTCACGGGCTAAATTTTTTGATGCACATCAGTCCAACCGAAAAAATGAGTGGTAGGCCCTATTCGGCCAACCCGGCGGACAAACGAAAAAAATAGGAACTACGTGCGGAAACGGACTAACAAAGTCTATACGTATACTTTTCTTTTTCTTGGGACAACTGTGTGGGAACTACTATATGCGTCAAATAGTATGTGGGACGCACAACAGTTCGCATCTTGGCCAGCCCACTGGAAGGTGCCGAGAACGACATTTGTTTGTAAGGCGCGAGCAAAAATATAAAAAACCAACATGTTGAATGATCAAACTCACAACCTCAAAGACCCGACCACATGTTGCTAGCCAATATAACAAACGCGTACTACTAAACAACGGAGAGCGTGAATAGTTAAAAACATACTGCAATTTCAGATTCAAAGCATTTTCCTGATATGACGTTGAATATTCATGGACCATGAACAATTTGATGAATTACAAATAGTTTTTTTGAAAATTTGGTACATTTTGGGAAGCAACACGATTTTTTTTCAACTGGATACTTTTTTGAAATTCACAAATCTTTTTGAAAACATGAAGTTTTTCTCAAAATTACAAACATTATTTTAATTTAAGAACAATTTGTTAAAAGGGAACAAATTTTGAGCATTCAGAGGAATTTGAGAAAATGTGTTTCTAAATTGCAATCATTATTTTGAATTTATGAACATATCACTAAAACAAGAATATTTTTCAAATTTATAAAATTCTTCAAAATGCATTTTTATAAATCACAAAAAAATTGGAAAACGCAAATTATTTTTTAAAAACATAAGAAAATATTTTTATTTTAAAAAATGGAACAAGAAAAAATAATTAAAGTTCCAAACATTTTTAGAAACAGGGACACAATTTTTTTTAAAAAAAATTTAAACAAAGATTGAAATTCTGAACTATTTGAATATTTTAAAATACCGAAAAAATGAAAAATAAAAATAACTTCAAAGAGAACAGAATAAGGAAAAACAAATAGAAACTGAACACAGAACAAACGACCTTTGCGAAGCTCCTAGAATTTGACGCACGATACGGCAAATACTGTTTTCCCAGCTGCATGGGCAGGTAACTAAGTGGGCTGGCTTCATTGTGCCACAGTCCGCTCAACCAATGTACAAAATTCTGGAAAAACCGTTTTTTGTTTACTAGAAGATGGACACACAAAAATTTAATACGAGACATATTCTCTCTCTCTCTCTCTCTCTCTCTCTCTCTCTCTCTCTCGACACACACACACTTTAAATGAAATTTTGAAAAATGTTAAACATGCATTTAAAAAAATATGCATAATATTTGAAAATGTTTATACAATATAAAAAATTTGGGTAATTCAAAAAAAATGTACTTTGCATTTGAAAGAAATGTTCATGGGTTTAAAAAATGTTCGTCAATTCCAAGAAAATATATGTTACATTTAGTTCAACTTTCGAACTTCGGGTGCCCTTCGTGGATAAAACCACGCGCCCGGTCTTTCGTCCGGCCTTCAGCTAACAACCCAGGCATCTACTACTGCAACACACAGTTTTGCCTATAACATTTGCATATTACCTCGGATGAACATGATCTAATTAAAAAAAATTGTCCGTCTCAATGATATGAAGACTTTTCAATTTGAAAGCTTTTTCATTTAAGGCTTTGTTAAATGGTTTTTCCATGCCAATATCTAGTGTCAACATATATCTCACACATGGGGAAACGTCGCAGAGATTGTGGGAGACATGTCCCCTTATCAAACTCGTCGTTTAGGCGTCCACCGGTGCTATAAAAAGAGGGGAGCGCCTCATGGGGCTTCTTCCCCATTTCACATATTTCACCCTGTGCCTCTTCATCCTCTTCCACAAATCCGCCATTCGTCATGAGTTGTCTTCTCTCAACCCCAATTTTTATCCTTTTCCAACAACTCATTCAGATCTTCTTATGGCTCATGGAGATGGGAGCTGCAGCCTTGGTGGCAGTGGTGGGCGGAGCGGAGGTGGCCGAAGCTCCGCCTCCGGTAAGGTCAAGAAAAAGCCGACAATGAATTCCACTACTGGGATATGGTTTCCCTCCACCATGTGCGACCAAAAACTGAAGGTTCTCGTCATGGACGACTTATTGCCTCAGAACGAGGTGTTGCCATGATCGACGGCGAGGAAGAAAGAACCAAACTATCATCTTCTGAAGAACCAAACTATCGTCTTCTGTTGACAGTTTTTGCCAAGAACACATTACAAAAAGTAGTAAACCATGTCTATACAAAATCATGGTTTTCAATAATTATGTTTCTGCAACACTTTTATGTTGGTTATTCCAAATCATAGTTCACAAAATATGTCATAGCTAGCCGCGCAAACACGCGGGTCACACTGCTAGTTCTCAGTTAACTCTAGTGACATCTCCTAAGTCCTGTATGGGGACGTAAGAATTATGACAGATGCTTCATTGTTGGTAAAACATCATACCATTGCTTCACGCAGGGAAAGATGGAATTCCAGAGAAAAAGGGAACACGAGAGAAGAAGAAGAATACAAAATATGTAATTCTAGACTAGTATTATAGTGTCTCGAAACATGGAGTTTGCTCAAATGCTTCCTCATGGGCAGTCAAATCAAAATAATAGTCAGAAAAAAATATCTGGCATTAATCATTGACAAATTGTTTACATACTTCAAAAAATTCGTCGGAAAATACATTCCTAGATGCTCCAGACAAAAATAATGCTCAAAAAACTATTTTTGAAAGCATTTTAGATCATTTATTTTGTTTTTGCCAGAACATTAGGAATGCTTTTTCTTCACAACAATTTGAACCCCCTATTCGCCTTTGGTGCTGGTCCGTATTGGCCTACTGTAGTGCCAACCATGTGGTCGGCGCCATCCTGCAACAGTATTTCTCCTTCGGACCTGACCGTGGTAGCACCAGCTTGGCTCTAGAATTGTAGATTTCGTTGGCCACCATTGGGTCATCGTGAGTATTCCTCTGTCCATATCCGACAGTTGCCACTGGTGGCTCGGTCTAGCATGGTTGCGGGATGCAACCGTGAGGCCCCATTGTGTAGTTCGTCGGCTCTCAGTCCGACAAGTTTGTCTTCGACAGTGAGGCGCAATATATGGAAGTTGGCTTGAGGTAGAGGGTATGGTTGTGTACTTACGCCAACAGGATTTCTTTCCAACACATGTACTTGTTGGGATCGCGGAAAAGTGGTGACTACAACACATGATTGACTTTGATAAGGTGAATCTTCTTGACTAACCGGTCTTGAGCTCTAGGGTAAAAATCCTAGGTCTGACCAGAATTGGTTATGCCCGGTAACAACGACGTTTTTGCATCATTACCTTGTTGAAAGCATTGTTTCAATACAGTTGGATATGTTCTTTAATCTGGCCTCTGGTGGTTGGATCCGGTGATGGTGGTGTTGGAGCATTGTTCCTTTCCTCAAGGTGTTGGTGTTGAAGAACCTCGTTGTCTTTGTCGTGTCAAGACATGGTAGCTGCGGATATGGTCATTCTTGTAGGTTGTCGATCATTTTTTCTATCGATTCGGTTTTTTTTCTTCACTTGGGCATAACTTTGTTCTTGTATGAGTTTGCTCTTCGCAGCAAGTTTATTTGTGTGAGCGCACACGCATGTGTGTGAGTTGGTGTTTCCTCCGTGTATCCTCGTTATAGGCCGGGGTGTGTGATCATTGTGTTTTATCCACTTGATGCTTCATGTTGAGTTAAAGTCCACACTTTGTAAAAAAACTCAATGAAACAAAAATTTATGTGACTGCCCAACACTCTACTACCTCTGTCCTGGTTTATTTGTCCCCTTTAATTTCAGCGTCAAAGTTTGACCATAAATTTAATTAACAAAGTGTCAATGCATGTCATAAAAAATTATACCATTGAAAACTATGTTCAAATACGAATCCAATGATATAATTTTTAGTGACATACATTAACATTTTGTTAGTCAAATCTATGGTCAAATTTGACACAAAATACAAAGGGGGCCCATAAATCAGGACATAGGTAGTAGGCGGACAAGGCTCTCTCCTAGTAGGTAGTTGGTGAGGTGGCCCGCTGCTAAAATGTGTTGACATTTAATAGTGGATTTGATCATATCACATTTAATGGTGCAAAGTCCCAAATTTATATTGACATAGATATCAACAAATATAATTACATTAAAAGAATACCATCTTAAAGATAGAACTAAACTATGCAAATTAGGGATGATGATACGATCATATCTTTTTCATACTTTTCAGTGTGTTTGCCCACTACCAGAGAACCCTTTGCTAAAGCGAGGCTACACATACCGTTCATATAGTTATGTGCATTAGCTGGGTCTAACCGTTATAAGACAATACCTTGGTGATAGCAGGGGGTCCTGTAATTGTGTTATTGCCACAAGGGAAAAGATATAGTTGAATTCCTACCTTAGTCACGAGCTTGCAGTAAAGATAATATATTATCTACCGTATGTGAATTTGCTTAATGAAATACTATGTTTTTACTTAGTATTAGAGATGCATGCAGTGGTCTTTAAGTGAAGTATTAGCTATAAATGAGTGCATACATATGTCGGTGTACAGAATTATGGGCGTACTGCCTATGTGGTATCATGACAAGTACTCCCCCTGTTCCTAAATATAAGTATTTTTAGAGATCCAATATGGACTACATCAAAATGAGTGAATCTACACTCTAAAATACGTCTATATACATCTATATGTAGTTTACATTGAAATCTTAAAAAACACTTATATTTAGGAATAGAGGGACTATGATTTAGTTATAAGAAAACAATTTACATTCATTATTTACATGTCTATGCTTATTACTTGATGTTTACATTTATATAGATGCTACTAGTGAAATTATGAAGCCTGGTTTACTTTTCATTGATAAGAACAACCTTGCTCTTTCATATACATTGCCTTTAATTTTGTGCAATTAATTCTTCAAACACTTGAAACAACTTTAGAATCATAGGTGACACGAGTCAAGTTTGTTGATAATGTGTAGGGAAGATCATTGGCTCGAATGCAGTTTTCACGAATTTGATATGTCTTAACCAAGGAAACAAATGTTCTAACTATAAATCTTTGTGATTTGGGTCCCAATAACATAGTGGTAGTTACTTAGCTCGTAACAGAACACACTCGAAGACAAGTTTTCTTATGTAGTAAGTAGTTAACAAGAGAGGTGTTTGTGGTAACATAATATGTTACTGTAACGTAATGCATCCCAAGGAAAAATGGGTCTACTTCTAAATAAATAAAGGCTTGCATGATATCACACATATGTTCATACCCACTATGAAGGTAGTAATGTGGACTAGTAACATATGCATGTTACTAGTCCTCTATAACACTATGCTCCCTAATTTGAAAGAGGCCACATTCAATTGAGGTTACCAATTGGAATTGGGTCACTCGATTTCGACCGGGTCAACAATTTCAGAATGGTCTCTCATTCAATTCATTTATACTATACACTGTGTTTTCTAATTTTTAAGGCCTCACAATTAACTGAGATCTTCAATTTAGAATTGGGTCACCAAATTTTGACTAGGTCAACAATCTCTCAAGGAGCTCTTCCCTTGAATTCTTTTAATTTACCTATATATTCCCTAATTTGAAGCTCTTTCACTCAATTGAGGTGTTCAATTTTGAATTTGATTTACGATTTTGACTGGGCCAGCGATTTTTTTAACTCAATTAGCAGCAAGCCAGCCTATAAAAACATATCGATCCAGCGCCCCACCCCCCGGCCGCCACCACCACTTAGAAAAAACAAGAACCACACCTACGATTATGTGATCCAATGTAGTACACGCAGCCACACCGACGCCGAATTTCGCCCACATAAATATATGTTGTTAATGGAAAACACAGAACAACACCACAAAAGGCCCATCAAATCACCGCATTATAAATAAAAATAAAACACACTCCATCGTCTACCCCACCTGCCAAACTAAATATTCTATCATTTCCAAAATATATGGGGTATTATTTTTTGGAAATTCAAATTTCTTTAGATTTGACCAAGTTCAGAGAAAACATTACCAACATCCACATATTAAACAAATCTAGCAATTAAAAGGTTTGTAGTATGATATATTACCGACACCGAATGTAATCATACCGATTTGACATTTTGGATTATGATATATTTATCTACAAATTTAATCAAACTAATTAAAAGGTTTGACTTAAAAAAAAGTAATAGACCTTATATTTTGAAATAGAGTGAGTATTTTTTTTAACAAATCTAGCAACACAAACGGCGCAACAAAGCTTGTCCAACCTTTTTAGTATAGTTTACTTCCCAATATGACTATACTAAGGATTAAGAAAAGCACATGTATTTATAGTTCACTAGTGCAGAACCGGGAAATAGCACCGGTTCGTAAGGCCCTTTAGTGCCGGTTCCATAACCGGCACTAAGGTGTGGTCACTAAAGCCCCCCCCCCCCCTTAGTACCGGTTCAGCACGAACCGGTGCTAAAGGGCAACCACGTGGCACGAGCCAGCTCCATGGGCCGGGAGCCCTTTAGTACCGGTTGGTAAAACCAACCGGTACTACAAGGTTTGGGGGGTTTTTGGTTTTGTGATTTCTTTTTCATTTAATTTTGTGTTTTCCATTTAATTTAATTCATCTAGCTAAAATTAACATTTCTAAAATTTCTAACATTTCTATATAACTAACATTTCTATATACTGTTTAAAATTAATCTAATTCATCTAGCTAAAACTAAAATTTCTAAAAAACAGAAAAAGTGTGTGTGTATGTGTGTGCGCGCGTGTGTGTGTGCGCGCGCGCGTGTGTGTGTGCGAGGGGCCGGGGGAGAGGGCCTCACCGCGCGGGCGAGGTCGAGGCGACGGCGACGGCGAGGTCGAGGCGACGGGGATGGGGGCGGCGACGGCGACGGTGGCGTCGACGGGGGCGGCGACAGCGAACGGGGACGGGGACGGCGACGGGGGCGACGACAGCGAACGGGGACGGGGGCGGCGCGCGACGGCGACGGCGACGGGGACGGGGACTGGGGCAGCGCGCAATGGGCGGCGACGGCGTCGACGGAGAGGAAGAAACAGAACAGAACAGAGGGAAAACTGAATATTCGTAAGTGTTGTATATATAGGATGGACCTTTAGTACCGGTTGGAGCCACCAACCGGTACTAAAGGCCTGTTTTGGCCAGGCCAAGCAGCGGGAAGGGCACCCCCTTTAGTACCGGTTGTTGGCTCCAACCGATACTAAAACCCCCCCTTTAGTACCGGTTGCAGCCACGACCCGGTACTAAAGGGTGTGCGCTGCCAGGCGAGGGGCGCAGAAGTTTAGTCCCTCCTCGTTAGCCGAGGGGGGCTCGCACATGCTTATAAGCCCCGCCGCCGCCGCTGTATCGAGCACCTCTCTACTGCAGGCTTGTGGGCCTAACTTTACCGCGCTGCCCTGTGAGTCTGTTGGGCCTTTATGGGCATGCAAATACAGGCCCAGGGCCGTGCAGGCCCATAGGGTAGCGCGCAACAATTTTTTATATGGTATTTCATTTTATATCTAACTAAAATTTCTATATCTAAAATTTATCTAACAAACATTTTATCTATCTAACATTGCCGCAAATATATCTAAAATTTCTATCTAACATTTCTATATCTAAAAATTTATATCTAACTAACATTTCTATATCTAAAATTATCTAACAAACATTTTATATCTCATTAAACTCTCTAAAAACAAATCAGTAAATGAATGAAAAATACCAAATGAATTCAGAAAGGGTTGATAATTGATTCTGTGGATTTGAATGGTGCATTTTGAACACACAACAAGTCTGGGGTTCAAAAAAGTTCAAAAAATGCAATGCCTTTGTATCATATGAGTTTTCGTCCTAAACCCTGATACTTCGAAAGAGATTGTCCATTTTGTACACGAAGTGCATCCAGTTTTTGCCGTGACCCTCTCTACTTTTTTGCACATGCCATTGAAGGAAATATGCCCTAGAGGCAATAATAAAGTTATTATTTATTTCCTTATATCATGATAAATGTTTATTATTCATGCTAGAATTGTATTAACCGGAAACTTAGTACATGTGTGAATACATAGACAAAACAGAGTGTCCCTAGTATGCCTCTACTAGACTAGCTCATTGATCAAAGATGGTTATGTTTCCTAGCCATAGACATGAGTTGTCATTTGATCAACGGGATCACATCATTAGGAGAATGATGTGATGGACAAGACCCATCCTTTAGCTTAGCACTATGATCGTTTAAGTTTTACTGGTATTGCTTTCTTTATGACTTATACATGTTCCTATGACTATGAGATTATGCAACTCCCGAATACCGGAGGAACACTTTGTGTGCTACCAAACGTCACAACGTAACAGGGTGATTATAAAGGTACTCTATAGGTGTCTCCGAAGGTACTTGTTGGGTTGGCGTATTTCGAGATTAGGATTTGTCACTCCGATTGTCGGAGAGGTATCTCTGGGCCCACTCGGTAATACACATCACAATAAGCCTTGCAAGCATTGCAGCTAATGAGTTAGTTGCGGGATGATGTATTATGGAACGAGTAAAGAGACTTGCCGGTAACGAGATTCAACTAGGTATTGAGATACCGACGATCGAATCTCGGGCAAGTAACATACCGATGACAAAGGGAACAACGTATGTTGTTATGCAGTTTGATCGATAAAGATATTCGTAGAATATGTGGGAGCCAATATGAGCATCCAGGTTCCGCTATTGGTTATTGACCGGAGACGTGTCTCGGTCATGTCTACATAGTTCTCGAACTCGTAGGGTCCGCACGCTTAAGGTTTCGATGACAGTTTTATTATGAGTTTATGAGTTTTGATGTACCGAAGGAGTTCGGAGTCCCGGATGAGATCGGGGACATGACGAGGAGTCTCGAAATGGTCGATACATAAAAATTGATATATAGGACGACTATATTCGGACATCGGAAAGGTTCCGAGTGATTCGGGTATTTTCGGAGTACCGGGGAGTTACGGGAATAGAAGAGAGAGGCCAAAAGGAAGGAGGCGCCCCCCCCTTCTGGTCCGAATTGGACAAGGGGTGCAGCCCCCTTTTCCTTCTCCCTCTCCCCCTCTTTCCTTCTCTCCTACTCCCGAAAGGAAAGGGGAATCCTACTAGGACTTGGGAGTCCTAGTAGGACTCCCCACACTTGGTGCGCCCCCTCTAGGGCCGGCCTCGCCCTCCCTCCTTTATATACGGGGGCAAGGGGGCACCTCTAGACACAACAATTGATCTCTTGATCTCTTAGCCGTGTGCGGTGCCCCCCTCCACCATAGTTCTCCTCGATAATATTATAGCGGTGCTTAGGCGAAGCCCTGCGACGGAAGAACATCAAGATCGTCACCACGCCGTCATGCTGACGGAACTCTCTCTCGACACTCAGCTGGATCGGAGTTCGAGGGACGTCATCGAGCTGAACGTGTGCTAGAACTCGGAGGTGCCGTAGTTTCGGTGCTTGATCGGTCGGGCCGTGAAGACGTACGACTACATCAACCGCGTTGTTCTAACGCTTCCGCTTTCGGTCTACGAGGGTACGTAGACACACTCTCCCCTCTCGTTGCTATGCATTTGGTAGATAGATCTTGCGTGATCGTAGGAAATTTTTTGAAATACTACGTTCCCCAACAGTGGCATCATGAGCCAGGTCTATGCGTAGATGATATGCACGAGTAGAACACAAGTGAGTTGTGGACGATACTAGTCATACTGCTTACCAGCATGTCATACTTTGATTCGGCGGTATTGATGGATGAAGCGGCCCAGACCGACATTACGCGTACGCTTACGCGAGACTGGTTCTACCGACGTGCTTCGCACACAGGTGGCTGGCGGGTGTCAGTTTCTCCAACTTTAGTTGAATCAAGTGTGGCTACGCCCGGTCCTTGTGAAGGTTAAAACAGCACATACTTGACGAAATATTGTTGTGGTTTTGTATGCGTAGGTAAGAACGGTTCTTGCTAAGCCCGTAGCAGCCACGTAAAACTTGCAACAACAAAGTAGAGGACGTCCAACTTGTTTTTGCAGGGCATGTTGTGATGTGATATGGTCAAGACATGATGAGTTATACAGTTTTGTATGAGATGATCATGTTTTGTAAAGTTATCGGCAACTGACAGGAACCATATGGTTGTCGCTTTATTGTATGAAATGCAATCGCCATGTAATTGCTTTACTTTATCACTAAGCGGTAGCGATAGTCGTAGAAGCAATAGTTGGCGAGACGACAACGATGCTACGATGGAGATCAAGGTGTCGCGCCGGTGACAAAGGTGATCATGACGGTGCTTTGGAGATGAAGATCAAAAGCACAAGATGATGATGTGTTGGGGAACGTAGTATTTTAAAATTTTCCTACGATCACGCAAGATCTATCTACCAGATGCATAGCAACGAGAGGGAAGAGTGTGTCTACGTACCCTCGTAGACCGGAAGCGGAAGCGTCAAGTGACACGGTTGATGTAGTCGAAATTCTTCGCGATCCAACCGATCAAGCACCGAACGTACGGCACCTCTGCGTTCAGCACACGTTCAGCTTGATGACATCCCACGAGCTCTTGATCCAGTTGAGCTTCACGGGAGAGTTTCTTCAGCACGACGGCGTGGTGACGGATATGATGTATCTACCGGCGCAGGGCTTCGCCTAAGCACTGCGACGATATGACCGAGGTGTGTTTCTGTGGAGGGCGGGCACCGCACACGGCTAGAACAATTCAACTTGTGTGTGTTTGGGTGCCCCCTGCCCCCGTATATAAAGGAGCAAGGGGGAGGCCGGCCGGCCCTCCTATGGTGCGGCTAGGGCTGCAATCCTACTAGGAATAGGATTGCAATCCTATTCCTAGTAGGAATCTACCAAAGAAGGAAAAGGAGGGAAGGAAAGAGAGGGAGAGGGAGAGGGAAAGAGGGGCCGCGGCCCCCCTCCCCTAGTCCTATTCGGACTCCTCCTATGGAGGGGGCGCGCCACCTCCTGGCTGCTGCCCTCTCTCTCCCCTATGGCCTGATACGTCCAAAACGTATCTATAATTTCTGCTTGCTCCATGCCTCTTTTGTGTGATATTGCTATGATATTTATGCACTTCCATACACTTTTGATCATATTTGGACTAACCTATTAACTCAGTGCACCCCAGTGCCAGTTTCTGTTTTCTGCTGTTTTTGTATTTCAGGTTTTCCCATTACGTAAATTGCCAGAAAAATCCCGGGAAAATATATAAAAAATCAGTGTTCCGGAAGCTTCCTTGCGGCCAAAGTAGGGCCAGAGGGGGGCCACCAGGGCTCCAGGCGACCAGAGGGGGCGACCCCCCTCCTGGCCGCGCCGCCAGGGCGCCTGGGCCCCCCTGGCCTCTTCTGACGCACCCCTTTGGCATATATTTACACCGCGTCCCAAAACCCTCGAGGACGGAACCCTTTTTCACGATCTCATCTCTGTTCCGCCGCCACCGCGCTTCCAAGATCGGGAGCACCAGGAGAACTCTTCCCGGCACCCTGCCGGAGGGGAGGATCACCACCGGGAGCTTCTCCACCACCATGGACGCCTCCCGGATGAGTTGTGAGTAGTCTCCCTTGGACCATGGGTCCATGACCAGTAGCTATGTGATGTTCTCCTCCCCTCTTTGTTCTTCACCGATTAGACCTTGTGAGCTGCCCTACATGATCGAGGCACATATGTAATCCTTATGCTGTTGTTATGATGAGTTTGCTGGGATCCGATGGATTATGAGATTATGTTCAGATTGTGTGTGAGTAATATATTTGATTCACCTCTTTTATATTTATGTTCTTGAGTAATTCTTGCATGTTCTCCGTTGCTGTTTATTGCTTTGGCCAAGTAGTAGGTAGTAACTCCAAGAGGGAACGTTATGCTTGATTGTGGGTTCATGCCCCTCGATGACTAGCTTGAGTGACAGAAACATGAGTCTAGGGGATGTGCTGTTGCCACAAGGGGGAAAACAACGGTGCTTGTACTTGCGGGTGCAAGGATTGTTTACTTTACGCAAAGTTCTTTTAATGCAGTTGTCTGTTGCTTTGAGTTTACACTATGGGTGGGACTCGCAACATAATACCAATGAGATGTTCTGGATAGATATCTCAAGGTGGATGATTAGTAGTAGATGCAGATGGATTTCAGTCTACTTGCCTTGGCGTACAGCCCATGCTTTTGAGCCTCTACCTTTCTTGCCGCATAGTTAGCATTGGTTTGCGCACATAATCATGTCAATTGCCCAGCTGTAATTCGTTTACCTCGCTTAGCTGTTTTATCGTCTTTTGGGAGAGAGACATCACTAGTGAACATCATGGGACCCCGGTCCATATTACCATCACTGATCACACCCGTTATTTATTTCTTGTTCTTGCTTACTAGTTGCAGTCATACCTATCACTATTATCTCTTGCGTTTGATCCTTTGTAAACGACAAGGCCGGAGGGATTGACAACCTCTCTGTACTCGTTGGGAGCAAAGTTATTTGTATCTGTGTGCAGGTCCAGTCAATTGCTAAGTTGCGCCGCTTGCAGTAGACACCTTCTTGTTGACCCTCGGAGTCTCAGGGGAATTCGATCCTTGGTATCTTTGCCAAGGGAAAACTACCGCTACACTGCATCTCAAACCTTCCACTTGGGGTAACCAACGAGGGGCGAGAAGCCATCAAGCAATGTTTTCTGGCGCCGTTGCCGGGGACTTCACTCTTCAAGATAGGGGAGTTGCACGCTATCTTTTACCTTTGCTTTTTAGTCTTGTTAGTTTACCTTTCAGTTTTTCTTTAGTTCCCTTTATCAAAAATCACAAAAATAGTTATCTCATTCTTTAGTTGTCATTATGTCTGGTCCTTTTGTCTTTGGTGAGGCAGAAGTTCTCACCTTTAAACAAAGAGGTGGGGAAAGTCTAAAAGATGCTTGGTATAGAATTAATGATTCTCATAAAAGAGCCACCAAGAAGCAATCTACTACTATCCTGCTTAGAAATTTTTATGTTGGAATTACTTCTTGGAATAGGTTTATTCTAGATTCTGCTATCAATGGGAATTTCCTAGAGGCCCCAGTTTGGGAATCTCTTAGTACTATTGAAAATCTTGTTGGAAATCCCCCTGTTGTTAGCATTCAAGAGGACATCACCCTAGCTCACATTATGAAAAAACTTGAAAAGATAGAGCTAGAGATGCCAAACATTAATAAGATAAATGAGTTGGATCGTAAGATCCAAGGGAATTTGAATAGGCTTGATAGCTCCATGCATAAAATTCTCAAAACTTTGGAGACCATCAAATCCCATGACTTGGATTCTTCTAGGATAGACAAGATTGAGGAAATCTTTGATACTCTAGGAACTACTTTCTCCTCAATCAAAACCAAAAAGGTAGAAACTCCGGCAAAGAAGAAGCCTAAGTTCGTTTACGTTCCAAAGGCTCCCCGCTCTAAAAGTAATCCATTTATTGCCAAAGGGGTTGAAACTGTGAAGACTTTGGAAGAAACACCTCTCTTTGATAAATTTATAAATGAATCCTCCCTTGACTTTTTTCCTTTTGGTCTTCTCCCTAGAAGTATCTCTATTAGGCCTTTATTTGAAAGTCCTCTTAAGACTAGTTGTACTATTGAAGAGCTTTTCGATGATCGTGATGACGGTTCAATTGATACAACTTGATCTCTTTGCATTATGCCTAGCTTAAAGGCATAAAAGAAAGCGCTTTTGGGAGGCAGCCCACAATGAATAAAATTTTATTTTGCTTTTGTTTTGTCTTGATGTTTGTTACTACAGTAGCATCATCATTGTATCTTTACTTTTCAACTTTGTTCCAAGTTTAGCCTCTGATTGCAAGAAAGTTCAAAAGTTGTGACGTGCTGTCCAGGAAACAGATTCTGTCCTTGGACAGAAAAATTTGTATAAAATCACCAGATCGTCTTTTTGGTCTGAATTGTTTCGACAGCGTGCTCTATACAATTGGCTTTCGGGCGTCTGTTCTGAGTTTTTTGATTTGAGTTGCAGAAGTGCCCCGAAAAAATTATTTACTACCTGCTGGTCTGTTTTTCACAGACTTTGTCATGTTTTGCCTTTCCTTCGTTTTGCAAACCTTGAGCTTGCTTTTTCTTTGCAAAAACCTTTTGGCAATCTTGAGAAACAGTAGACCTTCAAGAATATCTTTATTTCCAGCAAGAAAAAATTATTTTATTAAGGGTACTAACCTCGCTAATCAGATTATGATGAGTTATGTATGAAGGGAGTTTTCAAGTGTGCGAGGGAAGATGATAAAAAGATTCAGGAGTGTCAAACGCTCAAGCTTGGGGATGCCCCCGTGCACCCCCAAGAAATATTCAAGAAGACTCAAGCGTCTAAGCTTGGGGATGCCCCCGTGCATCCCCTTCTCCATCAACATTATCAGTTCGTCTTTCGTTCCACAATATTTTAATCACTTCATGTGTTATGTGCTATGCTTGGAGCGTCTTGCTTTTAGTTTCCTTTTTAGTTTTCTTTAGCTTTGCTTGCTTTTCATAACGAGTTGGAACTCAGCTTTCTTTGTGTGGGAGAGAAACACGCTCCACTTCAACCTAGAACACAACATAGGATTTCCATGTCTATCTTTGCTGTGTATGTTCTTGGTCTTTCAATAGCTACTGTCATGCTTAGCTCTTAGTTTTCATGCTTTTCTTTTTAAAGAGCTTTTGTTTAGTTGGTTGCTGGAACTCTCTTGAGTTATCATGCTTATCTTGTTAAGAGAGTTGGCTTCTGTTGCACTGGTTGATATGTCTATGATAAAAATGCTATGTGCATAATGGTGCTTAGTAGTTCATGTTTTCTTATGGTTAGTCTCAAATAGCTGGGGGGTTCTTAATGTGTTATTGAAGTACCAACATGATTTGTTTGCCTATGATGTGGTATGGTTTAGTGATATCTTCCTCCAAGAATTTATTTTGATTGACTTGGCATATGCTCACGCATATTTAAGACTGTAAAGAAAGTCCATCAAGCTTTGATGATCTTTAATTTCTGAGTAGCAATATAACTTCCATGCCCGATTCAATGTTGCTTTGTCGCTCTGCATGATTATGACCGTCATTGCTCTCTTAGTTGGTCGCTCCCAGTCTTTTGCTAACCTTCGCCTGTACTAAGCGGACTGACTGCTTGTGCATCCAAAATCCTTTAAACCAGTTATGCCATATGCGTCCACCATACCTTCCTATACATGGTATTTACCTGCCATTCCTAACGAAGACTTTCGTGTACCATCTCGAAATTAATAAAAAAAAAGCATTTCTCTTTTGTGCCTCTGTTTTAGCTCATGAGGAAGTAGTAGTTAATTCATGATCTTTTTAGGTTGGACAAGTTTCACCCCGGGATTGCACGTCTAATGTGCAAACCCCTAATACGAGAAGGAACTGGCAAAGAGTGCGCCCGGCTCATTAAAAAATTAATACAACAAACAAATCCTCCTTCACGCTTTGTTCATGAGAAATCAGAAAACTTTGGCAGTGATAAACAAAGGAGATTAAGAGGATGTGATCGTCCTCGTACGGGAGCCGTTCCTCGAAACTTGTCCAGCTCGAGAAGTAATTGAGTTATCTACTAGCATTCGTTGACGAAATATGCATCTCTAAAAAATAATTTTTACCTCTGTTTTAAAAAACCAAGAGCTCTGGTACATGTTTAGTTTTTGTTTCCGACCACAGGTTTTCAACCTTGCCATCAAAAGCCACGGTTCGAGAGTCTCCACCTTCTTTAAAGCACCAACTATTGAGAGCATGATTTTCATTCTGAGTGTAATGTGCATTGTCCCAAAGTACCATTGTCTTTTGCATGATTATGATATCGTTTATTCTGAAATCATTGTATCTAGTCGTCACGTAAACTTTGGAGGTGCCCCTGCATTTATGTTTTGCTTCACTAAAGGGGGCAAGTGAGGTATCACTTTGTCATATTTGCACACCATGCTCACTACAAATCTATTGAGTGTTTCAATATCATATTGTAAAACTTTCAGTTCTTTGTGATTTTCTCATGAGGCAACTTAATTACTAAAGATTCATTATCTCAGTAAGCATTTGTCATGTGACTGTGAAAAGTTCTTATATGGTTAATAGCATGTCACCACAGAAATTATGCTTGTTATCATTTACCTACTCGAGGACGAGCAGGAATTAAGCTTGGGGATGTTGATACGTCCAAAACGTATCTATAATTTCTGCTTGCTCCATGCCTCTTTTGTGTGATATTGCTATGATATTTATGCACTTCCATACACTTTTGATCATATTTGGACTAACCTATTAACTCAGTGCACCCCAGTGCCAGTTTCTGTTTTCTGCTGTTTTTGTATTTCAGGTTTTCCCATTACGTAAATTGCCAGAAAAATCCCGGGAAAAATATATAAAAAATCAGCGTTCCGGAAGCTTCCTTGCGGCCAAAGTAGGGCCAGAGGGGGCCACCAGGGCTCCAGGCGACCAGAGGGGGCGGGCCCCTCCTGGCCGCGCCGCCAGGGCGTCTGGGCCCCCCTGGCCTCTTCTGACGCCCCCCTTTGGCATATATTTACACCGCGTCCCGAAACCCTCGAGGACGGAACCCTTTTTCGTGATCTCATCTCTGTTCCGCCGCCGCCGCGCTTCCAAGATCGGGAGCACCAGGAGAACTTTTCCCGGCACCCTGCCGGAGGGGAGGATCACCACCGGGAGCTTCTCCACCACCATGGACGCCTCCTGGATGAGTTGTGAGTAGTCTCCCTTGGACCATGGGTCCATGACCAGTAGCTATGTGATGTTCTCCTCCCCTCTTTGTTCTTCACCGATTAGACCTCGTGAGCTGCCCTACATCATCGAGGCACATATGTAATCCTTATGCTGTTGCTATGATGAGTTTGCTGGGATCCGATGGATTATGAGATTATGTTCAGATTGTGTGTGAGTAATATATTTGATTCACCTCTTTTATATTTATGTTCTTGAGTAATTCTTGCATGTTCTCCGTTGCTGTTTATTGCTTTGGCCAAGTAGTAGGTAGTACCTCCAAGAGGAAACGTTATGCTTGATTGTGGGTTCATGCCCCTCGATGACTAGCTTGAGTGACAGAAACATGAGTCTAGGGGATGTGCTGTTGCCACAAGGGGGAAAACAACGGTGCTTGTACTTGCGGGTGCAAGGATTGTTTACTTTACGCAAAGTTCTTTTAATGCAATTGTCTGTTGCTTTGAGTTTACACTATGGGTGGGACTCGCAACTTAATACCAGCGAGATGTTCTGGATAGATATCTCAAGGTGGATGGTTAGTAGTAGATGCAGATGGATTTCGGTCTACTTGCCTTGGCGTACCGCCCATGCTTTTGAGCCTCTACCTTTCTTGCAGCATAGTTAGCATTGGTTTGCGCACATAATCCTGTCAATTGCCCAGCTGTAATTCGTTTACCTCGCTTAGCTGTTTTATCGTCTTTTGGGAGAGAGACATAACTAGTGAACATCATGAGACCCCGGTCCATATTACCATCACTGATCACACCCGTTATTTATTTCCTTTTCTTGCTTACTAGTTGCAGTCATACCTATCACTATTATCTCTTGCATTTGATCCTTTGTAAACGACAAGGCCAGAGGGATTGACAACCTCTCTGTACTCGTTGGGAGCAAAGTTATTTGTATCTGTGTGCAGGTTCAGTCAATTGCTAAGTTGCGCCGCTTGTAGTTGACACCTTCTTGTTGACCCTCGGAGTCTCAGGGGAATTCGATCCTTGGTATCTTTGCCAAGGGAAAACTACCGCTACACTGCATCTCAAACCTTCCACTTGGGGTAAACAACGAGGGGCAAGAAGCCATCATGGCCCATCAGGGCCCACCATTCCCCCGGGGGGTTCCGGTAACCCCCCCGGCACTCCGGTAAATTCCGAAACTTTCCAGAACACTTCCGGTGTCCGAATATAGTCGTCCAATATATCAATCTTTATGTCTCGGACATTCCGAGACTCCTCGTCATGTCCGTGATCTCATCCGGGACTCCGAACTTCCTTTTCGGTACATCAAAACTCATAAACACATAATACCGATCGTCATCAAACGTTAAGCGTGCGGACCCTACGGGTTCGAGAACTATGTAGACATGACCGAGACTCGTCTCCGGTCCATAACCAATAGCGGAACCTGGATGCTCATATTGGCTCCTACATATTCTACGAAGATCTTTATCGGTCAAACCGCATAACAACATACGTTGTTCCTTTTGTCATCGGTATGTTACTTGCCCGAGATTCGATCGTCGGTATCTCTATACCTAGTTCAATCTCGTTACCGGCAAGTCTCTTTGCTCGTTCCGTAATACATCATCTCGTGACTAACTCATTAGTCATTTGCTTGCAAGGCTTATTATGATGTGCATTACCGAGAGGGCCCAGAGATACCTCTCCGTCACTCGGAGTGACAAATCCTAATCTTGATCTATGCCAACACCACGAATACTTTCGGAGACACCTGTAGAGCATCTTTATGATCACCCAGTTATGTTGTGACGTTTGATAGCACACAAGGTGTTCTTACGGTATTCGGGAGTTGCATAATCTCATAGTCATAGGAACATGTATAAGTCATGAAGAAAGCAATAGCAGTAAAACTAAACGATCATAGTGCTATGCTAACGGATGGGTCTAGTCCATCACATCATTCTCCTAATGATGTGATCTCGTTGATCAAATGACAACTCATGTCTATGGCTAGGAAACATAGCCATCTTTGATCAATGAGCTAGTCTAGTAGAGGCATACTAGGGACATACTATTTTGTCTATGTATTCACACATGTATCAAGTTTCCGGTTAATACAATTCTAGCATGAATAAAAGACATTTATCATGATATAAGGAAATACAAATAACATCTTTATTATTGCCTCTAGGGCATATTTCCTTCAGTCTCCCACTTGAACTAGAGTCAATAATCTAGATTACGAAGTGATGATCCTCACACCCATGGAGTCCAGGTGATGATCATGTTTTGCCCGTGGAAGAGGCTTAGTCAACGGGTCTGCAACATTCAGATCTGTATGTATTTTGCAAATCTCTATGTCTCCCTCTTTGACTAGATCGCGGATGGAATTGAAGTGTTTTTTGATGTGCTTTGTTCTCTTGTGAAACCTGGATTCCTTCGCCAAGGCTATTGCTCCAGTGTTGTCACAAAAGATTTTCATTGGACCCGATGCACTAGGTATTACACCTAGATTGGATATGAACTCCTTCATCCAGACTCCTTCATTTGCTGCTTCCGAAGCAGCTATGTATTCCGCTTCACACGTAGATCCCGCCACGACGCTCTGCTTGGAACTGCACCAAATGACAGCTCCACGGTTCAATAAAAATACATATCCGGTTTGTGACTTAGAGTCATCCGGATCAGTGTCAAAGCTAGAATCGACGTAACCGTTTACGACAAGTTCTTTGTCACCTCCATATACGAGAAACATATCCTTTGTCCTTTTCAGGTACTTTAGGATGTTCTTGACCGCTGTCCAGTGATCCACTCCTGGATTACTTTGGTACCTTCCTGCTAGACTTATAGCAAGGCACACATCAGGTCTGGTACACAGCATTGCATACATGGTAGATCCTATGGCTGAGGCATAGGGAATGACTTTCATTTTCTCTCTATCTTCTGCAGTGGTATGGCATTGAGTCTTACTCAACTTCATACCTTGTAATACAGGCAAGAACCCTTTCTTTGACTGATCCATTTTGAACTTCTTCAAAATCTTATCAAGGTATGTGCTTTGTGAAAGTCCAATTAAGCGTCTTGATCTATCTCTATAGATCTTGATGCCTAATATATAAGCAGCTTCATCGAGGTCTTTCATTGAAAAACTCTTATTCAAGTATCCTTTTATGCTATCCAGAAATTCTATATCATTTCCAATCAATAATATGTCATCCACATATAATATTAGAAATGCTACAGAGCTCCCACTCACTTTCTTGTAAATACAGGCTTCTCCAAAAGTTTGTATAAAACCATATGCTTTGATCACCTCATCAAAGCGTATATTCCAACTCCGAGATGCTTGCACCAGTCCATAGATGGATCGTTGGAGCTTGCATACTTTGTTAGCACCTTTTGGATCGACAAAACCTTCTGGTTGCATCATATACAACTCTTCTTTGAGATATCCATTCAGGAATGCAGTTTTGACATCCATTTGCCAGATTTCATAATCATAAAATCCGGCAATTACTAACATGATTCGGACAGACTTAAGCATCGCTACAGGTGAGAAAGTCCCATCGTAGTCAACTCCTTGAACTTGTCGAAACCCTTTCGCAACAAGTCGAGCTTTCTAAACAGTAACATTACCGTCTGCGTCGGTCTTCCTCTTGAAGATCCATTTATTTTCGATGGCCTGCCGATCATCGGGCAAGTCAACCAAATCCACACTTTGTTCTCATACATGAATCCCATCTCAGATTTCATGGCCTCAAGCCATTTTGCGGAATCTGGGCTCATCATCGCTTCCTCATAGTTCGTAGGTTCATCATGGTCTAGCAACATGACTTCCAGAACTGGGTTGCCGTACCACTCTGGTGCGGAACGTACTCTGGTTGATCTACGACGTTCAGCAGAAACTTGATCCGAAGTTTCATGATCATCATCATTAACTTCCTCACTGATTGGTGTAGGAATCACTTGAAAAATTTTCTATGATGTACTACTTTCCAATTCGGGAGAAGGTACAATTACCTCATCAAGTTCTACTTTCCTCCCACTCACTTCTTTCGAGAGAAACTCCTTCTCTAGAAAGGATCCATTCTTAGCAACAAATATCTTGCCTTCAGATCTGTGATAGAAGGTGTACCCAACAGTCTCTTTTGGGTATCCTATGAAGACACATTTCTCCGACTTGGGTTCGAGCTTATCAGGTTGAAGCTTTTTCACATAAGCATCGCAGCCCCAAACTTTAAGAAACGACAACTTTGGTTTCTTGCCAAACCATAGTTCATAAGGTGTCGTATCAACGGATTTAGATGGTGCCCTATTTAACGTGAATGCAGCTGTCTCTAAAGCATAACCCCAAAACGATAGTGGTAAATTGGTAAGAGACATCATAGATCGCACCATATCCAATAAAGTACGGTTACGACGTTCGGACACACCATTACGCTGTGGTGTTCCGGGTGGCGTGAGTTGTGAAACTATTCCACGTTGTTTCAAATGAAGACCAAACTCGTAACTCAAATATTCTCCTCCACGATCAGATCGTAGAAACTTTATTTTCTTGTTACGATGATTCTCTACTTCACTCTAAAATTCTTTGAACTTTTCAAATGTTTCAGACTTGTGCTTCATTAAGTAGATATACCCATATCTGCTCAAATCATCAGTGAAGGTCAGAAAATAACGATACCCGCCGCGAGCTTCAACACTCATTGGCCCACATACATCAGTATGTATGATTTCCAACAAATCTGTTGCTCTCTCCATAGTTCCGGAGAACGGAGTTTTAGTCATCTTGCCCATGAGGCATGGTTCGCAAGCACCAAGTGATTCATAATCAAGTGATTCCAAAAGTCCATCACTATGGAGTTTCTTCATGCGCTTTACACCAATATGACCTAAACGGCAGTGCCACAAATAAGTTGCACTATCATTATTAACCTTGCATCTTTTGGTTTCAATATTATGAATATGTGTATCACCACAATCGAGGTCCAATAAGAATAGACCACTCTTCAAGGGTGCATGACCATAAAAGATACTATTCATAAAAATAGAACAACCATTATTCTCTAATTTGAATGAATAACCGTCTCGCAACAAACAAGATCCAGATATAATGTTCATGCTCAACGCTGGCACCAAATAACAATTATTTAGGTCTAAAACTAATCCCGAAGGTAGATGTAGAGGTAGTGTGCCGACGGCGATCACGTCGACTTTGGAACCATTTCCCACGCGCATCGTCACCTCGTCCTTAGCCAATCTTCGTTTAATCCGTAGTCCCTGTTTCGAGTTACAAATATTAGCAACCGAACCGGTATCAAATACCCAGGTACTACTACGAGCATTAGTAAGGTACACATCAATAACATGTATATCACATATACCTTTGTTCACCTTGCCATCCTTCTTATCCGCCAAATACTTGGGGCAGTTCCGCTTCCAGTGTCCAGTCCCCTTGCAGTAGAAGCACTCAGTTTCAGGCTTGGCTCCAGACTTGGGTTTCTTCGTGGAAGTAGCAACTGTCTTGCTATTCTTCTTGAAGTTCCCCTTCTTTCCCTTGCCCTTTTTCTTGAAACTAGTGGTCTTGTTAACCATCAACACTTGATGCTCCTTTTTGATTTCTACCTCCGCAGCTTTGAGCATAGCGAAGAGCTCGGGAATTGTCTTTTGCATCCCTTGCATATTATAGTTCATCACAAAGCCTTTATAGCTTGGTGGCAGTGATTGAAGAACTCTATCAATAACACTATCCTCGTCAACTTTGCAACCAAGTTGAGTCATATGATTGTAGTACCCAGACATTCTGAGCAAGTGTTCACTGATAGAACTATTCTCCTCCATCTTGCAGTTGTAGAACTTATTGGAAATCTCATATTTCTCAATCCGGGCATTTGCTTGAAATATTAACTTCAACTCCTGGAACATCTCATATGGTCCATGACGTTCAAAACGTCGTTGAAGTCCCGGTTCTAAGCCGTAAAGCATGGCACACTGAACTATCGTGTAGTCATCAGACCGCGACTGCCAGACGTTCAAAGCGTCTACATTAGCGGGAGGGGGCTTGTCACCTAGCGGTGCTTCAAGGACATAATTCTTCTGTGCAGCAATGAGGATAATCCTCAAGTTACGGACCCAGTCCGTGTAATTGCTACCATCATCTTTCAACTTAGCTTTCTCTAGGAATGTATTAAAATTCAAAGGAACGGTAGCACGGGCCATTGATCTACAACAACATAGATATGCAAAAACTATCAGGACTAAGTTCATGATAAATTAAAGTTCAATTTAATCATATTAATTAAAGAACTCCCACTTAGATAGACATCCCTCCGGTTATCTAAATTATCTCGTGATCCAAATCAACTAAACCATGTCCGATCATCACGTGAGATGGAGTAGTTTCAATGGTGAACATCTTATGTTGATCATATCTACTATATGATTCACGCTCGACCTTTCGGTCTCCAGTGTTCCGAGGCCATATCTACATATGCTAGGCTCGTCAAGTTTAACCCGAGTATTCTGCGTGTGCAAAACTGGCTTACACCCGTTGTATTTGAACGTAGATCTTATCAAACCCAATCATCACGTGGTGTCTCGGCACGACGAACTTTCGCAACGGTGCATACTCAGGGAGAACACTTATACCTTGAAATTTATTAAGGGATCATCTTATAATGCTACCGTCGTTCTAAGCAAAATAAGAAGCATAATAAGATAAACATCACATGCAATCAAAATATGTGACATGATCTGGCCATCATCATCTTGTGCTTTTGATCTCCATCTCCAAAGCAATGTCATGATCACCTTCGTCACCGGCGCGACACCTTGATCTCCATCGTAGCATCGTTGTCGTCTCGCCAACTATTGCTTCTACGACTATCGCTACCGCTTAGTGATAAAGTAAAGCAATTACATGGCGATTGCATTTCATACAATAAATCGACAACCATATGGCTCCTGCCAGTTGCCGATAACATTACAAAACATGATCATCTCATACAAAACCGTATAACTCATCATGTCTTGACCATATCACATCACAACATGCCCTGCAAAAACAAGTTGGACGTCCTCTACTTTGTTGTTGCAAGTTTTACGTGGCTGCTACGGGCTTAGCAAGAACCGTTCTTACCTACGCATACAAAACCACAACGATGTTTCGTCAAGTATGTGCTGTTTTAACCTTCACAAGGACCGGGCGTAGCCACACTTGATTCAGCTAAAGTGAGAGAGACAGACAACCGCTAGTCACCTTTAAGCAACGAGTGCTCATAACGGTGAAACCAGTCTCGCGTAAGCGTACGCGTAATGTCGGTCCGGGCTGCTTCATCTCACAATACCGCCGAAGCAAAGTATGACATGCTTGTAAGCAGTATGACTAGTATCGCCCACAACTCATTGTGTTCTACTCATGCATATCATCTACGCATAGACCTGGCTCATGATGCCACTGTTGGGGAACGTAGTATTTTAAAATTTTCCTACGATCACGCAAGATCTATCTACCAGATGCATAGCAACGAGAGGGAAGAGTGTGTCTACATACCCTCGTAGACCGGAAGCGGAAGCGTCAAGTGACACAGTTGATGTAGTCGAACTTCTTCGCGATCCAACCGATCAAGCACCGAACGTGCGGCACCTCCGCGTTCAGCACACGTTCAGCTTGATGACGTCCCACGAGCTCTTGATCCAGTTGAGCTTCACGGGAGAGTTTCGTCAGCACGACGGCGTGGTGACGGATATGATGTATCTACCGGCGCAGGGCTTCGCCTAAGCACTGCGAGGATATGACCGAGGTGTGTTTCTGTGGAGGGGGGGCACCGCACGCGGCTAGAACAATTCAACTTGTGTGTGATTGGGTGCCCCTGCCCCCGTATATGAAGGAGCAAGGGGGGAGGCCGGCCGGCCATCCTATGGTGCGGCTAGGGCTGCAATCCTACTAGGAATAGGATTGCAATCCTATTCCTAGTAGGAATCTAACAAAGAAGGAAAAGGAGGGAAGGAAAGAGAGGGAGAGGGAGAGGGAAAGAGGGGCCGCGCCCCCCTCCCCTAGTCCTATTCGGACTCCTCCTAGGGAGGGGGCGCGCTACCTCCTGGCTGCTGCCCTCTCTCTCCCCTATGGCCCATCAGGGCCCACCATTCCCCCGGGGGGTTCCGGTAACCCCCCCGGCACTCCGGTAAATTCCGAAACTTTCCAGAACACTTCCGGTGTCCGAATATAGTCGTCCAATATATCAATCTTTATGTCTCGGACATTTGGAGACTCCTCGTCATGTCCGTGATCTCATCCGGGACTCCGAACTTCCTTTTCGGTACATCAAAACTCATAAACTCATAATACCGATCGTCATCAAACGTTAAGCGTGCGGACCCTACGGGTTCGAGAACTATGTAGACATGACCGAGACTCATCTCCGGTCAATAACCAATAGCGGAACCTGGATGCTCATATTGTCTCCTACATATTCTACGAAGATCTTTATCGGTCAAACCGCATAACAACATACGTTGTTCCTTTTGTCATCGGTATGTTACTTGCTCGAGATTCGATCGTCGGTATCTCTATACCTAGTTCAATCTCGTTACCGGCAAGTCTCTTTACTCGTTCCATAATACATCATCTCGTGACTAACTCATTAGTCATTTGCTTGCAAGGCTTATTATGATGTGCATTACCGAGAGGGCCCAGAGATACCTCTCCGACACTCGGAGTGACAAATCCTAATCTTGATCTATGCCAACACCACGAATACTTTCGGAGACACCTGTAGAGCATCTTTATGATCACCCAGTTACGTTGTGATGTTTGATAGCACACAAGGTGTTCTTACGATATTCGGGAGTTGCATAATCTCATAGTCATAGGAACATGTATAAGTCATGAAGAAAGCTATAGCAGTAAAACTAAACGATCATAGTGCTATGCTAACGGATGGGTCTAGTCCATCACATCATTCTCCTAATGATGTGATCTCGTTGATCAAATGACAACTCATGTCTATGGCTAGGAAACATAGCCATCTTTGATCAATGAGCTAGTCTAGTAGAGGCATACTAGGGACATACTATTTTGTCTATGTATTCACACATGTATCAAGTTTCCGGTTAATACAATTCTAGCATGAATAAAAGACATTTATCATGATATAAGGAAATACAAATAACATCTTTATTATTGCCTCTAGGGCATATTTCCTTCATGATGGCCATATCATGTCACATATTTTGATTGCATGTGATGTTTATCTTATTATGCTTCTTATTTTGCTTAGTACGGCGATAGCATTATAAGATGATCCCTTACAAAATTTCAAGGTATAAGTGTTCTCCCTGAGTATGCACCGTTGCGGAAGTTCGTCGTGCCGAGACACCACGTGATGATCGGGTGTGATAAGCTCTACGTTCAAATACAACGGGTGTAAGCCAGTTTTGCACACGCAGAATACTCGGGTTAAACTTGACGAGCCTAGCATATGCAGATATGGCCTCAGAACACTGGAGACCGAAAGGTCGAGCGTGAATCATATAGTAGATATGATCAACATAAGATGTTCACCATTGAAAACTACTACATCTCACGTGATGATCGGACATGGTTTAGTTGATTTGGATCACGTGATCATTTAGATGACCAGAGGGATGTCTATCTAAGTGGGAGTTCTTCAAGTAATATGATTAATTGAACTTTAATTTATCATGAACTTAGTCCTGGTAGTATTAGCATATCTATGTTGTAGATCAATAGCTCGCGATGTAGCTCCCCGTTTATTTTATATGTTCCTAGAGAAATATAAGTTGAAAGATGTTAGTAGCAATGATGCGGACTAGGTCTGTGATCTGAGGATTATCCTCATTGCTCCACAGAAGTATTATGTCCTTGATGCACCGCTAGGTGACGAACCTATTGCAGGAGCAGATGCAGACGTTATGAACGTTTGACAAGCTCGGTATGATGACTACTTGATAGTTTAGTGCGCCATGCTTTACGGCTTATAACCGGGACTTGAAAAACGTTTTGAACGCCACGGAGCATATGAGATGTTCCAAGAGTTGAAATTAGTATTTTCATACTCATGCCCGTGTTGAGAGGTATGAGACCTTTGACAGTACTTTGCCTACAAGATGGAGGAGAATAGCTCAACCGGTGAGCATGTGCTCAGATTGTCTGGGTACTACAATTGCTTGAATCAAGTGGGAGTTTATCTTCCAGATAAGATAGTAATTGACAAAGTTCTCTAGTCACTATCACCAAGTTAGTAGAACTTCGTGATGAACTATAATATGCAAGGGATGACGAAAGTAATTCCCGAGCTCTTCGCGATGCTGAAATTAGCGAAGGTAGAAATCAAGAAAGAACATCAAGTGTTGATGGTTAACAAGACGACTTGTTTCAAGTAAAGGGCAAAGGGATAGAAGGGGAACTTCAAGAAGAATGACAAGCAAGTTTTCACTTCCATGAAGAAACCCAAAGCTAAACTCAAGCCTGAAACTAAGTGTTTCTACTGCAAAGGAAATAGTCACTAAAAGTGGAACTGCCCTAGATACTTGGCGGATAAGAAGGATGGCAAAGTGAACAATGTTATATTTTGATATACAGATTATTGATGTGTACTTTATTAGTGTTCATAGCAACCCCTGGGTATTTGATACCGGTTCAGTTGCTAAAGTTAGTAACTCGAAACGAGAGTTGCGGAATGAACAGAGACTAGTTAAAGGTGAAGTGACGATGTGTGTTGGAAGTGGTTCCAAGATTGATATAATTATCATCGCACACTCCCTATACTTTCGGAATTAGTGTAGAACATAAATAAATGTTATTTGGCATTTGCGTTAAGCATGAATATGATTTGATCATGTTTGTTGCAATACGGTTATTCATTTAAAGTCATAGAATAATTGTTATTCTGTTTACATGAATAAAGCCTTCGATGGTCATACACCCAATGAAAAATAGTTTGTTGGATCTCGATCGTAGTGATACACATATTCATAATATTGAAGCCAAAAGTTGCAAGGTTAATAATGATAGTGCAAATTATTTGTGGCACTGCCGTTTAGGTCATATTGGTGTAAAGCGCATGAAGAAAACTCCATAGTGATGGACTTTTGGAATCACTTGATTATGAATCACTTGGAGCTTGCGAACCATGCCTCATGGGCAAGATGACTAAAACTCCGTTCTCCGGAACAATGGAGCAAGCAACTGATTTATTGGAAATCATACATACTGATGTATGTGGACCGATGAGTGTTAAGGCTCGCGGCGAGTATCGTTATTTTCTGACCTTCACTGATGATTTGAGCAGATATGGGTATATCTACTTAATGAAACACAAGTCTGAAACATTTGAAAAGTTCAAAGAATTTCATAGTGAAGTAGAGAATCATCGTAACAAGAAAATAAAGTTCCTACAATCTGATCGTGGAGGTGAATATTTGAGTTACGAGTTTGGTCTTCATTTGAAACAATGTGGAATAGTTTCACAACTCACGCCACCCGGAACACCACAGAGTAATGGTGTGTCCGAACGTTGTAACCGTACTTTATTAGATATGGTGCGATCTATGATGTCTCTTACCGATTTACCACTATCGTTTTGGGTTATGCATCACAGACAGCTGCATTCACGTTCAATAGGGCAATATCTAAATCCGTTGAGACGACACCTTATGAACTGTGGTTTGGCAAGAAACCAAAGTTGTCGTTTCTTGAATTTTGGGGCTGCGATGCTTACGTGAAAAAGCTTCAACCTGATAAGCTCGAACCCAAGTCGGAGAAATGTGTCTTCATAGGATACCCAAAGGAGACTGTTGGGTACACCTTCTATCACAGATCCGAAGGCAAGATATTCGTTGCTAAGAATGGATCCTTTCTAGAGAAGGAGTTTCTCTCGAAAGAAGTGAGTGGGAGGAAAGTGGAACTTGATGAGGTAATTATACCTTCTCCCGAATTGGAAAGTAGTACATCTCAGAAACTAGTTTCAGTGATTCCTACACCAATTAGTGAGGAAGCTAATGATGATGATCATGAAACTTTGGATCAAGTTACTACTGAACTCGTAGATCAACCAGAGTACGTTCCGCGCCAGAGTGGTACGGCAACCCGGTTCTGGAAGTCATGTTACTAGACCATGATGAACCTACAAACTATGAGGAAGCAATGATGAGCCCAGATTCCGCAAAATGGCTTGAGGCCATGAAATCTGAGATGGGATCCATCTATGAGAACAAAGTGTGGACTTTGGTTTACTTGCCTGATGATCGGCAAGCCATCGAAAATAAATGGATCTAAAAGAGGAAGACCGACGCTGACAGTAATGTTACTGTTTACAAAGCTCGACTTGTTGTGAAAGGTTTTCGACAAGTTCAAGGAGTTCACTACGATGATATTTTCTCACCCGTAGTGATGCTTAAGTCTGTCTGAATCATGTTAGCAATGGCCGCATTTTATGATTATGAAATCTGGCAAATGGATGTCAAAACTGCATTCCTGAATGGATATCTTAAAGAAGAGTTGTATATGATGCAACCAGAAGGTTTTGTCGATCCTAAAGGTGCTGACAAAGTGTGCAAGCTCCAGCGATCCATCTATGGACTGGTGCAAGGATCTCAGAGTTGGAATATACGCTTTGATAAGTTGATCAAAGCATATACTTTTATACAGACTTGCGGTGAAGCCTGTATTTACAAGAAAGTGAGTAGGAGCACTATAGCCTTTATGATAAGTATATGTGAATGACATATTGTTGATCAGAAATGATGTAGAAATTTTCTGGAAAGCATAAAGGAGTGTTTGAAAGGAGTTTTTTTTCAAAGAAAAACCTCGGTAAAGCTGCTTACATATTGAGCCTCAAGATCTATAGAGATAGATCGAGATGCTTGATAAAGTTTTTCAATAAATACATACCTTGACAAGTTTTTGAAGTAGTTCAAAATGGATCAGTCAGAGAAGGAGTTCTTGCCTGAGTTGTAAGGTATGAAGTTGAGTAAGACTCAAAGCCCGACCTCAGCAAAAGATAGAGAAATAATGAATGTCATTCCCTATGCCTCAGTCATAGGTTCTATAAAGTATGCCATGATGTGTATCAAACTTGTTGTGTACCTTACCATGAGTTTGGCAAGAAGGTACAAAAGTGATCCAGGAGTAGATCACTGGACAACGGTCAAAATTATCCTTAGTTACTGGATGACTAAGGAAATGTTTCTCGATTATGGAGGTGATAAAGAGTTCGTCGTAAAGAGTTACGCCGATGCAAGCTTTACACTAATCCAGATGACTCTAAGTATCACTCTGAATGCGTATTAAAAGTGGGAGCAATTAGCTAGAGTAGCTCCATGCAGAGCATTGTAGACATAGAAATTTGCAAAATACATACGGATCTGAATGTAACAGACCCGCTGACTAAACTTCTCTCATGAAGCAAAACATGATCACACCTTAGTACTCTTTGGGTGTTAATCACATGAGGATATGAACTAGATTGTTGACTCTAGTAAACCCTTTGGGTATTGGTCATATGGCGATGAGAACTATGGGTGTTAGTGACATGGCGATGTGAACTATTGGTGTTAATCACATGGTGATGTGATCTAGATTATTGACTTTAGTGCAAGTGGGAGACTGAAGGAAATATGCCCTAGAGGCAATAATAAAGTTATTATTTATTTCCTTATATCATGATAAATGTTTATTATTCATGCTAGAATTGTATTAACCGGAAACTTAGTACATGTGTGAATACATAGACAAAACAGAGTGTCCCTAGTATGCCTCTACTAGACTAGCTCATTGATCAAAGATGGTTATGTTTCCTAGCCATAGACATGAGTTGTCATTTGATCAACGGGATCACATCATTAGGAGAATGATGTGATGGACAAGACCCATCCGTTAGCTTAGCACTATGATCGTTTAAGTTTTACTGCTATTGCTTTCTTCATGACTTATACATGTTCCTATGACTATGAGATTATGCAACTCCCGAATACCGGAGGAACACTTTGTGTGCTACCAAACGTCACAACGTAACAGGGAGATTATAAAGGTACTCTACAGGTGTCTCTGAAGGTACTTGTTGGGTTGGCGTATTTCGAGATTAGGATTTGTCACTTCGATTGTCGGAGAGGTATCTCTGGGCCCACTCTGTAATACACATCACTATAAGCCTTGCAAGCATTGCAGCTAATGAGTTAGTTGCGGGATGATGTATTACGGAACGAGTAAAGAGACTTGCCGGTAACGAGATTCAACTAGGTATTGAGATACCGACGATCGAATCTCGGGCAAGTAACATACCGATGACAAAGGAAACAACGTATGTTGTTATGCGGTTTGACCGATAAAGATATTCGTAGAATATGTGGGAGCCAATATGAGCATCCAGGTTCCGCTATTGGTTATTGACCGGAGACATGTCTTGGTCATGTCTACATAGTTCTCGAACCCGTAGGGTCCGCACGCTTAAGGTTTCGATGACAGTTTTATTATGAGTTTATGAGTTTTGATGTACCGAAGGAGTTCTGAGTCCCGGATGAGATCGGGGACATGACGAGGAGTCTCAAAATGGTCGAGACGTAAAAATCGATATGTTGGACGACTTTATTCGGACATCGGAAAGGTTCCGAGTGATTCGGGTATTTTCGGAGTACCGAGGAGTTACAGGAATAGAAGAGAGTGGCCAAAAGGAAGGAGGCGCGCCCCCCTTCTGGTCCGAATTGGACAAGGGGTGCAGCCCCCTTTTCCTTCTCCCTCTCCCCCTCTTTCCTTCTCTCCTACTCCGGAAAGGAAAGGGGAATCCTACTAGGACTTGGGAGTCCTAGTAGGACTCCCCACACTTGGCGCGCCCCCTCTAGGGCCGGCCTCTCCTTCCCTCCTTTATATACGGGGGCAAGGGGGCACCTCTAGACACAACAATTGATCTCTTGATCTCCTAGCCGTGTGCGGTGCCCCCCTCCACCATAGTTCTCCTCGATAATATTATAGCGGTGCTTAGGCGAAACCCTGCGACGGTAGAACATCAAGATCGTCACCACGCCGTCGTGCTGACGGAACTCTCTCTCGACACTCTGCTGGATCGGAGTTCGAGGGACGTCATCGAGCTGAACTTGTGATAGAACTCGGAGGTGCCGTAGTTTCGGTGCTTGATCGGTCGGGCCATGAAAACGTACGACTACATCAACCGCGTTGTTCTAACGCTTCCGCTTTCGGTCTACGAGGGTAGGTAGACACACTCTCCCCTCTCGTTGCTATGCATCTGGTAGATAGATCTTGCGTGATCGTAGGAATTTTTTTGAAATACTACGTTCCCCAACAGCCATGTGGGTGAAATGATGATACCATGCCAAGTTTCAACCTTTTCAGAGTTCAATTTGTATTGCTTTTCAATTTCACGGTCATTTAGCTCTCTCAAAACAAATCAGTAAATGAATGAAAAATACCAAATGAATTCAAAAAGGGCTGATAATTGATGATGTGGATTTGAATGGTGCATTTTGAACACACAAAAACTCTGGAGTTCAAAAAAATGCAATGCCTTTGTATCATATGAGTTTTCGTCCTAAACCCTGATACCTCGAATGAGATTGTCCATTTTGTACACGAAGTGCATCCATTTTTTGCCGTGACCCTCTCTACTTTTTTGCACATGCCATGTGGGTAAAATGATGATACCATGGCAAGTGTCAACCTTTTCAGACTTCAATTTGTAGTGATTTTCAATTTCACGGACATTTAGCTCTCTCAGAACAAATCAATAAATGAATGAAAAATACCAAATGAATTCAGAAAGGGCTGATAATTGATGATGTGGATTTGAATGGTGCATTTTGAACACACAAAAACTCTAGAGTTCAAAAAAAATGCAATGCCTTTGTATCATATGAGTTTTCGTCCTAAACCCTGATACTTCGAAAGAGATTGTCCATTTTGTACACGAAGTGCATCCAGTTTTTGCCGTGACCCTCTCTACTTTTTTGCACATGCCATGTGGATGAAATGATGATACCATGCCAAGTTTAAACCTTTTCAGAGTTCAATTTGTAGCGCTTTTCAATTTCACGGTCATTTAGCTCTCTCAAAACAAATTAGTAAATGAATGAAAAATACCAAATGAATTCAGAAATGGCTAATAATTGATGATGTGGATTTGAATGGTGCATTTGAACACACAAAAAGTCTGGAGTGCAAAAAGAGGCGCAATGCTCGTTAATTAGCTTCAAGCCTTTCGGAAGAGTGTACAAAGCACTGCACATATATAGCTTCATGCAGTCTACACTATTTTTCAAGGTTTGAAGCTAAACAACATGCAGGTGAACATTGCGCCTCTCCCACATTGTCTGTTCACTCAAGGCTTATAAACCGCTCCTAGTGCCTCTCTCTTGGCGAGGTGGGACTAAAAATCAGCTTACTAAGATACTTTAGTACCGGTTCATGCCATGAACCGGTACTAAAGGTGCCTAGCGTAAATGATGTTAAAAAATGATGTTAAAAAATGCATTAACCATCATTGATCTTTTTGTGTACAATTTAAATTGTCAATAGGAGTCCTCACCGGTTTAGGAACTGGTGATGACTCCTATTGCAGCCACAAATCCTACACATAGAGTTCAATGAAGACCAAGTGGTTGTGATAGTTTGAGAAATAACATATTTAAGGTGGTAAAATCTCTGTTAGACGAGCGAGGTGGGACTAAAAAAGCGCTGTAGATCGAAGTGAGTAGAACCCTTTTGTACCGGTTCGTGGCACGAACCGATACTAAAGGTTCCGGTGGCCCCCAGCCTAACCACAACCTGCAACAGCCTCTTTAGTACCGGTTCGTGCCAAGAACCGGTACTAAATGGTCACCACGAACCGGTACTAATGATCGCCGCCGGCCTAGCCTCTGGAACCGGCACTAATGGTCCCATTAGTGCCCCATTAGTGCCGGTTCAGTTGCAAACCGGGACTTATTATCTCTACATTTGACCCTTTTTCTACTAGTGGTTACATGTTGATGTTAAACTATGCTGCACAGCCTGACACCCAACCAGGTTGTCAGCCAGTGAATAGTCGGTATCCGCATACGTGTTAATTGAATTCAAGTGATCCAATATTTAATACGAGCTTTAATTTGATCAGACACATTCAATGGAGCACAATCTAGAGTATCTCCCAGGTTTATAATGCAATACATGTTGATGTTAAACTATGCTGCACAGCCTGACACCCAACCAGGTTGTCAGCCAGTGAATAGTCGGTAGCCGCATACGTGTTAATTGAATTCAAGTGATCCAATATTTAATACGAGCTTTAATTTGATCAGACACATTCACTGGAGCACAATCTAGAGTATCTCCCAGGTTTATAATGCAACTAGTAAGTGTGCACGTGCAACGCACGTATCATCATGTGAAAAAAATCAGCATTCATCTTAGAAAGAAAAATAGATCAATAAAATAAACAAAATATAATGGTGTAGCAACAAAATATAATGATGATCAGAATAACGAAAGTAAAGCTAGGGATATTCAGAAATGCAAAGTATTGCTCATGGACAGGTATGCTCTCTGTACCTACACATTACACTTGCATCATTTGTATTAGTAAGATCAAAAAATAGCTAGGCATTGGTGATCATGATTTATCTTATAACCAAGTTATTTGCTTCATTACCTGGGTTTTTTTGCGTGAAAACATCTAATCTATCATATTCAATAATGGCAGTACAACGAACACCAAAAATAATAAAAATTACATCCACCTAGCAACGACTACAAGCACTGAAACGAGCGGAAGGCGCGCCGCCGTCATCGCCCCTACCTAACCGGAGCCGGGCAAAACTTGTTGTAGTAGACAGTCGGGAAGTCGTCGTGCTAAGGCCCCATAGGACCAACGCAGCAAAATAGCAACCAACGCCGATGAAGAACTACGTAGATCGGAAGGATCCAACATGAAGACACACGAACGTAGACGAACAACGAACAGATTCGAGGAAATCCACCATAGGTAGATCCGTGGGAGACACACCTCCACACGCCCATCGACGGACCTCCACACACCCATCGACGGTGCTAGATGCACAACTAGAACGGGGGCTAGGTGGGAAGAACCTTATTCCATCTTCACGGGGCCGCTGTCGTCTTGCCTTCCTGAACAAGACATAAATCCTAACAAATCTCGAAAACACATCTAAAAATGGAGCCCTCCCACAGGCAAGGGCCAGGATCCACTGCACCACTGACTGCGCCCCCATGGCCCCAAGGCCCCGGAGACGAGGCGGACCGACGGCGGCGCCGGCTGGAGGCGGAGGAACCCTAAATTTTTTAGGGGAGCAGGCGGTTGGGGGCACGCAAGATAGCATCTGAAAGTGAGTGTAAGAGAACGTTTGAAATTGAGTGTAAGAAAGCCTTAAAAGTATTAGCAGACAACTTAAAACGCAATAGCAGGGAGCCAAAAGAAAAATAGTGAAGTGCATCAGGGGCATATTACCTCCATAAATCCTTATCAAAAGACACTAATTTTCTTCCCCACATTACATATACTAAAAAAATACTAAGCATATCATTAACCCACCCAGTTCTCCAGACGACCAGATTAAATTGTAAGCATTATGTGGTTCTTATTTCGATGAAAAGACATTCTGTTGAGTAATGATTGCCAATGCATGTCAACATGTATGATTCAGAAACCACACCGAGAATAATTTAGGGAGCATATACATGTTAACGAAATCGGATAAATTGATCATGTATTTAGTAGCAGGTCGGATAGGTCGGCAATATGCAGAATTGAGTCAGGCTACCGCAGCTTCCTCAAGCTGAAGAAATCGGGAGTCGGGCCAGCATTAGTGACCTGGTTGGGACCTTGGTGTGTCCACAGTGCAAGAAGCAGAATTCCTTGCACTACATCCAAACATAGCTGAGATTAGTTTGTAGTGCTGGCTAGAACCTCTCAGTTCACTGTCAAATGTCTGGAATTGAAGAATACAATTTATCATCGTATTATATGATTACAAGTTTAGATGGGTAAAATATCAGCAAACCAAAAAAGGAATCAACTTTTAACTTTACTCCATACGTCCTACCATAGATATGGCCACTTCACCAGCATCCCTCCGTTGAATCAATCTGTTGAAACCTCAACCCCAGAAGAAGCTATTCTCCTGATTTCACTACTAAAAATTGCACGTGCCTAAATGACTATTAAGCCATGAGACACTCCTTCAATCATGAATTTAATGCCTATAAGTTCAAAAATCTGAGGATACATTTTCAGGGTGAATGAATGAGAAATGCTAAATGATAAACTTGTTGTATAAAAGCAAATAAAACCGTGGTAAAATTCTTGGTGCTTAATTCTGCTTGGTTGTTTTTCTTGGTGTATCCTCCTCAGCTAGAACTACCATCTGCTTGGTGCAGAGTGAGTCTATGTTGGTGGTTTACAAAAAAATGGATGGAAGGCTAGAAGAATTCTAAAAAACCGGTTGATGAGAATAAACTTCAGAATATATAATGGTGATCCAGGACATACTCTTGGTCATATCAATTTGGGGAGTACCCAAAAAAAAACTCGAAGCAGCACATTATCAATGAAAAAAATACCGTGAAGAAAATGAAGCTAAGATGGAAAACCTCCTGATTCTGCAGACTGGGGCGTCAGGCCAAAGCGAAAGGTGGTGGGCGCGACGTCCCTGAGCACCAACAACGATACCTTGAATTATCAACCATACAAGTGTATTCCTATGCTTTGTTTACAAATATACATGTAAAGGTACAAAAATCACCGGTAAGACACAACCAACTAATCTAGCTATCTTCCCTAAGAAAAACTAATCTAGCTATCTACTGTATGTTTACTGATTATACTCCCCAACACTTGTCACCCTGCTAATCTCAAGATAATTTTCCTCCAAATACCCTATTAACTCTACTCCATGTTAGATCACAATCGTGCTTATGATATTGGTCGAGCATTTTATGGTTTAACTTTGCCGAATCAGCATAAGATCTGCACTTCACGCTTTTGTTGGCGTAGTAGATGAACAGTACATCACTACAATAGCCAATAGTAGTATCTGAATCGTGGAGCACGACCACAATGTTCAGAAAAGACACTTTAGTGGGCAAGGCAACATAAGTAGAAGGAAGAATACACATGAAACCAGGGGTCATGAATGATCAACCTCTATTCTGAAAAGTGAAGTTACCAATGTGGAGAAGAGTAATAAAGCTTCATTAACTCACTTCTCCACCCATTTGGAAATGTGAGCCTGAAGCGTGGGACCCTGAAATATGTTTTTTTGTCAAACCTGCGCTCTTTTAGTTCATAGTAAACTTGCATACTACATGCCTAACTGTTGCAGACAGATTTCAATTTAATTTCCCGGGTTTCATACTGGATGTACTTTTTCGAGTAAAATAACTTTCTTGCTCTGAATTACTCAGCAGACTGTCCGTATATGGCAAGGTAATGCCGATATGCGCTATGGTTGCAGGCACACAGTAAATGATCATGGTGAAGTATAAAGCCCAGAACACATGCTTTTTTTCAAATAAATTTTCAAACATAACAGATTGCTACTTCAAGGCTACTCGTGGCTTGGCTGTGTAGATTTTAGAATGGCGTACCTCAGGTGGATCACAGGCAGTCGGCGCTCCGGCAAAATTGGTAGATAGTTTTTCCGGCGAAATTGGTTGAACGGTGAGACTGGATGCTTCCTTAGAGGGGCTTGAAGCCGTCTTTTATGTATCAGACCATCTCACAATAGTATCCTGGACAGAGAGGAATAAGCATTTACTTTTTAGTTTGTGGGCTACAGTTTTGGAGGTAAATAAGAATATTTAGAGTATAAATTGTATGAAAGACTACATTGCTACTCATTGCATCACTTATCCGAACAAAACAAACCATAGATATTTGGCCTGAAAACATTTACTTTTTAGAATGAGAGATTTCCAATACAACCACCGCCGCAGAGAAATTTTGTGGCAGGAATGTAAATTGACCGTTTGAAGGAAGTTCACACTTTAGATGATAATGAAACTTAAACATACATGAATGCCTACGAAACAGTACATCACTTCTCTTCTAACCCATTCAGACAAGCTGTAATAAATCATATTGTAGTATAGCAACAACGACAATGGAGGACATGAAATCGTCCATATCCAGGGGCTAATCTAGATGGCAGAGAGAAGCAAGAGGAAGGAAGGGTAAGGAAGAGATGAGGAATAGGGCGAGTTACCTAGCCCGTCGGTTGCACGCAAGGAGTCAGCAGGGTGACACAGAGGGGCTAGTCCGTAGCAGGCAGAGGAAGGGCGGTGGCACCACCTGAAACTTAAACGGAAGTTGATGTTCTTCTCATAGACCCAAGTGTATTTACTTGTTCAAAATACAAAGGAAAATGAGACAAAATAAGTAACCAATTAAGCATCAGAGGGAATTTCTACATAGTTACTGAATTTTGTAAAGCATCAACACTGGGAATCTATATAAAAGATGATCAAAAGATTAATCTCGTACTTCCTTCTCTCAAACCATTGTATATATGAAAGAAATGACTTGACAAATTTCAACATTAATGCTGTCAGAAATAGGTGAAGGAATCAGTAATTGGACACATAAGTCGTCGTGCCCCGCCACGCATGTCGTCAAGGGCGCCGTCGCACACTCCTAAGACAACATCACGTCTGGACAGCACTGAAGCGCATGGAGACCAGCAAGTCGCGGCGGACGCCGATGAGGTCCCCAACGTTGTAGATGGCGGATAGCCTAAGTACCATGGGCAACAAAAATCAGAAAAAATTAGGAACGACAAACCATTGTTTGCACGAACAGTTTCTTGCCCAGTAATGCTTGCCCTGTAGTACTGCGCCATCCAATCCAATCACCAGCGATCAACAACTTGCAACCAAACCCAGACAACGACGCAATCCGCGGCTATTGGAATCAAACACTGAATCCATACAATGGAAGCGAGAGGGGCGCACAGGCGAACTCACGAACCTAGTACATGGACTTGGGAAGTTGTAAATGGTGTCGTTGTTGCCGCGGATGACGTTGACGGCCGGGGTTTTTCGGTCACCCAGTGGGCCGGCACCCACCAGGATGGAGCACGGCGCCTCCGTGCCGACGACGGCCGCTGGCTGCCACGACCTGAAGAAGCGCCGCGCCGGTATCGTCTTGTCCGCGGCGAACGCCATGGAGGGGGCCGATGTTGCAGGATGCGTCCTTCTTGATCTGGGCTAGAGAAAAAGGGTGGGTGGAATATCGATCCACAAATCACGGTTTTGCAGGTGGGGCTGCGTGGATCCTGGGGGACGTGGAGCAGTGGGACGATTGGCAGACCACGGGCGTCTGGCGGCAGAACATTTGATCTGACGCGTTCATCTGGATGGCAGACCATAGATGTAATATTGATGGTAGGATATGTTTACGTTGAGTTAATCGAAAGGTTGTGGTTATCCCGTGTACAGTTTGTTGGGTGACTTTAACAGAATTTACGTTTGCTCTTTAAATAATAGTTTAGATTTGGATAATAATAGTTTAGATATACATGGGAAATACAATAGCATTAAATGGATATACATGGGAAATACAATAGCATTAAATGGATATACATGGGAAATACAATAACATTAAATGGATACGATCTTTAGGATATAACCAGGGTGTACAAATTAAGGGCAATAATATAGTAAGATCTTTTTTATCTTCTTTCAATAAAGCAAGAGTAAATGTTCTCTACCTACAAGTCTATATATAAAGGTAACACTATGTATGCTCCGAGGCATTCAAACATAAACGAGAAGAAGACGATTTGTGTTAGATCCTATGGAGGGGAAAACTATTCTTCTATGCCTTATGGTGCTTTTTCTGCTAGGAAATTCCACTCATGCTGGTATGAAATCGAATCTCCCTATGTTTTCTTTCTCCTGTCAATCGGGCGGAGAATAACCTTGTCGGTTGAAACAAAATTTTCTATGGAACTTTGTCAATTTGAACTTATTTTAATGATGTGTATTCTTGTCCATAGATAATTGCGAGGTGCACATTGCTTATGGAGCCGCTGCATGCATAGAATTATCTTGCCATATAGCATGCCAGAATTCCTGGGGACGTCACGCTAAGTCATCTTACTGTGTGGCCGTCGGTGTTACGCAACAGAATTGTAACTGCCTTGTATGTGATTAGAGTTGCACTCTGCTATCACGTCAAACAATGGAAAATGATGGGATCCAGTAATAAAATCTTCTTGTAACATTCATGTGAGAATCTATATTGATCACCAATTTAGTTTCTACTTATGATTTGATTTCATTTTGGCATGTGTAATATTTTATTTGGCCTTTTTTTCATGGCCTCGTGATCATAAGTTCATAAATAACAATATAAAACTTGATCGAACCAAGCTTACTCTATCTGCGCTCCTAGCGATGGAGCTCCAAGAAAACGAGAACATTTTCACAAATCACGAACATTACTGAAAAAATCTCGAATTTTCTATCAAATCACGACCATTTTTGAAAAAGGGAACAATTTTTTAATCTTCTTAACGTTGTTAAAATCACTAAGGAAATTGAACATGTCAATATTTTTTTAATTTCCTGATTGTAAAAACAAATATTGTAAAAAATTCTGATGATTTTCAGAAAATAAACACAAATTTACAAAATATTATCATTTTTTGTGAACAGGAATACTTTTTGCAAATCATGAACATTTTAAATATGAGAAAAAAATTCAAAACATTTTTTGGAAATAGGAACATTTGTTGGAAACAAGAACATTTCGGGAATTCCTTGAACATCTTCTAAAACTGTGAAAACTTTTTATTCTGAATTTGTTTGAAAACATGAATGTTTTCTTAAATCTCAAACATTTTCTGGAATGTTTAACGAATTTTGAAATTTCAGACAATTTAAAAAAAATGAATTTTCCTAAAAACCTGAAGAAAATTTAGAAAAACAAAATTTGTGAAATCTCAAACAATTATGTAATCTTTGTTTTTTATTTGAATTTATAAATATTTAGAAAAAAGGAAAATGTAGAAAAGGGGAAAAGAAAGAAAAGCAAAAACTATTAAATATCAAAAAATCATCTAGGATTTCCAAAGTTGTTCCATGCCTTTTATGGGCCAGTCCAACCCGGACCCTCTGCAGGCGATCGGACGTATATGTATTGCTTCAGGCGATACACAACATTCATGGATCCTAACCCCGTGGTATACATCACCTGAATAAGAGCTATGTTTGTATTTCTCCCCTGGACTGATGCAATAAGAGCTATGTTTGTATTTCCAAAACTAATAACCACTTTTTTTAGACCAGCAAAATGAAAAGAACTGAATAAGAGCTATGTTTGTATTTCTCCCCTGGACTGATGCAATAAGAGCTATGTTTGTATTTCCAAAACTAATAACCACTTTTTTTAGACGAGCAAAATGAAAAGAACTGAATAAGAGCTATGTTTGTGTCACGTGGTCCTAACTAGAGATAATCTGGCACGACGAAACTGGCATGGTTCCAAGACATGTGTCTTTTGCCAACATGACGAGTCTATTAAACACTTATTTTTTAAGTGCAAGTTCGCTCGGACAGTTTGGACCATAGTCAAGTAGCTTCGAATCTACACCCACCACGTAGTGCACGGAACATGTTCGGCAAATGGTTGCGGGGTATTGATAAACAATTTTCTGCACATATTCTTGTGGGAGCGGCGGCCTTATGCTGGGCACTGTGGCTTACCAGTAATGATATGATTTTTAATAACAAACGTGTCTCGTCTACTATGCAGATTATTCATGTGTGTACACGATGGCTCCGTACTTGGTCTATCCTGCAGAGGCCGGAGGACAGGGACCTTTTTTGATGGCGTCTACACGGCTGGAGCGTACGGCCAGGGAGGTTTTCTACCCCCATGGATGGCGGTGTGACCTACGGATAGGATCTGCCACTCCTTAGGCTGGACATGTTTTTATTTTTCATTGGCTTTGCATCGAATTATTTTTTGCTTTTAGGGTACTCTGGACTTTTTTGGCTGTGTGCATCTAGCTATGCAGAGGCCGGGCTTTCTTTGCGATGCGATTTTATCACCTTGATATATCTATTCAATGAAATGTCCTTTATCGAAAATGTTTGTGTCACGCGCCCATCTACGTCTATGCAAGAAGCTGGAGGCCCAACCCAGTCCAGCGGCCACATCGAGACGCCAACCTAACCCGCGCGAGCAAGGGCCCAGCTGTGTGCATTGAGTGTACTCACTAATCGGCATGTTGGCTCAAACGGAGGCGGCTCAATCCGTCATCAATCGGCGAAGGATGTGCGACACCTCACATTTGATTGCGCTCATGCAAAGGAGTTGTGGACCAAGCTGGTAATACTACAAGTATTGAGGAGGCGAAGGTAATTGACCGCTCGGGATCGGTTATACTCGAGCATTTGCTACTGGCTAATGATAGTCCGGTTCCAATGAAACCAAACTTGGATGTAAAAGAGATCATAGCAGTGGGGTGCTGGTACCTGTAGTGGCTTCCCCGCCAATTCACGCATGATGGTAAGCCTCCGCCCAACAATAGGTGGTCTATGGCGGTCCTGGCTATAACAGGTACTCCCTCCGTCCCAAAATTCTTGTCTTACATTTGTCCAAATACGGATGTATCTAGTTACACTTTAGTGTTAGATACATCCGTATCTAGAAAAATCTAAGACAAGAATTTTGGGACGGAGGGAGTAATTTTCATGAAGCCATTGTGAAGAAACAGAATACTCATGAGCTGAGATGGAGTATACCTGATCCTAGGTTTGTGAAACTAAATGTAGATCAAGAGGCGCATGTGCTAGCTAACCATAGTTTGTGTAATAAGTTTTCTAGCAACTGGACATACGATCCTTCGCCCGTCTTGTTTCCAATCTTGTGGACGATGTTATTTCTCTTTAAGTTTTAAAAAATAGCAATAAAAATGTTAGAGTGTGGTTGTGTAGTGGGAATCCGAAGATCATAACACTGGCGGCGCCTTGGGCGAGTAACTCCCTTCCCATCCCTTGACCCTACTTCCACGATCCCCTTCTTTTTGCCACATGAAATACCTACCTGCAACCTCGATTTGGTGATGAACTAATATAGATTGTTGTGAGAGGGTTAAGAGGTATGTATCATCTAGTATTCAAAGCATCAAATCCCACCATAATTGTTTCGTCTGCAAGTGTTTCGATCTGGAGCGACATTGTATTCGCAATCTCAAGCAGATCATGGAGGGGATGGATCTGCAAAAGCAGATGCAGGAGGAGGAGGCAGAAAGTAGTAGCAACTCAATGGCTCTCCTTGGCATCCAGCACTCCCTTGACCAAATCGCACCATCGGCCAAAAGGATGGGGCTAGTGTTGTCTTAGGTCGAGCCGATGGTCCATGACCTCTTGTCATGGCGTCCCGCGGCTGTGCGTCAACGCAGATCTGGGCGATAACCGTGCGTAGTTGGAGAAAATTTCATTGGGCCCCACAGGTGCCAGGAAGGCAGTAGAGTTGTCATTTGTGAGCAGGCAGACGCGTCGTCTCTCAACACTAGATCAAGTGGTGATAGCCATAGGCAAATTGGCCACCATGTGGCACCGCAGCCCCGGGTTTGGGCTAGTGAGGGACCTCTCCTCACTGTGCCGGCCTCGACCAATGGTACTGTAGAAACAAAGTATGTCTACCAGAGGAGGGTAAATGGGAGATTTCTTTGTTTGATAAATTCAGAAATAACTGAACAGAAACAAGTCTACTAATAAAAATTAACTAAGAAAACTACAGATGTGACTTCTGATGCTTGATGGCGACAGAGTACTTGTTTGACCAGTTCACTCTTCTACAAAATAGCTACATCTAGTTGGAGGGACTTGTGATTGAACACAGAAGATAAATTCTCTTCGTCATATTCTCCTCGATAACTAGTTCGTCGACTAATGCCAATCACACCCAGGGGGAGGGGGATGCTTGAGGTGATCTCCATAACGTCGACAAACTTTGTCTTTCTGAACCACAATTACTCTTGGTCACTGAAAGACCTAGCACCTAACCGTTTACAGAGTTAGGAGCTCTTAAGATTAATTGGTGGAGCGTACTAGACATAGATTCTAGTGATGCTAAACACTATTTAATTTTTTGGCTCTGGGTGTTTTCTCTCGGCGGATTTTAAACTCAAATATTTTGGGAGAGGGATTAAACACAGAAACTTCTGGAAATCACATGGAGCAACCAATAATTCACGTTTGAAATGAGTGGATATTTGTAGTTGTGGTATTCCCAAGGGGGAAATGACCATTCTGGACATGACAACTAGCCAATGGCCAACCGACACTTTGCTAACGGTCTGATTTCAAACAAACCGACAACTTTACTTCAGGAACAAGAAATACGACTCATCGGTCCAAATCAAATCTCTCACAGTGAAGGAGATATGCATCACTTGCCGGCGAGTATTTCTTCGGAGCCCAAAGAGATTTCTCTCAACTCATATAGGTTTTGATTTAGCATCAAAGAAACATAAGTTTCAAACACTATACCTCTCTGAATAGTTCGGTGGTCCTATGGCTCAACAAAGAGTAAATGAACTACAAAAGAAAATGCTACGCCTTTTTTCGATATTCATTATTCTCGACCGGAGTCAATTTCTTTGGATAGGAACATAACCAATTGCTTTGTGTCGTCAATTTCGGAGGTCAATTTCATCATGCATAATCTTTGGTTTTAATCTTCGCGGCCTCACAGGAGATTAACTTTGGAGTTTTTTCCAAACTCCACATTACTATAGAGACATGTAATCTATGTGTGCACTAGCAAACACATTAGTCCCTCACTGTTTATGACAACAATCTCCAAAACATAAGGAGGAAAATTATTGCACACACAATATCCGCCTTTTTGGACGATTATTGACAAAACAGACAATCATCGAAGTAGGGATAGATATCATATCCGAAGTGTTATTAATCTCGAAGATATAATGGGCTCCCCCTAAATTTACACATAGATAGAACAGTTGAAGTCCAGTTTCCTTCATATGTGAGAGTAGTATTGTGGAGAGACATTTCATAACTTCGAGAGTAATGGATTGCATTGAAAGATATAATATATTATGAAATAATATAGTGTGTCCATTCACAACTTCTGACAAAGAGTTCACATGCAAAACAGATTCTCGAGAGACATATAGTGTAGTAGGTGGGGTTACAAATATTACAGACGAGAAGTTCACGTAAGAGTTTTATAACATGATAAGAATCAACTGAAGAGCAAGTGTTGTGAACTCGAGAGAAAACACAGCCAACAAAAGATGATTAAATCTATCCGTACTCTATGTCATTCTCCCCCTTTTTGTCAAGAGGTGTCAAAAAGTTGTCGAATCACATGAGTCACATAGGAGTGGAAGAATTTGAAGTATTACCCGAGGTCTCATCACCGTAACTTTTGTTGGCATTAGACGTGATGGATTCTTTGGAGGTGATGGGAACGACTGCTTCTTCTTCTGATGGACTCACTTCTATTTCTGAAGGAACTACTTGGTGTGGATGAGTTGATGGCCCTGGCATTTCCGGTGCAGCATTCGAGTCACCATTGGGCACTGGTTGTTCTTCGACAGTCTTGACAGTGGGCGAAGTAGCTTCAGACTCATTGAGTAGATTATGAATCTTAAGCTTGAGTAAATTTGTCGAGGGACCACGAGTGGGAAGAGGAGGTGTGCTGCACTGCTGAAGATCTTCAACCTTGAATTCCACATCAATATAAGCATATATCTGGTTGATATCATCTTTGGTGAGTTTCTTCTCAGATAAGAACATCCGGAGCAACTTCTAGAGATGCTTCTTATTCTCGTCAGCGATAAGATGAAGCAAGCGGTTGTTGTTATAAATATAATTTAGTTCTTTTGTAAAATGTTCTTTCGCCCGACGATCATTGGGCATGTGCTTAAGAACTAATTTTTGTGTCCTCATATTGACCTCCAAATGAGTGGGAGGTTGAGGTTTGAAAGTTCGGTTGCGTTGAGGAATTTGAGGACCATCAAATGTTTGGACACCAGACTAAGGGATACCAAAAGGGGATTTCCCAACTAAAAATCTTGCATAACTTGCACAGTATCTCGAACAGGTCGAACGAGGCTTTTGCGGCTCTCCTTTACCAAAGAGGTTGTGCGCATGTTGTGATCAATCAATTTTTTGATCCTGGCGCAAATACTTTGAGATAGAAGGAAATTGAGCTGAGTCTGATAAAATGCAAAGAACATATCTTCAACATCAAATATATATCGGTACGCAATGACGCAAATAGCATTTCAAAGATTTCCAGAGATAGTGCCGTATTCATTGACACTAGCTACGGGATAGATTGTTGCTACTTGTGAACCGCGCCAGTAAATTCCCCGAAGAGGAGGAGATGATGTAGCACAACGAAAGTAAGTATTTCCCTCAGTTATGAAACCAAGGTTATCAATCCAGTAAGAGAACCAATCAAGTTATGTAGACATCGCCTGCACATAAACAAAAAATTATCGCAACCCGACGCGTAGAGGGGTTGTCAATCCCTCTTGGGTAAAGTAATATGATAAATACATAGATTGATAGATGCAAATAAAATAAAAGTAAATAAAACTCAGTGAGATATTTTTTGGTTTTCCACAATATAGATCTAAAATAAAAGAGGCAAATAAATTGGAAAAACAAATAGCAATATAGATCTCAAAGTATATGATGAGAAATAGACCCGGGGGCCATAGATTTCACTAGTGGCTTCTCTCGAGAAAATAGCATACGGTGGGTAAACAAATTACCTTTTGGGAAATTGATAGAAGAGCAAATAATTATGCCATATCCAAGACAATGATCATGTATATAGGCATCACGTCCAAGATTATTAGACCGAAACGATTCTGCGTCTACTACTATTGCTCCACACATCGACCGCTATCCAGCATGTATCTAGTGTATTAAGTTCATGGAGAAACGGAGTAAGGCTTTAAGAACAATGACATGATGTAGACAAGATCTATTCATGTAGGAATAGACCCCATCATTTTATCCTTAATAGCAACAATACATGTGTGTCACCTCTCCTTCTCTCACTAAGATTGAGCACCACAAGATCGAACCCATTACAAAGCACCTCTTCCCATTGCAAGATAAATCAAACAAATTGGTCAAACAAAACCGAAATATCAAAGAAGAAATACGAGGCTATAATAATCAAGTATGGATATGAATGCAAATAGATCTGGTCATCAACTCACAATTTATTGGATCACAACAAACACACCACAGATGAATTACATCAAAAAGATCACTGAGGAGAACACTGTATTGAAGATCATAAAGAGAGAAGAAGCCATCTAGCTATTGCCGTCGGACCAAAAGGTCTGAGGTGAACTACTCACGCATCATCGAAGGAGGACCAATAAGGATGATGAACCCCTCCATGATCGTGCTCCCCTCCGGAAGGGTGCTGGAAAAGGGCTCTAGATTGGATCTCGTGGCTCTGGAACTTGCGGCGACTGAAACAATTTTTCATCGACTTCTCTAGGGTCTCTGGAGTATTGTGGTATTTATAGAGTCGAGAGGTGATGACCCACAAGTATAGTGAATCAATCGTACTCCTTTCAATATGTAAGAGTGTCGAACCCAATGAGGAGCAGAAGGAAATGACAAGTGGTTTTCAGCAAGGTACTGTCTGCAAGCACTGAAATTGTCGGTAACAAATAGTTTGATAGCAAGATAATTTGTCACGAGCAAGTAACGGTAACGGTAAATGGTATGCCGCAAGATAGCCCAATCCTTTTGTGGCAAAAGACAGGCCAAAACGGTATCTTATAATAAGCAAAGTATTCTTGAGGGTACACGGGAATTTCATCTAGTCACTTTCACCATGTTGGTTTGATTTGTGTTCGTTACTTCGATAATTTGATATGTGGGTGGACCGGTCCTTAGGTGATGTTCTTACTTTAACGAACCTCCTAATTATGATTAACCCACTCTCAAGCATCCACAACTACGAGAAAAGTATTAAGATAAAATTTAACCATATCATTAAACATTTGGATCCAAATCGGTCCCTTACGAAGTAGCGCATAAACTAGGTGTCAGGGATATTACTATTGGGTATAAACCGCCCAGGTGGGGCCGGTTTATGCCCGTCAAGATTATTTCTACTGAAGCGGAGCATGGAGCGAGACGCTTTATTCCAGAAGACTTAAAGCCCAAAAGGTGTTAGGGCCCATGATTTGTAAACCGCCATACGGCGTGTAACTTGTGATGTAAGATAGGAAAGATAGAGACCGAGCCGGATACGTTTATGAGCCGGCCTCGGGACTCTGTAAACCGGACCGGGCGTCACCTCGTGTATATAAAGGGACGACCCGGCGACGGTTCAAAGGACGGAGAACAACAACTCGAGACACAGGCAAAGCAGATTCGCTCCCTGGTCATCGAAACCCTAGCAATACTACACCAAACTAGACGTAGGCTTTTACCTTCATCGAAGGGGCCGAACTAGTATAAAAATCCTTGTGTCCTTGTCCGCTTTAACCCCTTTAAGCTAACCCGTAGCGATGGTCTCACGACTAAGTCCTTTTGCTAGGACATCTGCCGTGACAAAACCACGACAGTTGGCGCCCACCGTGGGGCTATCGCACGATGGTTTCGAGTTCTTGAAGGCAGCTTTGAAGGACTCAAGGGCTACGCAGTGGGCCAGATGACTAAGAGTCGTCGCGGCAAGATATACATCGATGATGCAGGCTGGGGCCCCGAGGCCGATTCAATTGAATACGGGTACCGGGTCCCCTTTGGTGGCATCCATGTCTTCATAGGCAAGATCGGCGAACCGGGCCCTGAGCCGGACATCTTCCCCAACATCATCGAGCCAGCTCAGCGTGCGAGATCTGCCCGGATTCAAACCGCCGTGAAGCACGTCTTCGTCGGAGTGGTTCAAGGAGTGCAAGCTGAAGATGGATCGGACTCTGGCGGTGAGACCGTTGTCTATTCCGGCGATGAGTCGTCCTCTGGAGAAACATAATATTTATACTTGCTACAGGATGGCCGGTCTGGGGGCTGCTCCGACGGTGACAGTATTCCGGATCCCCTGGATCCGCCAAACCGGGTCGCAGTATTCATGGCCGGATCGCAACCCGTGCAACAGTCTTCAACTGCGGCGGCGCTAACATCGGATTTGGTGGCAGCGGCGGCTAGGGCTGGTGGCCCGGTTCAGTCACCGGTTCAGGTATTAACCGCCTTAGTTGACAAGTTGACGGCGCTGTTAACTGCAGAGGTGGCCCAGGCCGATAAGGAACAAGATGATGCAGAAGTTGCTCAGGTGAAGGGCCAGATAGATCAGGCGAAGCTGGACTTAGCCGCTGAGGATACCAGGATGGTTGCGAGGCAGGCCGAGCTAGATGCTCAGGCTTACCGACTCATGTTGGATCAAATAGCTTCGCGTGATGTAATGAGGAGAAGGCAACAATCCCGCCTGCCGCCGGTTTACGAGGCGAGGAACCTTTTCAACACGCGAGGAGCAGGAACCAGTAATCAACCGGAGGTAAACCGGGGAGGAGTGCCTGGCACAGGAGCATCAGTCCAGCCGCCGGCCGCAGAGCCAACCCGCCAGGTCGTTCCGTCACAGCGTGTACCTACCCCTCCCGGTCATTACTCTAACCCCTTGGATAACATAGTTGCCGCCGCTTCACGACTGTCCACTCTTCCCATTGAATGAGCATCCCCCATAGCGGTGGAGGCATGGCGGGCTAGGGAGTTTTTGGAGACAGCCCTAACCCAACAGCAAGCTTATTCTCATAGCCGTGAGAGGATTCACTCCACCCCTCGCCCGAGCTGGAGCTACAGTAGGCACCTGGAGGAACCGGCCGTGTCAAGCAGCATGCGAAGACGTAACCCGTTGCGGAGGGATAATTCGGCGGGGGAGATGCGAACGCTCAAGATGTGGTGGATCAGGGCCGGCAGCGCCGGGAGGCCGAGTTAGCAGCACAGTACGAAAATCGTCAGCCAACGCCGGTTCATCCATCTACCACGATTGAACTAGGGGTCATGTCCAGCTCTTTGGGAGTACCGTGCCTTGCTCCTGCCTTACACAACGTAAAACTTCCCAAGGACTTCAAAGGACCGCGCAAGGTGACCAACTATACAGCGAACCTATCTCCTGAAGCCTGGGCTGAAAGCTACGAGATGGCAATGGAGATGCTTGATGTGGATGACGCGGCATGTGCCAAGTATTTCACCATGATGTTGGAGGGTACAGCTCCCACTTGGCTGAAAAGCTTACCACCCAACTCCATCGGGTCATGGGCCGAATTGCGCCGCCGGTTTATTAATAACTTCAAAGACACGTGCAAGCAGCCAATGTCTATCGTCGATTTAGCTGTCTGTGTTCAAGGAGAGCACGAGTCAACGTGCCATTGGGTACGTCGAGTGTCAGAGATCCTACATTCTTCCAACCGCATCAACCCGGACACAGCAGTTATAACCTTGGTAGGTAATTGCCAGTTTGAGCCTCTGAAACTGAAGTTGGGAGGACTCAAACGTAATTGTGATGACATGGGGATGCTCATGGGCGCTTTGGTGAAGTATGCGGATTCAGATAGTACCAAATATCCAGATTCTGACGATGAGAAGTCAGGGAAGGCAAAGAAGAGCGGTAAAGCACCGCAACCCGGCCCGGCGAATCAAGGATATAACGGTAAGCGTAAAGCGGATAATAATTTAGATTTTGTGGCCAACACCAATGCTCAGGAGAACGGCCAGCGCCGCAAGGGTAGACCGCCCCCGCGAAATGGGAGACCGCCTATCAATTTGGAGCGCCAGATGAACATACCTTGCCCGAGGCATGGTACGCAGGAAAAGCTAGCTATGCACCTTTGGAAGGATTGTTTTATTATGAAGGAAATCATGAACCGGTCCCAGTATGACCATGGACCATCCGGCGGTTCAGGCCCTGGTTCTCACGGGCTAGGTTATCAAGGCGGTGGATCCGGTTCAGGGTTCCAAGTTAACCAGAACAATCACAGCAGCCAAAACGGGCACAATCAGCAAAACCAGCAGCACGGCAAGGGTGGTTATAATAATCAGGGCAATCTGCAGCATCAATCAGGGTATCAGAGTAACCCGAAACAGCTGAGTAGTGGGCAGTATCACATCTTCACCACAAGCTTATGTAAACATGATCAGAAGGTTTACAAAAGGGCAGTACATTCCATTGAACCGGTGGTGCCACGCTACATGCGTTGGTCAGAACAGCCCATTGTGTGGAGTCGAGAGGATCATCCGCCCCGGGTTGATAATCCGGGTCAGCTGGCTCTAGTTGTGGCACCTCAGGTGGGGGGCTATAAGTTTACCAAAGTGCTTATGGACGGAGGTAGCAACATCAACATTCTATATTACGAGACTTTTCGGCGCATGGGGCTGACAGATAAAAAGCTTCGGCAGTCCAACACAGTTTTTCACGGCGTGGTGCCTGGTAAATCGGCATATCCAGTCGGTAAGATAGACTTGGAGGTCACTTTTGGAGATGAGCATGATTCTAGGTCTGAGACTTTGACCTTTGAGGTGGTAAAGATCAAGAGCCCGTATCACGCCCTGTTCGGGCGGCCGGTTTATGCTAAATTCATGGCGAGGCCTTGTTATATTTATCTGCAGATTAAGATGCCAGGTCACAAGGGAACTATTACAGTCCATGGGAGCCGTAAGATTGCTTTGGAGTGCGATGAAGGTGATGCAGCTTATGCTGAGGCGGTTTGTGCAACCGAGGAACTGAAATTTTATAAAGATAATGTTGATCCGGCATATATGTCTCCGTTGAAGAAGCCAACCACGGAGCATGATCCGGCCTTGAAGTTTAAGTCAGCTGAAGAGACCAAGCAGGTTGACTTTATTCCTGGTGATTCATCCAAGCAGCTCACTATCAGTGCTAACCTGGATCCGAAATAGGAAAGCGCGCTCATCGAGTTCATCCGTGAGAATCAGAACATCTTCGCATCGAAACCTTCTGACATGCCAGGTGTACCGAGGGAACTCGCTGAGCACACTGTTAATATTGATCCCAAGTTTAAACCGGTTAAACAATTTCTTCGCCGCTTCAATGAAGAAAGGCGCAAGGCTATCGGTGAAGAAGTGGCTAGGCTCTTGGCGGCAGGTTTAATAATTGAGGTGTTTCATCCGGAGTGGTTGGCCAATCCGGTGTTGGTACTTAAAAAGAACGGCATCTGGCGAATGTGTGTTGATTACACAGACCTGAACAAGGCTTGCCCAGCTAATCCCTTTGCCCTCCCTCGTATTGATCAAATCATTGATGCTACGGCGGGTTGTGAGCGCTTAAGTTTTTTGGACGCATATTCAGGTTATCATTAGATCAAGATGGCAGTTAAAGACCAGGAGAAGATGGCCTTCATAACTCCCTTTGGAGCCTTCTGCTATGTATCTATGCCATTTGGACTTAAGAGTGCCCACGCGACCTATCAGCGTTGTGTGCAGAATTGTCTTCATGGAAAGATTGGGCGGAATGTTCATGCGTACGTGGATGATATTGTGGTGAAATACAGGAAGGGGGAGACATTAATAACAGACTTGAAAGAAACCTTTGATAATCTCCGGGTTTACAAAATGATGTTTAATCCAGACAAATGTGTTGTTGGTGTTCCGACAGGCAAGCTCCTGGGATTCCTGGTATCAAACAGGGGAACTGAAGCTAATCCGGAGAAGATCAAGGCGATTACATCCTTGGCTAAACCGGCGTGCATCAACGATGTCCAACGCTTGGCGGGGCGCATTGCGGCGCTCAGCCGGTTTATCAGCCATTTGGGGGAGAAGGCCATCTGATACGTCCAAAACGTATCTATAATTTCTGCTTGCTCCATGCCACTTTTGGGTGATATTGCTATGCTATTCATACACTTCCATACACTTTTGATCATATTTGGACTAACTTACTAATCCAGTGCACCCCAGTGCCAGTTTCTGTTTTCGGCTGTTTTTGTATTTCAGGTTTTCACGTTTCGAGAACTGCCCAGAAAAATCCAGAAAAATTATATAAAAAATCAGCGATCCGGAAACAACACTGCGTCCGAAGGGCAGCCTGGGGGGGGCCACCAGGGCTCCAGGCGCCCTGGCGGCGCGCCCCCCCCTGGGCCGCGCCGGGGGGGCGCCTGGGCCCCCCGAAGCCCCCCTTTGGCATATATTTAGAGGGACCTCCGAAACCCTCAGAACGAGAAACCCTTTTCGCGATCCCATCTCTGTTCCGCCGCCGCCGCCGCTTCCAAGATCGGGAGCACCAGGAGAACTCTTCCCGGCACCCTGCCGGAGGGGAGGATCACCACCGGGAGCTTCTCCACCACCATGGACGCCTCCCGGATGACTCGTGAGTAGTCTCCCTTGGACCATGAGTCCATGACCAGTAGCTATGTGATGTTCTCCTCCCGTTCTTGTGCTTCACTAATTAGTCCTCGTGAGCTGCCCTACATGATCGAGGCACCTATGTAATCCTTATGCTGTTGCTATGTTGAGTTTGCTGGGATCCGATGGATTATGAGATTATGTTCAGATTGATCTTGAGTAATATATTTGATTCACCTCTTTTATATTTTAGTTCATAAGTAATTCTTGCATGTTCTCCGTTGTTACTTATTGCTTTGGCCGAGTAGTAGGTAGTGACTCCAAGAGGGAACGTTATGCTCGATTGTGGGTTCATGCCCCTCGATGACTAGCTTGAGTGACAGAAACATGAGTCTAGGGGATGTGCTGTTGCCACAAGGGGGAAAACAACGGTGCTTGTGCAAGCGGGTGCAAGGATTGTTTACTTTACGCAAAGTTCTTTTAATGCAGTTGTCTGTTGCATTGAGTTTACACTATGGGTGGGACTCGCAACTTAATACCAGCGAGATGTTCTGGATAGATATCTGATGGGCCTCGAACCCCTCGTTGGTTGCCCCAAGTGGAAGGTGTAAGATGCAGTAAGTAGAAGTGTTTTCCCCTAGCAAAAGATGCCAAGGATCGAATCCCCAGAGACTCCTAGGTTCAACAAGTAGGTGTCAACTGCTAACGGCGCAATTAGCAATCAACGTGGACCTGCACACAGATACAAATAACTTTGCTCCCAACGAGTACATAGAGGTTGTCAATCCCTCCGGCCTTGTAGTTCACAAAGGGTTAAAAGCAATGATAGTAGTGATAGATAGTTTTTGCAATAGTAAATAATAACTGAAAGTAAATAGTGTATGCGATCAATGATGGTAATATGGACCGGAGTCTCATGATGTTCACTAGTGATGTCTCTCTCCCAAAAGACGATAAAACAGCTATGTGAGGTAACAAATTACAGCTGGGCAATTGACAGGACCACGAACGCAAACCAATGCTGACTACATTGCAAGAAAGGTTGAGGTTCAAAGCATGGGCGGTACGCCAAAGTAAGTAGACCGAAATCCATCAATATCTACTACTAATCATCCACCTTGAGATATCTATCCAGAACATCTCGCTGGTATTAAGTTGCGAGTCCCACCCATAGTGTAAACTCAATGCAACAGACAACTGCATTAAAAGAACTTTGCGTAAAGTAAACAATCCTTGCACCCGCGGGCACAAGCACCGTTGTTTTCCCCCTTGTGGCAACAGCACATCCCCTAGACTCATGTTTCTGTCACTCAAGCTAGTCATCGAGGGGCATGAACCCACAATCAAGCATAACGTTCCCTCTTGGAGTCACTACCTACTACTCGGCCAAAGCAATAAGTAACAACGGAGAACATGCAAGAATTACTCATGAACTAAAATATAAAAGAGGTGAATCAAATATATTACTTAAGATCAATCTGAACATAATCTCATAATCCATCGGATCCCAGCAAACTCAACATAGCAACAACATAAGGATTACATAGGTGCCTCGATCATGTAGGGCAGCTCACGAGGACTAATTAGTGAAGCACAAGAACGGGAGGAGAACATCACATAGCTACTGGTCATGGACTCATGGTCCAAGGGAGACTACTCACGAGTCATCAGGGAGGCGTCCATGGTGGTGGAGAAGCTCCCGGTGGTGATCCTCCCCTCCGGCAGGGTGCCGGGAAGAGTTCTCCTGGTGCTCCCGATCTTGGAAGCGGCGGCGGCGGCGGAACAAAGATGGGATCGCGAAAAGGGTTCCTGTTCTGAGGGTTTCGGAGGTCCCTCTAAATATATGCCAAAGGGGGGCACCGGACGGGCTTCGGGGGGCCCAGGCGCACCCCCGGCGCGGCCCAGGGGGGGCGCCCACAGGGCGCCTGGAGCCCCTGTGGCCCCGCCAGGCTGCCCTTCGGACGCAGTGTTGTTTCCGGATCGCTGATTTTTTATATAATTTTTCTGGATTTTTCTGGGCAGTTCTCGAAACGTGAAAACTTGAAATACAAAAACAGCCGTAAACAGAAACTGGCACTGGGGTGCACTGGATTAGTGATACGTCTCAAACGTATCTACTTTTCCAAACTCTTTTGATATTGTTTTGACCTCATTCTTGCATGATTTGGACTAAACTAACCCGGACTGACGCTGTTTTCAGTAGAGCTGCCTGTATGTTTTATTTGTGTGCAGGAAAACGGATTTTTAACTATCTCAGAAAAATCCACGAAAAATCACGAAAAATCCACGCACCCGAAGAAACAACATACCAGAAGTGGGGCCAGAGGGGGCCAGGGGGCGCCTGGGTGGGGCCCACACCCCCTGGTGCCCTACTTTAGCCCGTATTTTCTCCTCCGAGGCAGAAACCCCAGATCGGGAGTCCTTTCGCTGTTTCTCGTCGCGGAGCCGCCGCCACCCTCTGTTCTTCTTCGGGAGGGCTAATCTGGAGGCTGATTTGGCCTCCGGAGAGGGGAGATCGTCGCCATCGTCATCATCACCACCACTCCATCATCCCTCCATGACTTCCCCCTTCATGTGTGAGTAATTCCCTTGCTGTAGGCGAAGGGGGTGGTAGGGATTGGATGAGTTAGATCATGTAATAGTTCGTCAGATTGTTGGGGGCATGTTGCCTATCATCTAGTATGGTGTTTATCATCTTTGCTACAACTTGTTATTCTTAATGCTTGACACTAGGGCCCGAGTGCCATGATTTCAGATCTGAACCATATGTGTTTGCATGAATATATTTGTGTTCTTGATCCTATCTATGAGTTGTATGCACCTGTTACGGTTCGGAACCGGCGATCCCAAAGGTGACAGCTTGGGACACCAAAGGGGATGGTCCGTAGTTTGAGGATTACATGTATCCATTGAGTTCATTGCTTTGTTTCGGTGCTCTTTGACAGGAGCACCTTAATATCCATTAGTTCCTTTTGGCCCCGTTCGTAGCGGGATGGTAGGACAAAAGATGTTGTGCAAGTTCTTATTGCAAGCACGTACAACTACCTACGGGATACATGCCTAATGTTTGATATTTGCCTAGATGATCATTACTTTTCCGTGTGCCGTGCCCCGAGTTAGAAACTATCTCATCCATGCAACGCCCAACCATCCATCTCCCTATCCTACAGTATTTTAAACCTTGCTTGTCACTAGTTGCTACTTTTGCCATTTACTACTGCTATTTACTTTTGCTGTTTACTTTTACTATAATCACTATCATATCACTGTTACCACTTATCTTTTGTTGCAAGTTAGTATATTTCAGGTGCGGTTGAATTGACAACTCAACTGTTAAAGCTTATAAATACTCTTTGGCTCCCCGTGTGTCGAATCAATAAATTGGGTTATTCTTACCCGCGAAGACTATCTCGATCCCTTACGGTTGAGGGTTATCAAGTACCGTTTTCTAGCGCCGTTGCCGGGGAGCATAGAAATATTTACAAGTCTACTTGAGGTATCCTTCCTGCTGCACTTTATTCACTATGGGTAAGAAAGGTGACCCCAAGGTTCCGATCTTACGATCCACTACAAGAAGAGGTACTGCTCTGAGCACTAGTGCTACACTTGATTCACCTTCTGTTATGAGTAAGTTTGCCTCACCACCACCACATGATGCTCCTACTGAATCTGTTACTATGTCTGATACACTTGATGATGCTTCTACTACTTTTGATGATGATATTAGTTCACTTGGTTATGCTCTTGAGAAACAAATTACTGTTGCTGCTGAAAAATATGGAATTGAACTTCCTGTTACTCGCTACCCTATTGGTGAAACTTATGATTTTCCTGAATTGAGTAAACTCCAGGAGAGGCTCCTTGATGATGATTACTATATACTTGATGAAGACTTATGCAGGGAACTGACAGAGTTTGCCGGCTCTGACCCTGAAACTATTAAGAAAATATTTGAAAAACACTCTTTGAAAAACAAAACCGTTCCTAATCCTGAGTTTGCTACATCTCCTATATGCATTGATGATCCTGATTTTAATTTCTCTGTTGATCTTTCACTTATACCTATGGTTGAAGCTGACCCCTTTTATGGCAGAGAGAATGATGATGCTATTGCACACCTAACTAAACTTGGTGAACTAGGTAGCCTGTTTACCACAGATGAGAAGATGCATTACTTTTATGTGACCAAGCTTCTTCCTTTCTCGTTGAAGGAAGGTGCTAAAGCATGGTATGATTCACTCCCATGCGGTTCTATTAAGAGTCCTCAGGACCTAGCTCACTCTTTTGTTGATAAATACTTTCCTGCTCATATGCAACATGCTGCTTTACAAAGAATTTATAATTTTAAACAGTTGCAGGATGAGTCCCTCCCTAAAGCTTGGGGGAGGTACTGCAGTTTGATTCAGGCTAGATCAGGACATGGAGTTCCTAAGAATGAATTAATTGATATATTTTATGCTGGTTTAACTGATGAATCTAGGTCCTATCTGGACAGTTGTGCTGGTTGTGTTTTCAGGAAAAGAACACCGGACGACGCGGAAGAACTAATGGGCAGAATTGCCAAGAACCATGAAGATTGGTCCGTCCCTGAACCACCTCCACCAACAAAGAAGAGGGGCATGTTTGTCCTAAGCCCCGAGGATATGCGAGAAGCAAAGAAGTCTATCAAAGAGAAAGGTATTAAAGCTGAAGATGTGAAGAATCTACCCCCTATTGAGAAGCTGTGTGAGCCTACCACTCACCCTCCTATGGTAGAGGTACACTCTATTTTAGATTTCAACGAAAGTGACATCCCTCATGGTAAGCCTCCTAATCAATGTTTAGATGAGTTTGATAATTTTATTATGAAACATAATCATTTTAATGAGAGGATAGAAAGTCAGTTGCATGATAATTCCCTTGCTATCAAAAAGTTGCTTGGTGTTTTAGATAGAACAGTTAATGATGTTCAGTGTCTTGTGAAGCATTTTCATATGGTTCAAACTCAGCTTGATCAAATTTCTAATGTGCAAAGAGATTTACTTGCTAACAATGCCAAACAAGATAAATTGCAGGCTTTTGGGATTAAGACCCGAGGAGGAACTAGTACTCAAGATCCTCTTTATCCAGAGGGACATCCAAAGAGAATCGAGCAAGATTCTCAAATGCAGGAAGAAGAAATTGTTGTCTCTCCAAATAAGAAAAAGAAACATAAACAGACTGACAATTCTAATGATCCTATTGCAGATGAAGAGCCAGCTATTGATCCCAACAGTGTATCTATCTCCGATGCTGAGACTGAAGACGGTGCTGAACCTGAAGGTAATAATAATGAGAAGAATGATCCACCTGAAGTTTGAGAAGAAGAAGCACCTGACAAACGTAAGAGGTACACTAAAGAAGACTTCATCGCAAGGAAACATGGGAAGGAGAAAGAACCATGGGTACAGAAACCCATGCCCTTTCCAGGTAAGTCCATCAAATCTAAAGAAGAAGAGCGTTATAATAAGTTTTGTGAATGGATTAAACCTCTTTTTCTTCAAATACCTTTGACTGATGCTATTAAGTTACTCCCTTATTCAAAATATATGAAAGATATTGTCACTAACAAAGGAAAAGTTCCTAATGATGCAATATCTACTATGCTTGCTAACTATTCTTTCAGTGGAAAGATTCCTGAGAAGCTCGGTGATCCAGGTATACCCACCATTCCTTGCTCCATAAAGAATAATTATGTCAAAACTGCTTTATGTGATCTTGGAGCAGGAGTGAGTGTTATGCCTCTCTCTCTTTACGAGAGGCTTTGTTTAGAGAAACTAATTCCTACAGATATCTCCCTTCAGATGGCTGACAAGTCAACCGCTGTTCCGATAGGTATTTGTGAGGATGTTCCAGTTGAAGTTGCTAATTGTTTAATTCTTACTGATTTTGTTGTGCTTGACATGCCCGAGGATGGGAGCATGTCCATTATTCTTGCTAGACCTTTCCTTAACACCGCAGGTGCTATTATTGATTGCAACAAAGGGAAGGTTACCTTTCATGTGAATGATAAAGAACACACAGTATATTTTCCGAAGAAGACCGACAGGAGGCATGCCCTCAACTCTATAGAGAATATCGAGGCCGTGAAAATTGGAGAATGGGACTGTCCACTACATGTGCCTCACAAATACAAAACTATCATGGTAGGGACAATGTCCATCAAGGTAAAAGTTCAGTGATTGCTTTGTGGGAGGTGATACTTTTTGCTCTATATATCGCTTGTTTGTTGGTAAGACTTGATCAACCTTACTAATGAACGTGTTATATACGGATAAAAAGTTGAGCTTTCTAAGTTTTCATTTTGTTTTTAGTGTTGTCATACCTGTTGTACCAAGTATCTATATTTTTGAAGCTTTACAATACTACTAACTACTTCAAGTTTTCAGAGAGTTTCGCAGCTTTTTGAACTTCGAAAAAATTTCAACAGTGAAGTTTTCAGAAAAATTCCGGAAAATTTATATTAAAAATTTCCACAACAGGAGAGACCCGAAAAGTCCTGGGGCCAGCCAGGGGGGGCTACCAGTGGCCCAGGCGGCCAGCTGGCGCGGCCCAGCCCCTCCAGGTACTTCTTCTTCCATCCTCTCTCTCTTTTTCCAGAAACCCGAGTTCTGGTCGTGTTCTTCTTGTTCTTGATGTCCTTGGGGGTGATTCTTCGATCTCTCTCTACAGTCCATCATTTGAGCTGAAATTTTGAGCAAATACTCCCTGGTATGTGACTCCTCCACCCCTCCAATTAGATTTTTGATTGGTGGCCTCATTTGTGAGTATTTAGTAGTTCTTGGTGCTGTAGAGATGAGCTTGCATGCATGTTTAGAAAGTTGTTTTCCAAGTTTTGATGCAAGTTTATGCCTTGGGCAAGTGAGTTGAGTAGTTTGCCTTAGCTCACTTTGTTTTAATCCTCGTTTTTGTGAATTGTAATTTTTTTTCAGAGATGAGTTTATTAGGAAGGGCAAAAGGATGGCTTGAGAAGAGGAGGCCCGCACACTCCGATCGAGTCACTAGAGCCGCAGCTTCACCATCGACTGCTAGGGTGAGCTATAATGAGGATCATGTGCCCATGGAGTTGTTGGAAGACACAAGTCCAGCACGTGCGATGACATATCCATGTGATGAATTCATGGAAGCTGCGGGAATCAAGGATGAGTTTTATAATCTTTGTGCTAATGCAGGTTTGACACGGCTCGTCACCAGCCGTGTTACCCAGTATCAAAAACTCACCTCCATTTTCATTAACAGTTTTAGATATAATCCTGAATCAGGTGCTATTGAGTTTAAAATTTATAATGATCTTATCATCATGACTCTGGGAAGTTTTTGTGAAGTAATAGGTGTGCCGAACGTTGGGAGGACGGCAAGGATGGGCACGCAGCCCTCCGAGCTGAAAACCGTCATCAACTCTCTCTGCAGCATGGGTACGAGGGATATTCATCGGTCGAAGATCTCCAGCATCTTGTTTCCTCACCTCGGGTATTTTGCATATTATATTGCTAGAGGGGTGTTAGCTCGTGACAACACGAGCAACATTTCTGCTCCGGATATTGCTATCCTGGCAGCAGCCCTCTCAGGGAGGTCTGATTATAATATTGGTACCTTAATTGTTTGACGCCTTGCTATGAATGGTAACAAGGGGGACTTATATGGTGGGATTTATGCCACGCTTATCTTAGAGCATCTTGGAGGCACCCCCACACCCTGATGATACTCCTCTTACTTATTTGAGCTTCGATCTTGCTGCTATGAAAAGACATAAGTTTGTTACCATGGGTTCTTAACTTGATAACCTTGTTTATATCTTGCGTTTCGGAACTACCGCGGAACGCGAGATCCGTCTACCTGCACCTCTTTTGTTTGATTATTCTCGCAGGAACGGATGGTCCTTTGATGTTGTCCAGTTCGATGAGTTCATGGTCCAGCATCAGTTCCATAACCCCATGGAGGGGGTTGTGCCTGACGAGGAGAGGCACGGTGAGATACCACATTTTCAGGATGAGACCGCCACCGAGTTTAGTGAAGGGTCTTCCTCTGTTTGGCGCTCGGAACCTTCCTCGTGGGAGACTCCGAGGAGTTCGGTGTACGCGCCATCATCCTTCTACGACCCTTGGTCTCACCACCATACCCCTGGAGCAGGAGGCTCCTGGGGACAGTAGCTGCTACCAACTTAGGCCAAAAGCCTAAGCTTGGGGGAGTACGTGCCCTTCTCACCTTTTCATTGTATTATCCGTTTTATTCGCTTTGATCTTTTCGAAGTTTTTACCCGTTCTTCTTTATTCATTTATATTGCAAAAACAACAAAAAGATTTTCTCTTTCTTTAGCTTTTATTCAACCTTTGAAAAAACCAAAAAGATTTCCTTTCTCTCTTTAGTTTGCTTTGTTTTCAGAGATCGGCTCGAGTCCGTGAAGGCATTTGATTATATTTCCTACGTTCGATCGTACAAGTGACAAGCAGTAATGATGAAGATTGACTGAAAGGAAGCAACAAGGAAGACTGGTATGAACTCTTATTGTTTCTACTTTTGTACATATGCCTGTACTTATGATCTAGAGACCAGCTTGTAGCGACATAGTGCTATGTTTACAATGCTCTTCCAGTTGTTCATGCTTTCCTTGTGGCTAGTCTCCAATAACTAGAGTACATAATGTGTTATTGAAATGATCTACATGCATTGCATTGTTCCTAGTCTTGCATACTATGGTGGTATTTCCCTTTAGAGAATTTTTGGATTGACTTGGCACATGCTTACACATGTTTAAGACTAAAAAGTCTACTTTGCCTTGATGATCTTTGAGTTTTAGAATAGTTATACCACTTTCATGCCCGATTCAATGTTGCTTTGTCGCTCTGCATGATTATGACCGTTATTGCTCTCTAGTTGGTCGCTTCCCAGTCTTTTGCTAAACCTCCACCCGTACTAAGCGGAATGACAGCTTGTGCATCCAAAACCTTTAAAACCTGTTATGCCATATGAGTCCACTATACCTTCCTATACATGGTATTTACCTGCCATTCCTAACGAAGACTTTCGTGTACCATCTCGAAATTAATCAAAAGCATTTTTTTGTGCCTATGTTTTAGCTCATGAGGAAGTAGTAGTTAACTCATGACCTCTTTAAGTTGGACAAGTTTCACCCCTGGATTGCATGCATAATGTGCGAACCCCTAATATGAAAAGGAACTGGCATTGAGTGCGCCCGGCTCGAAAAGATAATATAACAAACAAACCCTCCTTCACGCTTTGTTCATGAGAAATCAGAAAACTTTGGCAGTGATAAACAAAGGAGATTAAGAGGATGTGATCGTCCTCATGCGGGAGCCGTTCCTCGAGACTTGTCTAGCTTACAAAGTGATTGAGTTATCTGCTAGCATTCGTTGACGAAATATGCACCTCTCAAAACATATTTACTTCTGCTTTCAAAACCAAGAGCTCTGGTACATGTTTAGTTTTTGTTTCCGATTACGGGTTTTCAACTTTGCCAATAAAAGCCACGGTTCGAGAGTCTCACCTTCTTTCTTCAAAGCACTGACTAGGAGAGCATAATTGTCATTCTGAGTGTAATGTGCATTGTCCCAAAGTATTACATTGTCTTCTGCATACTTGTGATATGATTTATTCTGAAATTCTTAATTCTAGTCTCCTTTAAAACTCTGGAGGAGCCTCTGCATTTATGTTTTGCTTCACTCATGGAGGCTAGCGAGATACCACCTTAATATGCTCAAACTATGTGCAATGTGATCTTATCTTGATTTTCGGTAATATATTGTTTACTCTTGATTATTTGTGACTGGTCACTTGAAAGAAGGATTGCTCTTTGCATTGTTCTCATAAGTACTGTTTCAATACTGGCTAGACTCTTTTCGTAGTACATGCTTATATACATCTAATGAAGCAAAAGATTTTGTCAAAGTTTTCTTTGTCGCGTCCAGTTCGTTGAACTGAATTGCTTGAGGACAAGCAATATGCTAAGCTTGGGGGAGTTGATACGTCTCAAACGTATCTACTTTTCCAAACTCTTTTGATATTGTTTTGACCTCATTCTTGCATGATTTGGACTAAACTAACCCGGACTGACGCTGTTTTCAGCAGAGCTGCCTGTATGTTTTATTTGTGTGCAGGAAAACGGATTTTTAACTATCTCAGAAAAATCCACGAAAAATCACGAAAAATCCACGCACCCGAAGAAACAACATACCAGAAGTGGGGCCAGAGGGGGGCCAGGGGGTGCCCAGGCGCCCTGTGGGCGCCCCCCCCCCGGGCCGCGCCGGGGGGGCGCCTGGGTGGGGCCCACACCCCCTGGTGCCCTACTTTAGCCCGTATTTTTTCCTCCGAGGCAGAAACCCCAGATCGGGAGTCCTTTCGCTGTTTCTCGTCGCGGAGCCGCCGCCACCCTCTGTTCTTCTTCGGGAGGGCTAATCTGGAGGCTGATTTGGCCTCCGGAGAGGGGAGATCGTCGCCATCGTCATCATCACCACCACTCCATCATCCCTCCATGACTTCCCCCTTCATGTGTGAGTAATTCCCTTGCTGTAGGCGAAGGGGATGGTAGGGATTGGATGAGTTAGATCATGTAATAGTTCGTCAGATTGTTGGGGGCATGTTGCCTATCATCTAGTATGGTGTTTATCATCTTTGCTACAACTTGTTATTCTTAATGCTTGACACTAGGGCCCGAGTGCCATGATTTCAGATCTGAACCATATGTGTTTGCATGAATATATTTGTGTTCTTGATCATATCTATGAGTTGTATGCACCTGTTACGGTTCGGAACCGGCGATCCCAAAGGTGACAGCTTGGGACACCAAAGGGGATGGTCCGTAGTTTGAGGATTACATGTATCCATTGAGTTCATTGCTTTCTTCCGGTGCTCTTTGATAGGAGCACCTTAATATCCATTAGTTCCTTTTGGCCCCGTTCGTAGCGGGATGGTAGGACAAAAGATGTTGTGCAAGTTCTTATTGCAAGCACGTACAACTACCTACGGGATACATGCCTAATGTTTGATATTTGCCTAGATGATCATTACTTTTCCGTGTGCCGTGCCCCGAGTTAGAAACTATCTCATCCATGCAACGCCCAACCATCCATCTCCCTAGCCTACAGTATTTTAAACCTTGCTTGTCACTAGTTGCTACTTTTGCCATTTACTACTGCTATTTACTTTTGCTGTTTACTTTTACTATAATCACTATCATATCACTGTTACCACTTATCTTTTGTTGCAAGTTAGTATATTTCAGGTGCGGTTGAATTGACAACTCAACTGTTAAAGCTTATAAATACTCTTTGGCTCCCCGTGTGTCGAATCAGTAAATTGGGTTATTCTTACCCGCGAAGACTATCTCGATCCCTTACGGTTGAGGGTTATCAATTAGTAAGTTAGTCCAAATATGATCAAAAGTGCATGTAAGTGTATGAATATCATAGCAATATCACCCAAAAGTGGCATGGAGCAAGCAGAAATTATAGATACGTTTTGGACGTATCAACATCCCCAAGCTTAATTCCTGCTCGTCCTCGAGTAGGTAAATGATAACAAGAACAATTTCTGTGGTGACATGCTATTAACCATATAGGACTTTCTCATAGTCATATGACAAAAGCTTACTGAGACAATGATTCTAAAGTAATTAAGTTGTCTCAAGAGAAAATCACAAATGACTGAAAGTTTTACAACATGAAACTGAAACATCAAAAAGATTTGCAATGAACATGATGTGCAAATATGATAAAGTGATATCTAGCTTGCCCCCTTTAGTGATGCAAAACATAAATGCAAGGGCACCTTCAAGGTTTAAGTGATGACAAGATACAATCATTTCAGAATAAACGATATCACAATCATGCAAAAGACAATACTACTTTGGGACAATGCACATTACACTCAGAATGACAATCATGCTCTCAGTAGTTGGTGCTTGAAGTGCTAGAGCTTTTTATTTTGGAAACATGGAAGCAATTGTGTCAACGGTAGTAGCACTTCATATGTGTCATGCATAAAACATCCTATAAGTTGCAAGCCTCATGCATCGAATACTAGTAGTGCTCGCTCCTTGTCCTAATTAGCTCGGATCCCCATGGGTTATCATTGCATTGCATATGTTTTAACCAAGTGTCACAAAGGGGTACCTCTATGCCACCTGTACAAAGGTCCAAGGAGATAGATCGCATTTGACATCTCGTTTTTGATAAATCTCAACTTGAGGACATCCATACCGGGACAACATAGAAAATAGATGATGGACTCCTCTTTAATGCATAAGCATATTCTCATGAGAGATTGAGGATTAAGGTCCAAGCTAAAACTTCCACCATGATGCATGGCTTTGGTTGGCGGCCCAATGTTCTTCTCTAACAATATGCATAGTTATTCAACCCACGGTAAATCACCCTTACTTCAGACAAGACGAACATGCATAGCAACTCACATGATATTCAACAAAAGTGTGACAGTTGATGGCGTCCCCAGAAACATGGTTACCGCTCAGCAAGCGACTCATAAGAAATAAGATACATAAGCAACATATTCTTTACCACAATAGTTTTTAGGCTACTTTCCCATGAGCTATGTATTGCATGGTTAGTTTGCTTAGTGCAGGTGGAGGTTAGCAAAAGACTGGGAGCGACCAACTAAGAGAGCAATGACGGTCATAATCATGCAGAGCGACAAAGCAATATTGAACCAGGCATGGTAGTTATATCGCTACTTAGAAATAAAAGATCATCAAGGCTTGACAGACTTTCTTTACAGTCTTGAATATGCGTGAGCATACGCCAAGTCAATCAAAATAAATTCTCGAAGGAAGATATTACTAAACCATACCACATCATAGGCAGACAAACCAAGTTGGTACTCCAATAACACATTGGGAACCCCCTAGCTATTTGAGATTAACCATAAGAAAACCTGAACTACTAAGCACCATCATGAAAGTAGCATCTTTATCATAGACACATTAACCCATGCAACGGAAGCAAACTCTCTTAATAAGGTGAGCATGGTAATTAAAGAGAGTTCAAGCAACCAACTAAATAAAAGCTCTTGAAAATATAAGCATGAATACTAAGAGCAGAGCACGATAGTAGCTATTAAAAGACAAAGAACACACACATCATAGATAGACATGAAAATTCTATGTTATGTTCTAGGTAGAAGTGGAGCGTGTTTCTCTCCCACATAAAGGAATGCTGGGTTCCGACTCGTTATGAAAAACTAAAAAGAAAACTAAAAGCAAGACGCTCCAAGCATAGCACATAACACATGAAGTGATAAAAATATAGCGAAACGAAAGACAAACTGATAGTGTTGATGGAGAAGGGGATGCACGGGGGCATCCCCAAGCTTTGACGCTTGAGTCTCCTTGAATATTTCTTGGGGGTGCACGGGGGCATCCCCAAGCTTGAGCGCTTGACACTCCTGAATCTTTTTATCATCTTCCCTCGCACACTCGAAAACTCCCTTCATATATAACTCATCATAATCTGATTAGCGAGGTTAGTACCCTTAATAAAATAATTATACCTTGCTGGAAATAAGGATATTCTTGAAGTTCTACTGTTTCTCAAGATTGCCAAAAGGTTTTTGCAAAGAAAAAGCAAGTTCTTAATTTGCAAAGTGAAGGTAAGGCAAAACAGGACAGAATCTGTGAAAAACAGAACAGCAGGCAGTAATTGACCTGTTCGGGATACTTCTGCAACTCAAATCAAAAAACTCAGAACTGACGCACGAAAGACAATTATATAGAGAACGCTGTCGAAAAAATTCAGACCAAAAAGATGATCTGGTGATTTATACGAATTTTTCTATCCAAGGACAGAATCTGTTTCCTGGACAGCACCTCACAACTTTTGAACTTTCTAGCAATCAGAGGCTATACTTGGCACAAATATGAAAAGCAAAGATACAATGATGATGCAACAGCAGTAAACAACATCAAGACACAACAAAAGCAAAAAAAATATTCGTGTGGGCTGCCTCCCAAAAGCGCTTTCTTTTATGCCTTTAAGCTAGGCATGAGACTTTAATGATGCTCTCGTAGGAATAAGAGTTGAAGAACAAAAGAGAGCATCAAGAAGCAAATACCAAACACATTTAAGCCTAACATGCTTCCTATGCATAGGAATATTGCAATAGAATAATTCATTGAAGCATAAAGCAATAAGCATAGGAAGACAAAACAAGTGCAGCTTCAAAACCTTCAACATAAAGAAAGGGAACTTGATATTATTGAAATATCTATAAGCATATGTTCCCTTCTCATAATAATTTTCAGTGGGATCACGAATAAACTCAACAATATAAGCATCACATAAAGCATTGTTACCATGATCCACATGCAAAAAGGTACTCTTACTCTCCACATAAGTATCATGAAGAGGATAAAACTTAGTATAAAAGAGGGACATAAGCTCTTGCCAATCAAGCAAGTGTGAGTTATCGAGAAGCTTATACCAATCTGAAGCCGTATCTATAAGTGATACGGCGAACAATTTCCTCATGACAAACTCCCTTGATACACCTGCAAGCTTAAATAATGAACATAATTGTGACAGATATAGCAAGTGTTCATCGGGATGTCTGTCTCCTGCATAACGATTAGCCAAAACATAATTGATAATACCAGCTGGTATTTTATAGGGCACAATTTCAGTAGGGGGAGGAGCAACCACCACAGGTGTGGGGCGTCTTCCCGCAAGCAACGATCCAATAGCAAGGTTGTCCATAAGCATAACTAGTGAAATACATAGAGAAAACTGAAAGGTAAACTAACAAGACTAAAAAGCAAAGGTAAAAGATAGCATGCAACTCCCCTATCCTTAAGAGTGGAGTCCCCGGCAACGGCGCCAGAAAATACTCCTGGATGGGCCTCGAACCCCTCGTTGGTTACCCCAAGTGGAAGGTGTAAGATGCAGTAAGTAGAAGTGTTTTCCCCTAGCAAAAGATGCCAAGGATCGAATCCCCAGAAACTCCTAGGTTCAACAAGTAGGTGTCAACTGCTAACGGCGCAATTAGCAATCAACATGGACCTGCACACAGATACAAATAACTTTGCTCCCAACGAGTACAGAGAGGTTGTCAATCCCTCCGGCCTTGTAGTTCACAAAGGGTTAAAAGCAATGATAGTAGTGATAGATATTTTTTGCAATAGTAAATAATAACTGAAAGTAAATAGTGTATGCGATCAATGATGGTAATATGGACCGGAGTCTCATGATGTTCACTAGTGATGTCTCTCTCCCAAAAGACGATAAAACAGCTATGTGAGGTAACAAATTACAGCTGGGCAATTGACAGGACCACAAACGCAAACCAATGCTGACTACATTGCAAGAAAGGTTGAGGTTCAAAGCATGGGCGGTACGCCAAAGTAAGTAGACCGAAATCCATCAATATCTACTACTAATCATCCACCTTGAGATATCTATCCAGAACATCTCGCTGGTATTAAGTTGCGAGTCCCACCCATAGTGTAAACTCAATGCAACAGACAACTACATTAAAAGAACTTTGCGTAAAGTAAACAATCCTTGCACCCGCGGGCACAAGCACCGCTGTTTTCCCCCTTGTGGCAACAGCACATCCCCTAGACTCATGTTTCTGTCACTCAAGCTAGTCATCGAGGGGCATGAACCCACAATCAAGCATAACGTTCCCTCTTGGAGTCACTACCTACTACTCGGCCAAGCAATAAGTAACAACGGAGAACATGCAAGAATTACTTATGAACTAAAATATAAAAGAGGTGAATCAAATATATTACTCAAGATCAATCTGAACATAATCTCATAATCCATAGGATCCCAGCAAACTCAACATAGCAACAGCATAAGGATTACATAGGTGCCTCGATCATGTAGGGCAGCTCACGAGGACTAATTAGTGAAGCACAAGAACGGGAGGAGAACATCACATAGCTACTGGTCATGGACTCATGTTCCAAGGGAGACTACACACGAGTCATCCGGGAGGCGTCCATGGTGGTGGAGAAGCTCCCGGTGGTGATCCTCCCCTCCGGCAGGGTGCCGGGAAGAGTTCTCCTGGTGCTCCCGATCTTGGAAGCGGCGGCGGCGGCGGAACAGAGATGGGATCGCGAAAAGGGTTCCTGTTCTGAGGGTTTCGGAGGTCCCTCTAAATATATGGCAAAGGGGGGCACCGGACGGGCTTCGGGGGGCCCAGGCGCCCCCCCGGTGCGGCCCAGGGGGGGCGC
>LR738714.1:799783010-799801033 GCA_902687465.1 Secale cereale
CCCCCCAGGCTGCCCTTCGGACGCAGTGTTGTTTTCGGATCGCTGATTTTTTATATAATTTTTCTGGATTTTTCTGGGCAGTTCTCGAAACGTGAAAACCTGAAATACAAAAACAGCCGAAAACAGAAACTGGCACTGGGGTGCACTGGATTAGTAAGTTAGTCCAAATATGATCAAAAGTGTATGGAAGTGTATGAATATCATAGCAATATCACCCAAAAGTGGTATGGAGCAAGCAGAAATTATAGATACGTTTTGGACGTATCAATATCTCAAGGTGGATGATTAGTAGTAGATATTGATGGATTTCGGTCTACTTACTTTGGCGTACCGCCCATGCTTTGAACCTCAACCTTTTTTGCAATGTAGTCAGCATTGGTTTGCGCTCGTGGTCCTGTCAATTGCCCAGCTGTAATTTGTTTACCTCACATAGCTGTTTTATCGTCTTTTGGGAGAGAGACATCACTAGTGAACATGATGAGACTCCGGTCTATATTACCATCATTGGTCATATCCACTATTTACTTTTCGTTATTATTTACTATTGCAAAAACTATCTATCACTACTATCATTGCTTTTAACCCTTTGTGAACTACAAGGCCGGAGAGATTGACAACCTCTCTGTACTCGTTGGGAGCAAAGTTATTTGTATCTGTGTGAAGGTCCACGTTGATTGCTACTAATCTGGCGCCGTAGCAATTGACACCTACTTGTTGAACCTAGGAGTCTCTGGGGAATCGATCCTTGGCATCTTTGCTAGGGGAAAACACTTCTACTTACTGCATCTTACACCTTCCACTTGGGGTAACCAACGAGGGGTTCGAGGCCCATCAAGGAGTATTTTCTGGCGCCGTTGCCGGGGACTCCACTGTTCAGGATAGGGGAGTTGCATGCTATCTTTTACCTTTGCTTTTTAGTCTTGTTAGTTTACCTTTCATTTTTGCTTTAGTATCTTTTATCAAAAATCACAAAAATAGTTATCTTGTCCCTTAATTGTCATTATGTCGGGTCCTTTTGTCTTTGACGAGGCAGAAGTTCTCACCTTTAAACAAAGAGGTGGGGAAAGTTTGAAAGATGCTTGGTATAGAATTAATGATTCACAAAAAAGAGCCACCAAGAAGCAACCTACTACTATCTTACTTAGAAATTTTTATGTTGGAATTACTTCTTGGAACAAGTTTATTCTAGATATTGCTATCAATGGGAATTTCCTAGAGGCCCCAGTTTGGGAGTCTCTTAGTATTATTGAAAATCTTGTTGGGAGTCCCCTTATTGTTAGCATTCGAGAGGACATCACCCTAGCTCACATTATGAAAAAACTTGAAAAAATAGAGCTAGAGATGCCAAGCACTAATAAGATGAATGAGTTGGATCGTAAGATCCAAGGGAATTTGAATAGACTTGATAGCTCCATGCATAAAATTTTCAAAATTTTGGAGACCGTCAAATTCCATGATTCTGACTTTTCTAGGATGGAAAAGATTGAGGAAATATTTGATACCTTAGGAACTACTTTTTCCTCGATCAAAACCAAAAAGGTAGAAACTCCGGCAAAGAGGGAGCCTAAGTTCGTTCACGTTCCAAAGGCTCCCCGTTCTAAAAGCAATCCACCTATTGCCAAAGGGGTTGAAACTGTAAAGACTTTGGAAGAAACACCTATCGTTGATGAATTTATAAATGAATCTTCCCTTGACTTTTATCCTTTTGGTCTTCTACCTAGAAGTATCTCTATGAGGCCTTTATTTGAGAGTCCTCTTAAGACTAGTTGTATTATTGAAGAGCTTTTTGATGATCTTGATGATGGTTCAATTGATACAACTTGATCTATGCATTATGCCTAGCTTAAAGGCATAAAAGAAAGCGCTTTTGGGAGGCAGCCCACATGAATAATTTTTTTGCTTTTGTTGTGTCTTGATGTTGTTTACTTCTATAGCATCATCATTGTATCTTTGCTTTTCATATTTGTGCCAAGTATAGCCTCTGATTGCTAGAAAGTTCAAAAGTTGTGAGGTGCTGTCCAGGAAACAGATTCTGTCCTTGGATAGAAAAATTCGTATAAAATCACCAGATCATCTTTTTGGTCTGAATTTTTTCTACAGCGTTCTCTATATAATTGTATTTCGTGCGTCAGTTCTGAGTTTTTTGATTTGAGTTGCAGAAGTATCCCGAACAGATCAATTACTGCCTGCTGTTCTGTTTTTCACAGATTCTGTCCTGTTTTGCCTTACCTTCACTTTGCAAATTAAGAACTTGCTTTTTCTTTGCAAAAACCTTTTGGCAATCCTGAGAAACAGTAGAACTTCAAGAATATCCTTATTTCCAGCAAGGTATAATTATTTTATTAAGGGTACTAACCTCGCTAATCAGATTATGATGAGTTATGTATGAAGGGAGTTTTCAAGTGTGCGAGGGAAGATGATAAAAAGATTCAGGAGTGTCAAGCGCTCAAGCTTGGGGATGCCCCCGTGCACCCCCAAGAAATAATCAAGGAGAATCAAGCGTCTAAGCTTGGGGATGCCCCCGTGCATCCCCTTCTCCATCAACATTATCAGTTCGTCTTTCGTTTCGCTATATTTTTATCACTTCATGTGTTATGTGCTATGCTTGGAGCGTCTTGCTTTTAGTTTTCTTTTTAGTTTTTCATAACGAGTCGGAACCCAGCATTCCTTTATGTGGGAGAGAAACACGCTCCACTTCTACCTAGAACATAACATAGAATTTTCATGTCTATCTATGATGTGTGTGTTCTTTGTCTTTTAATAGCTACTATCGTGCTCTGCTCTTAGTATTCATGCTTATCCTTTCAAGAGCTTTTATTTAGTTGGTTGCTTGAACTCTCTTTAATTATCATGCTCACCTTATTAAGAGAGTTTGCTTCCGTTGCATTGGTTAATATGTCTATGATAAAGATGCTACTTTCATGATGGTGCTTAGTAGTTCAGGTTTTCTTTTGGTTAATCTCAAATAGCTGGGGGGTTCCCAATGTGTTATTAGAGTACCAACTTGGTTTGTTTGCCTATGATGTGGTATGGTTTAGTAATATCTTCCTTCGAGAATTTATTTTGATTGACTTGGCGTATGCTCACGCATATTCAAGACTGTAAAGAAAGTCTGCAAGCCTTGATGATCTTTTGTTTCTGAGTAGCGATATAACTACCATGCCTGATTCAATATTGCTTTGTCGCTCTGAATGATTATGACCGTCATTGCTCTCTTAGTTGGTCGCTCCCAGTCTTTTTGCTAACCTCCACCTGTACTAAGCAAACTAACCATGCAATACATAGCTCATGGGAAAGTAGCCTAAAAACTATTGTGGTAAAGAATATGTTGCCTATGTATCTTATTTCTTATGAGTTGCTTGCTGAGCGGTAACCATGTTTCTGGGGACGCCATCAACTGTCACACTTTCGTTGAATATCATGTGAGTTGCTATGCATGTTCGTCTTGTCTGAAGTAAGGGTGATTTGTCATGGGTTGAATTAATATGCATATTGTTAGAGAAGAACATTGGGCCGCCAACCAAAGCCATGCATCATGGTGGAAGTTTTAGCTTGGACCTTTATCCTCAATCTCTCATGAGAATATGCTTATGCATTAAAGAGGAGTCCATCATCTATTTTCTATGTTGTCCCGGTATGGATGTCCTCAAGTTGAGATCTATCAAAAACGAGAAATCAAATGCGATCTATCTCCTTGGACCTTTGTACAGGTGGCATAGAGGTACCCCTTTGTGACACTTGGTTGAAACATATGCAATCCAATGATAACCCACGGAAATCCGAGCTAATTAGGACAAGGTGCGAGCACTATTAGTATTCGATGCATGAGGCTTGCAACTTATAGGATGTTTTATGCATGACACATATGAAGTACTACTACCGTTGACACAATTGCTTCCATGTTTTCAAAATAAAAAGCTCTAGCACATAACCATTCTTTTACCTTTATGTTAAAGCACCAACTACTGAGAGCATGATTGTCATTCTGAGTGTAATGTGCATTGTCCCAAAGTAGCATTGTCTTTTGCATGATTGTGATATCGTTTCTTCTGAAATGATTGTATCTAGTCATCACTTAAACCTTGAAGGTGCCCCTGCATTTATGTTTTGCATCACTAAAGGGGGCAAGCTAGATATCACTTTATCATATTTGCACATCATGTTCATTGCAAATCCTTTTGATGTTTCAGTTTCATATTGTAAAACTTTCAGTCATTTGTGATTTTCTCTTGAGACAACTTAATTACTATAGAATCATTGTCTCGGTAAGCTTTTGTCATATGACTATGAAAAAGTCCTATATGGTTAATAGCATGTCACCACAAAAATTATTCTTGTTATCATTTACCTACTCGAGGACGAGCAGGAATTAAGCTTGGGGATGTTGATACGTCCAAAACGTATCTATAATTTCTGCTTGCTCCATGCCACTTTTGGGTGATATTGCTATGATATTCATACACTTCCATACACTTTTGATCATATTTGGACTAACTTACTAATCCAGTGCACCCCAGTGCCAGTTTTTGTTTTCGGCTGTTTTTGTATTTCAGGTTTTCACGTTTCGAGAACTGCCCAGAAAAATCCAGAAAAATTATATAGAAAATCAGCGATCCGGAAACCACACTGTGTCCGAAGGGCAGCCTGGGGGGGGGGCCACCAGGGCTCTAGGCGCCCTGGCGGCGCCCCCCCTGGGCCGCGCTAGGGGGGCGCCTGGGCCCCCCGAAGCCCGTCCGGTGCACCCCTTTGGCATATATTTAGAGGGACCTCCGAAACCCTCAGAACGAGAAACTCTTTTCGCGATCCCATCTCTGTTCCGCCGCCGCCGCCGCTTCCAAGATCGGGAGCACCAGGAGAACTCTTCCCGGCACCCTGCCGGAGGGGAGGATCACCACCGGGAGCTTCTCCACCACCATGGACGCCTCCCGGATGACTCGTGAGTAGTCTCCCTTGGACCATGAGTCAATAAACAGTAGCTATGTGATGTTCTCCTCCCGTTCTTGTGCTTCACTAATTAGTCCTCGTCAGCTGCCCTACATGATCGAGGCACCTATGTAATCCTTATGCTGTTGCTATGTTGAGTTTGCTGGGATCCGATGGATTATGAGATTATGTTCAGATTGATCTTGAGTAATATATTTGATTCACCTCTTTTATATTTTAGTTCATAAGTAATTCTTGCATGTTCTCCGTTGTTACTTATTGCTTTGGCCAAGTAGTAGGTAGTGACTCCAAGAGGGAACGTTATGCTCGATTGTGGGTTCATGCCCCTCGATGACTGGCTTGAGTGACATAAACATGAGTCTAGGGGATGTGCTGTTGCCACAAGGGGGAAAACAACGGTGCTTGTGCCCGCGGGTGCAAGGATTGTTTACTTTACGCAAAGTTCTTTTAATGCAGTTGTCTGTTGCATTGAGTTTACACTATGGGTGGGACTCGCAACTTAATACCAGCGAGATGTTCTGGATAGATATCTCAAGGTGGATGATTAGTAGTAGATATTGATGGATTTCGGTCTACTTACTTTGGCGTACCGCCCATGCTTTGAACCTCAACCTTTCTTGGAATGTAGTCAGCATTGGTTTGCGTTTGTGGTCCTGTCAATTGCCCAGCTGTAATTTGTTTACCTCACATAGCTGTTTTATCGTCTTTTGGGAGAGAGACATCACTAGTGAACATCATGAGACTCCGGTCCATATTACCATCATTGATCACATCCACTATTTACTTTCCGTTATTATTTACTATTGCAAAAACTATCTATCACTACTATCATTGCTTTTAACCCTTTGTGAACTACAAGGCCGGAGAGATTGACAACCTCTCTGTACTCGTTGGGAGCAAAGTTATTTGTATCTGTGTGAAGGTCCACGTTGATTGCTACTAATCTGGCGCCATAGCAATTGACACCTACTTGTTGAACCTAGGAGTCTCTGGGGAATCGATCCTTGACATCTTTGCTAGGGGAAAACACTTCTACTTACTGCATCTTACACCTTCCACTTGGGGTAACCAACGAGGGGTTCGAGGCCCATCACCATCCCGCTTTATCAGATGATGAAAAAGACAGATCGTTTTTTCTGGAGTGATGTTGCTGATGCTGCGTTCGAGGATTTGAAGAAGCAATTGGCAGAACCGCCGGTCCTTGCCGTGCCGGTGGACAATGAGACGTTGTTGTTATACGTGGCTGCTAATGCCTGAGCACTAAGCATTGTCATCGTGGTAGAGCGCAAGGAGGTAGGAAAAGAATATCTGGTTCAACGGCCGGTTTAGTACATTAGCGAAGTGCTCACTGAATCAAAACAGAGATACCCGCATTGGCAGAAATTGGTGTACAGGGTATTCATGGCAAACCGGAAGCTGAAGCAGTATTTTCAGGGCCATCCAATCACCGTAGTCAGTTCAGCTCCTCTGGGAGACATAATCCAGAACAGAGAGGCAACTGGTCGAGTTGCAAAGTGGGCAATTGAGCTTTGCCCCCACGGATTGAAGTATGTGCCCCGTACGGCAATCAAGTCCCAAGCACTGGTGGACTTCATCAACGATTGGACAGAGTTGCAAGCACCAGAGGAAAAGCTGGATCACATGTATTGGACTATTCACTTTGATGGATCCAGGCAATTGGAGGGCTCGGGGGCTGGAGTCGTATTAACTTCCCCACGAGGTGATAAGTTATGTTATGTCCTCGGTTTAATGTTCCCTTGTACTAACAATGCAGCTGAGTATGAAGCTCTCCTCCATGGTCTGCGAATGGCTAAGGAGATGAGTTTAAGCCGGGTTAAATGTTTCAGTGATTCAGACCTGGTGGCTCAATAGGTGTCGGGTAAGTGGGATTCCAAAGATCCACTTATGGCAGCGTATCGACGAGAGGTGGACGCTGTTGCTGGACACTTCAAGGGTTATCAAGTGGACCATATAGACCGGCGAAAGAATGAAGCGGCTGATGCGTTAAGCTGGCTCGGCTCTCAGCGTAAACCGGTTCCACCCAATATTTTTCTGGACGTATTGCATAGCCCGTCGATGAAATTACCTTCAGAAGAGGACTTGGATGTTCCTGATCCAGAGGCTCAACTGGTGGCGGTGCTTCATGTTATTCCGGATCGGACGCTCCCTTACCTGGCGTACATGAACCGAGGTGAGTTACCAGAGGACGAAGTCTTGGCCAGACAGATAGTCCGGCGATCCAAGTCAATGACTATTGTCAATGGAGAACTACATCATTGCAGCGTTTCTGGGGCGTTTCAACGGTGTGTGTCGCCAGATGAAGGTCGTGATATCCTTAGAGAGATCCACGAAGGAGATTGTGGTCATCATGCCGGTTCAAAATCCTTGGTGGCTAAAGCTTTTCGTCATGGGTTCTATTGGTTGACGGCTCATGCCGACGCAGAGGACTTGGTCAGAAAATGTGATGCTTGCCAAAAATTCTCACGGCGTGCTCATATACCAGCTCAGGAATTAAGGATGATTCCAGTCACTTGGCCGTTTGAAACTTGGGGGCTTGACATGGTCGGACCCTTCAAGAGATCCCCAGATAAGAAGACCCACCTTTTGGTGGCAGTGGATAAGTTTACCAAATGGGTTGAGGCGGAACCAGCCAGTAAGTGTGATGCAGCAACGGCGGTTCAGTTCATCAAGAAGGTGATTTTCCGGTTTGGCTTTCCACACAGCATTATAACTAATAATGGTACCAATCTATCCAAGGGAGCTATGGAGGAATTCTGTCAACGAGAGCACATCCGCCTAGATGTATCATCAGTAGCTCACCCTGAATCCAATGGTCAAGCTGAGAGAGCCAATCAAGAGATCCTGAGAGGCATCAAACACCGGCTTATGGTCCCTTTGCAGAGGACGCCGGGTTGTTGGGTGGAGGAATTACCCTCTGTGCTATGGAGCATCAACACAACACCTAACAGATCTACATGGTACACGCCTTTCTTCATGGTATATGGAGCTGAGGCGGTCCTCCCTAGTGATATCCGTCATGATTCGCCGCGGGTGGCGGCTTACGTCGAAACTGGTAACGGGAAGGCACGACAAGACGCGTTGGACCGGCTGGATGAGGAACGAGACATGACAGCAGCTCGATCGGCGATTTATGAACAAGATCTGCGCCGGTACCACAGTCGACGGGTTAAGACCAGAACATTTCAAGAAGGAGATCTAGTGCTCCGGCTCATCCAAGACCAGACGGATATGCACAAGCTATCCCCGCCCTGGGAAGGACCCTTTGTGGTCAGCAAGAATCTACATAACAGATCATACGACCTTGTCGATGTTTGAGAACATAAGGACTCACGTACTGCGGAGGAGGAGACCCGACGGCCGTGGAACATCGCTCTTCTTCGACCTTACTACACCTGAGCCATAGGCTCCGCTTTACGTACATAAATTTGCAATGTATATATTATGATCAATATAATAAACCGGCGTCCCCGATAAAGCGGGGTATCTGCCGCTTTTTTCATAAGAGTTTGTCACATGGGGGCTTCTGTGTGCAAAGGAGTTCCTATGGCCTCTTAAACCGGCGGTTACACCAAGGCCATCATAAGAGCATAGCTCTGGTTGCTTCGGTAATCTGGCTATTAAAGCCCACATGATGATGAGGGGCAAAAGAGAGTTTGATGCATAGCACAACTCAAACATAGGCCCCGACGAGCATAGCTCAAATGCTACCTGGGGGATCCTGATGCATAGCATCAACAAGTTGACAACCCTTGTAGTAGGCTATCAAGACATGGCCTGGAAGCCTGGTGTATACACCTAAAACCCCGGATTAGCCTGCCTGCATTAAGTAAGTCACTCCGCCCAGGTAAACCTGGTATGACCCGTCGAACGTATACAGAAGTCAATCTTTTACGGACCCTGAACTTGGTAACGTTAAATTGACGATTGGTTACGGATTGAGGACCATCTTAACAGGCTTTGCAAAATGGTTAATTCAGTAGCCTAGCAGCTCATAAAAAGCCTCGAATTTGGAGCCTGGCAGCTCGTAAAAAGCCTCGACTACACGGTTTTATTTGACAACGTCTCTTTTTGATTTTGCTAAAGTGTTTATTTTCAAGGTCATTGGTGTTTATCCAAGTCCATTAATTCGGGGAGTGGATGACTATAAGTTGCCACTACAATACACCAGCGTTTACTGAACCTGGTCTGGTTTGATTATAAATCGCTAGTGTTGTCTACAGTTAAACCGCAGTTTATCATAACCCGGTACAGTTCCATCATGAACCGGCAAATGATCAAGGGAGTCATCAACACTTGCAACTTGGATCATTGTCTTTGCTATTGATTATTGATTAAAGGCCAAATTGTGCACAACTTAATTACAGGTATGATATGTGTTTTATATATAGTTCAGGTTATAAACCTAGACCATGTATTTGGGCATCATGACCCGTCCGGCGAAAAACCGCCCAGACACTTTAAACATTTTCTTATGCAGAAATAGGTGGGGTAAACCGTCAAAGGCATTATAAGCAAGAAATAATTATGAAATTGCCAGCTGAAGCAATCTCATATAAAGGACAGTATGGGTGACAACATAAAGTATTTCAGCTACCCTATTACAAGGCACTGAATAGCCCAAAAGAATATCAGTTTTTGCCTAAAGTGCTGGGACATAATATTTAAACCGACACCGGATTAGGATTCTGCATCAGCTCGGCTTGAAGGTTGTGGATCGTCTTGCTCCGACTCCCCGTCGTTCTCTTCTAGCTGCTGGAAGTCAGTGGTTGCCCAATCAATCTTGGTCAGTGCTCTGAAAACAACTTCATCGTTCACGAGTTCAGATGGATCAATGTCAGGAGCGTAAGTGTGCTTACGGACGGGCGGGGTGAGATTTTCAATCTTGTAAGCCGGAGGGTCGACCCGCACGTTCTCAGCATTGTAACCCGGATGATAACGAGACAGATCAGCCTCATGAGACAGTTTGCTGGCCAGAGGCCGCATTTCCTTAGTCAGAGCGTGCAAATCACTATGTGCAAACGCCGATCCGTCCTCTTTCATGCTGGGATAGCCATTCATTGCTTCCGCCGGATCAAAGTCAGGCACCCAAGCTTTCGCTCGAGTTAAAGCCATCAGAGCATCCGCCCTTGCAGAAGATTTCTTCAGGTCTATGAGGCGGGCAGGTAGATAACTTTTCTAAAGTGCCCTTGATCATCGTGGGAGACGGTTTTATTATGAGAAGCAGTGCAGACAATTCTCTAGGCACCGGAATACAGCTGCTCTACCAGAGTGTATGCAGCCTTTAACTTTTTCCGCATATCATTGCCGAGATGACCAATACGTTTTCCTGCATCAAATAGTATGAGTTAAACCGGAAGGTACAGGACTACCACATTCAGGATTATGTCAACAACACTTACCAAAGATAGCAGTTATCATGGCGTTTATCTGCTGCTTTAAACCGGACAACTCCTCTGTCACCGGATTAAGAGCAGCCTCTGCATCGATTGCTATTTTCTCCAAGATAGCTTTTTCAGCATGCCAATCCGACCGTTCCTTTTCAAAGTCCTTCTTCAGCTTTTCTATATTCGCTAAAGCAAGTGTCAACTCATCTTTGACTTTGGAAGCGGCGGATTCTTGAAACTTCAGGGTATCCCGGAGCTCGGTCACTTTAGAATTTTTCCGGTTTAAGTCAGTCTGCCAAGAGGAGAGCACATTACATATTCAACAGATATTTTTTCAAGTCCCAAGCACATAACAAGTTATACACTTGGCACTTGGGGGCTAATGTGTATTTGCAGTTAAATAGACATTTTTCAAGTCCCAAGCACATAAACAAGTTATACGCTTGACACTTGGGGGCTAATGTGACATTGTTCATAGCAGAAGGCAAACTGAAGTCCCTGTTCATCCTCAAGGAGTAAACCGGCCCTTGGGGACTACACATGTGAAAAACAAACTATATACTGGATATTCTAAAGTCCCGGTTCATCCTAAAGGACAAAACCGGGCCTTGGGGGCTACGATGGAGTAAAGGCAAGCTACAAGATTTAAAGCAAGAATAGAGTACAAGTTAAAAGCAGAAAATTTTACCTCATAACGCTCCTTCGTCATATTTACCGAACCGGCCTCATGATCACGGCTAGTGTACAGCCGGTTTAGATAGCCGGAATGGAGTTCTTGGGGACTGAGCTGAGCATAATTGGACAAGTCAATACTCCATTTTCCTTTGTCCTTGCTAGGAATTTCATGCTTTGCAGTATGCTTGGACAAAGCGACGGGTTCACTAGGAGTAGTGTAGCCGATCCCAGTGATTTCAACATCTTCAGTTGAAGCGGCCATGTGTTTAGCCGGACTAGCAGGAGCAGTACTGGCTTGGACAGGATTAGCCGGTTCAAGGTCACGATCCATTGGATCACTCCCTTGATCAACAAAGACTTCGTGATCCATGAGAGGAGGATCTTCATGCAGAATATCAGCATTGTCTTCAGCAGGTTCAGCAAATTTAGGGTCTTTGGCCGGTTTAGGAATTGTGTTATCACTTGCCAGCTTATTTAGCTTAGCCTTTTTGCTAGGCATGGGTTTACTGCGAAAGTTAAAGATGGTGAAAATCAGAAGAGTGAAGACAAAAGTTAAACCGGCCAAGTGAAAAAACTTACCCAGGAACAGTCTTGAGGGGAAGAATCTGCGTGGCTGTTGATTCGCCAGAAGATGAATGAGGAGTTTCCTGATAATTCGAGTCAGACGGATTAAGAGGCTGTCGAATATGACCTGCTTTGGGATAAAGAGTATCTGGAGCGTATGAAACCTCTGAGCGACGCCTCCGGGTTGGTGTGTGTGTGTTATACCGGTGGATTCAATGGCATGGCCACTATGTCGCGTGGTGCGGCAAGCTTCGTGTTGCTATTTCTTCAAAAGAAAGTTTGGGTCCAAGTAAGCGAAAGGGTGAGAAAACTGTACTTTCCGGCTTGCTCGACGAATTTTTGGTGTTGACAGAGGTTCTGAACCAGAAGAAAGAGTAATTACCTCAACATCATCCGCTTTATTGCCTTCAGCGTGTCCCTGGGTATAGCCATTGTTAATGAATTACAAGTAAAGACAGTCAAAGGAATCAAGAGAGTCAAGTAGTACCTTGGAGGCCGGATCATCATCCTCCGGGTTGGATTCAGACACATCAGTGGTTTTCTTCTTGGTGGCCTTCTTAACAGTTTTGGTCTTTTGGCGAGGCACCTTCGCCGGTTTATCTTGAACCTTCCTCTTCCAGAATGGGTCATTGCCCTGTTGAAGATAATGAAGACATTCAAGACGAGTACTGAAGATGGATTAAAACAGAGCAAAGCAATATGAAAGAAATTTTTACCGATGGTGGTTTGTTGAGCTCACAGAAGGGAGCCAATCCGGTTTGGCTGCAAGCTTCTACTGGCTCATTTAGCAGTTTCTTGACAACCTCGTTGACCTCATTTTCTGCTAACACAGCTTCGGTATGGCGCAGAGGATCTTTTGTGTCTCCAGTATATTCGCACATTAACCCGGCGCGCCGGCTTAGCGGGAGAATACTCCAAGAAATCTAGCAACAAACAAAATCAACCCCTGTCAAGCCATTGGTAGTGAAGGCCCTGAGCTTCGAAAGTTGAGGAGCATATCTAGCCCGTTCCTGGGCACTTAGCCGTTTTGGAAAGGGATGGTTCTCGGAGAGCCGGTGGGAGCGATAACCCGGTAGAGGATTTTCATCTTTTGGAGAAGTGCCTAAGCAGTAAAACCAAGTTTGATTCAAGTCTTTGGGGTGACTGTGGTGACTGGCATGAGGACAACTAACGTCCTTTCTCTTCTGAATGGACATCCCGCCAAGTTCAGTGTTTGGACCGTCAAAGAATTCCGTCCGACGGTTTAGATGGAAGAAATCCCGGAACAAATCAACCTATGGCTCCTCTTGCAGATAAGCTTTGCAAAAGACTTGGAAATTGCAACTGTTTGACACAGAGTTGGGCCCAATATCTTGTGGGTGAAGTTGAAAATTAGCTAGCACATCACGGAAGAACTTTGACCCGGGAGGACTGAATCCCCGGGCTAAATAATCAAGAAAAACAATAACTTATCCCTACTTGGGCTCTGGAGGATACTCTGATCCGGGGGCTCTCCAGTGAAGGACATTTTGTGGACCTAAAGCGCCAATTTCAGCCAGTTTCTGCAAATCTTCCTCAATAACCCGGGACTGGACCCAATTGCAGGAAGTAAACTACTTGGCTTGAGTCGCCATTTTGGAAGGGAAGGCTGAAAGTATAACGAAGAGCCGGTTTACGGTCTAAGCAAACTCAAACCGGCGGTATTTTCAAAGGTACTTATCTAACGGCGGTTTAGGCAGGGGCCTAATGGTATCTACCGGTTTATAGTTTTTGAGATAGCTAAACCGCCAATGAGAATATATAAGATGCAGATCTGAAGTTATGAAGGAACAGTTTTTCTACAAACAGTGATGAAGCTATGGATCTACAGCATGTTGGAAATTCAGAAATATTCAGTTTATATTCCACAGACGCGACGAAGGCTCTAGCAGATGCAATCTAAACTAGTACTATTGGGAAAGATAAAGGCTACTCCTACAGCTATCAAACAGGAGGGTCAGATCTACACTAACTATCGGGCCATGGCGAAGAACGACGAGGAACAGCGCTTCATCTATGAACCTACAGGGAAAACCCTAATGATGTTCACGGAATGGATAATGTGCTAGCATCTGGCCAATCTGGCCGAAGTTGAAGCAAATTTTGATTTCTTTGAATGCGAATTATATTTTCTTCGGAAGCATATTTTAACATCTCTGGAAGCAATGTTTGATTCCTGGAAACAAATATTGTTTTGTTGTTGGAACCAATTCCATGTTACACCAGAAACAAATTTCCTGTTCTTGTATTGTCTATGCATAGCAAATATAATACACTGCATTAGTGTACATAAATTTTCACTCAATAGAAGCAATCATCCACTGGCATGGAAGGAATTTCTTAACAAGTAATGCGACTAGTTACATGTTTTTTCCGCTTCATACAACTTGTGTTCATGCTTCCATAGAAGCATGCTATGAGTACATTTTGTTCCTCTGCTACATATAACTTGCTTTCATGGTTCAATGGAAGCATGCTTCGAATTAGATCACCTGGTCTGATCTCGTTGACTTTAACCTTGTCGTTTCACAACACACATTCGGTCGGCAATGGCTACCAACTTTTTTAATGGAATATATAAAGCACGTAAGGAAGAAAGCACTCGAATAGCGGAGTGAAGCAAATATTATTATATTGTGGATACATGTGATATGAGAATGTGAAGCCTATGATTTTGGCAATCAGTTATACGAGCAAACGAAGCATGTTAATTTCAGTCTATGCGGAATCAATTTTTTAGTGTCGTTTTGGTTAACTGGAAATGAATAGAAAATGATTTTGTTGTGTAAAAAATGTTTAAGGTGCATTGGAAGCAAATTTCGGTAACACTGGATACAAATTTCGTTTCTTATGGAAACAAACTGCATGGAGCAGCAGCTTATTTCGCTAGATTGATTATTTTGCTTTGAAATCCAGAATTACTTTTCTATGATTTATTTGCTTCCTAAAACCATGTGATTTGTTTCCTCAAACCATGCGATTTGGGGGCAGTTATTACTTTCCTCTAATCACGTAAGGAAAAAAACATTGCTGGCGCAGGTCCCTCAGAGATAAACTTTCAGTATCTCGTAATTTTCGCATAGAAATAGAAACATATAACGAGATCAAGTAGATACTACCATACAATATATATATAGCCCATTTTTGCAAACTAATTATTACTAACAAATATCTCCTAAATTTATATTGTCACATATATGGACAGATATAACAACATTAAATATATACACAGTTAAAGATGGGATCAATTTTTACCAATTATAAGGATGATATAGTTGGATAGTTTTAATCATATTGAGTGAAACGCAGGTAAATGTTACCTAGCCACTAGTCAATAAATATGACATCGTGTATTCTTCTGGACCCCTAGACCAGACGAGAAGGAGAAGCTTGTATCTGATCTCATGGAGGGAAAAATCATTCTCCTTTGCCTTATGGTGATTGTGCAACTAGGCATAGGCAATTCCATTCATGTTGGTACGAAATTGATCTCCTTTCTCCTACATGTCTATAATTTCAGCTGTCCTGCACGGATTTCTTTGCAAGGTTTCACAATTTGGACTTTCCTCAATGATGTATGTTCCTTGTCTACAGATGATTGCCAGAAGGTGCTTGCTTTTACAACTGGCGAATGCTCAGCATTAGATTGCCGGAGATCATGCCGGGATTCCTGGGGAGAACACGTCTATAGATCTTATTGTAGGGCTGGCGATACTCAGCAATATTGTTACTGCTTTGTTTGTGATGAAAAGTGATTGTTACCGATCACGCCAATCAATGGACATTGATGTGATTCAATAATAAAATATTCTTGTCACATGCATGTGGCAATGTGTCTTGAGCACCAATTTTGATTGTTTTACTTGATTGGGTTTGATGTTTTGTGCATATAATATAGGATTAGGTGAATTCCTTTGTTTGCATGGTCTCACGCTTCATATAAGTTTAAAATAACCTTGTACAACATGAATGAACAGAGATTACAGTATCGGCACTCCCAATTCTAATGGTTTTCTGATGCGATGAGAGCAGCTGCTTCCTCGTCATCAGGGACTTATCACCCAACGACTTCACTTAGAAATACTATACTAGCAGCTTGAGTAGGGATTACAATTTACCAATCGTACCATTTTCATTTATTTATTTTTGCTTTTCTCAAGCACTTTTGAAATGAGCACATTTTTGGGCCAAAAGGTTTACCATTTCACATTCTGACATGGCTCTCAAGCACAAGGAAAACAATTAGTTAAATTATTTCTAGATTTGACACTTTTTTGTGCATCTCTAGCGCTGAGCCCAATCCTCGTCGTTTTCAAGATGTACGGAGAGTTACTTAAGATTACGGGGCGATTTCTGAAATGGCAGGCTGTAATTGGGTGAAGGGTTTGGGCAGGGCCCCACACGGGTGAAAAGGAGAGGGTGGGTTTGGGCAGGCCCCACACAGGTGAAAATGGAGGACGAGACTTGCCTGCTCCCCTCGTGTGTGCCCATCCGTGCTCCCGCGTACGTGGCTTGATTTGATTGGAACAAAATTAGGCCTGGCCCCACCCCCTTAAAATCAGGGGGGCGATGATTAGATTAGAAAGGAAAAAGGAAAAATGACAGCCGTAGGATGAAGTGGGAGCACGGATGGGAGCATGAGGAGGAAGCAGGCAAGTTTTGTCCGAAAATGGAGGGGGGGAGCGGGGAAAAAAATCCTATGCGACCTGGGTCGGGACGAGACTTGCCTGCTCCCCTCACGTGTGCCCATCCGTGCTCCCGCGTACGTGCCTAGATTTGATTGGAGCAAAATAAGACCCGGCCCCACCTCCTTAAAATCAGGGGGGAGATGGTTAGATTATAGAAAGAAAAAAGGAAGAAGGACAGCCGTAGGATGAAGTGGGAGCACGGATGGGAGCATGAGGAGGGAGCCCTGATCGTGACACCCTATTCAGCCCATGACACTTGGCAAAAACCGAATCTCAAAGCACCTGGGCCATTAATCCTCTATTTTCATTAACTTTAGGCTAATTAATTGGCTTGCCCTTTCCTTCTTCCCCTTGCTCGCCGCGGCAGCTGCCGTTTTCGCCGCCTCGGCTGCTCTCCCCGGCGTTCCTCCGGCTCGCTCACCGCAGCCGCGGCCGTGGCCGCCGCCCCTGCTGCCGTCCCCGTCGTCCAAGGCCGCGTTCCTGGGCGCTCCGGCAGCTCGTCTGTTCGTTGCGTCGCTGCCCACCAGAGCTCCGTCCACAGCCACCATCCAGCTCGTCTGCTCCGTCCAGCTCCCCCGCCCACGCCTCCATGGCCACCACCAACCTACTCTGCAGCGCTGCATCTTGGCTGGAATAACGTAGATGGAAGGAACGGGATTCGGTAGTATTAATTGGCTTGTCTTTTTTGGCTAATTAATTGGCTTGCCTACGTCTAGAGGTTCTTGCCAAGTGTCATGCGCTTAATAGGGTCTCACGATCAGGGCGTGCCACCCAGGTCGCATAGGATTTTTTTCAGGGGAGCGGGGGATGAAAAGGATTTATGAAAGGCTCTGTAGCAGCCCCGTAGAAGGCCGTACGTGTAGCATTTTTAGCATCATCGTTATAGTGAACAACTAGCGGCAGCCGACATCAGTTGGGACCGTTGCCAACATCATCGCTGTGTCGAACCAAACGAGCATCCACATGGGAGATACAGCCCAAGACAACATGGTAATTCTGCCGATGAGTCGCCCGCGGTGGCGCGAAGCCGTACCGTAGTGAGCCGGAGGAGTCACGCAGGAAGCCATCAGAAGAGGTCGAGAAAGAGCCCATAGGGCGAATTCGTCGATGGATTAGCCGATGGATGATGCACGATGCAGCCGCTCCGACGAGGTCTTGCCGGCAGCTAGATTTAGCCATGAGGCGCGCGCCGTCGTGAGGTGACATTGGGAAATCCGTGAAGAAGATCGCCGTGAGCCGAAGCCTAAAGGAGCCGAGATCAGACGGCGGCATGTGAGCCCGGGAAGGAAAGGACTTTCGATGTCTGTGGCAGCGATCATGCGGAGTACGTCCATGTGGCGAGGTGCCTGCAGGCTTCCGATGTCCATGAACTTCCTCTGCCGCGGCTACACCATGCACATAGACGGACCCCGATGAAGGTCATCATCATGAACGGTGCCAACTGCCACTACGACGTTGTCTTGAGCGTCTTCACCACGAGGAACCCTGTCTCGCTTCATAGCTTCCCCAATTACACTCGCGGAGGTTTGAGATTTTAGCTGCTACTCTCAAAGGTTAGACCTTATCATATAACTTAATCATATGTCTGATTCAAGTTGCAATTGTTAATTGGTTCATGACAACTGATGTTCGCTCCGTATCGAAGTATGGGCGTTGCGTGGTTGGCCCCAACATTGTAGTTGTTGTTGCGTGTATGGCACATCCCAATACCTCTTGCACTTCCAGCAAA
>LR738714.1:799801224-799816518 GCA_902687465.1 Secale cereale
AAAAAAAAAAAAAAAAAAAAAAAAAACCTCTTGCACCACATTTGTACTTATATCTCTCTAAATCTATATCTATACCAGTTAATAAAGCAAGGTGTGTTTCTTCGATTTTTTTCATCCGTTCACCACAGATTTTTTTTCTATCTAATATGGTACTAAATTTTGTGCGTCTATCCGCCAGAAAAGCAAAAATGTTTGTCCGAGAGCTCTTTCAGGAGGCTCACAGGGATCAACGCCACTTGGCGCGCTCTCAGCCATCCGCCTCGTGTCACACTCTGGGCGCTCCTGTCAGATTATGTTTTTTAATTTTTCCGCGTGCATTTTTGTCTTTTTAAATGGTTTTTTTACGTTTCGGTTTTCCTCCGGTCTTTCTTAACTTTTGGATCCAAAAATAAATTCGAAAAATAAATTACGCGAAAAAACACGTTTTTTTTTTTCATACGCCAGATGTACGGTTTTGCTTCCGCAAGAAGCACGGCCATGACTCTTGGAAACCGAAAAAAAGATACGGTCTATGTTGTTCTTTCATCCGCCAGAGACACGGTTTTGCTTTCGCGAGAGGCACGTTTTTGCTTTCGCGAGAGGCACGACCATGACTCTCGGAAACGAAGAAAAAAATGTGTTTTTTTTTTCTGGTAGAGGCACGTTTTTGCTTTCGCGAGAGGAACGAAAAAAACGTGTTTTCTATTTATTTTTCTTTCACGAGAGGCATGGTTTTGTTCCTCGTGATAGGCATGTTGTGCTTTTGCGAGAGGCACGGCCGTGCCTTCTCGGAAATGGAAAAAAACGTGTTTTCTATTTATTTTTCTTTCATGGGAGGCACGGTTTTGCTTCCGTGAGAGGCACTGTTGTGATATTGTGACAGGCAGGGTCGTGACTCTTTCGGAAAGGGAAGAAAGTTCTCTCGATTCGGTTTTTCGTCCATTTTTTTCATGAAAAAAGTTCGTAAAAACCTATCAAAGTGGGATCTAGTTTTGAATATCTTTACGCAAGAAATTCAGCGATGAAAACGTTTCGGGATTTGGACGCACAGTTTAAGAGATAAAATGTTTTGAATAAACAGATCTACGAAAAAAGGGAAAACTATCGTGTTGCGACAAGTGGCACACATACAGCACGCCACTTGTCACAACCAGGAGAAGTGGGAGTGATCTTTGCGAGGAGTACACCTCAATTAGTGATTTCGTATTTGTCCAGAATTTCATATTTGTACTACGCGCTCTCGGGCCCAACAAATCCGACCCATTTATTGTCCGGCCCAGACTGTTGGATAGACCTCATTTGCCGCAGAACAGCGCGCTCAAGACTAGGCCGGCCCGTTTTCCATTTTTCAGTGTCCTTTTTTTCTTTTTAATGTTTCTTAATCTTATTTTTCTTTTTCCCTTCTTTATCTTTTAACCTTCCCAAGAACTACTCCCTCTGTACCATAATATTTTTCTTTCTAGCAGCTCAATTTGAACTGCTAGAAAGATAATTATTATGGTACAGAGGGAGTACAAAATTAAACAAATTAAGAATGTCAACTTTTGTTCAAATTAAAAAAATCATATTTCCAAAATTTTATTCTTGTTTGAATAATGTTCAGAACTTTAAATTTTTCTTTCTTGTTCTGAAATTTGCTCAACTTTTAAAAAATGTTCGATTTGTTTTAAATTTTTTGTGTTTTCAAAAATATTTTTCGAGGAGTTTTTTTAAAGATAGATTTTATAAAATTTCACATACTCAAAAAATATTATTGATTAGTGAAAGTTCACAAATACCAAATAATGTTTACGTCTAATAGAACATTTTCTAAAATTATTCTAAATGAATAATCAAAAGATGTTGTCGTAAAAAAGATCACAAATTCAAAAGATATATTTGGGTTCTTATTGAGGGTTCGTGTTTATAAAAAAATATTGTTTATGAATTTTAAAAAAATGTTCCTGTGTCTTATTTTGTACGTGTTTTTTCCAAAAATATACAGAATTGTCGAAAATAATCATTCACACTTTTTTAAACTGGTTTGGATTTTAAAAATCGTTCACGTTTGCAAGAATAATCGGTAGTTCATATTTTTTTTCTGAAACCTCAAAAACAAATGTTTCAAATTTGATGCTATAGTATTTTCTTAAATATTCACGATGGCCATCGGTTAGCAGCATGCATTTTTTATAGATTGGTTGGCCATAAATGAAAGAAATTGTGGGCACATGCTAATAACAGAGCATATTCGGCTTTAATTAGAAGAAGAAGAAAATGTGGGACCTGAGCACTAAGTAATTAAAGAGAATAAACCATGATAAATAAGGGACAACCACCATGTAACTCACACTGCTGACCGCTGATATGCTACTGATAAGTTTCAATGTCTAAAAACAAAAACGCAGACTACCTTTATCATTTTTAGTTACTTTTTTGTTTATTTTTTTTTCTTTTTCATTTTCGTTTCTCTTTTCTTTTTTAAAAATGATCGCCATTACCAAAATTTGTCCAAATTTTCAAAAACATGTGCTTTATAAAATTTTCTTCATAAAATATAAATATTGGCATTTTGAAATATTTTACAGAAAATTTCAAATAAATGTTTTTTCTTTCAAAATAGCCTAGATTTCAACACACGAACATTTCTAAAAATAGCATGCAAGATTTTGAACATGGATATTTTTTGTAAAGCACTAACAAATTTGGAGTTTAAAAAAAGAAAATATGAAGACAAAAAATTGAAACTATTTTTTTAAGCTCCTTTATATATTTTGTATTTGCATAGAAAAAAAGCACCATGTTCACCTAGGGTGTCTTGGTAGGCCAGAAGGCTCTACCTGGGAGCTCATTATTTTTCGACATCCTTTAAATGACGCTTTTTCCAGTTGCTTGTATGATGAATTTAAAGTACCATGCCAAGTTGTAACCGTTTTTGACTGAATTTGCATTTTCTGGAAAATGGCCGGACGTGGCACAGCATGCAAAATGTTATCGGAAGTTGTTCAAACCTTGCATGGATGCCGGATATGTTTGTGCCAAATTGCTGCAAGAAGTTGGGGTCATTGCTGCATTTGTGAGCATGTAACGTTTCTTAATTTGAATGCCTCGTTAGTTGCAATATTTGTCATTATCAATCAACTTGAACATATTCGTATATACTAACCATTTCTTGAAATCTGTCAAAAAAATTCGAATTTTTAATTGTGTATGAAAAAATTATACGCTTAACACTTTTCTCCAATTGTTAAAAAAAATCCCAACAATTGATGCTGAAACAAATTGCAAACCACGTACATTTATCTATTAAAATATCAATTATTTTGAAATGCAAATATTTCTCAAATTTCTGAATAAGTTTTTTGAAAACAGGAACGTTTTTAAAATTCCAGACCAGTTTATAAAACTGTAAACAATATGTGAACAAAAAAATTAGTATTTAATATTTTGAAACAGGTTTAAAAATAATAATAAAGTTCAAAAAGGAAAAAATGAACGAACGAAACAATGGAAATTGTCGATGTAACGAGGGGTTAAGGACACAACCGGCCAAGCCCACGCAAAGTAGCGAGCGGGGCTCTCTCTGTGCACACCACATGGGCTGACCCGGATTTGAAAAAGTTCACAAATTTGAAAAAAAAATCAGCTCTTTCAAAAAAAGTTTATCACTCTTCGATAAAATTCACGGATTTTCACAAAAACATTCTTGAACTTGAAAAAGGTTCACCAATATTTGTAAAAATATTCAGGAATTCAAAAGAAGACTCGCTGGATTTTAACAACAAATTACGGATTTTAAGAAGTCAGAGGCGAAACTGATGCCCGTCCTGTTAACAAAGTTTTTTGTAATAATACTTCCAAGCTGCAATCTGTACAGCTCCATTATTTTGTTGCCGGCACAAAATGCCACGACAATATAGATATTTCTGACTGCATCTTCAAGAACTAAAGAACCTTTCCTTTCCATCTCCTGAATTCCTCTAGAAAAGCCAGAAAGCCGTATTTTTTGAAAAAATGAGAAAAATTCAAGTATCAACTCCATTGTACAGTTTAATTAGAGCTTAGTAAGAAAATAATCGAGCATCAAGACCAGAGATCACTGGCCCGCATTTTTGGCCCACAAGAAATTAGTGAAGGGTAAGAAAAGGTCACTGACAAACCAACAAAATGCTGCAAAGAAGAAGTATTACCATCACACGGGGTCAGGTGGCTACTTCAAAGCCCGGCCGTTATGGGATAAAGCTGAGCAAGACCTGTTTGCTAAAGGGGTCCAGCGACATTGCACTAGCCAGATCGGTGTAGGACTTGGTTCTTCGGGGTTGGGGGAACTTTGGACCCAGAAACAGGGGAGTGTGTTTGGACGGACGAGCAACTTGCAATACCCATCAAGAAGCTTCAGGCAGCAATCAGTGCAATGCAGGAAGGGACGTTCATTCCCGACAGAGAGAATGACGAGCTGACAGAGGCCCTCGGGAATCCCGAACGCCCTGGACAAACACGAGACGCACCAGGCTCAGTTCCGTGGGTAATTGGGTTTCCCGCCAGCGATGGTTATAGATGCCGAGAGAGAAAGAGGAAAGAGGAGACAACAATGCTGATACTCAGCGCAAGATTAGCAAAACTAGAGAAACTTGAGAGGCAGCGAGTGATACGTCTCCAACGTATCTATAATTTTTTATTGTTCCATGCTATTATATTATCTATTTTGGATATTTTATATGCATTTATATGATATTTTATATGATTTTTGGGACTAACCTATTAACCCAGAGCCCAGGGTTTGTTTTTGTTTTTTCCTTGTTTTTGAGTATCGCAGAAAAGGAATATCAAATGGAGTCCAAACGGAACGAAACTTTACGTGTATTTTTCTTGGACTAGAAGACATCTGATGGACTTGGAGTACACGTCAGGGGATCTGCGAGGCGGCCACAAGGGTGAAGGGCGCGCCCAAGGGGTAGGGCTCCACTGGCCTACTTCTTCCACCTATAAATCTATTATTATATACTTAAAATAAGAGTCAAACAAGCCATCACATTCCCCCACATATGTTAAATTATATCAACCGTTAATATTAGATATAAACGGCCAAGATTTAAAGATGCAAACGTTACTTACAAATATAGTTTATGTGTCTATATATGTATTGCAAAACAAAAAAAATCTATCACGTAGGACATATCAGGGCCGGGCCCACAGTGGTTCAAAAGGTGCAGCCCGCACAGGGCCCAAAATTCTGGGGGCCCCAATTTTTTTACATAAGCCTAGTATTAAAAAAAATGAACTACTGGGCTGGGCGCTGGAGTGGCTTTGCCGCTCTGGGCCGGAGTCGAAGCGAAGCGACGAGCCTAAAAAAATCCATCGAGGCATCGAGCGACAGCGTTTTTCTCCAAAAATAAAACGAGCGACAGCGACAAGCACTCCGGTGAAATAGGATCGGCTCGGCCGATTGTTCTCCAGCTTGATCTGATATCATCGACTCCGCGCTGAAACGGCGGCAGCGACCAGCGCTGAAACCACGACAACGACTATAACGGGACGATCAAGCCTGTAATCAATGTCTCGATTGCTACAGCCTAAAGGGATCTTGAATTCAAGATCGTGAAAACTTCAAACTCTCATCATGGGGCGACGGCCGTGGGCTCGTGGCTACAGGTGCTTACTACTCCCTCCGTCCGGAAATACCTGTCATCAAAATGAATAAAAGGGGATGTATCTAGATGTATTTTAGACTTTTAGTTCTAGATACATCATTTTTTGTCCATTTTAATGACAAGTATTTTTGGACGAAGGGAGTACTTGGCAAGTCCTTTTCGATTAACTTCGATTCCTACTCCTAATTCGTAATTTTGTAATTAACTATTGACAGGAATCGTTACTTCGTTCGTTAGAGATTCGTTCTTACTTCTTACATCCTTGGCAACCAGGAGTTAGATAGGTATGACTTTTGTATATCCAATTGTTATGTAAGACATCATATTATATATATTATGATTTTTTTCTGCCAGTTATATATACTATAATCGCTCGTTAGTCTATTTTTTTTAGATAGGGCCCTGTTTTTTAGTTTCGCACAGGGCCTCGAATTTTGCCGGCCCGGCCCTGGGACATATATTAGACGGAAAGGTGCAATCGCATCACAATCACATAAGAGGAGACATGTAGGGAGTCTGTCACGTGGTACATGTATTATATTGATATATGTAAAAAGAGGCAATCATAGCCACATATAAGAGATATAGTCGTGTCGGAGAAGGAGACCTATAGTTCTGGTGGATAGAAAAGGTTTGGTGGATATTTAAGTCAGACAACAAAGATAAACATGGTATGTGTTCAAATATAGAAATCTAACCTACGCACATGTGAGTGCCTATACTTTCAAGTGCGTGAGTGAGTACCAAGAAAGCCAAGTCATGAAGAATAAATATTTATATTTACCTAATATTAAAAGGTGGATTGTTTCTCCACTCTTTTTGTCCATCAAACCTTTTTCATAAAACATTCACACGTCATGTGCTTTTCGTATGAGTCTGCCTGGCTTACGACTCCCAACCCTTTTTTTTATCGGACGACTCCCAACCCTAATCTTTACCTAATCTATACCTAATTTTTTAATAATAAAGCACGGATTGAATCCGTCGGGTTCACCGTCACAATACGCTTTCACCCAGTCGCAATACGCTTTTACAATTTGTATGGACAAAATTTTCGCTTATACAAGGATTGTTTCCGGCCAGGATTATATACAAAGAAAAAACGTTTCTTTTCCAACTTGGTCTCTGTCCACGCCACGCATCGTTGCGTCTACACTCTTGCAAAAAAGTCTCTAATGAATTACTTGCTGAACGCACAGTCCTATTTTAAGTCTGTAGAGAAAACGTTTCGTGGATCGGCTTGGGCCTTACGAGCGAACAGGAAAACATAGGCACACACGAGCACGAGGGCTCGCCTTCGATGCGTACGGGTAAGCCGCCGCCGCCTCTGCGCGCTGCCTCTCCGGCCATCCACCGCCGCTGCCGCGCGCGGCCTCTCTGCCATCCACCGCCATGTTCTCCTTCCCCTCCCCATCCGTCCCAATCTTCTCCGGCGCCACCCGAAGCCTCCTCAACCTGCAACCTCCTGCCATCGAGCCCTTCTAATCTCGCTCGACCATGGACTTAACCGGAACGCCGTCCTCCTAGCCATGCCCACTTGAGGTACGTCCTTGTACAATATGTAGAAGTTGTTTTATCCAATTCGATTTGATTCTTGACTATGTCAATCTGCAGCGAGGAGAGAGTGGTGAGGCAGCTTAGGTGAGGCTCAGGACGACGTCTGGCATGTAAGTACGCCACTCCTGCGTCTCTATGCTAATCCGAGTGCAGTACTCTGCACAATGCTCTACTTCTTCCTTAAAAATATCTGTTGAATGCCCCATGACTTGTTTGCACTTCTGGTGTTCGACAGTATGCCTAAGCAGTGACTGCATCCACGATGATATCCAGTTCTTTGTCTCATATAGGAGTATTATGATATATGAGATGCTTGAATGAAGAGATCCTTGATTAATTTGTCCACAAGTAGCCCCAGGACTCATTGTGCCACCAGTTGGTAGCAACTAATCAAATCCTGATGGTTAGAAGCATGTTTCACTCGCGGAAAACTACTGCTGTTATATTCCTCTCATGAGTTTTGATTTGTTTCGATTGCTGCTCGGCTGGCTTGTTTTTATAATTTTCTGAGTAATTTTCTATTATGACATTCTTACATTCAATGTTTTCTTCGGGATGGGGGCTTATATCCTTGTTAGGCAGTGAAGATGCTCTTGTGGGTCACATAACATATGTTAAGCCTATCTCCCGGTGCAACGCACAGGCAATTTTCCTATAATCTTTAATCTTTATTCTTTAAACTAATAATAAAGCATGTAACGAGTTTGCCGGGTTCACCGTCACAATACGCTTCTTCACGTGAATTTACGTTTTCAGTTTTTTTTCACCTATATTATTTTCTGCATACGAGATGGTACTATTCATCCGAGGTGGTACTATGTTTTTTTCCACCTACATTGGTCTTTGCGGTATGTCTCACGGGTCTCTCAGTTGGACTCCAACTCTTCATCACTCGCCTCCTATAATTTCTCCCATATAAATATTGATTGAATCCCATGGACGTGGAGGTGGTGGCGGACATCTCAAAAGGAAATCTCGATCGGCCATATAACGCACGTATGTGCCCAATGCCTTTCTCGCTCTCCTCAAAGATCGCCGCCGCCTGCGCCCTCGATTCTGGGGACGCCAGCGATCTGCCGCTGTCTTCCATTGATGCGATTACGCCCCGGTCTCCAACATCGATGTCGCACCGTTCCGCCCCTGCGTGCGCCGTCGGCTCAATCCCTAGCAGATGGGTCAAGCTTGCCGGTGTGGCTGCGTCGTCCGCTGTACCGGCATGTCAGCCTGGATGATATCTCTGCCCTCGCAACCTCCTCTTGGACCGCCACCGCTGCCACAATATGCTCCCAGTCATCAGTCATCCCACGATGTGCACGAGCCCCGACCCGGCGCGCCATGCAAGCGCATCGTCTTCGTGCTGCTCCGCGACCTCGGCCTGTCCCACGACGAGGCCTACATGTGGAGGCACTCGTTGTGCCTGTGCTAGGTTGCGTCGCCATGCGCCCACGCCCATGTATCCGGAGGTGCTCGCCGGCAGGAGTCCAGCGCGTCGTTGTCGGGCCGCCTCGACGGCGCCCCTGCACGTTGTGCCTCGAGAAGATGGCGCATACGGTAGAGGCACAATGCGACTCAGCGGCCATGGGCAAGCGCCGCTGCTGACGTGCGGCACGTGCCGGAACTCGCCGAGTGTTTCGCGCGGCGAGGTGGGCAGCGACCTGCGTAGTGTGCCGCACGAGGTGGTGGAAGCCGAGCCAGGATAGGGAGGAGGACCAGCAGCAGTACATCAACCTGTCGGCGTGCATGAACGACGTGGTGGACAGATCGGGGACGGGGCTATGTGTGCTCCATGAGGATAACAAAAATTTCCCATGAGTAAAAAATACCTGCAGGGAGGAGCTCTCAAACTTCAAGACAAGATACAGATCACATGAGGATAGCAGGTTCTTCTAAAATACTCGTAAACTGTACCATGTCCAAGACGCCTGCTGGTGAAGCATGTAAAGATTTACACGTATTGGCCCTTGTGCTGAAAAGCAGTGAGCAAGCTAAGGCACGTATCCACCTGATTTTTTTTTGTTTCAGGATTATCTAGAACCTGTAATAAGGCCGCAAACTCACTGCCAATGTAGTAAATCCATGTGATGTGCCAAATGTCATTTGGCTGGGGCGCTTGCAAGCAGTGTTCTCACTGAGCTTAGTCCTTTACAGTTTCGAAAAAGAAATTACGGCAGCTATGCAGTCACCAACGAGCATTGATCGTCACACCTTCAGGTCAGTTTGAGAAACTACTCATATATATATGCACAATGGTACGGATGCACAATACTGATCATGCAGCGTGGTCGGTGTACAGTGGTGTTTTTCATGTTGATGGCATAAAAGGGCATGAGTTACAAATGGTAACACATGATCGAATGTCCATATATCAGAATTAGGGAGCTCCTTCCTCCAGGTATATTTTTCTTCAACCTGCCCATCATGTTTGGAAGCTTGCAGATTATTCTTCAGCTCTTGCACATGAATTACAAAAGAGTTGGGGCACAATGCTTCTCATATTATGCCTAAATTTCAAAACATTTATATGTATGCAATGCCTTTAATTTTGGAACATTGGTAGCAATTACAGTTTTCATTTAGAGTGTTTCTTCCCCACGTTTTTGTCCGTCGGCTCAAGCCCAGCCCGTCGAGCGAACCGTCAGTCGGCTTGAGGTCGGTTCGTGCAGTACGTTGGTTAGTTCTGTGAAAATTGCTGCACAAATTAGCTTGGTGCTACACCGACATGGTGTGGCAATTGTTAATTATTTAATTTTTTTGAATATGTTATAATCAGTACCTATTGTCCTACACCGACATGATTTTTTACCTTTTTTTCTTTATCGAAAAAAGTAAGAGAAAACACAGGGCTTATGAATGCAACATCTAAATTAAATTCCAGTTACACCACTGTGTTTGCTAAAATACAATATTTAAAACCAATTCCAACTTGAGTATATTTAGATGCCATTTATTTAACCTGATAAAAAGATGACACTTTTAAGACCATTTTTTAACTTTAGTCAGGATATCTATTAGTTAAATAGGACAATGTTACAGATTCAAGGGGAAATGTGGATAAAATTGTTCTGGCTCTTTTAGGAATATTGTTTTTATTTTTGTCCCGTTGCAACGCACGGGCATTTTTGCTAGTCTATATCTATATCTATATATATACCTACTAATAAAGCGCTTATTGCTTCTGGTCGTACGTCGTCGCCAACTTTACAAAAAGGTCACTCTGTTTCTGCGAAATCAACCCGCAGTCCCTACTAAGTGGATCTGGGAAACTATTCGTTGTAAAAAAAATTGGCGTCGCGGCGGTGGCGTTGACCGGCATGGAGGTGAGCTCGCAGGCGTGCTTGCGGTAGGCGAGCCTAGCCCGTAAGTCCTCTCGCTGCTTGGGGAGGGCCTTGGCCTTCCTGCGCGCCTTGTCGGCCTCGGCGCTGGCCTTGGCGGGCCGAGGCGTCGCAGAACGGGCGGCGGATTTCGGCTGCTCCTCCGCGGATCCGGCGGCAGACGGATCGAGACGGGAGAGGTGACAACCTCCATGGCGGGTCCCTGGAGTAGACCATCGTGGATCCCGCGGTGGATGAATCGAGACGGAGAGGCGACGACCTCCATGGCGGGCTACGGGGCAGAGGAGGCAGGGTCTTGTGGCGGCGCTCGCCTGAGCTCCTGGCGCCGGTAAGATATCGGGAACGGACGAAGGACGGCAAGGCAGGTCGGAGAGGGGCTGGATCCGGCGATTCCCGACGACGGATGGGCGGTGGCGGTCTCCATGTTGCGGGGTCGGCTCGAAGCTCCTGCATCGAGCATAGTGGTCTTCCTGTTGAAGAAAATAGAGATGGTTCAGGGAGAGAAGAGAGAGACAGGGGAGAGATAGAGAGGAAGGGAGGAGGCGGGGCAACGTCGCAGTGCAGCAGCTGCTCACCTAGGCGATAACGTCGGTAGGGCCGCCGGGGCATGGGTTGTGTTATAATAAATCCGAGATATACCGTCAATCATCCGAGGAACAAGCAATCACACGAGGCACGACACCGAGATTTGTTAACGAGGTTCACCATCATGGCTACATCCCCAGGGCCTTACTACGGGCGCTCCTCCCCGTGACGCCATCACAATACCGCACCCTGGCTGCCTGGGCGCCGGCACACGCCGCCAGCTCCCCCGCGTGCCCGTGCTATTATATTGGCATAGGTTACATCGTGTGTCTACCCTCGCTATATATGAGAGGTCTAGGATACAAGTGTCCTACTTGCACACGACTCCATATCTTGTCTACACACCGTACGACTCCAAGTCCAATTGTAACCTAACTTGTACAAATATATTCGACACAACTCTAACAAAATCCATCTTGGCGAATATTTTCCACCACCTTGGATTCATCCATGCGTCGAACCTCCATGTACATTGGACTTGAGATACGCCATGAGCACCGCTGCTACTCCCAGACTCCATGTGACTCCACCTGCAACTGTAGTCCCTTCTCGTCTTCTTCACAGTCAACACTCGAGCAAAATTAAGTTCCTCATTATTCTACCTTGTGCTCTCAACTTCCCGAGTATCCGCACAATGCCTTCACACACCGATCATGGACCTGCGTGAAGTGAACAACTCACATATTGGACGCCACATATAAGAGTTACCTGAACTCAACATCACCGCTCTTTCTTGACCGCCTGTCTGAAACTTGAAGGAATTTCACCGTCGCCCTGTGTTACCCTGAGTCAAATTCACAGTTGTCTCACCCTTTTCCCGGATAGTCCCTGACATGTCTCACAACTATAGCACTCCGCCTCCTTTTGTACTTGTGATCCCGCACTTCTCCATGTGCATTGAACACCACAGAATATACGGCCATGTACTCTCTCAGCTTTTGACAATTTTAGACTTTCCGCCACTTTCTCAGATTCTCCACGGTCAACTCCTGTCCATCAACTAGCACCGATAGACCCAGTCACCAACTTGAATCTGGTACTCGTCAACACTGCTTCAGCACCCTCTGCACAATTTGTCTGACCACCAGTGCCTTGGCCTGTCACTGTGTCCCGTGCTTACCGCACGCCTCGCCGCTATCACCGCGTCGAGCCTCTGCTGTCCTGGTCGAGTCTCCCGGGTAGCTAGCCCCCACTGCCTCAACCCCCACTGCAGAGAACCATCGATCATCACCGACCGATACCGAGTATCACGTCTCCATCAGACCACTGGTACCCAGTCTGATCCACGTGTCTCTCGCTATCCCACTGAAATAGGCTTCGACTCTCCATGCATTTACGCCGTAGCCCCTCCATCAGCACAGAGTGAAGTCTTCCGCTCGACTCCAGCTCCACCTTCAACATGACTCCATGTAGCTGCGCCATGCTACCCCACGCCTTGTCGACTTAAAGCTCTCATGTATACACTGCCTTGAATCAACCCTGCGCTATAGTCTTGTCGAGGCCGCACAAACCCTCAGGCCTGCACCACATGTTTACACGCCCCAGAAGTCGGCCACCATCGGCATCACGCTCCTATGTCGTCGTCACCGAAATCACCGCCGTCTTCTGCTTTGACCGACATCCCCGTCGATCCATCAAACCGTCCAGTCCGACCCAGCCGAAAAATATCCGACTACAACCATGCTCCACACTGCGTCGTGTCTGCCCGCACATCTCCGTGCACTACTTGACACCCTGTGTATGCATGATCCCTGACGCGCTCCAGACTCCACCAGTCTTACGCGCCACTCGACAAGCCTGCAAGTTCCTTGATAACTTCCGTGCATGCAATAAGTGCCACCCAACTCCCAAGGATCCATTTCTCTAACCATGTTGCTGTCCCATGCCACGTAAACACCAGATTTTGCAGACTGCCTTTTTTTTGTCACAAACAAATCTCACGTACAGCTGCACACTTCCTCTGTTCCTCGATCTGCTCCAGCGAACAAACAAGCCCGCGCTGCCTTGTCCGCTGCACGGCTGCACCGGTGCCTACTCCATTGCCTTGCTAGCCCAGCTCTCGGATGGGCCTCCTGCCATGGGCCGCCAGGCGCCCGGGATCGCAGCAGGTACACGCACCGCCGCTGACGCTCGCCGGATCGATCAAGAGGATCGACCCGCACGTTTGCGACCTAGGCCTCGTACACCATGCAACCCTAGCAGCTTCCGCCACCACCAGCTTCGAGATTGATCTCATCCGAGATTCCGTGATCGCCTGCTGCTCCGATTGCTATTACGCCATTCGAAGAGATCTCGTTGCCACCGTTCCGATTTGTCCAATCAGTTTCAACTCGACAACCGCGGTCTCTCAGCTTCGCTTCCTCTAGATCAACAATCACACCCTCCGAACAACCTAGCTCATGATACCACTTATTATAATAAATCCGAGGTATACCGTCAATCATCCGAGGAACAAGCAATCACACGAGGCACGACACCGAGATTTGTTAACGAGGTTCACCATCATGGCTACATCCCCAGGGCCTGACTACGGGCGCTCCTCCCCGTGACGCCGTCACAATACCGCACCCTGGCCGCCCGGGCGCCGGCACACGCCGCCAGCTCCCCCGCGTGCCCGTGCTATTATGTTGGCATAGGTTACATCGTGTGTCTACCCTCGCTATATATGAGAGGTCTAGGATACAAGTGTCCTACTTGCACACGACTCCATATCCTGTCTACACACCGTACGACTCCAAGTCCAATTGTAATCTAACTTGTACAAATATATTCGACACAACTCTAACAGGTTGGAGCGGAGGACCTCGGGCGTCAATAGCGGCCTCCCTGCAACAGAGAGCAAGAGAAATAGAGGGAGATGGGAGTAATAAACGGGGAAAAGAGAATAAGGGAAGAGGGAGATGGCGGGGAAAAGAATGCGTGGCTGCGCAGAGCAGCAGATCGAGCAGGAGAAAGGAGGGGATAGAATGAGGCGATGGAATAAGAACCAACTCAGAGAAAAGAGGGGATAGAATGGGATAAGCTTCAACGGCAGAAGAAGGGCGCAGCAAATTTGACGCCTTAAGACGAGACGTACACGTGATGGTGTACGTGGCCTCCACTTTTTTTTAATTGGGTACGTGGCCTCCACCCGCATACAGTGATGGGCAGCAAAGAAATTTTTTGCTTTTTTTATGGTGATGATGGGACGGAGGTGCATGTCTTTGGGTCAAGTTTAAATAGAGCAAAAGAAAAAGAACCGAACATAATCTTGTAAACGCAACAACTAGCATTTTCAAAAAAATTATCAACATAATAAAAACATGTTTGATTTCGAATATTAACAACAAATAATTCTTTATAAACAATTCCACTTGAATGCACCACTACTCTTCCATCCAAAATAAATTATTTTGCATTTAAATCCTCTGAAAATCCAAAGAATTTCTTTTGAACTATTTATTGAACCTCGAATGGTATAATATTATTTTGTCTGTATATCCTGCTAGAAACACTTACACCATTCCTTTTCCACCTGATGATAGTGGTAAGCTGAAGGAGGAGCCATCAAAGGACATCCCTATGACTTTCTCAACTTTATACTACATGGTCTAGACACCAACAATCATGTTTTAAATTGCAGACATCGAGCGCGTGTGTGTGTTTTAAGATAAAGGGTGTTTCAAAATCTTCTTGCTTTAAAAAAATGATGCTTTTAAGTATGTTCACGTTTTTTAACAAATGCACAAAATCCCAAAAAATCTCTGGAGCTAGATCTTGAGTTGGACACGCGCCTGAAAATTTAGAAAACGATTCCACGACGCCCGTCTACACCTCTCGCGCGGGTGCGACGGGAGTTGCTGCACATCATCTTCAGAGGCTGGATGGGGTTGTGCTGAATCGCTCTCTGAGCTTGCCTGGAGCTGCAGGTGGTTGACCTTCTGTGTGACAGCCTCGACCTGGAACTGAACTGCTGCAGGAGTGGGCTGGTAGATGCAGGGCAGAACGTCAGGCAGTAGGGAAAGTGGCAAATGGTCTTCCTTCGTCTTCTGCTCGGTCGATACTTCGTTGTCGCTGAAGGAGAGAGGGGTGGCAAGCACCTCCAGCATTGCATTCTCGAACTCTAGTTGGATGCAGTCTGACCGGGGTGGTGGGGAGAAGACACGTCCCGAGTCAGAGAAGGAGAAGAATGCGGTGATCGGGTTGGTCTCCGGCGGCGGGGGGGGGGGGGC
>LR738714.1:799816773-799887337 GCA_902687465.1 Secale cereale
AGGGGGGAGTCGCACCATCTTTGGGGATGGTGGCACGTCAGCGCGCTCCACAGAGCGGCCGCGACACCCCTGGTGGCGTCGCGAGGCAGGGATCCTGCTCCTCCGGCGCGGCGCCTCCGCGCCCGGTGTCTTGGCGCTGGACTGCCGGTCACGGCCGAGGAATGCGTCCTTCCAGGACCGGCCGCGGTTGCCTTGGTCACCGCCGTCGTGGTCGCGGCGCTCTCTGAGGGAGGGGAAGCTGCTGTAGCCGGAGGAGGACACGCGAGGGACAGAGCGTTTGGCCCTGCTCTGCCCGTCCTCCACACCAGACGCCCAGGTGCCCGGCTCCGAGCGGGGTGATGGGCCTCGAACCCCTCGTTGGTTACCCCAAGTGGAAGGTGTAAGATGCAGTAAGTAGAAGTGTTTTCCCTTAGCAAAGATGCCAAGGATCGAATCCCCAGAGACTCCTAGGTTCAACAAGTAGGTGTCAATTGCTACGGCGCCAGATTAGTAGCAATCAACGTGGACCTGCACACAGATACAAATAACTTTGCTCCCAACGAGTACAGAGAGGTTGTCAATCCCTCCGGCCTTGTAGTTCACAAAGGGTTAAAAGCAGTGATAGTAGTGATAGATAGTGTTTTGCAATAGTAAGTAATACGGAAAGTAAATAGCGGGTGTGATCAATGATGGTAATATGGACCGGAGTCTCATGATGTTCACTAGTGATGTCTCTCTCGCAAAAAAAGATAAAACAGCTATGTGAGGTAAACAAATTACAGCTGGGCAATTGACAGGACCACGAACGCAAACCAATGCTGACTACATTGCAAGAAAGGTTGATGTTCAAAGCATGGGCGGTACGCCAAAGTAAGTAGACCGAAATCCATCAATGCCTACTACTAATCATCCACCTTGAGATATCTATCCAGAACATCTCGCTGGTATTAAGTTGCGAGTCCCACCCATAGTGTAAACTCAATGCAACAGACAACTGCATTAAAAGAACTTTGCGTAAAGTAAACAATCCTTGCACCCGCGGGCACAAGCACCGTTGTTTTCCCCCTTGTGGCAACAACACATCCCCTAGACTCATGTTTCTGTCACTCAAGCTAGTCATCGAGGGGCATGAACCCACAATCGAGCATAACGTTCCCTCTTGGAGTCACTACCTATTACTCGGCCAAAGCAATAAATAACAACGGAGAACATGCAAGAATTACTTATGAACAAAAATATAAAAGAGGTAGATCAAATATATTACTCAAGATCAATCTGAACATAATCACATAATCCACCGGATCCCAGCAAACTCAACATAGCAACAGCATAAGAATTACATAGGTGCCTCGATCATGTAGGGCAGCTCACGAGGACTAATTAGTGAAGCACAAGAACGGGAGGAGAACATCACATAGCTACTGGTCATGGACTCATGGTCCAAGGGAGACTACTCACGAGTCATCCGGGAGGCGTCCATGGTGGTGGAGAAGCTCCCGGTGGTGATCGTCCCCTCCGGCAGGGTGCCGGGAAGAGTTCTCCTGGTGCTCCCGATCTTGGAAGCGGCGACGGCGGCGGAACAGAGATGGGATCGCGAAAAGAGTTCCTCCCTTTAAATATATGCCAAAGTAGGGCACCGGGGGAGCTTCGGGGGGCCCAGGCGCCCCCCCGGCGCGGCCCAGGGGGGGCGCGCCGCCAGGGCGCCTGGAGCCTTGGTGCCCCCCCCCCAGGCTGCCCTTCGGACGCAGTGTTGTTTCCGGATCGCTGATTTTTTATATAATTTTTCTGGATTTTTCTGTGCAGTTCTCGAAACGTGAAAACCTGAAATACAAAAACAGCCGAAAACAGAAACTGGCACTGGGGTGCACTGGATTAGTAAGTTAGTCCAAATATGATCAAAAGTGTATGGAAGTGTATGAATATCATAGCAATATCACCCAAAAGTGGCATGGAGCAAGCAGAAATTATAGATACGTTTTGGACGTATCAACATCCCCAAGCTTAATTCCTGCTCGTCCTCGAGTAGGTAAATGATAACAAGAATAATTTCTGTGGTGACATGCTATTAACCATATAGGACCTTTTATAGTCATATGACAAAAGCTTATTGAGACAATGATTCTATAGTAATTTAGTTGCCTCATGAGAAAATCACAAATGACTGAAAGTTTTACAATATGAAACTGAAACATCAAAAAGATTTGCAATGAACATGATGTGCAAATATGACAAAGTGATATCTAGCTTGCCCCCTTTAGTGATGCAAAACATAAATGTAGGGGCACCTTCAAGGTTTAAGTGATGACTAGATACAATGATTTCAGAATAAACGATATCACAATCATGCAGGAGACAATGCTACTTTGGGACAATGCACATTACACTCAGAATGACAATCATGCTCTCAGTAGTTGGTGATTCAACATAAAGGTAAAAGAATGGTTATGTGCTAGAGCTTTTTATTTTGAAAACATGGAAGCAATTGTGTCAACGGTAGTAGTACTTCATATGTGTCATGCATAGAACATCCTATAAGTTGCAAGCCACATGCATCGAATACTAATAGTGCTCGCACCTTGTCCTAATTAGCTCAGATTTCCATGGGTTATCATTGCATTGCATATGTTTCAACCAAGTGTCACAAAGGGGTACCTCTATGCCACCTGTACAAAGGTCCAAGGAGATAGATCGCATTTGATTTCTCGTTTTTGATAAATCTCAACTTGAGGACATCCATACCGGGACAACATAGAAAATAGATGATGGACTCCTCTTTAATGCATAAGCATATTCTCTTGAGAGTTTGAGGATTAAGGTCCAATCTAAAACTTCCACCATGATACATGTCTTTGGTTGGCGGCCCAATGTTCTTCTCTAACAATATGCATATTAATTCAACCCACGGTAAATCACCCTTACTTCGGACAAGACGAACATGCATAGCAACTCACATGATATTCAACAAAAGTGTGACAGTTGATGGCGTCCCCAGAAATATGGTTACCGCTCAGCAAGCAACTCATAAGAAATAAGATACATAGGCAACATATTCTTTACCACAATAGTTTTTAGGCTACTTTCCCATGAGCTATGTATTGCATGGTTAGTTTGCTTAGTATAGGTGGAGGTTAGCAAAAGACTGGGAGCGACCAACTAAGAGAGCAATGCCGGTCATAATCATGCAGAGCGACAAAGCAATATTGAATCAGGCATGGTAGTTATATCGCTACTCAGAAACAAAAGATCATCAAGGCTTGACAGACTTTCTTTACAGTCTTATATATGCGTGAGCATACGCCAAGTCAATCAAAATAAATTCTCGAAGGAAGATATTACTAAACCATACCACATCATAGATAAACAAATCAAGTTGGTACTCCAATAACACATTGGGAACCCCCCAGCTATTTGAGATTAACCATAAGAAAACCTGAACTACTAAGCACCATCATGCAAGCAGCATCTTTATCATAGACACATTAACCAATGCAACGGAAGCAAACTCTCTTAATAAGGTGAGCATGGTAATTAAAGAGAGTTCAAGCAACCAACTAAACAAAAGCTCTTTGAAAAGATAAGCATGAATACTAAGAGCAGAGCATGATAGTAGCTATTTAAAAGACAAAGAACACACACAGCAAAGATAGACATGAAAATTCTATGTTATGTTCTAGGTAGAGGTGGAGCGTGTTTCTCTCCCACATAAAGGAATGCTGAGTTCCGACTCGTTATGAAAAACTAAAAAGAAAACTAAAAGCAAGATGCTCCAAGCATAGCACATAACACATGAAGTGATAAAAATATAGCGGAACGAAAGACGAACTGATAATGTTGATGGAGAAGGGGATGCACGGGGGCATCCCCAAGCTTAGATGCTTGAGTCTCCTTGAATATTTCTTGGGGGTGCACGGGGGCATCCCCAAGCTTGAGCGCTTGACACTCCTGAATCTTTTTTATCATCTTCCCTCGCAAACTTGAAAACTCCCTTCATACATAACGCATCATAATCTGATTAGCGAGGTTAGTACCCTTAATAAAATAATTATACCTTGCTGGAAATAAAGATATTCTTGAAGTTCTACTGTTTCTCAAGATTGCCAAAAGGTTTTTGCAAAGAAAAAGCAAGCTCTTGATTTGCAAAGTGAAGGTAAGGCAAAACATGACAGAATCTGTGAAAAACAGAACAGCAGGCAGTAATTGATCTGTTCGGGATACTTCTGCAACTCAAATCAAAAAACTCAGAACAGACGCACGAAAGACAATTATATAGAGAACGCTGTCGAAAAAATTCAGACCAAAAATATGATCTGGTGATTTTATATGAATTTTTCTATCCAAGGACAGAATCTGTTTCCTGGACAGCACCTCACAACTTTTGAACTTTCTAGCAATTAGAGGCTATACTTGGCACAAATATGAAAAGCAAAGATACAATGATGATGCTACAGCAGTAAACAACATCAAGACACGACAAAAGCAAAAAATTATTCATGTGGGCTGCGTCCCAAAAGCGCTTTCTTTTATGCCTTTAAGCTAGGCATAATGCATAGATCAAGTTTTATCAAGAGTAAAAGAATAACTAGCCCGTACAACGGACTCAAAAGGTAACTTGACCTTCTTACGAGGGAAGTGTTCCATCCCTTTCTTGAGAGGAAACTGAAATTTTATATTACCCTCTTTCATGTCAATGACAGCACCAACGGTGCGCAAAAAGGGACGTCCCAAAATAATTGGACAAGAAGGATCACATTCAATATCCATAATAGTAAAATCAACGGGCACATAATTATCATTGACAACAACAAGAACATCGTCGATCCTCCCCAAAGGTTTCTTTATGGAAGAATCAACGAGACGAACACCAAAAGAACAAGAATCAAAAGGTTTCAATTTAAGCATATCATATATCCTTTTGGGCATAACAGAGGTACTAGCACCAACATCACATAATGCATAACAAGAGAAGTCATTCAAATTAATTTTTATCATAGGATCCCAACCATCTTCTAGCTTTCTAGGTATGGAGGCTTCTACTCTAAGTTTCCCCTCCCTAGCTTTGATGAGAGCATTAGTGATATGCTCTGTGAAGGCAAGATTAAGCGTGCTAGTGCGGGGATCTCTAGACATCTTGTGAAGGAAATCAATAACTTCGGTAAGAGTGCAATTATCAAAATCAAGGTCACGAGCATCAAGTAAAGTGGTAGTGGTGTCCTTAAGGTTCTCTTGTTTGGTAGTTTGTATAGTCATAGCATCACCATTAATAGGTCCATTGGGACCAGGAGTACATTGGGTGCTAAGAGTATGAACATCCTCAATAACTTGGATAGTAGCAACGGTGTGGTGGGTAGGAAGGCTCTTAATTCTTTCCTCTTCCTCCCTTTCCCTAGCCCATCTTTCTTTAAGCTTAGCCATCATCCTAATGTTTTCATTAGTTTGTACTTGAGTAGCATTAATAGGGATGACTTCCCTCTCATTAAGTGGAGAAGTTTCAATTTTTAGCAATTTTACCTCATTGGCTAAGTGGTCTACCTTGAAAGAAAGATCATCTAGTTTATGTAGTTTCTATTCTACATTCTTATTAAAGGCTTTTTGGGTAGTGATGAAATCTCTAAGCATAGTCTCTAGTTCAGTATTGGAGTTCTTGGTACTAGGATAAGCATTGTTGTTCCCATAAGAGTTAGAGGGGAACGGTCTAGGATTGCTACCAAAATTACTCCTATAAGCATTGTTGTTAAAATTGTTTCTAGAGATAAAGTTCACATCTACTTGTTCTTGAGCAATCAAAGAATTTAAAGGAACATCACGAGGATCAACAGTAGATTGCTTCGAAAGTAGAGACATGATCAAGTCAACTTTTTCATTGAGGGAGGAAATCTCCTCGACAGAGTTTACCTTCCTACCTCTTGGAGTGCGTTCGGTGTGCCATTGGGAATAGTTGGTCATCATCTCATTGAGAAGCTTTGTGGCAGCACCAAGTGTAGTTAGACATAAAAGTTCCTCCCGCGACCGAATCTAACAAGTTCCGCGAGGTAAAGTTCAAGCCTGCATAAAAAGTTTGGATAACCATCCAAGTAGTCAAACCGTGAGTAGGGCAGTTCTTGATAAGAGATTTCATACGTTCCCAAGCTTGGGCAACGTGTTCATTATCCAATTGTTTAAAATTCATTATGTTACTTCTAAGTTGGATAATTTTAGCAGGTGGATAGTATTTTCCAATAAAAGCATCTTTGCACTTGTCTCAAGAATCTATGCTATTTCTAGGCAAAGACTGAAACCAAATTTTAGCTCCTCCTCTCAAGGAGAAAGGAAAAAGCTTAAGCTTAACAATATTACCATCTATTTCTTGGTACTTTTGCATATCACAAAGTTCAACAAAGTTGTTCAAGTGTAAAGCAGCATCATCTCCAGCACCGGAGAATTGTTCTTTCATAACTAAGTTCAGTAAAGCAGGTTTAATTTCATATGAAGGTGCTGAAGTGGCAGGTGTAGTGATAGGTGTGCTGATAAAGTCATCGTTGTTGTGACTAGTGAAGTCACACAACTTGGTGTTCTCGGTGGAACCCATAGTAGCAAGCAAGCAAGATAACTATTTTTGTGATTTTCGATAAAAGGAACTAAAGCAAAAATGAAAGGTAAACTAACAAGACTAAAAAGCAAAGGTAAAAGATAGCATGCAACTCCCCTATCCTGAAGAGTGGAGTCCCCGGCAACGGCGCCAGAAAATACTCCTTGATGGGCCTCGAACCCCTCGTTGGTTACCCCAAGTGGAAGGTGTAAGATGCAGTAAGTAGAAGTGTTTTCCCTTAGCAAAGATGCCAAGGATCGAATCCCCAGAGACCCCTAGGTTCAACAAGTAGGTGTCAATTGCTACGGCGCCAGATTAGTAGCAATCAACGTGGACCTGCACACAGATACAAATAACTTTTCTCCCAATGAGTACAAAGACGTTGTCAATCCCTCCGGCCTTGTAGTTCACAAAGGGTTAAAAGCAGTAATAGTAGTGATAGATAGTGTTTTGCAATAGTAAGTAATATGGAAAGTAAATAGCGGGTGTGATCAATGATGGTAATATGGACCGGAGTCTCATGATGTTCACTAGTGATGTCTCTCTCCCAAAAGACGATAAAACAGCTATGTGAGGTAAACAAATTACAGCTGGGCAATTGACAGGACCACGAACGCAAACCAATGCTGACTACATTGCAAGAAAGGTTGAGGTTCAAAGCATGAGCGGTACGCCAAAGTAAGTAGACTGAAATCCATCAATGCCTACTACTAATCATCCACCTTGAGATATCTATCCAGAACATCTCGCTAGTATTAAGTTGCGAGTCCCACCCATAGTGTAAACTCAATGCAACAGACAACTGCATTAAAAGAACTTTGTGTAAAGTAAACAATCCTTGCACCCGCGGGCACAAGCACCGTTGTTTTCCCCCTTGTGGCAACAGCACATCCCCTAGACTCATGTTTCTGTCACTCAAGCTAGTCATCGAGGGGCATGAACCCACAATCGAGCATAACGTTCCCTCTTGGAGTCACTACCTATTACTCGGCCAAAGCAATAAATAACAACGGAGAACATGCAAGAATTACTTATGAACAAAAATATAAAAGAGGTAGATCAAATATATTACTCAAGATCAATCTGAACATAATCTCATAATCCATCGGATCCCAGCAAACTCAACATAGCAACAGCATAAGGATTACATAGGTGCCTCGATCATGTAGGGCAGCTCACGAGGACTAATTAGTGAAGCACAAGAACGGGAGGAGAACATCACATAGCTACTGGTCATGGACTCATGGTCCAAGGGAGACTACTCACGAGTCATCCGGGAGGCGTCCATGGTGGTGGAGAAGCTCCCGGTGGTGATCCTCCCTTCCGGCAGGGTGCCGGGAAGAGTTCTCCTGGTGCTCCCGATCTTGGAAGCGGCGGCGGCGGCGGAACAGAGATGGGATCGCGAAAAGAGTTCCTCTTCTGATGGTTACGGAGGACCCTTTAAATATATGCCAAAGTAGGGCACCGGGGGAGCTTCGGGGGGCCCAGGCGCCCCCTCGGCGCGGCCCAGGGGGGCGCGCCGCCAGGGCGCCTGGAGCCCTGGTGGCCCCCCAGGCTGCCCTTCGGACGCAGTGTTGTTTCCGGATCGCTGATTTTTTATATAATTTTTCTAGATTTTTCTGGGCAGTTCTCGAAACGTGAAAACCTGAAATACAAAAACAGCCGAAAACAGAAACTGGCACTGGGGTGCACTGGATTAGTAAGTTATTCCAAATATGATCAAAAGTGTATGGAAGTGTATGAATATCATAGCAATATCACCCAAAAGTGGCATGGAGCAAGCAGAAATTATAGATACGTTTTGGACGTATCACGGGGGAGGGGGCGGGTGTCTTTGTCTTCCGAGGAGGGGAGCCCGCTCTGCCCCGAGTGTGAGGAGCGGGGCGAGGGCGGAGTCCAATCCTCCACGCGGTCCACATGGATCAGCAGGTCATAGCAGTGGACGCCCGGCGAGGGAGGAACGTTGCGGTCCGGCGGGGAGAAGCCGAAGATCTTGTCAACGCGGCCAGCACCACGCTTGAGCACCCACAGAGCCCTCTTGGTCGGGATGTGCGCCACGTCCCAGGCCCACAGCCAGCATGCGAACGTCTTGGTGTGGCCACGCTCGTACGTGCGGCTGTCAAGCCGGTCGATGCGGCCGAAGTCGCCGAACGCGTCGTCCGCCCCCTCCAAGCTCCAGAACTGCATGGGCAGGTTCTCGACGATGATGCGGACATGGAGGGACAGCTTCAGGATGGCCGCGTGGTCGTCCGGGCTTCAGGCGCGAACGAAGTACTTGCAGCCGTCCACCTTGATGATGCCGCGGCGGACCGCGTTGTCACGGTGCGCCGGTAGGTCGAAATGCACCAGGAAGGCCTCGGGGTGGTGGGCGGTGACGCGAAGCTGGTGCGCCGGGGTGCGGAGCTGCTCGTCGATGGCCTTCCCCACCGCCATGGGGCTTGTGGCGTGGGCTCGATCCGCAGCCGAGAGGGTGACCGCATGCTGTCGGAGGATGAACTCCGCGTGCTCTAGGACCGGCGTGGCAACCACCATCTTGTTGCTCTCACGGGGCCGCTGTTGGGGAACGTAGCAGAATTCAAAAAATTTCTACGCTTACACCAAGATCCATCTAAGGAGACATCTAGCAATGAGCATATGAGAGTGCATCTACATACCGTTTTGTAGATCACAAGCGGAAGCTTTCGAAGAAGCGTGGATGAAGTAGTCGTACTCTTCGCGTTCTTCGTCACCGATGATCTAGCGCCGAACGGACGGCACCATCGTGTTCAACACACGTCCGGTACGGTAACGTCACCTCCTTCTTGATCCAGCAAGGGGGGAGGAGAGGTCGTCGGAGATCCAGCAGCACGACGGCGTGGTGGTGGATGCAACTGGAATTCCTGCAGGGCTTCGCCGGCGCCCTGCGGAGGGAGTATGAGGTGCCCACATATATATAGGGGGCTAGGGGGGTGCGCCAGCCCCTGCAGATCCAATCTGCAAGGGGGGCGGCGGCCTGGGGGGGGGGAGACTTGCCCCCCAAGGCATAGGGGGCGCTTCCCTCCCCTAGGGTTCCAACCCTAGGCGCATGAGGGAGGGCCCAGTAGGGTGCGCCAGCCCACCAGGGGCTGGCCCCCTTCCCCTTGCGGCCTAGGGGCCCCACCGGGATGGGTGGCCCCACCCGGTGGATCCCCGGGACCCCTCCGGTGGTCCCGGGACACTCCCGGTGACCCCCAAAGTTCACCCGATGGCCGAAACTGGACTTCCTATATATCATTCTTTACCTCCGGACCATTTCGGAACTCCTTGTGATGTCCGAGATCTCATCCGGGACTCCGAACAATTTTCGGGTTTCCACGTGCATGCATCTCTACGACCCTAGCGTTACCGAACCTTAAGTGTGTAGACCCTACGGGTTCGGGAGACACGTAGACATGACCGAGACCACTCTCCGGTCAATAACCAACAGCGGGATCTGGATACCCATGTTGGTTCCCACGTGTTCCTCGATGATCTTCATCGGATGAACCACCGTGTCAAGGATTCACTCAATCCCGTATGTTATTCCCTTTGTCCATCGGTTCGGTACTTGCCCGAGATTCGATCGTCGGTATTCCCGATACCTTGTTCAATCTCGTCATGGCAAGTCTCTTTACTCGTTCCGTAATCCATCATCCCGTGACTAACTCCTTAGTCACTTTGAGCTCGTTATGATGATGTCTTACCAAGTGGGCCCAGAGGAACCTCTCCGTCATACGGAGTGACAATATCCCAGTCTTGGTTCGTACCAACTCAACAATCACTTTCGGAGATACCCGATGTGTACCTTTATAGCCACCCAGTTACGTTGTGACGTTTGGCACACCGAAAGTATTCCTACGGCATCCGGGAGTTGTACAACCTCATGGTCTAAGGAATAAATGTTGGGTAACGTAGTATTTTAAAATTTTACTACGATCACGCAAGATCTATCTACCAGATGCATAGCAACGAGAGGGAAGAGTGTGTCTACGTACCCTCGTAGACCGGGAGCGGAAGCGTCAAGTGACGCGGTTGATGTTGTCGAACTTCTTCGCGATCCAACCGATCAAGCACCGAACGTATGGCACCTCCGCGTTCAGCACACGTTCAGCTTGATGACGTCCCACGAGCTCTTGATCCAGTTGAGCTTCACGGGAGAGTTTCGTCAGCACGACGGCGTGGTGACGGATATGATGTGTTCACCGGCGCAGGGCTTCGCCTAAGCTCCGCGACGGTATGACCGAGGTGTGATTCTATGGAGGGGGGCACCGCACACGGCTAAAACAATTCAACTTGTGTGTCTTTGGGTGCCCCCCTGCCCCCGTATATAAAGGAGCAGGGGAGGGAGGCCGGCCAACCTCTCCTGGTGCGGCTAGGGAGGGAGTCCTACTAGGAATAGGATTGCAATCCTATTCCTAGTAGGATTCACCGAAAGGAAGAAGGGGGAAAGGAATAGGAGAGGTGGCGCCCCCCCAATCCTAGTCCAACTAGGATTCCTAGGTGGGGGCGCCGGCCAGCCCTATGGGCTGCCTCTCTCTCACCCTTTAGGCCCACTATGGACCATCCCCTCTCGTAGGGGGTTCCGGTAACCCCCTCCGGCATTCCCGATAAATCCGAAACTTTTCCGGTATACTTCCGGTGTCCGAATATAGCCGTCCAATATATCAATCTTTATGTCTCGGACATTCCGAGACTCCTCGTCATGTCCGTGATCTCATCCGGGACTCCAAACTACCTTCGGTACATCAATACTCAAAAACTCATAATATCGATCGTCATCAAACGTTAAGCGTGCGGACCCTACGGGTTCGAGAACTATGTAGACATGACCGAGACTCATCTCTGGTCAATAACCAATAGCGGAACCTGGATGTTCATATTGGCTCCTACATATTCTACGAAGATCTTTTATCGGTCAGAACCGCATAACAACATACGTTGTTCCTTTTGTCAAACGGTATGTTACTTGCCCGAGATTCGATCGTCGGTATCTCTATACCTAGTTCAATCTCGTTACCGGCAAGTCTCTTTACTCGTTCCGTAACACATCATCTCGTGACTAACTCATTAGTCTTTTGCTTGCAAGGCTTATTGTGATGTGTGTTACCGAGAGGGCCCAGAGATACCTCTCCGACACTCGGAGTGACAAATCCTAATCTTGATCTATGCTAACACCACAAATACTTTCGGAGACACCTGTAGAGCATCTTTATGATCACCCAGTTACGTTGTGACGTTTGATAGCACACAAGGTGTTCCTACGGTATTCGGGAGTTGCATAATCTCATAGTCATAGGAACATGTATAAGTCATGAAGAAAGCAATAGCAGTTAAACTAAACGATCATAGTGCTATGCTAACGGATGGGTCTTGTCCATCACATCATTCTCCTAATGATGTGATCCTGTTGATCAAATGACAACTCATGTCTATGGCTAGGAAACATAACCATCTTTGATCAATGAGCTAGTCTAGTAGAGGCATACTAGGGACATACTGTTTTGTCTATGTATTCACACATGTATTAAGTTTCCGTTTAATACAATTCTAGCATGAATAATAAACATTTATCATGATATAAGGAAATAAATAATAACTTTATTATTGCCTCTAGGGCATATTTCCTTCAGTCTCCCACTTGCACTAGAGTCAATAATCTAGCTCACATCGCCATGTGATTTAATACCGATAGTTCACATCGTTATGTGACCAACACCCAAAGGGTTTACTAGAGTCAATAATCTAGTTCACATCGCTATGTGATTAACACCCAAGAGTAATAAGGTGTGATCATGTTTTGCTTGTGAGAGAAGTTTAGTCAACGGGTCTGTCATATACAGATCCCTATGTATTTCGCAAATTTCTATGTCTACAATGCTCTGCATGGAGCTACTCTAGCTAATTGCTCCCACTTTCAATACGCATCCAGATTGATACTTAGAGTCATCTGGTTTTAGTGTCAAAGTTTGCATTGGCGTAACCCTTTTACTACGAACTCTTTATCACCTCCATAATCGAGAAATATTTCCTTAGTCATCCAATTACTAAGGATAATTTTGACCGCTGTACAGTGATCTACTCCTGGATCACTATTGTACTTCCCTGTCAAACTCTTGGCAAGGTACACAACGTGTTTTGTACACAGCATGGCATACTTTATAGAACCTATGGCTGAGGCACAGGGAATGACTTTCATTCTCTCTATATTTTTCTGCCGTGGTCTGGCTTTGAGTCTTACTCAACTTCACACCTTACAAGTCAGGCAAGAACTTCTTCTTTGACTGATCCAATTTTTGAACTATTCCAAAATCTTATCAAGGTATGTACTCATCGAAAGTCTTATCAAGCGTCTTGATCTATCTATATAGATCTTGATGCTCAATATGTAAGCAGCTTCACCGAAGTCTTTCTTTGAAAAACTCCTTTCAAACACTCCTTTACGCTTTCCAGAAAATTCTACATCATTTCCGATCGACAATATGTCATTCACATATACTTATCAGAAAGGTTGTAGTGCTCCCACTCACTTCTTGTAAATACAGGCTTCTCCAAAAGTCTGTATAAAACCATATGCTTTGATCACCTCATCAAAGCGTATATTCCAACTCCGAGATGCTTGCACCAGTCCATAGATGGATCGCTGGAGCTTGCATACTTTGTTAGCACCTTTTGGATTGACAAAACCTTCTGGTTGCATCATATACAACTCTTCTTTGAGATATCCATTTAGGAATGCAGTTTTGACATCCATTTGCCAGATTTCATAATCATAAAATGTGGCAATTGCTAACATGATTCGGACAGACTTACGCATCGCTACAGGTGAGAAAGTCTCATCGTAGTCAACTCCTTGAACTTGTCGAAAACCTTTCGCAACAAGTCGAGCTTTGTAAACAGTAATATTACCATCTGCGTCGGTCTTCCTCTTGAAGATCCATTTATTTTCGATGGCATGCCGATCATCGGGCAAGTCAACCAAAGTCCATACTTTGTTCTCATACATGGATCCCATCTCAGATTTCATGGCTTCAAGCCATTTTGCGGAATCTGGGCTCATCATCGCTTCCTCATAGTTCGTAGGTTCATCATGGTCTAGTAACATGACTTCCAGAACTGGGTTGCCGTACCACTCTGGTGCGGAACGTACTCTGGTTGATCTACGACGTTCAGCAGAAACTTGATCCGAAGTTTCATGATCATTATCATTAACTTCCTCACTAATTGGTGTAGGAATCACTGGAACAATTTCCTGTGATGTACTACTTTCCAATCCGGGAGAAGGTACAATTACCTCATCAAGTTCTACTTTCCTCCCACTCACTTCTTTCGAGAGAAACTCTTTTTCTAGAAAGGATCCGTTCTTAGCAACGAATATTTTGCCTTCGGATCTGTGATAGAAGGTGTACCCAATAGTCTCTTTTGGGTATTTTATGAAGACACATTTTTCCGACTTGGGATCGAGCTTATCAGGTTGAAGTGTTTTCACATAAGCATCGAAGCCCCAAATTTTAAGAAACGACAACTTTGGTTTCTTGCCAAACCATAGTTCATAAGGTGTCGTATCAACGGATTTAGATGGTGCCCTATTTAACGTGAATGCAGCTGTCTCTAATGCATGACCCAAAATGATAGTGGTAAATCGGTAAGAGACATCATAGATCGCACCATATCGAATAAATTACGGTTACGACGTTCGGACACACCATTATGCTGTGGTGTTCCGGGTGGCGTGAGCTGTGAAACTATTCCACATTGTTTCAAATGAAGACCAAACTCATAACTCAAATATTCTCCTCCACGATCAGATCGTAGAAAACTTTATTTTCTTGTTACGATGATTCTCTACTTCACTCTGAAATTCTTTGAACTTTTCAAAAGTTTCAGACTTGTGTTTCATTAAGTAGATATACCCATATCTGCTCAAATTATCAGTGAAGGTCAGAAAATAACGATACCCGCCGCGAGCTTCAACACTCATTGGTCCGCATACATCAGTATGTATGATTTCCAACAAATATGTTGCTCGCTCCATAGTTCCGGAGAACGGAGTTTTAGTCATCTTGCCCATGAGGCATGGTTCGCAAGCACCAAGTGATTCATAATCAAGTGATTCCAAAAGTCCATCATTATGGAGTTTCTTCATGCGTTTTACACCAATATGACTTAAACGGCAGTGCCACAAATAAGTTGCACTATCATTATTAACCTTGCATCTTTTGGCTTCAATATTATGAATATGTGTATTACACGATCGAGATCCAACAAACTATTTTCATTGGGTGTATGACCATAGAAGGTTTTATTCATGTAAACAGAACAACAATTATTCTCTATAACTTACATGAATAACCGTATTGCAATAAACATGATCAAATCACATTCATGCTCAACACAAACACCAAATAACAGTTATTTAGGTTCAACACTAATCCCGAAAGTATAGGGAGTGTGCGATGATGATCATATCAATCTTGGAACTGCTTCCAATACACATCGTCACTTCATCCTTTAACTAGTTTATGTTCATTATGCAACTCCCACTTCAAGTTACTACTCTTTAGCAACTGAACCAATATCAAATACCGAGGGGTTGCTATGAACACTAGTAAAATACACATTAATAATCTGTATATCAAATATACCTTTGTTCACTTTGCCATCCTCCTTATCCGCCAAGTATCTAGGGCAGTTCCACTTTTAGTGACCATTTCCTTTGCAGTATAAGCACTTGTTTCAGGCTTGAGTTTAGCTTTGGGTTTCTTCACGGGAGTGACAACTTGCTTGTCATTCTTCTTGAAGTTCCCCTTCTATCCCTTTGCCCTTTACTTGAAACAAGTGGTCTTGTTAACCATCAACACTTGATGCTTTTTCATGATTTCTACCTTCGCCTACTTCAGTATCGCGAAGAGCTGGGAATTCCTTTCATCATCCCTTGCATATTATAGTTCATCACGAAGTTCTACTAACTTGGTGATAGTGACTAGAGAACTTTGTCAATTACTATCTTATCTGGAAGATTAACTCCCACTTGATTAAAGTAATTGTAGTACCCAGACAATCTGAGCACATGCTCACTGGTTGAGCTATTCTCCTCCATCTTGTAGGCAAAGTACTGTTAGAGGTCTTATACCTCTCGACACGGGCATGAGTATGAAATACTAATTTCAACTCTTGGAACATCTTATATGCTCCGTGGCGTTCAAAACGTTTTTGAAGTCCCGGTTCTAAGCCGTAAAGCATGGTGCACTTAAACTATCAAGTAGTCATCATATCGAGCTTTTGTCAAAACGTTCATAACGTCTACATCTGCTCCTGCAATAGGTTTGTCACCTAGCGGTGCATCAAGGACATAATTTCTTCTGTGCAGCAATGAGGATAATCCTCAGATCACGGAACAATTCCGCATCATTGCTACTAACATCTTTCAACTTGGTTTTCTCTAGGAACATATGAAAAATAAACGGGGAGCAACATCGCGAGCTATTGATCTACAACATAGATATGCTAATACTACCAGGACTAAGTTCATGATAAATTAAAGTTCAATTAATCATATTAATTTAAAGAACTCCCACTTAGATAGACATCCCTCTGGTCATCTAAATGATCACGTGATCCAAATCAATTAAACCATGTCCGATCATCACGTGAGATGGAGTAGTTTTCAATGGTGAACATCTTATGTTGATCATATCTACTATATGATTCACGCTCGACCTTTCGGTCTCCAGTGTTCCGAGGCCATATCTGTATATGCTAGGCTCGTCAAGTTTAACCCGAGTATTCTGCGTGTGCAAAACTGGCTTACACCCGTTGTATTTGAACGTAGAGCTTATCACACCCGATCATCACGTGGTGTCTCGGCACGACGAACTTTCGCAACGGTGCATACTCAGGGAGAACACTTATACCTTGAAATTTAGTAAGGGGTCATCTTATAATGCTACCGTCGTACTAAGCAAAATAAGAAGCATAATAAGATAAACATCACATGCAATCAAAATATGTGACATGATATGGCCGTCATCATCTTGTGCTTTTGATCTCCATCTTCAAAGCACCGTCATGATCACCCTCGCAAAACATGATCATCTCATACAAAAACCGTATAACTCATCATGTCTTGACCATATCACATCACAACATGCCCTGCAAAAACAAGTTAGACGTCCTCTACTTTGTTGTTGCAAGTTTTACGTGGCTGCTACGGGCTTTAGCAAGAACCGTTCTTACCTACGCATACAAAACCACAACGATGTTTCGTCAAGTATGTGCTGTTTTAACCTTCACAAGGACCGGGCGTAGCCACACTTGATTCAGCTAAAGTGAGAGAGACAGACACCCGCCAGTCACCTTTAAGCAACGAGTGCTCGTAACGGTGAAACCAGTCTCGCGTAAGCGTACGCGTAATGTCGGTCCGGGCCGCTTCATCTCACAATACCGCCGAGGCAAAGTATGACATGCTGGTAAGCAGTATGACTAGTATCGTCCACAATCTCATTGTGTTCTACTCGTGCATATCATCTACGCATAGACCTGGCTCTGATGCCACTGTTGGGTAACGTAGTATTTTAAAATTTTACTACGATCACGCAAGATCTATCTACCAGATGCATAGCAACGAGAGGGAAGAGTGTGTCTACGTACCCTCGTAGACCGGGAGCGGAAGCGTCAAGTGACGCGGTTGATGTTGTCGAACTTCTTCGCGATCCAACCGATCAAGCACCGAACGTACGCCACCTCCGCGTTCAGCACACGTTCAGCTTGATGACGTCCCACGAGCTCTTGATCCAGTTGAGCTTCACGGGAGAGTTTCGTCAGCACGACGGCGTGGTGACGGATATGATGTGTTCACCGGCGCAGGGCTTCGCCTAAGCTCCGCGACGGTATGACCGAGGTGTGATTCTGTGGAGGGGGGCACCGCACACGGCTAAAACAATTCAACTTGTGTGGCTTTGGGTGCCCCCCTGCCCCCGTATATAAAGGAGCAGGGGAGGGAGGCCGGCCAACCTCTCCTGGTGCGGCTAGGGAGGGAGTCCTACTAGGAATAGGATTGCAATCCTATTCCTAGTAGGATTCACCGAAAGGAAGAAGGGGGAAAGGAATAGGAGAGGTGGCGCCCCCCAATCCTAGTCCAACTAGGATTCCTAGGTGGGGGCGCTGGCCAGCCCTATGGGCTGCCTCTCTCTCACCCTTTAGGCCCACTATGGACCATCCCCTCTCGTAGGGGGTTCCGGTAACCCCCTCCGGCATTCCCGAAACTTTTCCGGTATACTTCCGGTGTCCGAATATAGCCGTCCAATATATCAATCTTTATGTCTCGGACATTCCGAGACTCCTCGTCATGTCCGTGATCTCATCCGGGACTCCGAACTACCTTCGGTACATCAATACTCATAAACTCATAATACCGATCGTCATCAAACGTTAAGCGTGCGGACCCTACGGGTTCGGGAACTATGTAGACATGACCGAGACTCATCTCCGGTCAATAACCAATAGCGGAACCTGGATGTTCATATTGGCTCCTACATATTCTACAAAGATCTTTTATCGGTCAGAACCGCATAACAACATACGGTGTTCCTTTTGTCAAACGGTATGTTACTTGCCCGAGATTCGATCGTCGGTATCTCTATACCTAGTTCAATCTCGTTATCGGCAAGTCTCTTTACTCGTTCCGTAACACATCATCTCGTGACTAACTCATTAGTCTTTTTGCTTGCAAGGCTTATTGTGATGTGTGTTACCGAGAGGGCCCAGAGATACCTCTCCGACACTCGGAGTGACAAATCCTAATCTTGATCTATGCCAACACCACGAATACTTTCGGAGACACCTGTAGAGCATCTTTATGATCACCCAGTTACGTTGTGACGTTTGATAGCACACAAGGTGTTCCTACGGTATTCGGGAGTTGCATAATCTCATAGTCATAGGAACATGTATAAGTCATGAAGAAAGCAATAGCAGTTAAACTAAACGATCATAGTGCTATGCTAACGGGTGGGTCTTGTCCATCACATCATTCTCCTAATGATGTGATCCCGTTGATCAAATGACAACTCATGTCTATGGCTAGGAAACATAACCATCTTTGATCAATGAGCTAGTCTAGTAGAGGCATACCAGGGACATACTGTTTTGTCTATGTATTCACACATGTATTAAGTTTCCGTTTAATACAATTCTAGCATGAATAATAAACATTTATCATGATATAAGGAAATAAATAATAACTTTATTATTGCCTCTAGGGCATATTTCCTTCAATAAATACTTGACACTGAAAAGCTTACGCATTACGAACTATACGATCTCGTGCTATGCTCAGGATTGGGTCTTGTCCATCACATCATTCTCCTAATGATGTGATCCCGTTATCACTGACATCCTATGTCCATGGTCAGGAAACCGTGACCATCTGTTGATCAACGAACTGGTAACTAGAGGCTTACCAGGGACTCATTGTAGTCTATGTATTCACACATGTATCGCTGTTTCCGTACAATATAATTCAAGCATGAATAACAGACGATTATCATGAACAAGGAAATATAATAATAATACTTTTATTATTGCCTCTAGGGAATATTTCCAACAGTCTTCCACTTGCACTAGAGTCAATAATCTAGTTATATTGTGATGAATCGAACACCCATAGAGTTCTGGTGTTGATCATGTTTTGCCCGTGGAAGAGGTTTAGTCAACTGGTCTGCGACATTCAGATCCGTATGCACTTTACAAATATCTATATCTCCATCTTGAACATAATTCCGGATGGAGTTGAAACGACGCTTGATGTGCTTGGTCTTCTTGTGAAACCTGGGCTCCTTGGTAATAGCAATAGCACCAGTGTTATCACAGAAGAGAGTCATCGGGCTTGACGCGCTTGGAATGACTCCTAGGTCGGTGATGAACTGATACGTCCAAAACGTATCTATAATTTCCGTTTGTTCCATGCCTCTTTTGGGTGATATTGCTATGATATTTATACACTTCCATACACTTTTGATCATATTTGGACTAACCTATTAACTCAATGCACCCCAGTGCCAGTTTCTGTTTTCGGCTGTTTCTGTATTTCAGGTTTTCACATTACGAGAACTGCCAGGAAAAATCCAAAAAAATTATATAAAAAATCAGCGTTCCAGAAACTACCGTGCGCCCGAAGGACAGCTGGGGGGGGGGCACCAGGGCTCCAAGCGCCCTGGCGGCGCGCCCCCCCCCCCTGGGCCGCGCCGGGGGGGGCGCCTGGGCCCCCCGAGGCTCCCCCGATGCCCCCCTTTGGCATATATTTAAAGCGTCTCGAGAAACCCTCGAAACAGGAACTTTTTTCGCAATCTCATCTCTGTTCCGCCGCCGCCGCCGCTTCCAAGATCGGGAGCACCAGGAGAACTCTTCCCGGCACCCTGCCGGAGGGGAGGATCACCACCGGGAGCCTCTCCACCACCATGGACGCCTCCCGGATGAGTTGTGAGTAGTCTCCCTTGGACCATGAGTCCATGACCAGTAGCTATGTGATGTTCTCCTCTCGTTCTTGTGCTTCACTAATTAGTCCTCGTGAGCTGCCCTACATGATCGAGGCACATATGTAATCCTTATGCTGTTGCTATGATGAGTTTGCTGGGATCCGATGGATTATGAGATTATGTTCAGATTGTGCTTGAGTAATATATTTGATCTACCTCTTTTCTATTTATGTTCATAAGTAATTCTTGCATGTTCTCTGTTGTTATTTATTGCTTTGGCCAAGTAATAGGTAGTGACTCCAAGAGGGAACGTTATGCTTGATTGTGGGTTCATGCCCCTCGATGACTAGTTTGAGTGATAGAAACATGAGTCTAGGGGATGTGATGTTGCCACAAGGGGGAAAACAACGGTGCTTGTGCCCACGGGTGCAAGGATTGTTTACTTTACGCAAAGTTCTTTTAATGCAGTTGTCTGTTGCTTTGAGTTTACACTACGGGTGGGGCTCGCAACTTAATACCAGCGAGATGTTCTGGATAGATATCTCAAGGTGGATGATTAGTAGTAGATATTGATGGATTTCGGTCTACTTACTTTGGCGTACCGCCCATGCTTTGAACCTCAACCTTTCTTGCAATGTAGTCAGCATTGGTTTGCGTTCGTGGTCCTGTCAATTGCCCAGCTGTAATTCGTTTACCTCACATAGCTGTTTTATCGTCTTTTGGGAGAGAGACATCACTAGTGAACATCATGAGACTCCGGTCCATATTACCATCATTGATCACACCCGCTATTTACTTTTCGCTTTTATTTACTATTGCAAACATTATCTATCACTACTATCATTTGCGTTTAATCCTTTGTGAACTACAAGGCCGGAGGGATTGACAACCTCTCTGTACTCGTTGGGAGCAAAGTTATTTGTATCTGTGTGCAGGTCCACGTTGATTGCTAATATCTGGCGCCGTTAGCAGTTGACAACCTTCTTGTTGAACCTAGGAGTCTCTGGGGATTCGATCCTTGGTATCTTTGCCAAGGGAAAAACTTCCGCAACACTACATCTCACACCTTCCACTTGGGGTAACCTACGAGGGGCGAGAAGCCTAGCAAGAGTTTTTCTGGCGCCGTTGCCGGGGACTCCACTCTTCAAGATAGGGGAGTTGCACGCTATCTTTTACCTTTGCTTTTAGTCTTGTTAGTTTACCTTTCAGTTTTCTTTATGTCTTTTCACTAGTTATGCTTATGGACAACCTTGCTATTGGAACGTTGCTTGTGGGAAGACGCCCCACACTTGTGGTGGTTGCTCCTCCCCTACTGAAATTGTGCCCTATAAAATACCAGCTGGTATTATCGATTATATCTTGGCTAATCGTTATGCAGGAGACAGACATCCCGGTGAACACTTGCTATATCTGTCACAATTATGTTCATTATTTAAGCTTGCAGGTGTATCAAGGGAGTTTGTCATGAGGACGTTGTTCGCCGTATCACTTATAGATAAAGCTTCAGATTGTTATAAGCTTCTCGATAACTCACACTTGCTTGATTGGCAAGAGCTTATGTCTCTCTTTTATACTAAGTTTTATCCTCTTCATGATGCTTATGTGGAGAGTAGGAGTACCTTTTTGCATGTGGATCATGGTAACAATGCTTTATGTGATGCTTATATTGTTGAGTTTATTTGTGATCCCACTGAAAATTATTATGAGAAGGGAACATATGCTTATAGATATTTCAATAATATCAAGTTCCCTATCTTTATGTTGAAGGTTTTGAAGTTGCACTTGTTTTGTCTTCCTATGCTTATTGCTTTGTGCTTCAATGAGTTATTGTATTGCAATATTCCTATGCATAGGAAGCATGTTAGGCTTAAATGTGTTTCGTATTTGCTTCTTGATGCTCTCTTTTGTTCTTCAACTCTTATTCCTACGAGAGCATCATTAAAGTCTTAAGCCTATCTTTATGGCTATAAAGAAAGAGCTTTTGGGAGGCAGCCCACATGAATAATTTTTTTTTGCTTTTGTTGTGTCTTGAGGTTGTTACTACAATAGCATCATCATTGTATCTTTACTTTTCAATTTTGTGCCAAGTATAGCCTCTGATTGCTAGAAAGTTCAAAAGTTGTGAGGTGCTGTCCAGGAAACAGATTCTGTCCTTGGATAGAAAAATTCGTATAAAATCACCAGATCATCTTTTTGGTCTGAATATTTTCGACAGCGTTCTCTATATAATTGTCTTTCGTGCGTCTGTTCTGAGTTTTTTGATTAGAGTTGCAGAAGTGCCCCGAACAAATCAATTACTACCTGATGTTCTGTTTTTCACAGATTCTGTCCTGTTTTGCCTTTCCCTCATTTTGCAAACAAAGAGCTTGCTTTTTCTTTGCAAAAACCTTTTGGCAATCTTGAGAAACAGTAAACCTTCAAGAATATCTTTATTTCCAGCAAGGTACAATTATTTTATTATGGGTACTAACCTCGCTAATCAGATTATGATGAGTTATGTATGAAGGGAGTTTTCAAGTGTGCGAGGGAAGATGATAAAAAGATTCAGGAGTGTCAAGCGCTCAAGCTTGGGGATGCCCCCGTGCACCCCCAAGAAATATTCAAGGAAACTCAAGCGTCTAAGCTTGGGGATGCCCCCGTGCATCCCCTTCTCCATCAACATTATCAGTTCGTCTTTTGTTCCACTATATTTTAATCACTTCATGTGTTATGTGCTATGCTTGGAGCGTCTTGCTTTTAGTTTCGTTTTTAGTTTTTCATAACGAGTCGGAACTCAGATTTCTTTATGTGGGAGAGAAACACGCTCCACTTATACCTAGAACATAACTTAGAATTTTCATGACTATCTTTGCTGTGTGTGTTCTTTGTCTTTTAATAGCTACTATCATGATGTGCTCTTAGTATTCATGCTTATCTTTTTAAAGAGCTTGTGTTTAGTTGGTTGCTTGAACTCTCTTTAATTATCATGCTTATCTCATTAAGAGAGTTTGCTTCCGTTGCATTGGTTAATATGTCTATGATAAAGATGCTACGTGCATAATGGCGCTTAGTAGTTCAGGTTTTCTTATGGTTAGTCTCAAATAGCTGGGGGATTCCCAATGTGTTATTGGAGTACCAACATGATTTGTTTGCCAATTATGTGGTCTGGTTTAGTAATATCTTCCCTCAAGAATTTATTTTGATTGACTTGGCGTATGCTCACGCATATTTAAGACTGTAAAGAAAGTCTGTCAAGCCTTGATGATCTTTTATTTCTGAGTAGCGATATAACTTCCATGCCTGATTCAATGTTGCTTTGTCGCTCTGCATAATTATGACCGTCATTGCTCTCTTAGTTGGTCGCTCCCAGTCTTTTGCTAACCTCCACCTGTACTAAGCGGACTGACTGCTTGTGCATCCACATCCTTTTAAACCAGTTATGCCATATGAGTCCACCATACCTACCTATATGTGGTATTTCACCGCCACTCCAAGTAAATTTACATGTGCTACCTTTAAAACCTTCAGTTTTTGCAATACATAGCTCATGGGAAAGTATCTTAAAAACTATTGTGGTAAAGAATATGTCGCTTATGTATCTTAATTCTTACAAGTTGCTTGCTGAGCGGTATCCATGTTTCTGGGGACGCCATCAACTGTTACACTTTTGTTGAATATCATGTGAGTTGCTATGCATGTTCGTCTTGTCTGAAGTAAGGGTGATTTGCCATGAGTTGAATGGTTTGAGTATGCATATTGTTAGAGAAGAACATTGGGCCGCCAACCAAAGCCATGTATCATGGTGGAAGTTTTAGCTTGGACATTAATCCTCAATCTCTTATGAGAATATGCTTAAGCATTAAAGAGGAGTCCATTATCTATTTTCTATGTTGTCCCGGTATGGATGTCCTCAAGTTGAGATCTGTCAAAAATGAGAAATCAAATGTGATCTATCTCCTTGGACCTTTGTACAGGTGACATAGAGGTACCCCTTTGTGACACTCAGTTGAAACATATGTAATGCAATGACAATCCATGTAAATCCGAGCTAATTAGGACAAGGTGCGAGCACTATTGGTATTCGATGCATGAGGCTTGCAACTTATAGGATGTCTTATGCATAACACATATGAAGTACTACTACCGTTGACAAAATTGCTTCTATGTTTTCAAAATAAAATCTCTAGCACATGAGTAATCCCTGCTTCCCTCTGTGAAGGGCCATTCTTTTACTTTTGTGTTGAGTCTCCACCTTCTTTTAAAAAGCACCAACTACTGAGAGCATGATTGTCATTCTTAGTGTAATGTGCATTGTTCCAAAGTAGCATTGTCTTTTGCATGATTGTGATATCGTTCATTCTGAAATCATTGTATCTAGTCATCACTTAAACCTTGAAGGTGCCCCTGCATTTATGTTTTGCATCACTAAGGGGGCAAGCTAGATATCACTTTATCATATTTGCACATCATGTTCATTGCAAATCTATTTGATGTTTCAGTATCATATTGTAAAACTTTCAGTTCTTTGTGATTTTCTCATGAGGCAACTTAATTACTACATATTCATTGTCTCAGTGAGCTTTTGTCATATGACTATGAAAAAGTCCTATATGGTTAATAGCATGTCACCACAGAAATTATTCTTGTTATCATTTACCTACTCGAGGACGAGCAGGAATTAAGCTTGGGGATGTTGATACGTCCAAAACGTATCTATAATTTCTGCTTGTTCCATGCCTCTTTTGGGTGATATTGCTATGATATTTATACACTTCCATACACTTTTGATCATATTTGGACTAACCTATTAACTCAGTGCACCCCAGTGCCAGTTTCTGTTTTCGGCTGTTTTTGTATTTCAGGTTTTCACATTACGAGAACTGCCAGGAAAAATCCAGAAAAATTATATAAAAAATCAGCGTTCCAGAAACTACCGTGCGCCCGAAGGACAGCCGGGGGGGGGCACCAGGGCTCCAGGCGCCCTGGCGGCGCCCCCCCTGGGCCGCGCCGGGGGGGCGCCTGGGCCCCCCGAGGCTCCCCCGATGCCCCCCTTTGGCATATATTTAAAGTGTCTCGAGAAACCCTCAAAACAGGAACTCTTTTTCGCGATCTCATCTATGTTCCGCCGCCGCCGCCGCTTCCAAGATCGGGAGCACCAGGAGAACTCTTCCCGGCACCCTGCCGGAGGGGAGGATCACCACCGGGAGCCTCTCCACTACCATGGACGCCTCCCGGATGAGTTGTGAGTAGTCTCCCTTGGACCATGAGTCCATGACCAGTAGCTATGTGATGTTCTCCTCTCGTTCTTGTGCTTCACTAATTAGTCCTCGTGAGCTGCCCTACATGATCGAGGCACATATGTAATCCTTATGCTGTTGCTATGATGAGTTTGCTGGGATCCGCTGGATTATGAGATTATGTTCAGATTGTGCTTGAGTAATATATTTGATCTACCTCTTTTCTATTTATGTTCATAAGTAATTCTTGCATGTTCTCCGTTGTTATTTATTGCTTTGGCCAAGTAATAGGTAGTGACTCCAAGAGGGAAAGTTATGCTTGATTGTGGGTTCATGCCCCTCGATGACTAGTTTGAGTGACAGAAACATGAGTCTAGGGGAGGTGCTGTTGCCACAAGGGGGAAAACAACGGTTCTTGTGTCCGCGGGTGAAAGGATTGTTTACTTTACGCAAAGTTCTTTTAATGCAGTTGTCTGTTGCTTTGAGTTTACACTATGGGTGGGGCTCGCAACTTAATACCAGCGAGATGTTCTGGATAGATATCTCAAGGTGGATGATTAGTAGTAGATATTGATGCATTTCGGTCTACTTACTTTGGCGTACCGCCCATGCTTTGAACCTCAACCTTTCTTGCAATGTAGTCAGCATTGGTTTGCGTCCGTGGTCCTGTCAATTGCCCAGCTGTAATTCGTTTACCTCACATAGATGTTTTATCGTCTTTTGGGAGAGAGACATCACTAGGGAACATCATGAGACTCCGGTCCATATTACCATCATTGATCACACCCGCTATTTACTTTTCGCTTTTATTTACTATTGCAAACATTACCTATCACTACTATCATTTGCGTTTAATCCTTTGTGAACTACAAGGCCGGAGGGATTGACAACCTCTCTGTACTCGTTGGGAGCAAAGTTATTTGTATCTGTGTGCAGGTCCACGTTGATTGCTAATATCTGGCGCCGTTAGCAGTTGACACCTTCTTGTTGAACCTAGGAGTCTTTGGGGATTCGATCCTTGGTATCTTTGCCAAGGGAAAAACTTCCGCAACACTACATCTCACACCTTCCACTTGGGGTAACCAACGAGGGGCGAGAAGCCTAGCATGAACTCCTTCATCCAGACTCTTTCCTGCGCTGCTTCGGAAGCAGCTATGTACTCCGCTTCACATGTAGATGCTGCCACGACGCTTTGCTTGCAACTACACCAGCTGACTGCCCCTCCGTTCAAAATATACACGTATCCGGTTTGAGACTTAGAGTCATCCAGATCTGTGTCGAAGCTAGCATCGACGTAACCCTTTACGACGAGCTCTTTGTCACCTCCATAAACGAGAAACATATCCTTAGTCCTTTTCAGGTACTTCAGGATGTTCTTGACCGCTGTCCAGTGTTCCATACCGGGATCACTTTGGTACCTCCCTACCAAACTTATGGCAAGGTTCACATCAGGTCTGGTACACAGCATGGCATACATGATAGAACCTATGGCCGAGGCATAGGGAATGACACTCATCTTTTCTCTATCTTCTGCCGTGATCGGTGACTGAGCCTTGCTCAATCTCATACCTTGCAAAACAGGCAAGAATCCCTTCTTGGACTGATCCATATTGAACTTTTTCAATATCTTGTCAAGGTATGTACTTTGTGAAAGACCGATGAGGCGTCTTGATCTATCTCTATAGATTTTGATGCCTAATATGTAAGCAACTTCTCCAAGGCCCTTCATTGAAAAACTCTTATTCAAGTAGGCCTTTACATTTTCCAAGAATTCTATATCATTTCCCATCAGCAATATGTCATCCACATATAATATGAGAAATGCCACAGAGCTCCCACTCACTTTCTTGTAAATACAGGCTTCTCCATAAGTCTGTATAAATCCAAACGCTTTGATCACATCATTAAAGCGAATATTCCAACTCCGAGATGCTTGCACCAGCCCGTAAATCGAGCGCTGGAGCTTGCATACCTTGTTAGCGTTCTCTGGATCGACAAAACCTTCCGGCTGCATCATATACAACTCTTCCTTGAGGAAGCCACTAAGGAATGCTGTTTTGACGTCCATTTGCCATATCTCATAATCATAGAATGCGGCAATAGCTAACATGATTCTGACTGACTTCAGCATCGCTACGGGAGAGAAAGTCTCGTTGTAGTCAATCCCTTGAACTTGTCGATAACCCTTAGCGACAAGCCGAGCCTTATAGATGGTCACATTACCATCGGTGTCTGTCTTCTTCTTAAATATCCATTTGTTTTCTATGGCATGCCTATCATCAGGCAAGTCCACCAAAGTCCATACTTTGTTTTCATACATGGATTCTATCTCGGATTTCATGGCTCCAAGCCATTTATTGGAATCCGGGCCCGCCATCGCTTCTTCATAGTTTGAAGGTTCACCGTTGTCTAACAACATGATTTCCAGGACAGGGTTGCTGTACCACTCTGGTGCGGAACGTGCCCTCGTGGACCTTCAAAGTTCAGTAGTAACTTGATCTGTTTCTTCATGATCATTATCATCAATTTCCTCTTGTCGGTGCAGGCACCTCAGGAACAATTTCCTGCGCTGCGCTACTTTCACGAGGGATGACTGTCACCTCATCAAGTTCTACTTTCCTCCCACTCACTTCTTTCGAGAGAAACTCTTTCTCCAGAAAGCATCCATTCTTGGCAACAAAGACTTTGCCTTCGGATCTGTGGTAGAAGGTGTACCCAATCGTTTCCTTTGGGTATCCTATGAAGACGCATTTTTCCGATTTGGGTTCGAGCTTTTCAGGTTGAAGTTTCTTGACATAAGCATCGCAACCCCAAACTTTTAGAAATGACAGCTTCGGTTTCTTGCCAAACCAAAGTTCATACGGAGTCGTCTCAATGGATTTCGACGGAGCCCTATTTAAAGTGAATGCGGCAGTCTCTAAAGCATAACCCCAAAAAGATAGCGGTAAATCGGTGAGGGACATCATAGATCGCACCATGTCCAACAGAGTACGATTTCGACGTTCGGACACACCGTTACGTTGAGGTGTTCCGGGCGGTGTCAATTGTGAAACAATTCCACAATTCCTAAGGTGTGTGTCAAATTCATGACTTAAATATTCACCCCCACGATCTGATCGTAAGAACTTTATTTTTCTGTCACGTTGATTCTCAACCTCATTCTGAAATTCCTTGAACTTTTCAAAGGTCTCAGACTTGTGTTTCATCAAATAGATATACCCATATCTACTCAAGTCATCTGTGAGGGTGAGAACATAACGATAGTCTCCGCGAGCCTCAACACTCATTGGACCGCACACATCGGTATGTATGATTTCTAATAAGTTGGTTGCTCGCTCCATTGTTCCGGAGAACGGAGTCTTAGTCATCTTTCCCAATAGGCATGGTTCGCACGTGTCAAATGACTCATAATCAAGAGACTCTAGAAGTCCATCTGAATGGAGCTTCTTCATACGTTTGACACCAATATGACCAAGGCGGCAATGCCACAAGTATGTGGGACTATCATTATCAACTTTACATTTGGCATCTACACTATGAATATGTGTATCATCACGTTCGAGATTCATCAAAAATAAACCATTGACCAGCAGGGCATGACCATAAAACATATCTCTCAAATAAATAGAACAACCATTATTCTCCGATTTGAAAGAGTAGCCATCTCGCATAAGACAAGATCCAGATACAATGTTCATGCTCAAAGCTGGTACTAAATAACAATTATTAAGGTTTAAAACTAATCCCGAGGGTAGATGTAGAGGTAGCGTGCCGACGTCGATCACATCGACCTTGGAACCATTCCCGACGCGCATCGTCACCTCATCCTTCGCCAGTCTCCACTTATTCCGCAGCTCCTGTTTTGAGTTACAAATGTGAGCAACCGCACCGGTATCAAATACCCAGGAGCTACTACGAGCACTGGTAAGGTACACATCAATAACATGTATATCACATATACCTTTGACGTTGCCGGCCTTCTTGTCTGCTAAGTATTTGGGGCAGTTCCGCTTCCAGTGACCCGTTCCCTTGCAATAAAAGCACTCTGTCTCAGGCTTGGGTCCATACTTTGGCTTCTTCCCGGCAACAGGCTTACCGGGCGCGGCAACTCCCTTGCCGTCCTTCTTGAAGTTCTTCTTACCCTTGCCTTTCTTGAACTTAGTGGTTTTATTGACCATCAACACTTGATGTTCTTTCTTGATGTCCACCTCCGCTGATTTCAGCATCGAATACACCTCGGGAATGGACTTCTCCATCCCCTGCATATTGAAGTTTAACATGAAGCTCTTGAAGCTTGGTGGGAGCGACTGGAGGATTCTGTCAACGACCGCTTCATCTGGGAGATTCATTCCCAGCTGAGACAAGCGGTTGTGCAATCCATAAATCTTGAGGATGTGCTCACTGACAGAACTGTTTTCCTCCATCTTACAGCTGTAGAATGCGTCGGAGACGTCATATCTCTCGACTAGGGCATGAGCTTGGAAAACCATTTTCAGCTCTTCGAACATCTCATATGTTCCGTGATTCTCAAAACGTTTTTGGAGCCCCGACTCTAAGCTGTAAAGCATGCCGCACTGAACTAGGGAGTAATCATCACTACGCGACTGCCAGGCGTTCAAAACGTCTTGGGTCGCATCGGGACCGGGTGCATCACCTAGCTGTGCTTCAAGGACATATGATCTCTTGGCAGCTATGAGGATAATCCTCAGGTTACGGACCCGATCCGTATAGTTGCTACCATCGTCTTTCAGCTTGGTTTTCTCTAGGAACGTGTTGAAGTTGAGGGATACTTGAGCGTGGGCCATTTGATCTACAAGAGATATTGTAAAGAATTTAGACTAAGTTCATGATAATTAAGTTCATCTTAATCAAATTTTAATGAACTCCCACTCAGAATGACATCTCTCTAGTCATCTAAGTGATACACGATCCGAATCGACTAGCCCGTGTCCGATCATCATGTGAGACGGACTAGTCATCAACGGTGAACATCTTCATGTTGATCGTATCTTCTATACGACTCGTGTTCGACCTTTCGGTCTTCCGTGTTCCGAGGCCATGTCTGTACATGCTAGGCTCGTCAAGTGAACCCTAAGTGTATTGCGTGTGTAAATCTGGCTTACACCCGTTGTATGCGAACGTTAGAACCTATCACACCCGATCATCACGTGGTGCTTCGGAACAACGAACTTTAGCAACGGTGCACAGTTAGGGGGAACACAATTCTTGAAATTTTAGTGAGAGATCATCTTATTTACTACCGTCGTTCTAAGTAAACAAGATGCATAAACATGATAAACATCACATGCGATCAATTAAAGTGACATGATATGGCCAATATCATCTTGCTCCTTGGATCTCCATCTTCGGGGCACCATGATCATCTTGTCACCGGCTCGACACCATGATCTTCATCATCATGATTTCCATCATCGTGTCTTGAAGAAGTCGTCACGCCAACTATTACTTCTACTACTATGGCTAACGTTTAGCAATAAAGTAAAGTAATTACATAGCGTTTATTCAGTGACACGCAGGTCATACAATAATTAAGACAACTCCTATGGCTCATGCCGGTTGTCAAGTTCATCGACATGCAAGTCGTGATTCCCTATTACAAGAACATGATCAATCTCATACATCACATATATCATTCATCACATCTTCTTTGGCCATACCACGTCACATAGCACATGCTGCAAAAACAAGTTAGACGTCCTCTAATTGTTGTTGCAAATTTTTACGTGGCTTCTATAGGTTTTCTAGCAAGAATGTTTCTTACCTACGCCAAAACCACAACGTGATTTGTCAATTTCTATTTACCCTTCATAAGGACCCTGTTCATCGAATCCGATCCAACTAAAGTAGGAGAGACAGACACCCGCCAGCCACCTTATGCAACTAGTGCATGTCTGTTGGTGGAACCAGTCTCACGTAAGCGTACGTGTAAAGTCGGTCCGGGCCGCTTCATCCCACAATACCGCCGAATCAAGACTAGACTAGTAACGGCAAGAAAATTGAGCAAACTCAAACGCCCACAACTGCTTTGTGTTCTACTCGTGCAAGATGCTACGCATAAGACCTAGCTCTGATGCCACTGTTGGGGAACGTAGCAGAATTCAAAAAATTTCTACGCTTACACCAAGATCCATCTAAGGAGACATCTAGCAACGAGCATATGAGAGTGCATCTACATACCGTTTTGTAGATCGCAAGCGGAAGCTTTTGAAGAAGCGTGGATGAAGTAGTCGTACTCTTCGCGTTCTTCGTCACCGATGATCTAGCGCCGAACGGACGGCACCTCCGTGTTCAACACACGTCCGGTACAGTAACGTCACCTCCTTCTTGATCCAGCAAGGGGGGAGGAGAGGTCGACGGAGATCCAGCAGCACGACGGCGTGGTGGTGGATGCAACTGGAATTCCTGCAGGGCTTCGCCGGCGCCCTGCGTAGGGAGTATGAGGTGTGACGGGAGGGGGAGAGGCGCCAAAGACTTGGGTGCGGCTTCCCTCTCCCCCCCACATATATATAGGGGGCCAGGGGGGTGCACCAGCCCCTGCAGATCCAATCTGCAAGGGGGGCGGCGGCCTGGGGGGGAGACTTGCCCCCCAAGGCATAGGGGGCGCCTCCCTCCCCTAGGGTTCCAACCCTAGGCGCATGAGGGAGGGCCCAGTAGGGTGCGCCAGCCCACCAGGGGCTGGCCCCCTTCCCCTTGCGGCCTAGGGGGCCCACCGGGATGGGTGGCCCCACCCGGTGGACCCCCGGGACCCCTTCGGTGGTCCCAGGACACTCCCGGTGACCCCCGAAGTTCACCCGATGGCCGAAACTGGACTTCCTATATATCATTCTTTACCTCCGGACCATTCCGGAACTCCTCGTGACATCCGGGATCTCATCCGGGACTCCGAACAACTTTCGGGTTTCCACGTGCATGTATCTCTACGACCCTAGCGTTACCGAACCTTAAGTGTGTAGACCGTACGGGTTCGGGAGACACGTAGACATGACCGAGACCACTCTCCGTTCAATAACCAACAGCGGGATCTGGATACCCATGTTGGTTCCCACGTGTTCCTCGATGATCTTCATTGGATGAACCACCGTGTCAAGGATTCACTCAATCCCGTATGTTATTCCCTTTGCCCATCGGTTCGGTACTTGCCCGAGATTCGATCGTCGGTATTCCCGATACCTTGTTCAATCTCGTCATGGCAAGTTTCTTTACTCGTTTCGTAATCCGTCATCCCATGACTAACTCCTTAGTCACTTTGAGCTCATTATGTCTTACTGATGTGACCATAGACCGTGCTATTTCATGTACACTGCAGATTGGAGGTTTTTGTATTGAGGTGCCGTCGACACAACCAGAGAAGCAAGAGATCAAACCAACCTTCAGAACACCATGCAAATTCTTTGGTATTGGTCGTGTGTGTATGGAGTACCAGGACGTGAAGGCCGAAGCCCGAAGGCAACGTGGAGGAGTCCAAACCACGTTGATTTAGCTTTAACATACGTACGTTCCTTGAGTACTAGTCTGTTTTGGATTTTTGTGATCAGCTTGCCGGGTACTCAATTACTTAAATCACGATTAGTTAGAATAGGAAAGAGATAAGAGTCCGTATTTTTTTAGCTTGATTAGTTAGAATAGGAAAGAGATAAGAGTCCGTATTTTTTTAGCTTGTTTGGTCGGTTGGTTCGTTTTGCCTATAAAATAGGCAGGCCTCAGCCTTGTACGGGGCGGAACTTTTTTAGTGAAAAATTATGAAGAAAAGCATCAGGTTGGATGCGCCAAATATCTATGTTGTTTGCTGATCCTTGAGGGATTTTGGAGCTGCTATATGTGTAGGATTTGATCCGATCAAACTCTTGCTCAAGTTTTTGTTCTTTGGTCTTCTCGCGTTTTTGCTTGATCCGAAGAGCCACTCTACTACTACGACCCACGCTACTGTTGCGACGATCGTTCGTCGACGTTCTTGCTATTTCGTTGAGTACCGTGAAAGATTGGGCCAACAGACGACTGGCCAACTAGTCGGGTCCAATCAAGTGGTATTCAGAGCAAGGTTGATCACGGTACAATTTTTTCTCTCTGGTTCTTCAGTTGATCTACTTGAGTTGCTACTATGGTGAATTCACAGAAATCAAATTCAAGTGTGCATGGTGCACATGAAGAAGATGTGGAAGACGAGCTGCCCTTGCCCACCTATGATCCGAGTGTTGCGCCGGCTATCGTGCTAGGATTGGAGGCAACTCGTGACTATGTGCTGAATCTAGTGGGGAGGCGCATTGGCAAGGTTGAGGAAAGTCTAGGAAAAAAGATTGTTGATTTGACCGAAGCCGTTCATCGATTGAGACCACGTTCACCACCTAGTGATGGGTCTGCTGCACCACGTCGTCATCGGCAATTATCTGGACAGCGGGTAGGCGAACAAGTTCGCAACAATGGTGAGCTTGAAGACCATCAGTCTGAGGGGGCTGGTAGCTATTATGAGCCTGTGCGGCGTGCTTATAACCATCATGGAGGTGGCCTGCACCATGGGGGAGGACATGAACGTCCGCGGCGCGCCTACGAAGATGATGGTATTGGAAGAATAAAAATTTCCATACCGTCGTTTAGCGGGAAAGACAACCCGGATGATTATTTGGAGTGGGAGGTGCGCGTGGATCAGATTTTTGATGGACAGCGGTACACCGAGGAGAAAAAGGTTCGTGCTGCATCTATTGAGTTCACGGGCTATGCTTTAATATGGTGGAACCAACTATGTCGCGCGGGAGGACGTCCGGAGTCTTGGAATCAGATGAAGAGTATCATGAAGAGACGTTTTGTTCCGGAGCACTTCACTAGGACCTTGTACACCCGCTTGCAGCAGCTTCGGCAAGGTAACTCTAGTGTTGAGGAGTATTATAAGGAGATGGAAATATTATTGATTCGTACAGGGGTAGAGGAGCAAGAAGAGGCTACAATGGCACGGTTCATGCATGGTCTGAAATCAGAGATACGAGACCGTGTCGATATGGTTGAATATACGGGATTACAGGGATTATTACACCATGCCATTCGAGCGGAGCAGCAAGTGAAGCGTCGTGGTGGCCATGATAATTTATCAAACTCAATGCGACGTAATTTTCAGGGAGAAGGTGGTGGTAATAGCAGTTTCAAATCTGATTCTAAGCGGGCTACCAAGGAAGTATCTCCATCCAAGGTTGAATCGTCTCGTGCTTCCAACTCTCGTACTAGTGATATTGTGTGCTTTAAGTGTGGTGGCAGGGGGCATAAAAAGTTTGAGTGTCCTAATGAGAGGAGAGTACTCCTCACAGAAGAAGGATACATGTCTGCGAGTGATGGAGAAAAAAATATTGACACGTCTAGTGAGAAATCTGAAGGTGATGAAAAGGTGACTGAGATGAGTTTCGAAGCTGCAGAAGCATACCAATCATTAATGGTGCAACGAGTGCAGGAAGACCGTATTGAGGATAAAGGGCAGCGATGGAATATTTTTCAGTCCGAGTGTAAGATCAACAACACCAATTGGAAGCTAATAATAGATGGTGGAAGTTACACCAATGCAGTCAGCAAAGGGTTAGTTGATGCTTTGGGGTTGCCTGCATGGAAGCACCCACAACCCCATCGTGTTGAGTGGTTGTACCATACCGGAAAGCTCAAGGTCACTCATAAGGTACGCGTCAAATTCTCAGTTGGCGACTACTCTGATATGGTGATATGTGATGTCATACCAATGGATGCATGCCACTTGTTACTGGGGAGGCCATGGCAGTATGATCATAGTGCTACACATGAAGGTCGAACGAATACATATTCATTTTGGGATTCTGGGAAGCGACGCGTGCTGCGGCCGATGTTTGAGAACGCAATCAAGGTGGATGGACATGTCACATTGAAGAAGAAGGTTGCAAAGACTGCCTTGAAACCGAGGACGGTTTCTTTTGAAGGGGGAGGGGATGATGTGACCATAGACCGTGCTATTTTATGTACACTGCAGATTGGAGGTTTTTGTATTGAGGTGCCGTCGACACAACCAGAGAAGCAGGAGATCAAACCAACCTTCAGAACACCATGCAAATTCTTTGGTATTGGTCGTGTGTGTATGGAGTACCAGGACGTGAAGGCCGAAGCCCGAAGGCAACGTGGAGGAGTCCAAACCACGTTGATTTAGCTTTAACATACGTATGTTCCTTGAGTACTAGTCTGTTTTGGATTTTTGTGATCAGCTTGCCGGGTACTTAATTACTTAAATCATGATTAGTTAGAATAGGAAAGAGATAAGAGTCCGTATTTTTTTAGCTTGATTAGTTAGAATAGGAAAGAGATAAGAGTCCGTATTTTTTTAGCTTGTTTGGTCGGTTGGTTCGTTTTGCCTATAAAACAGGCAGGCCTCAGCCTTGTACGGGGCGGAACTTTTTTAGTGAAAAAATATGAAGAAAAGCATCAGGTTGGATGCGCCAAATATCTATGTTGTTTGCTGATCCTTGAGGGATTTTGGAGCTGCTATATGTGTAGGATTTGATCCGATCAAACTCTTGCTCAAGTTTTTGTTCTTTGGTCTTCTCGCGTTTTTGCTTGATCCGAAGAGCCACTCTACTACTACGACCCACGCTACTGTTGCGACGATCGTTCGTCGATGTTCTTACTATTTCGTTGAGTACCGTGAAAGATTGGGCCAACAAACGACTGGCCATCTAGTCGGGTCCTATCACTTACCGAGTGGGCCCAGAGGAACCTCTCCGTCATACGGAGTGACAATATCCCAGTCTTGGTTCGTACCAACTCAACAAACACTTTCGGAGATACCCGATGCGTACCTTTATAGCCACCCAGTTACGTTGTGACCTTTGGCACACCGAAAGTATTCCTACGGCATCCGGGAGTTGTACAACCTCATGGTCTAAGGAATAAATACTTGACACCGAAAAGCTTATGCATTACGAACTATACGATCTCGTGCTATGCTCAGGATTGGGTCTTGTCCATCACATCATTCTCCTAATGATGTGATCCCGTTATCACTGACATCCTATGTCCATGGTCAGGAAACCGTGACCATCTGTTGATCAAAGAACTGGTAACTAGAGGCTTACCAGGGAAACTTATGGGTTCATGCCCCTCGATGACTAGTTTGAGTGACAGAAACATGAGTCTAGGAGATGTGATGTTGCCACAAGGGGGAAAACAACGGTGCTTGTGCCCGCGGGTGCAAGGACTGTTTACTTTACGCAAAGTTCTTTTAATACAGTTGTCTGTTGCTTTGAGTTTACACTATGGGTGGGACTCGCAACTTAATACCAGCGAGATGTTCTGGATAGATATCTCAAGGTGGATGATTAGTAGTAGATGCAGATGGATTTCGGTCTACTTACCTCGGCGTACCGCCCATGCTTTGAACCTCAACCTTTCTTGCAATGTAGTCAGCATTGGTTTGCGCACATGGTCCTGTCAATTGCCTAGCTGTAATTCGTTTACCTCACATAGCCGTTTTATCGTCTTTTGGGAGAGAGACATCACTAGTGAACATCATGAGACTCCGGTCCATATTACCATCATTGATCACATCCGCTATTTACTTTTCTGCTTTTACCTACTATTGCATTATATCTATCACTACTATCACTTGCGTTTGATCCTTTGTAAACGACAAGGCCGGAGGGATTGACAACCTCTCTGTACTCGTTGGGAGCAAAGTTATTTGTATCTGTGTGCAGGTCCACGTTGATTGCTAATATCTGGCGCCGTTAGCAGTTGACACCTTCTTGTTGAAACTGGGAGTTGAAGGAAATATGCCCTAGAGGCAATAATAAAGTTATTATTTATTTCCTTATATCATGATAAATGTTTATTATTCATGCTATAATTGTATTAACCGGAAACTTAATACATGTGTGAATACATAGACAAAACAGAGTGTCCCTAGTATGCCTCTACTAGACTAGCTCATTGATCAAAGATGGTTATGTTTCCTAGCCATAGACATGAGTTGTCATTTGATCAACGGGATCACATCATTAGGAGAATGATGTGATGGACAAGACCCATCCGTTAGCTTAGCACTATGATCGTTTAAGTTTTACTGCTATTGCTTTCTTCATGACTTATACATGTTCCTATGACTATGAGATTATGCAACTCCCGAATACCGGAGGAACACTTTGTGTGCTACCAAACGTCACAACGTAACTGGGTGATTATAAAGGTACTCTACAGGTGTCTCCGAAGGTACTTGTTGGGTTGGCGTATTTCGAGATTAGGATTTGTCACTCCGATTGTCGGAGAGGTATCTCTGGGCCCACTCGGTAATGCACATCACTATAAGCCTTGCAAGCATTGCAGCTAATGAGTTAGTTGCGGGATGATGTATTACGGAACGAGTAAAGAGACTTGCCGGTAACGAGATTGAACTAGGTATTGAGATACCGACGACCGAATCTCGGGCAAGTAACATACCGATGACAAAGGGAACAACGTATGTTGTTATGCGGTTTGACCGATAAAGATCTTCGTAGAATATGTGGGAGCCAATATGAGCATCCAGGTTCCGCTATTGGTTATTGGTCGGAGACGTGTCTCGGTCATGTCTACATAGTTCTCGAACCCGTAGGGTCCGCACGCTTAAGGTTTCGATGACAGTTTTATTATGAGTTTATGAGTTTTGATGTACCGAAGGAGTTCGGAGTCCCGGATGAGATCGGGGACATGACGAGGAGTCTCGAAATGGTCGAGACGTAAAAATCGATATATTGGACGACTATATTCGGACATCGGAAAGGTTCCGAGTGATTCGGGTATTTTCGGAGTACCGGGGAGTTACGGGAATAGAGGAGAGAGGCAAAAAGGAAGGAGGCGCGCGCCCCCCTTCTGGTCCGAATTGGACAAGGGGTGCAGCCCCCTTTTCCTTCTCCCTCTCCCCCTCTTTCCTTCTCTCCTACTCCGGAAAGGAAAGGGGAATCCTACTAGGACTTGGGAGTCCTAGTAGGACTCCCCGCACTTGGCGCGCCCCCTCTAGGGCCGGCCTCTCCCTCCCTCCTTTATATACGGGGGCAGGGGGGCACCTCTAGACACAACAATTGATCTCTTGATCTCTTAGCCGTGTGCGGTGCCCCCCGCCACCATAGTTCTCCTCGATAATATTGTAGCGGTGCTTAGGCGAAGCCCTGCGACGGTAGAACATCAAGATCGTCACCACGCCGTCGTGCTGACGGAACTCTCCCTCGACACTCGGCTGGATCGGAGTTCGAGGGACGTCATTGAGCTGAACGTGTGCTAGAACTCGGAGGTGCCGTAGTTTCGGTGCTTGATCGGTCGGGCCGTGAAGACGTACGACTACATCAACCGTGTTGTTCTAACGCTTCCGCTTTCGGTCTACAAGGGTACGTAGACTCACTCTCCCCTCTTGTTGCTATGCATCTAGTAGATAGATCTTGCGTGATCGTAGGAAAATTTTAAAATACTACGTTCCCCAACAGTGGCATCAGAGCCAGGTCTATGCGTAGATGATATGCACGAGTAGAACACAAGTGAGTTGTGGACGATACTAGTCATACTGCTTACCAGCATGTCATACTTTGCTTCGACGATATTGTGAGATGAAGCGGCCCGGACCGACATTACGCGTACGCTTACGCGAGACTGGTTTCACCGTTATGAGCACTCGTTGCTTAAAGGTGACTGGCGGGTGTCTGTCTCTCTCACTTTAGCTGAATCAAGTGTGACTACGCCCGGTCCTTGTGAAGGTTAAAACAGCACATACTTGACGAAACATCGTTGTGGTTTTTGTATGCGTAGGTAAGAACGGTTCTTGCTAAGCCCGTAGCAGCCACGTAAAACTTGCAACAACAAAGTAGAGGACGTCTAACTTGTTTTTGCAGGGCATGTTGTGATGTGATATGGTCAAGACATGATGAGTTATACAGTTTTGTATGAGATGATCATATTTTGTAAAGTTATCGGCAACTGGCAGGAGCCATATGGTTGTCGCTTTATTGTATGAGATGCAATCGCCATGTAATTGCTTTACTTTATCACTAAGCGGTAGCGATAGTTGTAGAAGCAATAGTTGGCGAGACGACAATGATGCTACGATGAAGATCAAGGTGTCGCGCCGGTGACGAAGGTGATCATGACGGTGCTTTGGAGATGGAGATCAAAAGCACAAGATGATGATGGCCATATCATGTCACATATTTTGATTGCATGTGATGTTTATCTTATTATGCTTCTTATTTTGCTTAGTACGACGGTAGCATTATAAGATGATCCCTTACAAAATTTCAAGGTATAAGTGTTCTCCCTGAGTATGCACCGTTGCGAAAGTTCGTCGTGCCGAGACACCACGTGATGATCGGGTGTGATAAGCTCTACGTTCAAATACAACGGGTGTAAGCCAGTTTTGCACACGCAGAATACTCGGGTTAAACTTGACGAGCCTAGCATATGCAGATATGGCCTCGGAACACTGGAGACCGAAAGGTCGAGCGTGAATCATATAGTAGATATGATCAACATAAGATGTTCACCATTGAAAACTAGTCCATCTCACGTGATGATCGGACATGGTTTAGTTGATTTGGATCACGTGATCATTTAGATGACCAGAGGGATGTCTATCTAAGTGGGAGTTCTTCAAGTAATATGATTAATTGAACTTTAATTTATCATGAACTTAGTCCTGGTAGTATTAGCATATCTGTGTTGTAGATCAATAGCTCGCGATATAGCTCCCCGTTTATTTTATATGTTCCTAGAGAAATATAAGTTGAAAGATGTTAGTAGCAATGATGCGGACTAGGTCCGTGATCTGAGGATTATCCTCATTGCTGCACAGAAGAATTATGTCCTTGATGCACCGCTAGGTGACAGATCTATTGCAGGAGCAGATGCAGACGTTATGAACGTTTTGACAAAAGCTTGGTATGATGACTACTTGATAGTTTAAGTGCACCATGCTTTACGGCTTAGAACCGGGACTTCAAAAACGTTTTGAACGCCACGGAGCATATAAGATGTTCCAAGAGTTGAAATTAGTATTTCATACTCATGCCCGTGTCGAGAGGTATGAAACCTCTGACAGTACTTTGCCTACAAGATGGAGGAGAATAGCTCAACCAATGAGCATATGCTCAGATTGTCTGGGTACTGCAATTGCTTGAATCAAGTGGGAGTTAATCTTCCAGATAAGATAGTAATTGACAAAGTTCTCTAGTCACTATCACCAAGTTAGTAGAACTTCGTGATGAACTATAATATGCAAGGGATGACTAAAGTAATTCCCGAGCTCTTCGCGATGCTGAAATCGGTGAAGGTAGAAATCAAGAAAGAACATCAAGTGTTGATGGTTAACAAGACCACTTGTTTCAAGTAAAGGGCGAAGGATAGAAGGGGAACTTCAAGAAGAATGACAAGCAAGTTGTCACTCACATGAAGAAACCCAAAGCTAAACTCAAGCCTGAAACTAAGTGCTTCTACTGCAAAGGAAATGGTCACTGGAAGTGGAACTGCCCTAGATACTTGGCGGATAAGAAGGATGGCAAAGTGAACAAAGGTATATTTGATATACAGATTATTGATGTGTATTTTACTAGTGTTCATAGCAACCCCTTGGTATTTGATACTGGTTTAGTTGCTAAAGAATAGTAACTCGAAATGGGAGTTGCATAATGAACAGAAACTAGTTAAAGGATGAAGTGACGATGTGTATTGGAAGTAGTTCCAAGATTGATATGATCATCATCGCACATACTTTCGGGATTAGTGTTGAACCTAAATAAGTGTTATTTGGTGTTTGTGTTGAGCATGAATATGATTTGATCATGTTTATTGCAATACGGTTATTCATGTAAGTTAGAGAATAATTGTTGTTCTGTTTACATGAATAAAACCTTTTATGGTCATACACCCAATGAAAATGGTTTGTTGGATCTCGATCGTGTGATACACATATTCATAATATTGAAGCCAAAAGATGCAAGGTTAATAATGATAGTGCAACTTATTTGTGGCACTGCCGTTTAGGTCATATTGGTGTAAAGCGCATGAAGAAACTCCATGGTGATGGACTTTTGGAATCACTTGATTATGAATCACTTGGTGCTTGCGAACCATGCCTCATGGGCAAGATGACTAAAACTCCGTTCTCTGGAACTGTGGAGCGAGCAACAGAGTTGTTGGAAATCATACATACTGATGTATGCGGACCAATGAGTGTTGAAGCTCGCGGCAGGTATCGTTATTTTCTGACCTTCACTGATGATTTGAGCAGATATGGGTATATCTACTTAATGAAGCACAAGTCTGAAACATTTGAAAAGTTCAAAGAATTTCAGAGTGAAGTGGAGAATCATCGTAACAAGAAAATAAGAGTTTCTACGATATGATCGGAGAGGTAAAATATTTGAGTTAGCGAGTTTGGCCTTCAGTAAAAACAATGTGAAATAGTTTCACTACTCACGCCACCTGGAACACCACAGTGTAATGGTGTGTCCAAACGTCATAACCGTACTTTATTAGATATGGTGCGATCAATGATGTCTCTTACCGATCTACCACTATCACTTTTGGGGTTATGCATTAGAGACAGCTACATTCATGTTAAATAGGGCACCATCTAAATCCGTGGAGATGACACCGTATGAACTGTGGTTTGACAAGAAACCTAAGCTGTCATTTCTTTAAGTCTGGGACTACGATGCTTCTGTGAAAAAGTTTCAACATGATAAGCTCGAACCCAAATCGGAGAAGTAAATCTTCATAGGATACCCAAAAGAAACTGTTGGGTACACCTTCTATCACAGATCCGAAGGCAAGGTATTTTTTGCTAAGAGTGGATCCTTTCTAGAGAAGGAGTTTCTCTTGAAAGAAGTGAGTGGGAGGAAAGTAGAACTTGATAAGGTAATTGTACCTTCTCCCGAATTGGAAAGTGGAACATCACAGAAACTAGTTCAAGTGATTCCTACACCAATTAGTGAGGAAGCTAATGATGATGATCATGTAACTTCAGATCAAGTTTCTGCTAAACTTCGTAGATCAACCAGAGTTCGTTCCGCATTAGAGTGGTAGGGCAACCCGGTTCTGGAAGTCATGTTACTGGACCATGATGAACCTACGAACTATGAGGAAGCGATGATGAGCCCAGATTCCGCAAAATGGCTTGAGGCCATGAAATCTGAGATGGGATCCATGTATGAGAACAAAGTGTGGACTTTGGTTGACTTGCCCGATGATCGGCAAGCCATCAAAAATAAATGGATCTTCAAGAGGAAGACTGACACTGACGGTAATGTTACTGTTTACAAAGCTCGACTTGTTGCGAAAGTTTTTCAACAAGTTCAAGGAGTTGACTACGATGAGACTTTCTCACCCGTAGCGATGCTTAAGTCTGTTCGAATCATGTTAGCAATTGCCGCATTTTATGAAATCTGGCAAATGGACAATAAAACTGCATTCTTTAATGGATTTATCAAAGAAGAATTGTATATGATGCAACCATAAGGTTTTGTCAATCCTAAAGGTGCTAACAAAATGTGCAAGCTCCAGCGATCCATCTATGGACTGGTGCAAGGATCTCGGAGTTGGAATATACGCTTTGATAAGTTGATCAAAGCATATAGATTTATACATACTTGCGGTGAAGCCTGTATTTACAAGAAAGTGAGTGGGAGCACTACAACATTTCTGATAAGTATATGTGAATGACATATTGTTGATCAGAAATAATGTAGAATATTCTGGAAAGCATAAAGGAGTGTTTGAAAGGAGTTTTTCAAAGAAAGACCTCGGTGAAGCTGCTTACATATTGGGCATCAAGATCTATAGAGATAGATCAAGACGCTTGATAAGACTTTCGATGAGTACATACCTTGATAAGATTTTGAAGTAGTTCAAAATGGATCAGTCAAAGAAGGAGTTCTTGCCTGACTTCTAAGGTGTGAAGTTGAGTAAGACTCAAAGCCAGACCACGACAGAAAAATATAGAGAGAATGAAAGTCATTCCCTATGCCTCAGCCATAGGTTCTATAAAGTATGCCATGCTGTGTACCAAACATGTTGTGTACCTTGCCATGAGTTTGACAAGGAGGTACAATAGTGATGCAGTAGTAGATCACTGTACAGCGGTCAAAATTATCCTTAGTAACTGGATGACTAAGGAAATGTTTCTCAATTATGGAGGTGATAAAGAGTTTGTCGTAAAAGGTTACACCAATGCAAGCTTTGACACTAAATCCAGTTGACTCTAAGTATCAATCTGGATGCGTATTGAAAGTGGGAGCAATTAGCTAGAGTAGCTCCATGCAGAGCATTGTAGACACATAGTCATTTGTGAAATACATACGGATCTGAATGTGACAGACCCGTTGACTAAACTTCTCTCACGAAGCAAAACATGATCACACCTTAGTACTCTTTGGGTGTTAATCACATAGCGATGTGAACTAGATTATTGACTCTAGTAAACCCTTTGGGTGTTAATCACATGACGATGTGAACTATCGGTGTTAAATCACATGGCGATGTGAACTAGATTATTGACTCTAGTGCAAGTGGGAGACTGAAGGAAATATGCCCTAGAGGCAATAATAAAGTTATTATTTATTTCCTTATATCATGATAAATGTTTATTATTCATGCTAGAATTGTATTAACCGGAAACTTAATACATGTGTGAATACATAGACAAAACAGAGTGTCCCTAGTATGCCTCTACTAGACTAGCTCATTGATCAAAGATGGTTATGTTTCCTAGCCATAGACATGAGTTGTCATTTGATCAACGGGATCACATCATTAGGAGAATGATCTGATGGACAAGACCCATCCGTTAGCTTAGCACTATGATCGTTTAAGTTTTACTGCTATTGCTTTCTTCATGACTTATACCTGTTCCTATGACTATGAGATTATGCAACTCCCGAATACCGGAGGAACACTTTGTGTGCTACCAAACGTCACAACGTAACTGGGTGATTATAAAGGTACTCTACAGGTGTCTCCGAAGGTACTTGTTGGGTTGGCGTATTTCGAGATTAGGATTTGTCACTCCGATTGTCGGAGAGGTATCTCTGGGCCCACTCGGTAATGCACATCACTATAAGCCTTGCAAGCATTGCAGCTAATGAGTTAGTTGCGGGATGATGTATTACGGAACGAGTAAAGAGACTTGCCGGTAACGAGATTGAACTAGGTATTGAGATACCGACGATCGAATCTCGGGCAAGTAACATACCGATGACAAAGGGAACAACGTATGTTGTTATGCGATTTGACCGATAAAGATCTTCGTTGAATATGTGGGAGCCAATATGAGCATCCAGGTTCCGCTATTGGTTATTGGTCGGTGACGTGTCTCGGTCATGTCTACATAGTTCTCGAACCCGTAGGGTCCGCACGCTTAAGGTTTCGATGACAGTTTTATTATGAGTTTATGAGTTTTGATGTACCGAAGGAGTTCGGAGTCCCGGATGAGATCGGGGACATGACGAGGAGTCTCGAAATGGTCGAGACGTAAAAATCGATATATTCGACGACTATATTCGGACATCGGAAAGGTTCCGAGTGATTTGGGTATTTTCGGAGTACCGGGGAGTTACGGGAATAGAGGAGAGAGGCAAAAAGGAAGGAGGCGCGCGCCCCCCTTCTGGTCCGAATTGGACAAGGGGTGCAGCCCCCTTTTCCTTCTCCCTCTCCCCCTCTTTCCTTCTCTCCTACTCCAGAAAGGAAAGGGGAATCCTACTAGGACTTGGGAGTCCTAGTAGGACTCCCCACACTTGGCGCGCCCCCTCTAGGGCCGGCCTCTCCCTCCCTCCTTTATATACGGGGGCAAGGGGGCACCTCTAGACACAACAATTGATCTCTTGATCTCTTAGCCGTGTGCGGTGCCCCCCTCCACCATAGTTCTCCTCGATAATATTGTAGCGGTGCTTAGGCGAAGCCCTGCGACGGTAGAACATCAAGATCGTCACCACGCCGTCGTGCTGACGGAACTCTCCCTCGACACTCGGCTGGATCGGAGTTCGAGGGACGTCATTGAGCTGAACGTGTGCTAGAACTCGGAGGTGTCGTAGTTTCGGTGCTTGATCGGTCGGGCCGTGAAGACGTACGACTACATCAACCGTGTTGTTCTAACGCTTCCGCTTTCGGCCTACGAGGGTACGTAGACTCACTCTCCCCTCTTGTTGCTATGCATCTAGTAGATAGATCTTGCGTGATCGGAGGAAAAATTTAAAATACTACGTTCCCCAACAGGAGTCTCAGGGAAAACGATCCTTGGTATTGCCAAGGGAAAACTTCTGCTACACTGCATCTCAAACCTTCCACTTGGGGTAACCAACGAGGGGTAAGAAGCCACCTAGCACCACGGAAACGCCTTAAGAAGGCCTCGCGGCCATGCGAAGGCATGGAGGCGTGCCCGCGGTCCGAGCGAGGAGCCCCTGAGCGCCTACTGTTGCCCGTTGGCTCCTTGCTGGCACGCCGGTTTTTGCGCGACTGGACTTGAACCCAACCACCCGCCTCCTCCAGAGGGGAAGAAATGGCAAGGTTTGATGGCGCAACGATGATGGATTTAAGGCGCTGAGTCCCGGAGGGGGGGCGGAGGCAGCAGATCTACCGGTCCGGAGTGGGGGCAGCGTTGGAGGACTCACCTCGGAGCAAAAGACGCGGCGGAAGGCCCGGATCTGACAGCCGGCCAGCCGAGGAGAGCTCGCTTGCAACCGAGGCATGCGACGGACCGCCGGGCGAGGGGATGCAAGAGTCGGGCGCAGGGGGGAAGCCGGGCTGGCGCTCCTACTACAGCTCAGCCTACGGGCACGAGCCATGAAGGCTGGTGGGTGGTCGTCGCGGCCGGAGTGGCACACGGCGCGGGGGAGGGGCGGAGCCTCGCGAAGACCTTCCCTTTTCCGTTGAATCCTGTTTAGCCATGATGTATGTGAGCTAGATCATGATGTATGTGAGCTAGACCAGTCCCCCATGACTGTCCTTACATCAGACTGAAGGTAAAACTGCAGAGAACTGCAAAGGATTTAAGGATCTGGAGCAAATCACTATTCAGCAAGGCCAAGATGCGGTTCCATATAGCAAATGAAGTTATTTTAACAGACATCGCCCAAGAGAATAGGCAGCTCACCCAGGAAGAATTTGCATTATGGAAAATGCTCAACACCAGAGTGCTCGGCCTTGCGGCAATTGAGAGAGCTAGAAGAAGGCAGGCCTCCCGGGTGCTATGGATTAGGGCCGGTGATGCCAGCACAAAATTCTTCCACGCAAAGTGCAACAACAGAAGGAGAAAAAATTGTATACACTCTCTGCAAACTGAAGGAGGAGATGTCTTAACCCAGCATCAGGAGAAGGCCCAAGAGATTTTCAGACATTTTTCAAACCAGTTGGGCACAAGGAAAAACCGGTCTCTCACAATCAACTGGGACCAGCTTCAGTTACCTCTTGTGACAGATGTGGGCTTAGATAACCCGTTCTCAGAGGGGGAGGTTTGGGCAGCCGTTATGAGCTCTCCGGCAGAAAAAGCCCCAGGCCCCGACGGATTCACCGGCCAGTTCTTCCGTTCATGCTGGAGCATCATCAAAGACGACATCATGGCTGCCTTTTCAAAATTCTACCGGGGGATCAACACAAATCTTTCTGAGCTGAACAAGGCCTTCATCACGCTGATACCTAAAAAAGAAGGTGCACGGGAAGTGAGGCACTTCAGACCTATCTATGCGGCTGGCCGCGGTCATCCCTCAGATCATATCCCCTGCGCAATCAGCTTTCCAAAAAGGAAAATGTATTCATGATAGTTATCTCTACGTCCAAGGATGCATAAAATCTCTCCACGGAAGAAACAAGCCTGCTCTGCTCTTCAAACTAGACATAGAAAAGGTGTTCGACTCCATTTCTTGGGATTATCTTCTAGAACTGCTTCAACATTTAGGCTTCCCTGCAAGATGGAGAAACTGGATCTCCATTCACCTCTCCACGGCGTCATCCTCCTGCTTGTTAAATGGTGATGCAGGGCAGGCTTTTGCCCACCTGCAGGGCCTGAGGCAAGGCGATCCACTCTCCACTGTTGTTCATCATCGCCATCGACCCCCCTCTACCGCCTCCTCGACGCTGCTGTAAATCTTGGCATCTTCTCTTCTCTGCCAGGAAGAGGTGCCAGCATGAGGATTAGCCTCTATGCTGACGACGATGTGATCTTCGCCAACCCGATCAGAGAGGAGGTCGACTCCCTATTACATCTGCTCAATCTATTCGGGGACGCCTCTGGTCTTCGCCTAAACCAAAGTAAATCCTCGGTGGCCCTGATTCGGTGCAACAGTATAGACATCGCTAATGTGCTGCATAGTTTCGGCGGCTCCATAGTGGGATTCCCAATGACTTATCTAGGCCTCCCGGTTTCCACTAGTAGAATTCGTTTAGTGCACCTTCAATTCCTCCTCGATAGAATTAGGGCTCGCCTCGCGGGATGGAAGGGTAGGCTTATGAACCTTGCCGGTCGTAGAATCCTCGTCCGTAGTGTGCTGTCAGTGCTACCAACTTTTGCGATGACGGTGCTGCGGCTCCCAAAAAAGCTTCTGAAGGATATTGACAAGGCCAGGCGGCGATTTCTCTGGGCGCATGATGAAGAATTTTCAGGCGGAAAGTGCAAAGTAAACTGGAAAACTGTATGCTCTCCCACCCAAAAGGGCGGGCTGGGCATTCAGGATCTTCACCTTTTCGGCAGAGCACTACGTCTCCGGTGGCTTTGGCTGGAATGGATGCAGTCGGACAGGCCTTGGAAAGCTTTCCCAATCCCATGTGACAGCATTGACAGGGCCCTCTTCACTCGAGTCACGAAGATTGCCATCGGAGACGGCAAGACGTTGAAATTTTGGACATGTCACTGGCTGGGAGATGAACCACTCTGCCAAACCTTCCCAATGTTGTTCAAGCGATCTAGAAGCAAGCTTAAAACTGTGGCCGAGGCTCTACAAAACGATAGCTGGATCTGCAGCCTTGGCAATGGGCGGCATGAAGAAATTGTCTATGATGTGGTCAGGTTGGCACGCATGATCAGAGAGCATGGAGGACTGATTAATGAGCAATGGGAAGATGTGATCATTTGGACAGGAAACGGAAAAGGATCCTACTCCACGAGCTCTGCCTACAATGCCCAGTTCCAAAACCTACCAAACAATGGAATGAAATCGGCCATCTGGAAGGTGTGGGCCCCTGGCAAGATCAAAATCTTCTCCTGGCTGATCCATCGGGATAGAGTGTGGTGTAATGACTGGCTGCAACGTCGACGATGGCCAAACCCATACTTCTGTCAGTTTTGCCTCAAAAACCTGGAGTCCTCCGTTCATCTCTTCTGGAACTGCCCATTCACGCGAGCAGTCTGGGCAAAGGTGGCGGAATGGATAGGATGTTCGTCGCTCGCCCCGCCTCTGCATGATCGGCGACGCACACCCTCGGCAGTTAATGCCATTGTGAATGCAACAAGAACGGAAAACAGGAGGGGAGTGAAGACTATGATCATGGCTACCACCTGGGCAATTTGGATGGAAAGAAATAATTGTACCTTCAGAACGAAGATCGCTGCTTTGAAGGAGGTCATCGACGCCATTCGACGCATGATGGAACACTGGCGGCTAGCCGGAGCAAAATCTATTGAGCCCCCCTTTGGGATTTAGCTGTGAGATAGTTTTCTCTCAGTTTGTTTTGCTGGGAGCTGTAGGCCGAAGGCCCCCCTCTGTTTGTACCCTTTCTTCCTTCCCTTGATCGCTTGATCAAACTCTGTTTTCCATATGCTCTCTTCTAAATCAATCAAAGCCAGCCAAGCTGGATCTTTCAAAAAAAAAACACGATTCAACGGGAGGGATTAATGGGAGCCAGAGGGACATCCGAGTTTGTCGATGGTGTTTTGGTGTGGTGGACTAATTATCAAAAGGTGCTTCACGTACATCTGTATGTTACATCTAGATGTGATATATTATCTCACATCTAACTTCCTCTCACATCTAACTCCTACACTTTCGAAAAAAAATTAAAGTCGCCCATGAATTTGTTTTGTCCCTAAGGATGAGGGAGTTAGATGTGACATAATATCTCACATCTAGATGTGAAATAGCAGACCCGTTGAAAATAAGTCAAACACGTGTACCATCCACGAAGCCACATTAGACCATCTACCTCATCTTGACCAGAAGACCGCGGGAAGGAACTCGTGCACACCGCACGGGAGTTGTCGTCTGCGCCATGTCGAACCCTTAGCTCGCGCAGTGCCATGGCCATTGTGCCCGCGCCACCGCAAAGCTCGCGCTCGCCCGGTTGCCGCCCCGTGATGGATGTCGGGGGGCGTTCGTGCGCAGGAGGGCGGACTGCATGTGTGGCAGGCGAGCTGCCGCAGGCTTTCCATGTAGGAGGGCGGGCTGCGTGTGGCTGCAGATATAAGAGCAGGCGAGCATGCGGGCGGCATGCACTGTGGGTGAGCGTGCGGGTCGCCGTCGCGTGTTGGATGCCGACAGGAGTTCGTGCGCAGGAGGGCCACCTGCGTGCGGGAGGGATGGCGAGCCGCTGATACCGTCACGTACGGGAGCACGTGAGGGCAGGCGGCGTGCGTGCAGGCAAGCGAGCCGCCGCAGGCGTCGGCTACAGGAGTGCATGAGGACGGGTGGCATGCTTTCGGCCTTGGCTCATCACAATTTATTTTTTGATTCGGCAGTAGAAAAAAAGCACAAAACAATTAGTGTTTTGTTTGTAACATATGCTCTGAGTAGGTCGATTGCAATTACCTAACGTATGTTGCGTTGTGTTTGGAAATTACAACTCATTAAGTCGGCTCTTTCTATTATCATTAAATAAATAATACCACCTCGCCTCCTTAGAACCAAAACCATCAATTTATATAGAGTTAATTACACCTATCATACACGAACTTGCACGGTGCGTACAAATTCATACAATAACTTGTAAAATGACACAAGTTGCTCCTATAACTTGAATTTTGGCAATATTTCAGTACAATTCCATCACTTACTGTTAGTGCCCCGTTATATTTGTCTACATTGCACGTCAGCATGGCACCAAGCCCACAGTCTCTCCTCTATCATAATGTGGGTCCATGCTGTCAGCCACCGAGAGAAAATAGTTTCAAACCAGAGACGTCCGCTCAGACTAGAAAGGTGCTAACTACAAATTCCGCCTTTTTGTTTCTGTTAAACAACGATACAAGGATGATTATATCCTTTTAGGCTGCGTATGCTGCTTTCTTTTTCATTATTGTATTATTTTTACTGGTAGTGTCCGCTGTTTTTTTTCTGCGGGTAGTGTACACTGCTTTCTCAAAGCTACAGGTACATACGCTTTGTTCATATGTTTCTATTAGGATCATTTGTTTTTCTTTAACGCGGTATAATTGTAGTCGCTCAGATACACGAGCATACACTCATCCTTATGAACGCACGCACGCACATCCTATCCTTATGAGCAGCTTCGAAAAAGTGAGCCAGCATAACATCCTAAGATTTTACAAAGTCATTACAGATGCCTTGCAGTCGACAAAACGTGTCATCCCACTAAATAACTATTTTACCCACTTGATGAGCACATCCCACAAACAGAAGTGCAAAGTTGTGGCTGACGGGCTACCTGGAGCCTTTTTTATATTTTTCTAAAAGCATATTTAAAAGTTTCAAAAAATATATTTTGTGAACACTTGTATGTGCTCAATACAAATCTGTATGGTTTAAACATATAATGAACAACCCTTTTTTACATAGTACATTTTTTTCTTATTTTTAAACGCCACATTGAAAGTATATTACATAATATTTCACACATATGCAGTCTACATGCATATATATTTTGGATTTTTTAGATGCATACATATGGCATTTGAGAGACGGGCTCCACATATGTTTTCACAATTATTTTTTAAAATTTATAAATATGCTTTTTGATTATTATTTCCAAAGGCTCCAACGAGCCCGTCAACCACAACTTAACACTACTCTTCTCACAAACTGCATGCAAACACAAGGACCATGGTGTCCATTCGTTGCGTGCCCATTTCATTTGACCGGGCAATGCAAATCTGGTGTCTTGCTTATTTCTTTCTATATCCCATATTGAAAAGTGCTACACATTCCCGCAAAAGAAAGGATAAGTGGTACAGCAAATAAATTGTTCTCAAGATATAAAATAAATTGTGCATCGTTATTCATCAGCTACTTGTTTTGGCTGGTTGGCTAGCCCACTAATGTCATGCTGGCCTGCGATATAGGCAGACTGGCAGAGTTAACGGACCATTTGACTGTGAGTAACGGAAATGTATGAATTTTTTTCCAAAACGCAAGTTAGTGGATTAATTTGTGTCAATTTTCAAGTTGGTGTATGAATATGTACATACCGTGCAAGTTTGTGTACTATATGTGTAATTAACTCATTTATATATGTCCCGAAGTTATCAGTTATCGGTGGACTCAATAAATCGGCTTGTGAATCAATAAGTAGAGAATGAGGATGATGACGTGAGAAGAAGAGAATGAGTCACCTTAAATGAAGGAATATGTTGCCCTAAGCGCTAATTAAGTGGTGAACAATTATAAGGATGGACGGAAGACTGCATTGATGAAACCGAAGAAACTCGCCGACATATCAAGGAGGTAACAATGTTTTCCGTTGCAACGCACGGGCATTTGTGCTAGTAAATATCAAAGCTACCAAACGGCTGATTTATCTTCACGGTCGGATCGGTCTGGTGGGGTGGATAGCCCATTTAGCGGGACCAGTCGGCCTCAACACTGACCCATTTAGGTGTACGCTCCAACACGGCGTCCACCGGGAGCCACTAGTTAACGAGCGCTCCTTCGGAAGCCTCGCAGCGATCAGCGCCACTTGGCGCGCTCTCAGTCATTCGACACGTGTCGCGCTTTGGACGCTTCCTTCGGAATTTATTTTATTTATTTTTCCGCACGCGTTTTCGGTTTATTGATAGGTTTTTTCTGGGTTTTTTCGACGTTTTGGTTTTCCACCGGTCTTCCATAGCTTTTTGACGAAAAAAATTCGAATTTTTTTCTTCCAAAAAACACATTTTTTCGTGAAAGTCGCGGTTTTGTTTCCGCGAGAGACATGGTTGTGCTTTCGCGAGAGTCACGGCCGTGCCTCTTTTGGAAAGGGAAAAATATGTTTTCTGTTTTTTTCCTTTCGCGAGAGTCACGGTTTTGCTTCCACGAGAGGCACGGTTGTGCTTTCGCGAGAGTCACGGCCGTGCCTCTTTCGAAAAGGGAAAAAAACGTGTTTTCTGTTTTTTTTCTTTCGTGAGAGTCACGATTTGGCTTTCGCGAGAGGCACGGTTGTGCTTTCGCGAGAGTCATGACCGTGCCTCTCGGAAAGGGAAAAACGTGTTTTCAGTTTTTTTCGCGAGAGTCACGGTTTTGCTTCCGCAAGAGACACGGTTGTGCTTTCGCGAGAGTCACGGCCATGCCTCTTTCGAAAAGGAAAAAAATGTGTTTTTTTCTTTCGCGACAGTCACGGTTTTGCTTCAGCGAGAGGCACGGTTGTGCTTTCGCGAGAGTCACGGCCGTGCCTCTTTCGGAAAAGGAAAAAACCAGTGCGTCCGGTTTGGTTTTTTTGTCCGGTTTTTTTCGTGAAAAAAGTTCGTCAAAACCTATCAACATGGGATCTAGTTTTGAAGATCTCGACACGAGGAATTCAGCAGTGAAAACGGTTCGAGATTTGGACCCACGGTTTAAGAGATAAAATATTTTGAATAAACAGATCTACGAAAAAAAGGGAAAACGCTCAGGTTGCGACAAGTGATGCACATGCAGCGCGTCATTTGTCGCAACATGGGGTTTGGGGTGATCTTTGCAACGAGTACTCCTCAATTAATGATTTCGACGTTCACCAATCATCATGGCGCTTCCTATTTGACGGTTCAGTCGCTCGTTAATGTGTATTTTGCAAACTGGCGCCTCAAGCACCCTGTTCTGGGCTGACCCATCTAGCGTGTTTTGAATCTGCAAAAAATAACACACGTTTCGATGACCGGCTTCATAGATTTAGGATCCTGTAAACACCCCGCCCCCTGCTACATCTGATAACTATTAACTTTTTATTTATTTATTTTTGTTATTTTCTTCTTACTGGTTGGATGAATTGTTTGCACATATGTGAACTTTTTCTTCAAATTGATGTAGTACATTTTTGGAATCCGATGAACTTTTTTCAATATCAATGAACTAGTTTGCCAATTTCGATGAACCATTTTCAGAATGATGGATTTTTTTCCCTAAATCGAGGAACTCTTTTTCAATTGCGGTGAACTTTTTTTAAAATAAATGAACTATTTTTCCAATTTCAATGAACTTTTTTTCAAATCGACTGACTTTTTTTCAAAATCGACTGTTACTCAAAAGAAGGAGGAGAAAGGAAAGAGCGCCAACTAGAGCTCCCCATCGTCATAGTCACAACGCTCTTTCCTGCAAGACAATCTCGTACATCCGCGCGCGTTCCTCCGTCTATGGAAAGAAATCACCTGCGTTCTTGTGCATCGATTAGCCGGTAACAGCTAACGTGGCATACGTCTCTCACAAATTTTATCCACTTACCTACTTCCAAGTACTTGGGTTGGGCGGCAGCAACGCCGTGGGTGCCGTCACCCTCAAGGGGATGCGGTCTTTGGTGAGCATTGGGGGAAGCATGCTTGTTCTGGTTGGGGGTTGTTCGGCCTTCAGCAGCCTTGTCGTGTAGTTTTGCTTCTCCTCGTGTGTAGATACCATGTAAGGCCGATGCTTCCCTAGGCTGAGCTCCATGGAGTTTGGTGGTGGTGTCCTGGTGTGGTCTTCCGGACAAGGCCGGCCCTGGGCCATGGCGGCGAGTGCGACGGCCTAGGGCCCAGCCCGAGCAAGGGCCCATACCTTGTGCATGTATAATATATACAATATAAATCACAAAAAAAAGTACTAGTACGCAAGAAAAATAGCCCAGCCCACGTAGAAGCGAGCAGCCACGCCGTCTCTCCCAGTCCCCAGAAACACGCCGCAGCCGCAAACCAATCGTCTCTTAACTCTGGCTCGACTCCTTCGCATTCTCATCTTCTTCGTTTTCCCCAAATCCCATTCATTGCCCCTTGCCCGAATTCCTAGAGGCCACGACCCCAACTCCCCAAGCCAATTAATGAATTTTCCGTTAGTATCACACTTCAGTGGGTTTCTTTGCATCCTACAAATACCCCAAGGGCCCCGGCGAACGGATCCACGAAGGCGAGCCGACCAGCGGCGCAACACGAATCCGCAGTGGCGGAACACCAGTCCGCAGAGGCGAGCCGGTCAGGATCCGACTGTCCGACGGTGGAGAGTGGAGTCGTGGAGTCCAGGCATGTCCTCCTAACTTTTTGCATCTCAATTCCCCCCCCCCCCCCTTTTGCATCTTAATTTTTCCCCTTGTCTATTTTCTATTTATGATGGATTGATGTGCTGATGTTTAACCTGCCTGATTCTAGGGCCGGCCATGGCAATCTAGAGCAGCGTGGGAAACTGGGATTTCTTCTATTTACTACAAGAGACCAAGAACAAGATACAAGAAGACAAGATTTCAGGTGTTCTCTCTCCATTTTTCTGTAACCATGTTGCAAAAAAAGCATTTATCTGGTTGTGCGAAAAGGAAAAGGAAGAAACTTATAGATGAATTCATTGGAACTCAAAAGGGTGCTATTCATAAATTCGTTTTAAAAAAATCCATTGCCGAGAATCCAGAGGTATTAGCTGTTCATAGTGTTGAAGAAGAACAACCTGATAAAAACTTAGTCGAGGAAAATGTTGACATCGACGATTCTACAAATTTGGGTGGCCATGAGAATGCTTCTAATACTGAAAATCCTAAAGAAGATGAACCCAAATCTTCTAGTTTAGATATTTATGACCCTAGAACTTGGGAAATTCTTGACAATAAATCAAGAGACATTCTAATAGAGAAAGGGCCTACAAGGGATTTAAATCTTATGTATCATCCAGATGATAACGGTAGGCATTTTTCAAATGCCTACTACTCAAGAAATCTAAGTAATGGGGAGGTTAGTGATAGAAAATGGTTGGTGTACTCTAAGGATGCGAATAAAGTTTACTGTTTTTGCTGCAAATTGTTCAAATCGGAAGGTAACAAAAGTCTGTTAGCGTCTGAGGGACTAAGTGATTGGCAACATCTTAGCCAGAGGCTCAAACTTCATGAGAATAGTATTGAGCATATCACTAACATGAATACTTGGAATGAGGTAAGGCTGAGACTAAATAAAAATCAAACAATTGACAAAGATTTGCAGCAAGATATTGCAAAAGAAAAAGAGCGATGGAGACAAGTTTTAATAAGAATTGTTGCTGCTGTGAAGTTTCTTGCTAAACATAATTTGGCTTTTCGAGGATCGAATGAGAAACTTTATCAAGATAACAATGGTAACTTTTTGGGAATAATAGAAATGATGGCAGAATTTGATCCTATAATGCAGGACCATATTAGGCGTATTTAAAATAGTGAAATTCATCATCACTATCTTGGCCATAAGATTCAAAATGAGTTGATCGATATTCTTGCACAAGGTGTTAAAAACACTATCATAAGGATAATTAAGGATGCCAAATATTTCTCTGTAATTCTAGACTGTACCCCTGATGTAAGCCATCAAGAACAAATGACTCTAATTGTGAGGTGTGTAAACATGTCAAGTAACACTACAAAAATAGAAGAGTATTTTCTGGAGTTCTTGAAGGTGGATGATACATCTGGACTAGGACTCTTTAAGGAGTTAGTAGGTGCCCTCAAATCTCTTGATTTGAATGTTAATGATGTTAGAGGTCAAGGCTACGATAATGGTTCTAACATGAAAGGAAAACATCAAGGTGTTAAAACACGTTTGCTTGAAATAAATCCTAGAGCATTGTACATGCCATGTTCCTGCCATAGCCTCAATCTTACACTTTGTGACATGTCAAAATCATGTAGCAAAGCTATTACCTTCTTTGGAGTTGTGCAACGAATTTATACATTTTTTTCTGGTTCTACTAAAAGATGGGAGGTATTGGTTAATAAGTTAAAGATTTAACTTTGAAACCTTTGTGTGATACTCGCTGGGAGAGTCGAATAAACAGTGTCCAAGCTATTCGGTATCAAGCTCCTCAGATATTGTTAGCTTTGTTAGAATTGGAAAGAACTTCTTGTGATGACCCAAAAACTAAGAGTGATGCACATTCTTTGGTTACTACACTTAAGAATTTTGAATTTTTATTTGGTATGGTCATTTGGCATGACGTTTTATTTACCATAAACACTATAAGTAAGAAGTTGCAGTCTAAATTTGTTTGCATTGACATTACCCTTAAGCAAATTGAAGGTGCAATCTCATTTTTCCAGAAGTACAGAACTGATGGCTTTACATCTAGTTTAAATATTGCAAAATCTATTGCATCTGCCATGGATATTGAACCTAGATTTCTGACAAAACACCGTGTTACGAGAAAAAGACAATTTGATGAAAATAATGACGATGAAGAAAATGATATAAATGCAGAAGCGCAAGCAGCCGAGGAGGAGTCGTTTAGAGTTAAATATTTTCTAGTTATGATAGATGTAGCGATTGCTTCACTAACCAAAAGATTTGAGGATTTGAAGTCATTTGAAAGTATATTTGGTTTCTTGTTCAACTCCAAAAAATTGAAGTCTTTGGATGATAAAGAACTTAGAGAATGTTGCACTAAATTTTCAAATGCGTATTCTCATGGTAGCTCTTCAGATGTTAATTTAGATGATTTCTGTTCTGAATTAAGAGTGCTTCAAATGACTTTGCCAAATAGATTAATGTCAGCAGATGAGATTTTTGATTTTGTTAAAGCTGCAGATTGCTATCAAAATGTCTCCATTGTTTATCGAATCCTCTTAACTGTTTCTGTTACTGTAGCATCTGCTGAAAGAAGTTTTTCAAAACTGAAATTACTAAAGAACTATTTGAGATCAACTATGTCAAAAGAGAGATTGAATGGCTTGGCCATGTGCTGTATTGAGAGAGAGATGTTGGACAACATTGATCTTGACACTATTATTAGTGATTTTGCCTCTAAAAATGCTCGAAGGTGTCGCTTCTCTTGAGTATGCCATTCACTTCAATTTTGTGTATTTTTCAGGTGGCTCCTGATGTTTGTTGATGCACGTTTGTGGATGGACTGCTAGAGCTAGAGTTGTAGCTTCTCTCGTGTTTGATCAAGAATTGAGAACAATTCAGTTAAGAGTTCAGACAAGACTTGTGGGTTGTTGGAGCGTGTATCCTAATCTTGTAATCATCTGATATATCCATGGACCGTGGTGTATTAAGACCATTTTTGCTATTGAAATTTACACTTGCTTTTATAATGACTTTTCGCTGTACATTGAAGTTTTTTTTGTCTATTACATAGTTTAAGGGCCCATTTTCTCAGTTCGCACAAGGGCCTCTAGAAGGCTAGGGCCGGCCCTGCTTCCGGTTGGCAACGGCGTCGGTCGCTCTTTAGCCCTCGGGTGGGCGTCTCCACCTTTCGACGGACCGGCGCCCTTCGTACCAGGGCGAGGGGGCAAGGAGCCCCCTTCTGAGGTGGAGGAGGGCGACATCGATGGCCAGAGCTCATGGAGCTGACAACGGCGCTCCTCCAGCTACTGGTTGTTTATTTCCCAAGCTTTGCTGGTGTCCTGCATGGTGCTCTGCTCGCTGTGGAGGGCTTCTTCGACTTCTAACTGAACTTGTGCCTTAGTTTCCATACCTTTGCTAGTAGTTTGTAGTAGTCTGATAGCTTTTACATAGCACCATGTATCGTCTTGCTGTTTTTTTTTTCTTTGGTTCCTTTGTTTGTTCGTTGTAATCCTGGCCGGTTGATGGCTTTGTTAATTCAAAGCCGGGCTCTTCTTAAACCTTCGTTCTAAAAAAAAGTACGTGTGCGTGTGTCCGTTGCCTGCCTTGGCCAAAAACATTGGCCATTAAGTTCGCCTAGACAACAGTTTAACGAGGAGTGTCAGGAGAGTGAAAATAGTTATAATAAAGCTGACCACTTGCCCCTCGATAGATCAAGCTCATTTTCCCAACACCTCTTAATGTCAGAATTAGAACCACTGCACTGCACACGAGCAATGCGCTACGCTATTGAGGCCACACAGGCCTCGTATTGCAGAGAACTCGCATACCGTCGTGGAGTATCCTCGACAAGTCCTGGGCCAAGCAGCAGGACATCGCCGACGAGAAGGAATCCTGTCGCGGCTTCACATTTTCATTCCATGACGAGGAGGCCGGGACTATAAGGTACATTTAAGTTTCAGTTCAATTATAATTATGGTAGGAATGCTTAACTTCTCTGATGTTTATAAGTTATAGTTAGTTGTGTTCTACGACAGGTTTGACTTCTGTTTGACCTAAATTTTGAAACTTGTTTGAATTAATCTGAGGCACGTAGTCAATCTTGGAGGATCAAGCAATTTCACGAGGTACGACACCGAGATTTGTTAACAAGTTGCATCGATATGACTAGGGGTGGACCCATTGGGCCGACATCGATTTGACTAATAGCGCGTTTTCTCGTTCATGGGAGGCACGACCGTGCCTCTCGCTGAAGAAAAAAAAAACGAAAACGTGTTATATTCTGGTCGGAGAGGCACGGCCGTGCCTCTCGCGGAAGCAAAAAAACATGTTTTTTTTTTCTATTTTCGAGAGTCACGGATGTGCCTCTCGCAGAAGCAAATCCGTGCATCTCGCGGAAGCAAACTCATGCCTCTCGCGGAACTAAAAATACACTTTTTTTTCGTTTCTGAGAGGGCGTGCCTCTCGCGAAAGCAAATCCGTGCATCTCGCGGAATCAAACCCATACCGCTCGCGGAAGTAAAAAAATACATGTTTTTTCCATTTATGAGAGGCATGCTTCTCGCGGAAGCAAACAAAAATGTTCTTTTGCGCAGATTGCTTTTGAAGACCGGTGAAAAACTGAAAAGTTAAAAAAAATAAACCAAAAAAATCATCTAAAAATCCGAAAAGGCATGCGAAAAAATTTCAAAGGAAGCGGCCAGAGCGCCAGATCACCCTTGCGGGGCTCCTGAACGAGCACTCATTTGTTAGTTAGTTTTTTTGGACTCCAGGAAGTGATATGTTTAAAGTATGTTTCGATGTTAATTATGAAGTGATATGTTCATAGGAACGCATAAAATGGCATGCTTTTCAAGATGTGTTTTTGCGTTTTAAGTGTTGAGCACCTATCTATTTCTTTCATTTTTTGCTGCGGTGCTAAGGTACATGAACATGCTTCTTTCTCCTTTTTAATACATAAGGAACACAATTCTCTTGCATGGTCTTGAAAATTAAAGACACCTAATACCCACGGTTAATAGAGGTCTAATCAAATTTTAGGGATGGATTAAAGCTGCTCTACTATCCAATCGATCACCGTGTCTTCCATTTTCCAACCACGGCTGATATGTAATTGTACGATGAACTGCTGTAGCACAAAGATCCAAGATCCAACCGTCGAGACAGGTCAGCAAAACGGAGGACCCCTGTTTATTTCGTTTTATCGAACCAACATGACAAGTACTATAAGGTGAAAGTTTACAAAATCATCTTACAAACTGAACGGTGCATCGAGTCTGAAATTAAGCTGCTAGGAACAAATCAGCATCGAGTCTGAAATTAAGCGGCTAGGAACAAATCAAGCATGGAAACGAAGGATTAAAGCAGGCAAACCAGCCAGCTGCAATAATTCATGATGGGAAAAATGCCCTACAAACTTGGTGGTTCTTGAATTGCTTGCTGGGAGCAAGAAGGGAATTCGGACATAATGAGCGCTTCATCTCGTTGTGCTGTAGAGCTTCCACGTCCGATTCTTCGTCGGAAGGATCGAATCATTAATCTGCAGTTGGCTCCTCCTGCCTGCAACGCCATTTGAGAGCACACACATCCATGCAAATGGGTCAGTTGAATGCATGTAACAGGAGGAAGAGAGAAAAGAGAGCCCATACTCCATACTGACATTGTAACGCTACAGGAAATGGAAACACACTAGCTAGGGAAACTGCTACAAACCAGTTGAATGGTTGTACCTGATGAAGTTGCAGGATTTGATGAATCCAGCCCTTAATCCACCTGAAAATGAAGAGAAAAAAGTGGGGAAATGATTACTGAACACTTGGTGAAAACTAAGGAATAAAAAACAGAGGTGGGCCGGCTGGGCGAACCTCGAAGAGAGGATTGGGCCCTTGGAATGCGGGAGGGGTGTATACCTATTCCTATTTGTAATATTTGTTGATATTAATGACGGGGCGGTTGGGATGGTCTTCCCCTGCGGCCCTCAGAGCCGCATTTGCTTCCTCTATTACCTCATTGCTGGCTTCATTACACATAAGGCCAACCCAGACTTTCTCGAGGGAGGGGAGGTGCCCCATGCTCAAATCAATGTCGCCACGACCGATCCACCTAGCTGGGAAGGAGAAGCAAAGGTCTTTAAGCCTTGGTGCGGCTCCTTGTGGAAATACAGACGGCGCAATTGCGATGCCATGGAGGTTGAACACTTCCACACATGGAAATGCATCAGCAGTAACAACAGACTTTCCCATTTCAGCTATCGCGATGTCATCAAGTCTTAGCCTAAGATAACGAAGGGCACGCAACATCCCAAGAAGCGGGATGTCCTCCGGGTGCACTTTAGTCACACTTATTTCCAGACACGACAGGAGAGGAAGGGATGAAGGATTAATCCATGCCGGCAGTGTCCACAGCAAGCAATCCGTAAAGAATACTCTACGGAGTTGTTGAGACGGCACCCAGCCTTCGTGCATGAGATTGATATGTCCACCTATGTCACCATGAATACTTAGCACTTGCAAATTGTGGAGATTACTTAGGGATTCCACCAAAGTTTTAGCTATGCTCTCATCCAAAACTCCCCAGAAAAGCCGGAGCACCCTCAGCTTGGTCAAATTGCCCAGCTCTTGCACTAGATGGTGATTGCAACTGTCAGAAGATCCCCATGTTTTGCCCACTGTTAGTCCCAGAAGCACTTCTAAGGAAGTTAAGTTACCAACCCCAGACGGGAGCTTCACATCCCGGCCAAGATGAAAGTACATCAGACGTCTAAGTCCAACAACACTCGACGGTATTTCTTTTATACTTGTTCCACTAATATCCAGGACTTGCAAAAACAATAGCTTTCCCACTTCCATTGGAAGCTCCTCACCCTCATAACCATTCAGTCGTAGCAGCCTCAAATGCAAAAAATTCCAAGTATCCGGAGCATGACAATATTGTAAATCCAACACACGCAAAACTTGACAGCTTGAAACTTTGTACAGTTGGTCAACATCATCATTTGTGAAAACAGAAATTGATCTTACGTGTGCCATAGTGATGGTAGCCACTTCGACATTGCTATTTTGGATTGACAATCTTCGGACCTTGCTTTGCGAGTCAGGAATTTTCCTCTTGGTGCCATTCAATATAGTGACAAAGTTCTCTTCACTAGCCAATGAACATATGAGGTCAAGCACCATGTCATGTACACGACAAGCTTCTACTTTCTCTTCCCTGTCAATACCTATCGGCTGGATCATACTTCTGTTTACTAACTCATTGAAGTAGCTGTCACCGAGCTCATATAAGCTAGTCTCTTCTTCTTCACTATAAACGATACCTTCAGATATCCATTTCAATATCAGCTGGGATCTCATAATCAAGTGATCTTCTGGAAAGATACTGAGATACAATAAGCATGGCTTAAGATAAGAAGGTAGATCATAATAGCTGAATAATAATATCTTCTTCATCTCCTTTACATTGCGATTTTCTTTGAGTCCACGACCAATGGAATGGAGCACGGCATCCCACTGGTCCTTTGTTCTCATCTGACGGTTATTGGATAGAAGACTTGCTATGGTAATAATTGCTAATGGTATTCCACCACATTTCTTCAAGATGTGTTCAGATCAACGAAACAAATAGCACGCTATTTCGACGTTTAAACTTCGCTATAGCATATTTGAGGGTGTCACGTTATATTTTACCCATTTTACACGCTATGCCGCTATTCACGTTATAGCGTGCTATAACGGTGCTAAACGCAAAAAAGTTTTAGCGTTTTTAGCGTGGAGCGATAGAAATATGGACGACACTCAGCCCATAGCAGCCCATCGGACATCGGCCCAATGCAACGCAACAATAGGCCCATCTAGGATGAAAATATTGCATCTTTCTGGACGAAAACAAGAAGAATTCTCTTAAGTGCATCTAATGTCATAATGTGTACACCAGCGGTATTCATGTATAGCTCATAGCCAAAATTTTAGGCGTTCAAATCCTTAATTTCTATGATATATTTGGCATTTTTTCGAAACGCTATTTTAAATATAGCACGCAAATAGCACGCAATAACTTGTATAGCATTTGGAGAAGGGCCTCGCTATTTTAGATAGCGCGCTATTTTTTTCGTTGGTTCAGATACTTCCACCAATTCATGAGGGCATTCTTTCTCATGAGAAAATATTCTTTTGTAGAAAAGCCTTCTTGAGACATCCTCACAAAGAGGTTTCATATGATAAATATCATGATTGGAAGAGCAACATGTTTCAGCAACACTGACATTGCGGGTTGTCATGATTAACCGACTTCCAATACCATTCTTAGAGAAAGCCCGCTTGATAAAATCCCACGCAATTTCATCCCACGTGTCATCAATTACCATGAGGCACCTATATGAATATTTGTGAGAGTTAGTTGACAAACCAATTAATGAAGATATATCTAAGAGTTTTTTTATAAGGAGAGACTATGGGCTATATGTCGGGTAATGGACCATAGTAAACCCTAGGAATTCACATGAACACTGTAAACCCATAGAATAAATCTAGAATGCGCTATAAGGATGTGTATGCACCAATGCAACATGGTGTTGATTTTACTAGACGAAATGACTATCAGTCAATAGTATGAAAAAAGAAGCATACCTCTTTTCACCAAGGAATTCAATGAGTTCAGCGATGAGATGCTTTTCTTCTCGTTCGACATTATATATGTCTGAATACTTGTACTTGTCGAGTTCAAAAAGAATATCCTTCAAGATTTTCTTCATGTTGGGATTCTGAGAAACCGAAACAAAAGCACTGCAATCAAATCGCACTTTGATCTTGTCATACACCATTTTAGCAAGAGTTGTCTTGCCTAAACCACCAAATCCAACAACCGAGACCATCTTCAACGGATTCTTTGACCAGTCATCACCATCAAGCAACATATTGATCAACTCATCTCGTGGCTTTTCAATGCCGACTAGCTCCCTCACATCTGTGTACATAGCCATGGTGCGAGGATCAACACTAGACCCAGCACCGGCGTCCAGTGTCTCCAGCTTGTACCTTTGGCGCAGCTCAGCCAACTGTTTAGCCTGATCAACCACTTCTTCTAAAGCATCGGAGATTCGATGGAGATCTTTACCCTTCTTGAATAATCTGCCTGTCTTCTTGAGTAACTTCTTCACTCTATTCTTCGGGTTGGCAGATCCATTGCCCACGCGCAGCACGAAGGCATCGACGATGTCCTCCATTTGGTAGGCCAGGTCCCTAACCATTCCAGCCCAGATCTTGACCTCCTCATCAAGCTCCTCCGACGGCACCCTCGCCACCTTGCTGAGAGCAGCATGCATCAGCTTCAACTCCTTGTCGAGAGTGTCGATGCCTTTCCTCACGCGCTTCTCCAGGGCGAACTCGCCTGCGAGCAGGCTCCCCAGCTTCGGGAGGAGGGGGCGGATGGCCAGCATGGCGAGCTCCATGGCTGGACCTCTATGGGTGTAAGATTGTGCTAGTGTTTTGGCAGTGTGAGCGGAACAAGGAATGCTCTCACAGTGTGCTATTCGCTTGCTGTTGTAGAGGAGAAGATGTGAAACTGGGTTGAGATAGGTGATTTGCCCTTGGTTTTGGGGTGTGGTAAAGATAGATTATTCATGTGATGCAGCACAGCTTTTGGGGTATTAGTAAAAGCGGTCATGTGCAGGCACGCGACACATGGCCTTGGATGCTGCCTGGATTAGTGGGTAGTCAGGTCGGCAATTAGTTGAATATTACTACCTGCCAAATTGCGCAAACGCTAACATCACAGAGTGATCACAGAGATTACTACAACCGATGCACCATCACATGCACTGACAAGATAATTACTAGAATACTTTTGTTAGGGTATACTACTTGAATACTGCTACCAACATCACAGAGTAATCACAGAGTAATGACACTATGTACATCGATGCACCGGCAAGATAATTACTACTGTACTTGAATAATAACTGCTACCACCATCATTGGATGGATCAAAGCTACAGGTAGTTTAATGACACTATGTACTCTTTGACTGGTATGATTAGTTCCTCCGACCTTAAAAAAGTATACCATTTTCTGTGAAACAAAAACGTATACCATTAACTTTGTATGAGAAATTCCCGCAAAAAATGTATCTGAAAACAAATTCAATAGTTTTATCTTAAGTTGCATGTGATTTGTGTATTACTATATTTAGTAATAAAGCGGTCGGTTAAAGTTGAACCATTTTTTACTTGAACGGAGTAGTTCATAAATGAATAGTGCGCGAGAGGCTACATCCACAACGTATGAAATCAATCACCCATATCCCTATATATGTCTACAGAGGTAATTGCTTTTGCAACCGTTGTATGCTAAGAATTAGATTGCCGGTCGTCCTGCTGGAGTTCTTGGAGAGATCGCGTCATAAAATCATATTGTAGAGGTGACAACCCACCCGTTCTGCAATATTGTTCCTGCTTTGTTTGTGACTAGGGTTGCACTAAACCATCATGCCGAACAAATTTATTTATTTTTGAGCTGAAACCGTAGAGCAATCGTAGAATTTTCATTAATTTAATATATAAGTACAAAAATAATACAAAAAGTTACATGAGAGTAGTCACCAAATCCCAGCTCTAGGTAACATAAAGTGTTTAATTTATTCCTGTTCCAGGTACTGTAGCACCCATTGTCTGGACTCGTTGGCTTTGCTCTGTTTGGCCCTTAATTCTGTTGCCCATAATCCCTCTCTGAGATAGTATCTCCAGGTGTCAATGTGCGGTGCTGCTGATCTGAAAATCTTATCATTTCTAATGAACCATATGCCCCAACACCCTCCATCGCAATGGTTCCTGGTAGCTGAGGTATTGCAAGAGTGACTTCATCATATGTAGATGTTCCTCTCTTTTTCCCTTGGATAAGTGTACCCCAGCATGCAAGGGCAAATGGGCGGTCCCGGAACAGATAGAAGCTTGTTTCCTCAGTCTTATGCTCACAAAGAATGTAGTTATTATCATGTAGGTGCACATTCTTGCGATGCAGAAGGTTTCTGGAGTTCACCTGTCATATAGTAACATCCACAAGATCTGGCGTCGGAAGTGGTGCCGGGGCGTAGCCAGGAGGCGGGGACGTAGCCGCGGCGTGTTAGATGGGCGGCGGCATGGCGGCGTCGTAGGAGATCGGCGACGGCGGGCCATGCAGGAGAGCGGCTGCGGCCTGAGCGGCGGCGGCCGCGGAGGCACCGGCCATGGAGATTAGTGGACGCGAGGCAAAAAACGGAGAAACGGCAGCGGCCTGAGCAGCGGCGGCCGCGGAGGCACCGGCCATGGAGGCTAGTGGACGCGAGGCCAAGAACGGAGAAACGGCGGCGGCCTGAGCGGCGGCGGCCGTGGAGGCGGCGGCCATGGAGACCAGTGGACGCGAGGCCAAAAATGGAGCGGCGGCGGCCGCGGAGGTACCGGCCATGGAGACTAGTGGACGCGAGGCCAAAAAGGGAGAAGCGGCGGCCTGAGCGGCGGCGGCCGTGGAGGCACCCGCCATGGAGACCAGAGGACGCGAGGCCAAAAATGGAGAGACGGCGGCGCCCTGAGCGTCGGCGGTTGGGGCGGCGGCGGCTGGGACAGGGGCGATCAAGGCTATGACGGCGGTGAAGACATCGATCGTAACCTAATCTGATACCATGTAAAATTTAGGGTTATAGGAAACTGCTCAAGACCTTAATACGGGCATGGCTCTTTTATATATATAGGGGTACACCGTGTATATAGATACAATATACAGTTACATAGAGAAGTTATGTGTAAATATACAGTCTAACAACGATATGTGCACAAGGTCCCCAATGGACAATCCTTCTCGCGCCGCGCTTCTGCTTGCCCATCCTCTAAAGGTTCCCATGGAAGGGCCGCGACACAAGGCCCTGTACTACGGTGGCGACTAGCGACCCTGCTAGGGTTATGGACACGTCAGATGCTAGTGCCTAGAGGGGTTGGTGGCACAACCACGGGCTTTCGGCGACGGCATGAGGGCGTGGTTCGGGCGTGAAGGCGGACATGCTCAAGGCAGGCATAGTGCTCTGATTGGGAGGCATTACGCTGACCCGGCGACTATGTGCTCCACACCGGCGGTGTTGATCTGTGGCATGTGCTCCTGTTTTGGCCATATCAGCCTCTGGGCTGACGGACCTGGATAGAGTTTTTTCGTCTTGAGCTTCGAGGTGAAAGCCTATATCTGACTTGAGTTGGTTATACCTAGTAATTTGATCTGTGGCTTGTGCTCCTGTTTTGGCCATATCAGCCTCTGGGGCTTGGATAGAGCTTTCTCGTCTTGAGCTTCGAGGTGAAAGCCTATACCTGACTTGAGTTGGTTATACCTAGTAATTTGATCTGTGGCTTGTGCTCCTGTTTTGGCCATATCCGCCTCTGGGCTTGGATAGAGCTTTTTCGTCTTGAGCTCCGAGGTGAAAGCCTATATCTGACCTGAGTTGGTTATACCTAGTAATGATGATGGTTTTATATTGTTACCTTGTTGAAGGCATTTTTTTTACGGGGGATAAATTTTGGCTGGATATAGTCGTACTGAATCTTCAAGGTGAAAACTTAGATTCTTAACTTTGGGTTGTCGGATCCGATGATAATGCTTGAGCGTTGCTCCCTTCCTTAAGGTGTTGCCATTAAAGAATTCCGTCCTTGATGCGGTGTTATGAGATGGTTGATGCATATATGATCATCTTTTTCCCCGTCCTATGCATAACTTTGATCATATATGACTTTACTATTTGCCGGCGTATTTGTGTGCGCACCTTTGGTCCAGATTGGTATGCTGCTGGTCTGGCAGTCAAAATCCGACAGCAAACACGGATACCATGTGTCAACCCTATTCTGCCGGACCACGCACAAAAATAGTTGTACCGTGTCTTGCTGTGAGCCTGTGACATGAAAGAAGCACCGGTCAGCGAAACAGAATCGGTTAGCTAGCTTGGTTCCATGGCGTAAAATGTACAAGACCTATCAGATAATCATCAATGTAAGTCTCTAATTTTGCCGCACCCGTCTCTCCCCCCGCTCCCAAGCTGCCATGACGTGACGGCGCATCGCCACCAGCCATAAGTGGATCTGGTTGAGTTGGGGGAAAAGGAGGAAGATTGGGGTCTAGAGAGCAGAGCTTGCGGCAATGGCGGATTTGCGGAGGAAGAAGGAGAAGCGGGGCTGAAATCTGCGAAATGGGGGAGAAGCCATTGGCGGGTGCTCCCCTCTCTTTGTAAGAGCATCTCCAGCCGCGTCCCCAAGACGTATCCCAGGACACCTTTTTAGGCTCGATTTTAGGCTCGATTTTAGGCTCGGACGGCACTTTTCGCTCAAAAACAGCCCAGTCACGCCCCCAACGCCTTCAGGACGTCAAAATAGCGCCGGCAATCCCAGGCGAAACCCAATGCGCTGGGGATCTTTTGGGGACGCCGGCGGAAGTTTCGGCGAATCACGTCTCTCCCCATGTCCTTTTTCTTGGCTCACTTACACATTCTCCTCACAAACTTTTGCTTGGGGTCGGCTATGACTGGGAAGATGCCCTCTTTATTTCGCCGAATTCCGCCGGATGACCCCCAAGACACCGGCGTTTTTGGGGTGCCAACGGCTGGAGATGCCCTAACACCGATGGATGCTCAAACGATGAGTTTGATGAGGGGACACGTCTCTTGTGTTCTCTGCGAGGTTTCCCCCCTGTGCAAGATATGCGCGCGAGAATCCATAGGCCATCCACCACGAGGCATCAAATCAAAGCTCGCGACGGGCCGGTTGTGACATGATCCAGATTGATATGCTGCTGGGTCTGGCGGTCAAAATCCGACATCACCGGGTCTACAGAGACTGGCGTTGAACCTCAGCCAGCTCATTTTTTTCCCCATGGCCAAGAGGCCGGAACTCCAAGGAGGATCTTAGGAAAAAGATTCCAGGGTGCGGCGGGCACCCCGGTTGACGATTCCACTATAATGAACACAGAGCCTCCGGACATTTTATGCGGGAGGAGCCCATCCGGTTTTATTATTAGAGCATCTCCAGCCACACCCCCAACAGGCCCTTCAGGGCGACTTTTTCCACGCCGGCGTCGAAAAAACGTCCCAGTCGCGCCCCCAAGACCCCGAAATCCGCCAGCTCGACCCGTTTTTGGGCCCGGCGATCCCAGGCCGAACCCAGCACACTGGGGGACGCTCGGGGGCTCTGGCGTCAGGGGAACACGCCGGGACCCAACTGTCAGGCGAAAAGCAAAGGCGATCAACCAGATTCGCCACCACCCCCGCCGATCCCGGCGCCGCCCACCGTCTAGCACCGCTAGATAGGCCATTCCCCGCCGGAAAAGAGAGAAGGTTTCGCCGCGGCAACCTCTCCACCACCTTCCGGGCAAGTTTTCCGGCGCTCCGGCCACGCTGGGCGGCGTACCGGCGGCTCTGCGCCCACCGTGCCCGCTAGGTGTTCAGCGATTTGCCTGCTCGGTCGATGGACTCTGACGACGAGGCGGCCCTCGCGGCGTTGATGGAGGAGGAAGCCGATGCCGACGTCCAGGACGAGGAGCATCTCATGGTCCTCGCCGCCCTCGCCGGCCTGATTGCGAGCAATGAAAAGCTGTGACGAGGAGGCTCGGCGTCGGGGCGGCTGAAGGCAAAGAACCGACATCGTCTGGAAGGCTATTGCATGCTCTACTCCGACTACTTCGCCGACACTCCGTTGCACGGTGACAAAGTATTTCGGCATCGTTATCGGATGAGCTGAAAGCTTTTCCTCGGGATTGTGAATTCCATCCAGGAGTTCGACAGCTACTTCAAGTGCAAGAAAGATTGCACGGGCACACTTGGATTCACCTCAATCAAGAATTGCACGACAGCTATGAGGATGCTTGCATACGAAGCTCCCGGTGATTCACTCGACGACTACGGACGCATGGCCGAGTCCACGACCATTGAGTGTTTCTACAAGTTCTGTAGGGCAGTGGTGGCAAGAGGATTTCCTGGGATGCTTGGAAGCGTCGACTGCATGCATTGGAAATAGAAGAACTGTCCATTTGCTTGGCAGGGGATGTACAAAGGCGCCAAAGGCGGTTGCAGTGTGGTACTTGAGGCAGTGGCCACACGGGACCTCTGGATGTGGCACTCCTTCTTTGGTATGACAGGAACTCACAATGACATCAACGTGTTGCAGTGCTCCCCTGTCTTTGCCAAGCTTGTTGAAGGTCATGCTCCTTCTGTGAACTTTGAGGTCAATGGTCGGCACTACAACAAGGGGTACTACCTAGCTGATGGCATCTATCCCAGATGGTCTACATTTGTGAAGACTATCTCAAACCCTGTGCCAGGAGGCAAGAAGTCCCACTTTGCGAAGGTTCAATAGGCTTGCAGGAAAGATGTCGAGCGAGCATTTGGTGTGCTCCAATCTCAATTTGCTGTTGTCCGATTCCATGCTCAGACCTGGTCCAAAGATCAAATGTGGAAGATCATGACTTGTTGTGTCATCTTGCACAACATGATCATTGAGAGAGCGAGCAGGAAGAGCCAGTGTTTGACACTGAGCCATATTACCGGCAGGGTCCTCTTGCGCAAGTTGATTACCAGCTACCGGCAACCTGGACTGCCTTCCTCAATATGCGTTAGGAGATCCAAGACCCACAGATGCATCAACAACTGCAGCAGGATCTGGTGAAGCAACTATGGAGGCTCAAAGGCAACGCCTAGCTCGTGATGAAATATGAGTTTTTTTTTAACTATATAATTTGTATTGAACTATTTTTTTAACTATTTGATTTATATTGATTTTCTGTGATGAACTATATGATAAAAAAAATTCTTTAGTTGAATTTGCGCCGAACCACAATGAATACGGGCCGATTTGCGTCCATAAAGACCGATTCTTCGCCGAAGCTAGGCCGAAAACCGGTGAGATTTGCGCCCAAAATGGGCGACCCGGCGGCTAGGAACCAACTCGCCCCAGCGCCGGCTCACCCCGAGGCCACGATTGGCGATTTTTAAGCGTCGGGGG
>LR738714.1:799887486-799900628 GCA_902687465.1 Secale cereale
TGGAGATGCTCTTAGGAGGAAGCTTAGCCAAACTCCCAAACAGACACTTATTTTCTCCAGAGAAAAAAATATATGCAGCAAATTAATATATAATTTTTGCCTCAAACAAAATTGTAACGCGCTCTTCGGCTAAAGAAAACAAGAAACTTATATGGACCATAAAAACAAGCACCCAGCAAAATTGAAAGGTTGAATATGTATGACGAACATGATGAAACAAAATTAAGAGGTTGAGTATGTATGATGAACATGATGGAACAAAATCAATGGTCCTAGGCTGTGCTAAGCTACCACCACAAACTAAACAATTCCATAACAAAACAAAAGGATAGTATCCATCCCTCCACTACTTCTGTAATTACACCACAGTGACAAACTACCCTCCATACCCAGCAAGAAAGCTCATCCTAAATGAACAGAAGAGGTAGATTATCTCTAGTTACAATCTGCACCAAATTAGGAACCCAATCTAACAATCATCAGTTACAAAAAGGGCATGAATGAATGTATAGGTAGCACAGCCTGCACATGTCAAATGTCTTGAGAAGAAACTCAATGCTCGCTCGCCAAATCATGCAACGCTGGAGCCGATCTGATGTGCCGAGTTCACGCTACAATGGGTGGTATTCCACCTCCATCCACTCCACTCCCCGGTGTAATTTTCAAAATGACAAATAGCAATAGAATCCAAGCCCCAGTAACATACAGTCAATATTGAATACCACCTGCCAATCCTATTCTGTCGGACCACACACGAATAGCTGTACCATGTCTTTGCAGTGACAGGAAGCTGCCTTCCATCCATGATTGCCCGTTACCAGTCAGCAAAGCGGAACCGGTTAGCTTAATTCCATTGGAGTAAGGTAATGTACAAGATCTACCGGACCATCATCTATATTAGCCTACGCTGCCGGAACCCCTTGGTGAAGTGAGGCTGCATCAGCTTGATGTACAGGCCGTTCATCTGCACCAGCGAGTCGTGCGTCCCTTGCTCCACGATCTTGCCACCGTTCAGCACCACGATGTTGTCCACGTGCTTCATCATGGCCGCCCTGTGCGCGATGAGGATCGTCGTCTTGTTCCCCATGATCAACGTATCAAGCGCCTCCTGCACCACCCTGCTCGACTCGGACTCGATGGCGGAGCTGGCTTCGTCGAGCAGCACAATGGGCGCGTTCTTCAGCACGACACGGGCGATGGCGATCCGCTGCTTCTGCCCAGGCGTCAGGTCCACTCCACGCATCCCCACGTGCGTGTCGTAGCCATGAGGCAGGCTGCTGATGAAATGGTGAGCGTTTGCTATCCTGGCAGCCTCCTTCATCTCGGACTCTGTTGCGTTGTGTCTTGCGTATATGATGTTCTCTCTTATGGTTGTGGAGAATATGACAGGGTCCTGAGGAACCAGCCCCATGTGGCTCCGCAGCCATCTCACGTTGAACAACTTCAGATCACGGCCATCCAGCAAAACCTGGCCAGCAGTAGGGTCATAGAACCTCTCGATCAAGGAAATTATCGTGCTCTTCCCTGACCCAGATACACCCACAACAGCAATAGTCTGTCCACCATTGACTTTAAGGCTAAAATTACTCAAAACCATCATCTCAGGGCGAGTTGGGTAGCAAAAATCAATACTCCTGAACTCAATGCTCCCGTACACATTAGGCGGTTTCAGGCCACTGGCATCATCTGGATCAATCTTGGGTACTCGGTCAATAATTTCAAAGACTGAGGTCAGGGATTTCCGACGCTTGAGGATGTATGGTGCAAGGCCAAATGGCTCCACCAGCGCAAAGGTCGCAAAAGAGAAGACGATGTACTCTTTGAGTGCTGTTACCAGGCTGAGATGCCCAGCCTTCACAGCTACGGCTGTATACCACAGCAGAAGCGCATTGCAGGCGAAAAGAAGGAACTGAGAGAAGCCAAAGGCAAAGCCAATGCCCATCCCATGAACAAAGCTTTTTGTGAGAATACTTCCAAGCTGCAATCTGTAAAGCTCCATTATTTTGTTACCAGCACAGAATGCCACCACAGTATAGATATTTCTGACTGCGTCTTCAAGAACTAAAGACGCTTTCCTGTGCATCTCCTGAATTCCTCTAGAAAAGCCAGAAAGCCACATTTTCTGAAAAAAAGATAGGAAGAATCCAAGTATCAGCTCCATTGTACTGTTTAATAAGAGCTCAGTAAGAACTTACTCAAGAATAACACAACTGTGGATTAAAACGTGTACTTGAGCTTAAATGGGCCAGAAACAGAAAAGTAAAAGCAGTTAAAATATTTACCGATGATACTGTCTTAGTCTCCTAGACAGTAGACACACTAGAAGTAACTTTTGTAAATGATATGGATGGAAATACAGGACAAGTATAGCAGCCTTAAGTGCCTCGACAGGGCTGAAGTCGTACATGTAGCACAAAAACAGCATGCCTACGACACCAGGAAGTGCACTCATCGTTCAACAGATCTCTGAAGTTTGGTGTCTTGTTCTAGAAATTTGGTTATGTTAGTTTTGGCAGCCCAGGTATGATGGGGGATAATAGGAGGTTACTTTACTTGAACACTGCTAGAGAGAGGTCGTCAGGGCACTATCAAGTATTGCAATTACCAGGTAACAATAAGTCAGTAACACAACAGATATATCAAATATCATAACACCACTCAAGTTTCAATGTAACTCATATTTGGACACAGCCTAAACTTTACCAAGAAGGAAGAAGTAACTAAATCTAAATGAATCATGTAAACCGTAACAGTTCAACATAACATAGGCCAAATGGAAGCTTCAAAACAAATAACCTTACACTCTTCAGGAAATGGAATGATGAAAGCTGGTGAGAGCTAACCTGTGCAACTGCAGAAATCACAAGGATAGGCAATGTTGCGAGTGCAACAAGAGCAACCCGCCATTCTAGCAGCATACCCAGAAGAAGTGCCACAAAAATAGCCGATGTATCTTGGATGAATATAGAAAGCCTGTTGCTGAAAGCAGCACGGACAAATGTTGCATCATTTGCGAGTCGCATTGACAAAATGTCCGCACTGTTCTCCTCGTCATCAAACCAACCGACTTCATTGCGCAGAATTGCTGGAATGCAGTAAAGGGGCAGCAATCACAGATCAGTCTTTGGCAGTACAGTGACATTTTTTTACACTAAATTACTAATACTAAGCTATGATGTTAGAACATTGTAGGAGTAGCATTATTCCATGCATTAGATATTGATGAGATGTGATTGATGCAACAATACAATATTACGTCAAGAATATATTATAAAAGGAGGGCCTGCACCATCAATGGCGCAAGAATGAAACTTTCCATAGTATAGAGCATACCTGAAAACATCATCCTTCTTACACGCTCAGTCATTTTCTCTCCCATTATACCAAAATAGAAGTGTTGCAAGAAGTTAGCCAGCACAGTAATTATACCCATGCCAACAATGAATGAGCAGTACTTGTTCACTTCATCATGGACATCCCGAACCCCTATTCTGTAGTACGCCACCAGTATTAAGGATATTGTATAAGCAAGAAGAGGATTAAATGAACCAAAGCAGGCAGCACCAGCACTCCCCAGCAGTGCATAAAAATACTCTGTAAGGCTAAGCTCAGCAAGCTTCCAAAATGATGGAGCCTTTGTTTGATGCTTCTTTGATGGATCAGAACGAAAATTATCGAACATATCAAGAGTTCGGCTGAAAGTTTTTGAGTGGGAACGCTCATTTTTTGGATCAGAAGTCAATAATGGTGATATCGGTGATTCTGGATCTGAAGTATTTGAAGACTGTCGGTGTAGGGGAACATCGATTTTGGGAAGATCAGGCAATTTCATTTCAAAACTATCCTGCCTTTTGATGGATGGAGCTCTCTCAGAAGGAACCATAGGTAGTCTGATCTCTGCCATTTGCTCTGAAGGAGGACTCTGAATGGTTGGCGACTCACGTGAGTTAGGATTGGCATCAGAATTTCGGAATGCAAGAAAACCATGTGTTTTCTGAAGTGAAGGTGATTTTGACATGATAGGAGAAGATGACTCCTGGAAGCTGTGACTTGCTGACGAATCCCGTTCAATTTGGAAGGAACTGGGCTCTTTGTAGTTTCTCATAGGTGTCCTGAAACAGCTCAAGAGAAAACAAGTGCTTCGATCAGCAGACAAAACCAATAAACACTTCAAAGGACAAACAAAACCTAACAGATCTATGAAATCAGTATTGTATTATGCCACTTGCTGCACACATAACAAACAAATATTTTATGCCAGCGGAGCAAAGTAAATTGTTAAGATCTTATAGTAGGCATATACAAGGAACTGAGCGACATCAATTTGAAGCTAACAGCACAATAAATAATTCAGAGCTTACAGAAGGTAAGGTACCTCAAGGAACTGAAACTGTTTCACTACAATACTTAAGAAACCCAAACATATATTGTGTGTGCAATAAGCATTCAGAAGTAACAGCTCTTCTGCAAGCTAAGAGGCAGTTAAACATATTGCTTGACACAAACAGCTCAATCAAAATATACATGTACATAACTTAGATACTTCACTTTCATCATGCAAGTCACATGTATGAAAATAAAATTTGTACAATATAAAATGCACAGATGAGTGAGCCCAGAGGAATCAATGAACAAATTACACCTCAATATCATCCTTCCAAGATTATCATATAATATCAAAACAGAATACCACTATTTCTTGTTGGGTAAACAGAAACTCCGAGATAGATGTTACAAACAAATAAAGCAGCTAGAATAAAGAAATGTCACCCGTTGGACATAAAAAAAAAACAGAAAATATAACACAATATAGAGCCTGATACTGACCAAAAAAATAAAGTAAGCATTCCATGAACTATTAAAAAAAGTAAAGATAGAACAAAGTAGCCATGTTGAAATGTGAGTGGCAGACACGTACATAAGCAGATTTATTTTTTAACATCTTTCTACATCAACATAAGAACTCAAATCAAAATAAAACAACAGCTGTTCACCAAAGAAGAATCAGGAAAATTTTGTACAAACATAAAATTATATTTCCAAGGAAGTAGCGGATCACTAGTTACATATGAGATGATGCACTGACCTCTTCGGAAGTTTTGCTGCTTCTTCGCACTTAAGGAGTTCAGCATAAAGACCATCAAGATTTAACAATTCTTCATGTGTCCCCATCTCGACAAGTTGGCCTTCCTCCATCACTGCTATATAATCAGCATTCCTGATAAGGCTGAGACGTCTGGCTATAATGATAGTAGACCTCCCGAGCATCAAAACATCTAGTGCTTCCTGAACAGCTTTCTCAGCCTCAAAATCAAGAGCACCAGTAACCTCATCCAGTAAAAGAATTGATGGATTTGAGAGCACAGCACGAGCAATGGAGAGCTTTATCTTTTGTTCCTCCGTCAGCGAAAGCCCAGCACGGCCAACCTATTTTATATTTAGTTCGAATTAAACAGGCATGTCATAACTGTAAAAATAAATAAACGGAATGCAGTTCCAGCAACTTCTAAGATAAAAGCAGTAAGGTACCTGGGTTTCATATCCTTTTTCTAGCGAACTGATGAAAGTATGTGCATGAGCTGTTTTGGCTGCCTCCTCAATCTGGTCAGTTGTGGCAGATCTTCCATATGCGATATTTTCCCGAATGCTCAAGCTCAACAATGCTGGTTCTTGGGTCACAAGTCCTATTTGGCTTCTTAGCCACTCTAGCTTCAAGTTCTTTATATTCTCCCCATCCAAAAGTACTTCACCTTTAACACATAACCACGAGCAAACCATAAGCATAGTTAAGGTGACAAGATAATAGAAAAAATAGCTTGCAACTATAATACCTAAGGAACCCAAATAAAACTATAATACCTAAGGTTGGGTCGTAGAATCGCTCCATGAGAGGTATTATGCTGCTTTTTCCTGAACCATTTCTACCAACAAGAGCAACAGTCTTTCTAGCAGGTACAGTAAGGTAGAAGCCACTTAAGATGGGGATTTCTGGGCGGGAGAGATAACTGAAGTAGACATTACGAAACTCGATGTTGCCTTGTACTGAATTTAAGGTACGACCATCCTGGTTCACAGTAGAAGTTGAACGGCTTATCATTTCATAGAGTCTGTATGCAGCTATACGTCCTTGCTCGAAGGAGTAGAAGTTCGTTGCTGCTTGATTGAGTCCACTACAAACAATTAAGAGCACCGGGTAAGATGATTATCAGTACAAAAGTGTAGAAGTAAGGAAATCTCTTATAATCAACATGCTTACAGTCCACTCAGAATAATAGCAAACAGGGCAACTACAATTTCACCACCATTGGCTCTTCCACGCAAAATAAGGAATCTCCCGACCCAAAGTTGTAAGGCACAAGAACATATGGCAAGCCCATATGTAAATCCGAGACCAAGACCTTGCACCAGACTTATCAGAATCCCGTAGCGCAGAGTCGCTTGAAGCGAAGTAGCATAAGAATACTTTGCCAGGGTCTCATTTGTGAAGGAGTACAAAGTCCTAATGTATAAGATTGCCTGCAAAACAAGCACTGCTCAGCTGGATATACAACTTCATTTACAGTGGTTGATGGATGCAACTCTAAAAACCAAGCATGCTTTATTTTGCAACTAAAGTGACCCAGCCAACAATATCAATAGAAACAGTTGACAAGTTTTATTTTCTTATCGGTTCACAGGCAAGTTAATATACCTGTTCAGCAATGCTTGCTGCCTCGCCATACGCATCCTGAATATTTTCTGCCAGCCTATGGAGAAATATGTTTGATATTCCTCCTGCAGCAACAATGAAGGGTCCAGTAGCCAATGTCAAAAGAGCTATTTGCCAACAGTTCACCAAACCAATGACAAGTCCACCAAAAAATGTAGCCATATTGTGGATGTAGTTTCCAACCTAAAAATAACACAATTCAAAATAATTCAATGGACAATACAATAGCAAAATAAAATACAAAATGAACCATAGACCATATAAGATAATACATAACAGTTCGATAGACCATATGGATGGAAGATAATTAGGCATGCAATTCATTATCCACAGTTAAAAAGGTTAATCATAACATTGAATAGATCATATAGCAGCAAGATAAACTATAGAATGGTTCAATAGACTATAGAGCAGATATGTAACATAATTCATTACCAATGACTAAGAAGGTTCAGCAATGAAAACTCACTTTCTCGCTCAGGGCAGACTGAATGAGCAAGACATCACTCAGCACTTGACTGACAATATCGCCATTGTTTCCATAGGTATCAAAGAAACTCATGTCTTGGTTTAACAAGACTTGGACATACTTTGACCTTATCACTGCTGTCTGCCTTTCCCCAGTTAAAATCCAGCATGAAACCTCTGTAAATATAGCAGACTTGATGAAATTTGCTAAACATACAAGGACCGTTTAGTGATTTTGATAAGTTGATGCAGCCTCATCTTACCTATCCATCCAGCAAAGAACACACCAATGGCTATATAGAGGAAGTATAAAGCGTGCTGCAGAGCCAACAACAAAAAGGGTGACTCGTAAAACACAAAGACAAATAATCTGGTAGAGAAAAACTATTATAGGCAGACAGCAAGACAAGTGAATGATACACAAACATTTTCTGGTACAAAAGACTGCTAATATGCAGTATTTAAGCATAGCGTGGCAAATTACAAAATTGATAAGTGAGCACTAACATCTGTGCAGAAAAGCGTGACAAAGTTACAAGTTTCCCATAGACATGCAAACAAAATTTCAAGCATGAACTTGTGAAGATTCACGAGAATGATTTTCTTCTTCCATATGGATTTGTAGAAAGTGTGGTTTGCATTCAAATTCACATACAAACAAGTGAAATAGAAAATTAATCAGGTAAACATAAGTAGAAAATCATAATAGCAAGTTGGGGTTCCAAATTGAGATGGTATGAGCTCAGCACAATAATGCAGTAAGATCAATTACAGTGCAGTCAGATCATATTGGATCGAAATAAATAGCATTACTTAAACAGATGTGCCTATCATGTTTGGAAAACCATAAAAAGAAATTATCAAAAGAAATGAAAGATATGCAGCCAGCCTCGCACAGCAAGCATGTCGGACATCATGCTCTGGTTGGAGAAGAGCCATCCAGATTTTGGTTCACACGAACTTTGGTGTATCCATCGAATTGTACGTGGAAAGCAACAAGTACTACTTTTGTGTCGTCTAGCCCAAAGGAGAACACATGCGCTTGGCCGCTACTGAGTGGGGTGAGCGTGCAGGCCTATGTTTTTAAAGCGGTAAAGCGAAGCGAGGCGCTGGGGGGGCGCCTCACTGCTTAAGCGATAAAGCGTAAAGCGAGGCGACGCTTTAGACAGACTCTGAACCTGATGGGCAGTAGAATAGAGCACCATTTAGTGAGACACATATACGTTGATTCTAATCCACCATTGAGCACATATTTTCTGATCCATCCAGTAAGCAGTAAGCAACTAGCCAACTACTATAAGAGGCAGTAGCAGCACCTAACAGCAGAGGAGCTGTGCATAACACACAACAGTGCAGAAAAGGCTGGTGCAGATCTGAGGAAGCTGCTGCAAGAGGAGAGAGGAAAGAGCTGAAAGCCTGGAGATTTGCACGCTCTGGTTTTGGTTCTCTCTCTTTCTTTCCCCTCCTGTAACTGTTTCACATGTGAGCCCAGTTTTCCCGCCCAGCCTTTTTTCCCCGCCAGAAATCTCTATTCCCCCGTTTGGCAAGTCTAAGGCGTCCTCTCTGCCCTAAAGCGCCAATCAGGACGCTTAAGCAGGCGCTTCAGACGCTTTAGTGTCTAAGGCGGACGCCTTAGACACATGTCTAAAGCGAGTTGGACGCTTTGAGCCTGGAGGGCGCTCTAACGCTTAAGCGTCGCTTAAGCGACGCTTTAGGGACGCTTTACAAACAGAGGTGCAGGCCTCAAATGGTTAAACCTACTTAAACGGTCATCCTAACTAAATTCCTTTGTCTGTATTCCATGCCGATAAAGTGCTATAATTCACTTCCTTTAAGGCAAACACATGCACCACATTCAACCCCAGCAAATGGAACAAGTATGACGACAATAATCTTGTAAAGTCAAGTAGCAGGCATGAATAAATAACTGCTGCTTACCAAACATCAGAACATTGATTACAATCTATATTAACAGTACATATCGATTATAATTTATATTAATAGTAGCACCTAAAAAGAACAGTACAGGACTCGAACAGCACATTTTCACATTCAGTCCTAAGCACCTAAAAAGAACTAAGAATTACCAAACATCAGAACATCGATTGCAATTTATATGATCAGTGCACCAGGCAGCTAAAAAAAAGTACACCACGACTCGCACAGCACATCTTCACATTCAGTCCTAAGCAGTTGACTGAAGGAAATTTCTCCCTAGGATCATCTCCTCTTCTGTTTGAGCAAATAGGGCAGAACTAGAACGAAACTAGCACAAATGTTTGAACCGAATCTAGATTGCTAACTACACCCAGGTACTGCAGGAAAACCATAAATAAATAGCATTACTTAAACATATGCATCTATCACTTTTGGAAAACCATAAAAATGTATTGTCAGAACAAATGAAAGATATGCAGCCAGCCACACACAGCGAGCATGTTCGGATGTCACGCTCAGGTTGGAAAAGAGCCATCCAGATCTGGCTGGACGTCATTGAATTGTATGCAGAAAGCAACAAGTACTACTTCTGGGCACCTCGTGTACGCCTTACCCCTTTCGTGTCGTCTAGCCCAAATAAGAGCCCATGCGCTTGTCCGCTATCGAGCAGGGCGAGCACACAGGCCTCAAATGGCTAACCCTACTTAAATGATCATCCTGAACTAAATTCCCTTGTCGGTATCGCATCCACAAAATGGTTTAAGCCTACTTAAACGGTCAACCTAACTAAATTCCTTTGTCGGTATTCCAACCAGACAAAATGCTATAATCCCCTTCCTATAAAGCAACCCATGCAGCACATCCAACCCAGGCAAATTATGATGGCAATAATCTCGTAAAGCTAAGTAGCAGGCATGAGTAAAGAACTGTGACTTGTGAAACATCAGAACATTATCGATTAACGTTTACATTAACAGCGCACCAGGACTCGAACAGTACCTATTCACATTCAGTCCTAGGCACTTGATTTAAGCAGATTTCTCCTCTTTGAGCAAATCGGTAGAAATAAAATGAAACTAGTAGCACAAATGTCCTAATAGGCTAACACGCACACGTGAATCCAGATTGCTCACTACGAATAAGTCGTGATGACAATAATCTCATGAAGCCAAGTAGCAGGCATGATTAAAGACCAAACATCAGAACATTGATTATAATTTATACGAACAATGCACCAGGACTAAGACAGCACATCTTCACATTCAGTCCTAAGCACTTGATTGAAGCAAATTTCTCCCTAGGACCATCTCCTCTTCTGTTTGAGCAAATTGGGCAGAAATAGAACGAAACTAGCACAACTGTTCTAAGAGAACACAGATTGCCAACTACACCCAGGTACTGCAGGAAAACCATAAATATATAGCATTACTTAAACAGATGCATCTATCACTTTTGGAAAACAATAAAAATGCATTATCAGAACTAATGAAAGATATGCGGCTAGTCAAGAACAGCGAGCATGTCAGACCTCACGATCTGGTTGGAAAAGTGCCATCCGGATCTGGCAGGACATCGCTGAATTATATGCGGAAAGCGACAAGTAGTACACAGGCCGCAAATGGCTAACCCTATTTAAACGGTCATCCTGAACTAGATTCTCTTGTCGGTACCCCATCCACAAAACGGTTTAACCCTACTTAAACGGTCGTCCTAACGAAATTCCTTTGTCGATATTCCATCCAGACAAAATGCTATAAATTACAATCCCTTTCCTATATGCGGCGCATCCAACCCCAGCAAATTATGATGCCAATAATCTCGTAAAGCTAGGTAGCACGCATGAGTAAAGAAGCGTGACTTGCCAAACATCAGAACATAACATCATCGATTACAATTTACATCTACAGTACACCAGGCAGCTAAAAAACGCACTACACCAGGGCTCGAACAGCGCTTGACACAAGCAAATTTCTCCCTAGGATCATCTCCTCCTCTTCTGTCTGAGCAAACTGGGCAGAGCTAGAACGGAACTAGCACAGATGTTCTACCCGAATCTAGTACCCAGGCAGCTACTGCGGGGGGAACTTAGCGAAGGAAACATGGAGCGGCACGGCCGTGAGTGAGATCTGCACCTGCTTGATGTCGCGGAAGAGCTGGTCGGTGTGGCGGCCGTGGAGGGAGTTGATGGCGCGGCCGAAGAGGTGGAGGTAGACGACGAGCGCGACCCCGTGGGCGGCGGCCGCGGCGCCGCCCGCGGCCATGAGGGCCCAATCGAGGCGGTCGGCGCAGGCGAAGAGGCGCTTGAAGGGGACGGCCGCGGGCGGGGGCTCGGGGTCCTCGGCGTCGGCCCCGTCGTCGCCGTCGCCGTCGTCCTCGGGGCCCGCGCCGCCGCCGCCGCCGTCGTGGGCGCGGTGCCCGTCGCCGCCGGGGCCGCCGACGCCGAATGCGTCGGCGGCGTAGGGCGAGGGCGACTCCGGCGGCTCGGAGGTCTCGGAGACGGGCGTGAGCGGCTGCACGTGCGGCGGGGACCAGCCGAACAGCCCCCGCGACACCATGGCCGGCTGGCTAGGGTTCGTTCGGGCCGCTGCGCCGGGCTGGGGCGACCGGGCGAGGCCGTGCCGGGTGGCTGGCCAACGATTATTGGGCGAGAGGAGCTGCTGGCGGCGGTGGCGGCGGGGGATTTGAATGGAGCGGGTGGTGGTGGGCGGGGTGGTTGGGTGGTCGGCTGCGGTCAAACGGGCGGGGCGGGGGGAGATGCTGGCGGAATGAATGGCGAGAGCGACGGGGGCTTGGGTGGCCGTGGCCGTGGCCTCTCGCCGGCGGCGGTGGGGAGGGGGAATGCGGGCGGCGGCGATTCGGCGGAGGAGCGGCGGCGGGACGGCCGGATCGGGGCGGCGTGAGCAGTGGAGTTCTACTCTACTCTACTCTACTGTGAACTCCAGTTCCAGTTGCAGTTCCAGTTCAGGGGAGTCCAGGCTGGCTTGCTGGCTTTCCGGGCTGTTTGGTGTTTTTGCACGGGGGCCCTCGGGGTCCTGAGATTTTACCAACACGTCCCTACAGGCATGAAAAATAAAACGACCACCCTCCCTCGGTTACTAGGGCATCTCCAACGACAATCATCAAACGCACATGACCGAATGTCCACGGTAGACACGTTCAGACGTGTCCGCGGACAGCTCAACCATGTCCCCTCGAATCAGAATTGCCGGCGGGTGGACATAGGGGGGAAGGAGGACTTTTTTTAGGGATAGGGAAGAACGGGATGAGAGGGAGGTGTAATCTAGCCGGGCGCCTCGCCGAAAGCTCCATAGTTTGAGGACAGTTTGCGAGTTTCAGACGTCCCAATTGCTCCGTGGACATTTGATGACCTGCACTTAAGGTCTAAAAGCGTTGGGACCAATCCGGCACAGAAGCCCCTAAAACAAGATCACGACAGACGATCACCCGCGTCGAACAGACAGTCCGAAACGAGCTCGGATAGATCATTCCGCGGCACGCACGTAGACACCCCCACTGCACGTATGCTCCATATCCGTTAACAAAGAACAGACAATGCCATGTGAGAAGACGAAATAAACACAGATGATGGCATCGAGCGCCATCATCGCAGAGTGCGTAACGTCTTCCATGCGTGCGCGGGAAGGGCCATGGCGATGGATGCGGGTGCGAATGCAAAATAGGTGGGGCATGCCTGTGTAAAGATGCCCTCGATTTCTATTTTATTTTTTCAGCCTTGTTTATCACAGCTCCAACAAAAGTCTTGAAAGGAACCTCGAGTCATGATTACCGTGAGTTGGCCGGGCTTGCATATAGAACTATAAAAGTGCTAGTCCAGGGCGGGGCGGGGCCACCTGCGGCTGGGATGGCGTGAGCATGTTTGACCGACGGCTGCGATGTGACGGGCAGATATAGATAGACAGACAGATAGATACAGCTCTGCCTTTGCTCCTATACACGCCAGCACTAGAGCCACACAGCTACAAGCCTACAATGAAGATCCACTCACCTGTTAAAAAAAAAAAGCAAT
>LR738714.1:799920476-799967288 GCA_902687465.1 Secale cereale
TGCCCTACTTTGGCATATATTTAAAGGGTCCTCCGTAACCCTCAGAACAAGAACTCTTTTCGCGATCCCATCTCTGTTCCGCCGCCGCCGCCGCTTCCAAGATCGGGAGCACCAGGAGAACTCTTCCCGGCACCCTGCCGGAGGGGAGGATCACCACCGGGAGCTTCTCCACCACCATGGACGCCTCCCGGATGACTCGTGAGTAGTCTCCCTTGGACCATGAGTCCATGACCAGTAGCTATGTGATGTTCTCCTCCCGTTCTTGTGCTTCACTAATTAGTCCTCGTGAGCTGCCCTACATGATCGAGGCACCTATGTAATCCTTATGCTATTGCTATGTTGAGTTTGCTGGGATCCGATGGATTATGAGATTATGTTCAGATTGATCTTGAGTAATATATTTGATTCACCTCTTTTATATTTTAGTTCATAAGTAATTCTTGCATGTTCTCCGTTGTTATTTATTGCTTTAGCCGAGTAATAGGTAGTGACTCCAAGAGGGAACGTTATGCTCGATTGTGGGTTCATACCCCTCGATGACTAGCTTGAGTGACAGAAACATGAGTCTAGGGGATGTGCTGTTGCCACAACGGGGAAAACAACGGTGCTTGTGCCCGCGGGTGCAAGGATTGTTTACTTTACACAAAGTTCTTTTAATGCAGTTGTCTGTTGCATTGAGTTTACACTATGGGTGGGACTCACAACTTAATACCAGCGAGATGTTCTAGATAGATATCTCAAGGTGGATGATTAGTAGTAGATATTGATGGATTTCGGTCTACTTACTTTGGCGTACCGCCCATGCTTTGAACCTCAACCTTTCTTGCAATGTAGTCAGCATTGGTTTGCGTTCGTGGTCCTGTCAATTGCCCAGCTGTAATTTGTTTACCTCACATAGCTGTTTTATCGTCTTTTGGGAGAGACATCACTAGTGAACATCATGAGACTCCGGTCCATATTACCATCATTGATCACATCCACTATTTACTTTCCGCTATTTACTTACTATTGCAAAAACTATCTATCACTACTATCATTGCTTTTAACCCTTTGTGAACTACAAGGCCGGAGAGATTGACAACCTCTCTGTACTCGTTGGGAGCAAAGTTATTTGTATCTGTGTGCAGGTCCACGTTGATTGCTACTAATCTGGCGCCGTAGCAATTGACACCTACTTGTTGAACCTAGGAGTCTCTGGGGATTCGATCCTTGGCATCTTTGCTAAGGGAAAACACTTCTACAATACTGCATCTTACACCTTCCACTTGGGGTAACCAACGAGGGGTTCGAGGCCCATCAAGGAGTATTTTCTGGCGCCGTTGCCGGGGACTCCACTCTTCAGGATAGGGGAGTTGCATGCTATCTTTTACCTTTGCTTTTTAGTTTTGTTAGTTTACCTTTCATTTTTGCTTTAGTTCCTTTTATCAAAAATCACAAAAAAATTATTTGCCTTTTTATTAGTAGTCCTTTCTGTTTAGCCAAACATGTTAGGATTTGGTGCTTTGAGGGAATCAGAAGTTCTAGATTTCCATCAAAGAGATGGAGAAAATATGAAGAAGGCATGGGACAGAATTTCTGATGCACATAGGAGAATTATGCCTTGGATACCTATAAAAATTGTGCTTAGAAATTTTTGCCATGGTATTTTTAAATGGTGTAAACACTCCCTTGACTTTATAGCCGAGGGAGATTTCCTAGAATGTGATGAAGCTAGAGCTCTTGAAATTATACATGGTCTATCTAGTTACTTTGTTTATGATCATAATCTTGATACTGTCATAGATAGACTTGCTACTATTGAAAAGAGAATGGATGCTCTAGACTTAATGAAGGTAGAGAAACCTAAACCCAATAAGGGAGATATTTTGGAAATAGACAATGATTGGGAACCTTTTGTTAGGATTAGCATCTCTAATCAAGACTTCCTTGCTTATTGTGATATTGGATCTATGGTTTCTACTATGCCAAAAATTGTTCATGATTCTTTAAAATTTAACATGGATAGATTACCATCTTATCATGAACACACTAATGGAGATATTTCTGAAATCCAGGGAAAAATAAAAGACGTGCCAGTTAAATTCCTTAAAGGGATTGCAATGATTGATTTCTTCATCGTGGAGCCAAACCAAGGAAATATAGTGCTTGGAAGGGACTTCCTCCGAGCAGTTAAAGGCTTCATTGATATAGGTAAGGGACAAATCCGCTTACGCAGGAAGGCAAAAGGTGTGTACCCCTTTCCTAGAAGAAACAAGAATGAACTTGTTGAGGAACCATTTGAATCAATTTATAACTCCGATTATTATGATGGTTATTGATTCCTCTATGCATTATGCCTAGCTTAAAGGCATGAAAGAAAGCACTTTTGGGAGGCAGCCCACATGAATAAATTTTTTTGCTTTTGTTGTGTCTTGATGTTGTTTACTGCTGTAGCATCATCATTGTATCTTTGCTTTTCATATTTGTGCCAAGTATAGCCTCTGATTGCTAGAAAGTTCAAAAGTTGCGAGGTGCTGTATAGGAAACAGATTCTGTCCTTGGATAGAAAAATTCGTATAAAATCACCAGATCATCTTTTTGGTCTGAATTTTTTCGACAGCGTTCTCTATATAATTGTCTTTCGTGCGTCAGTTCTGAGTTTTTTTATTTGAGTTGCAGAAGTATCCCGAACAGATCAATTACTTCCTGCTGTTCTGTTTTTCACAGATTCTGTCCTGTTTTGTCTTACCTTCACTTTGCAAATCAAGAACTTGCTTTTTCTTTGCAAAAACCTTTTGGCAATCTTGAGAAACAGTAGAACGTCAAGAATATCCTTATTTCCAGCAAGGTATAATTATTTTATTAAGGGTACTAACCTCTCTAATCAGATTATGATGAGTTATGTATGAAGGGAGTTTTGAAGTGTGCGAGGGAAGATGATAAAAAGATTCAGGAGTGTCAAGCGCTCAAGCTTGGGGATGCCCCCGTGCACCCCCAAGAAATATTCAAGGAGACTCAAGCGTCTAAGCTTGGGGATGCCCCCGTGCATCCCCTTCTCCATCAATATTATCAGTTCGTCTTTCGTTTCGCTATATTTTTATCACTTCATGTGTTATGTGCTATGCTTGGAGCGTCTTGCTTTTAGTTTTCTTTTTAGTTTTTCATAATGAGTCGGAACTCAGCATTCCTTTATGTGGGAGAGAAACACGCTCCACCTCTACCTAGAACATAACATAGAATTTTCATGTCTATCCTTGCTGTGTGTGTTCTTTGTCTTTCAAATAGCTACTATCGTGCTCTGCTCTTAGTATTCATGCTTATCTTTTCAAAGAGCTTTTGTTTGGTTGGTTGCTTGAACTCTCTTTAATTATCATGCTCACCTTATTAAGAGAGTTTGCTTCCGTTGCATTGGTTAATGTGTCTATGATAAAGATGTTACTTGCATGATGGTGCTTAGTAGTTCAGGTTTTCTTATGGTTAATCTCAAATAGCTGGGGGGTTCCCAATGTGTTATTGGAGTACCAACTTGGTTTGTTTGCCTATGATGTGGTATGGTTTAGTAATATCTTCCTTCGAGAATTTATTTTGATTGACTTGGCGTATGCTCACGCATATTTAAGACTGTAAAGAAAGTCTGTCAAGCCTTGATGATCTTTTATTTCTGAGTAGCGATCTAACTACCATGCCTGATTCAATATTGCTTTGTCGCTCTGCATGATTATGACCGTCATTGCTCTTTTAGTTGGTCGCTCCCAGTCTTTTGCTAACCTCCACCTGTACTAAGCAAACTAACCATGCAATATATAGCTCATGGGAAAGTAGCCTAAAAACTATTGTGGTAAAGAATATGTTGCTTATGTATCTTATTTCTTATGAGTTGCTTGCTGAGCGGTAACCATGTTTCTGGGGACGCCATCTACTTTCACACTTTTGTTGAATATCATGTGAGTTGCTATGCATGTTCGTCTTGTCTGAACTAAGGGTGATTTACCGTGGGTTGTATGAATATGCATATTGTTAGAGAAGAACATTGGGCCGCCAACCAAAGCCATGTATCATGGTGGAAGTTTTAGCTTGGACCTTAATCCTCAATCTCTTATGAGAATATGCCTATGCATTAAAGAGGAGTCCATCATCTATTTTCTATGTTGTCCCGGTATGGATGTCCTCAAGTTGAGATCTATCAAAAACGACAAATCAAATGCGATTGATCTCCTTGGACCTTTGTACAGGTGGCATAGAGGTACCCCTTTGTGACACTTGGTTAAAACATATGTAATGCAATGATAACCCATGGGGATCCGAGCTAATTAGGACAAGGTGCGAGCACTATTGGTATTCGATGCATGAGGCTTGCAACTTATAGGATGTTTTATGCATGACACATATGAAGTACTACTACCGTTGACACAATTGCTTCCATGTTTTCAAAATAAAAAGCTCTAGCACATAACCTTTTCTTTTACTTTTATGTTGAAGCACCAACTACTGAGAGCATGATTGTCATTTTGAGTGTAATGTGCATTGTCCCAAAGTAGCATTGTCTTTTGCATGATTGTGATATCGTTTATTCTGAAATGATTGTATCTAGTCATCACTTAAACCTTGAAGGTGCCCCTGCATTTATGTTTTGCACCACTAAAGGGGGCAAGCTAGATATCACTTTATCATATTTGCACATCATGTTCATTGCAAATCTTTTTGATGTTTCAGTTTCATGTTGTAAAACTTTCAGTCATTTGTGATTTGAGACAACTTAATTACTATAGAATCATCGTCTCAGTAAGCTTTTGTCATATGACTATGAAAAAGTCCTATATGGTTAATAGCATGTCACCACAGAAATTATTCTTGTTACCATTTACCTACCCGAGGACGAGCAGGAATTAAGCTTGGGGATGTTGATACGTCCAAAACGTATCTATAATTTCTGCTTGCTCCATGCCACTTTTGGGTGATATTGCTATGATATTCATACACTTCCATACACTTTTGATCATATTTGGACTAACTTACTAATCCAGTGCACCCCAGTGCCAGTTTCTGTTTTCGGCTGTTTTTGTATTTCAGGTTTTCACGTTTCGAGAACTGCCCAGAAAAATCCAGAAAAAATATATAAAAAATCAACGATCCGGAAACAACACTGCGTCCCAAGGGCAGCCTGGGGGGGCCACCAGGGCTCCAGGCGCCCTAGCGGCGCGCCCCCCCGGGCCGCGCCAGGGGGGCGCCTGGGCCCCCCGAGACTCCCCTGGTGCCCTACTTTGGCATATATTTAAAGGGTCCTCCGTAACCCTCAGAACAAGAACTCTTTTCACGATCCCATCTCTGTTCCGCCGCCGCCGCCGCTTCCAAGATCGGGAGCACCAGGAGAACTCTTCCCGGCACCCTGCCGGAGGGGAGGATCACCACCGGGAGCTTCTCCACCACCATGGACGCCTCCCGGATGACTCGTGAGTAGTCTCCCTTGGACCATGAGTCCATGACCAGTAGCTATGTGATGTTCTCCTCCCGTTCTTGTGCTTCACTAATTAGTCCTCGTGAGCTACCCTACATGATCGAGGCACCTATGTAATCCTTATGCTGTTGCTATGTTGAGTTTGCTGGGATCCGATAGATTATGAGATTATGTTCAGATTGATCTTGAGTAATATATTTGATTCACCTCTTTTATATTTTAGTTCATAAGTAATTCTTGCATGTTCTCCGTTGTTATTTATTGCTTTGGCCGAGTAATAGGTAGTGACTCCAAGAGGGAACGTTATGCTCGATTGTGGGTTCATGCCCCTCGATGACTAGCTTGAGTGACAGAAACATGAGTCTAGGGGATGTGCTGTTGCCACAAGGGGGAAAACAACGGTGCTTGTGCCCGCGGGTGCAAGGATTGTTTACTTTACGCAAAGTTCTTTTAATGCAGTTGTCTGTTGCATTGAGTTTACACTATGGGTGGGACTCGCAACTTAATACCAGCGAGATGTTCTGGATAGATATCTCAAGGTGGATGATTAGTAGTAGATATTGATGGATTTCGGTCTACTTACTTTGGCGTACCGCCCATGCTTTGAACCTCAACCTTTCTTGCAATGTAGTCAGCATTGGTTTGCGTTCGTGGTCCTGTCAATTGCCCAGCTGTAATTTGTTTACCTCACATAGTTGTTTTATCGTCTTCTGGGAGAGAGACATCACTAGTGAACATCATGAGACTCCGGTCCATATTACCATCATTGATCACATCCACTATTTACTTTCCGCTGTTTACTTACTATTGCAAAAACTATCTATCACTACTATCATTGCTTTTAACCCTTTGTGAACTACAAGGCCGGAGAGATTGACAACCTCTCTGTACTCGTTGGGAGCAAAGTTATTTGTATCTGTGTGCAGGTCCACGTTGATTGCTACTAATCTGGCGCCGTAGCAATTGACACCTACTTGTTGAACCTAGGAGTCTCTGGGGATTCGATCCTTGGCATCTTTGCTAAGGGAAAACACTTCTACAATACTGCATCTTACACCTTCCACTTGGGGTAACCAACGAGGGGTTCGAGGCCCATCAGCGGGTGTCTGTCTCTCTCACTTTAGCTGAATCAAGTGTGGCTACGCCCGGTCCTTGTGAAGGTTAAAACAGCACATACTTGACGAAACATCGTTGTGGTTTTGTATGCGTAGGTAAGAACGGTTCTTGCTAAGCCCGTAGCAGCCACGTAAAACTTGCAACAACAAAAGTAGAGGACGTCTAACTTGTTTTTGCAGGGCATGTTGTGATGTGATATGGTCAAGACATGATGAGTTATACGGTTTTGTATGAGATGATCATGTTTTGTAATGTTATCGGCAACTGGCAGGAGCCATATGGTTGTCGCTTTATTGTATGAAATGCAATCGCCATGTAATTGCTTTACTTTATCACCAAGCGGTAGCGATAGTCGTAGAAGCAATAGTTGGCGAGACGACAACGATGCTACGATGGAGATCAAGGTGTCGTGCTGGTGACGAAGGTGATCATGACATTGCTTTGGAGGTGGAGATCAAAAGCACAAGATGATGATGGCCATATCATGTCACATATTTCGATTTGCATGTGATGTTTATCTTATTATGCTTCTTATTTTGCTTAGAACGACGGTAGCATTATAAGATGATCCCTTACTAAAATTTCAAGGTATAAGTGTTCTCCCTGAGTATGCACCGTTGCGAAAGTTCGTCGTGCCGAGACACCACGTGATGATCGGGTGTGATAAGCTCTACGTTCAAATACAATGGGTGTAAGCCAGTTTTGCACACGCAAAATACTCGGGTTAAACTTGACGAGCCTAGCATATGCAGATATGGCCTCGGAACACTGGAGACCGAAAGGTCGAGCGTGAATCATATAGTAGATATGATCAACATAAGATGTTCACCATTGAAACTACTCCATCTCACGTGATGATCGGACATGGTTTAGTTGATTTGGATCACGTGATCATTTAGATGACTAGAGGGTTGTCTATCTAAGTGGGAGTTCCTAAGTAATATGATTAAATTGAACTTTAATTTATCATGAACTTAGTCCTCATAGTATTAGCATATCTATGTTGTAGATCAATAGCTCACGATGTTGCTCCCCGTTTATTTTTTATATGTTTCCTAGAGAAAACTAAGTTGAAAGATGTTAGTAGCAATGATGCGGAATTGTTCCGTGATCTGAGGACTATCCTCATTGCTTCACAGAGAATTATGTCCTTGATGCACCGCTAGGTGACAGACCTATTGCAGGAGCAGATGTAGATGTTATGAACGTTTTGACAAAAGCTCGGTATGATGACTACTTGATAGTTTAAGTGCACCATGCTTTACGGCTTAGAACCGGGACTTCAAAAACGTTTTGATCGCCATGGAGCATATAAGATGTTCCAAGAGTTGAAATTAGTATTTCATACTCATGCCCATGTCGAGAGGTATAAGACTTCTGATAGTACTTTGCCTACAAGATGGAGGAGAATAGCTCAACCAGTGAGCATGTGCTCAGATTGTCTGGGTACTACAATTACTTGAATCAAGTGGGAGTTAATCTTCCAGATAAGATAGTAATTGACAAAGTTCTCTAGTCACTATCACCAAGTTAGTAGAACTTCGTGATGAACTATAATATTTAAGGGATGACGAAAGGAATTCCCGAGCTCTTCGCGATACTGAAGTCGGCGAAGGTAGAAATCATGAAAAAGCATCAAGTGTTGATGGTTAACAAGACCACTTGTTTCAAGTAAAGGGCAAAGGGATAGAAGGGGAACTTCAAGAAGAATGACAAGCAAGTTGTCACTCCCGTGAAGAAACCCAAAGCTAAAACTCAAGCCTGAAACTAAGTGCTTCTACTGCAAAGGAAATGGTCACTGGAAGTGGAACTGCCCTAGATACTTGGCGGATAAGAAGGATGGCAAAGTGAACAAAGGTATATTTTGATATACAGATTATTGATATGTACTTTACTAGTGTTCATAGCAACCCCTGGGTATTTGATACCGGTTCAGTTGCTAAAGTTAGTAACTCGAAACGAGAATTGCAGAATGAACAAAGACTAGTTAAAGGTGAAGTGACGATGTGTGTTGGAAGTGGTTCCAAGATTGATATGATCATCATCGCACACTCCCTATACTTTCAGGATTAGTGTAAAACCTAAATAAATTTTATTTGGCATTTGTGTTGAGCATGAATATGATTTGATCATATTTGTTGCAATACGGTTATTCATTTAAAGTCATAGAATAATTGTTATTCTGTTTACATGAATAAAACCTTCGATGGTCATACACCCAATGAAAATAGTTTGTTGGATCTCGATCGTGGTGATACACATATTCATAATATTGAAGCCAAAAATGCAAGGTTAATAATGATAGTGCAACTTATTTGTGGCACTGCCGTTTAGGTCATAATGGTGTAAAGCGCATGAAGAAACTCCATAGTGATGGACTTTTGGAATCACTTGATTATGAATCACTTGGTGCTTGCGAACCATGCCTCATGGGCAAGATGACTAAAACTCCGTTCTCCGGAACAATGGAGCGAGCAACAGATTTGTTGGAGATCATACATACAGATGTATGTGGACCAATGAGTGTTGAAGCTCGCGGCGGGTATCGTTATTTTCTGACCTTCACTGATGATTTGAGCAGATATGGGTATATCTACTTAATGAAGCACACGTTTGAAACATTTGAAAAGTTCAAGGAATTTCAGAGTGAAGTGGAGAATCATCGTAACAAGAAAATAAGAGTTTCTACGATATGATCGTAGAGGTAAAATATTTGAGTTAGCGAGTTTGGCCTTCAGTAAAAACAATGTGAAATAGTTTCACTACTCACGCCACCTGGAACACCACAGTGTAATGGTGTGTCCAAACGTCATAACCGTACTTTATTAGATATGGTGCGATCGATGATGTCTCTTACCGATCTACCACTATCGCTTTTGGGGTCATGCATTAGAGACAGCTACATTCACGTTAAATAGGGCACCATCTAAATCCGTGGAGATGACACCGTATGAACTGTGGTTTGACGAGAAACCTAAGCTGTCATTTCTTTAAGTTTGGGACTGCGATGCTTATGTGAAAAAGTTTCAACAAGATAAGCTCGAACCCAAATCCGAGAAGTAAATCTTCATAGGATACCCAAAAGAAATTGTTGGGTACACCTTCTATCACAGATCCAAAGGCAAGGTCTTTGTTGCTAAGAGTAGGATCCTTTCTAGAGAAGGAGTTTCTCTCGAAAGTAGTGAGTGGGAGGAAAGTAGAACTTGATGAGGTAATTGTACCTTCTCCCGAATTGGAAAGTGGAACATCATAGAAACTAGTTCCAGTGATTCCTACACCAATTAGTGAGGAAGCTAATGATGATGATCATGAAACTTCAGATCAAGTTTCTGCTGAACTTCGTAGATCAACCAGAGTTCGTTCCGCATCAGAGTGGTACGGCAACCCGGTTCTGGAAGTCATGTTACTGGACCATGATGAACCTACGAACTATGAGGAAGTGATGATGAGCCCAGATTCCGCAAAATGGCTTGAGGCCATAAAATCTGAGATGGGATCCATGTATGAGAACAAAGTGTGTACTTTGGTTGACTTGCCCGATGATCGGCAAGCCATCGAAAATAAATGGATCTTCAAGAGGAAGAATGACACTGACGGTAATGTTACTGTTTACAAAGCTCGACTTGTTGCGAAAGTTTTTCAACAAGTTCAAGGAGTTGACTACGATGAGACTTTCTCACCTGTAGCGATGCTTAAGTCTGTCCGAATCATGTTAGCAATTGCCGCATTTTATGAAATCTGGCAAATGGATAACAAAACAACATTCTTTAATGGATTTATTAAAGAAGACTTGTATATGATGCAACCAGAAGGTTTTGTCAATCCTAAAGGTGCTAACAAAATGTGCAAGCTCCAGCGATCCATCTATGGACTGGTGCAAGCATCTCGGAGTTGGAATGTACGCTCTGATAAGTGCTAGGCTTCTCGCCCCTCGTTGGTTACCCCAAGTGGAAGGTGTGAGATGTAGTGTTGCGGAAGTTTTTCCCTTGGCAAAGATACCATGGATCGAATCCCCAGAGACTCCTAGGTTCAACAAGAAGGTGTCAACTGCTACGGCGCCAGATATTAGCAGTCAACGTGGACCTGCACACAGATACAAATAACTTTGCTCCCAACGAGTACAGAGAGGTTGTCAATCCCTCCGGCCTTGTCGTTTACAAAGGATCAAACGCAAGTGATAGTAGTGATAGATATAATTGCAATAGTAAATAATAGCGAAAAGTAAATAGCGGATGTGATCAATGATGGTAATATGGACCGGAGTCTCATGATGTTCACTAGTGATGTCTCTCTCCCAAAAGACGATAAAACAGCTATGTGAGGTAAACGAATTACAGATGGGCAATTGACAGGACCATGTGCGCAAACCAATGCTGACTACATTGCAAGAAAGGTTGAGGTTCAAAGCATGGGCGGTACGCCAAAGTAAGTAGATCGAAATCCATCAATATCTACTACTAATCATCCACCTTGAGATATCTATCCAGAACATCTCGCTGGTATTAAGTTGCGAGTCCCACCCATAGTGTAAACTCAATGCAACAGACAACTGCATTAAAAGAACTTTGCATAAAGTAAACAATCCTTGCACCCGCGGGCACAAGCACCGTTGTTTTCCCCCTTGTGGCAACAGCACATCCCCTAGACTCATGTTTCTGGCACTCAAACTAGTCATCGAGGGGCATAAACCCACAATCAAGCATAACGTTCCCTCTTGGAGTGACTACCTACTACTTGGCCAAAGCAATAAATAACAACGGAGAACATGCAAGAATTACTTACGAACATAAATATAAAAGAGGTAGATCAAATATATTACTCAAGCACAATCTGAACATAATCTCATAATCCATCGGATCCCAGCAAACTCATCATAGCAACATCATAAGGATTACATATGTGCCTCGATCATGTAGGGCAGCTCACGAGGACTAATTAGTGAAGCACAAGAACGGGAGGAGAACATCACATAGCTACTGGTCATGGACTCATGGTCCAAGGGAGACTACTCACAACTCATCTGGGAGGCGTCCATGGTGGTGGAGAGGCTCCCGGTGGTGATCCTCCTCTCCGGCAGGGTGCCGGGAAGAGTTCTCCTGGTGCTCCCGATCTTGGAAGCGGCGGCGGCGGCGGAACAGAGATGAGATCGCGAAAAAGAGTTCCTCCCTCAAGGGTTTCGGGAGACGCTTTAAATATATGCCAAAGGGGGGCATCGGAGGAGCCTCGGAGGGCCCAGGAGCCCCCCCGGCGCGGCCCGGGGGGGGGGGGGGCCAGGGCGCCTGGAGCCCTGGTGCCCCCCCGGCTGTCCTTCGGGCGCACGGTAGTTTCTGGAACGCTGATTTTTTATATAATTTTTCTGGATTTTTCCTGGCAGTTCTCGTAATGTGAAAACGTGAAATACAAAAACAGCCGAAAATAGAAACTGGCACTGGGGTGCACTGAGTTAATAGGTTAGTCCAAATATGATCAAAAGTGTATGGAAGTGTATAAATAACATAGCAATATCACCCAAAAGAGGCATGGAGCAAGCAGAAATTATAGATACGTTTTGGACGTATCAACATCCCCAAGCTTAATTCCTGCTCGTCCTCGAGTAGGTAAATGATAACAAGAATAATTTCTGTGGTGACATGCTATTAACCATATAGGACTTATTCATAGTCATATGACAAAAGCTTACTGAGATAATGAATCTATAGTAATTAAGTTGCCTCATGAGAAAATCACAAAGAACTGAAAGTTTTACAATATGACATTGAAACATCAAATAGATTTGTAATGAACATGATGTGCAAATATGATAAAGTGATATCTAGCTTGCCCCCTTTAGTTAAGCAAAACATAAATGCAGGGGCACCTCCAAGGTTTAAGTGATGACTAGATACAATGATTTTAAAATAAACGATATCACAATCATGCAAAAGGCAATGCTACTTTGGGACAATGCACATTACACTCAGAATGACAATCATGCTCTCAGTAGTTGGTGCTTTTAAAAGAAGGTGGAGACTCTCGAACCATGGCTTTTGTTGGCAAGGTTGAAAACCCGTAGTCGGAAACAAAGACAAAACATGTACCAGAGCTCTTGGTTTTAAAACAGAGGTAATAATTTTTTTTTCTTTCTTAGATCATGCATGTTTCGTCAACGAATGCTAGCAGACAACTCAATCACTTTTCGAGATGGACAAGTTTCGAGGAACGGCTCCCGAATGAGGACGATCACATCCTCTTAATCTCCTTTGTTTATAACTGCCAAAGTTTTCTGATTTCTCATGAACAAAGCGTGAAGGAGGGTTTGTTTATTATATTATATTTTTGAGCCGGGCGCACTCAATGCCAGTTCCTTCTCGTGTTATGGGTTTGCACATTATACATGCAATCCCGGGGTGAAGCTTGTCCAACTTAAAAAGGTCATGAATTAACCACTACTTCCTCATGAACTTACAACAGAGGCACAAAATAGGAATGCTTTTCTTTGAATAATTTCGAGATGGCACATGCAAGTCTCCGTAAGGAATGGCAGGTAAATACCATGTAGGAAGGTATGGTGGACTCATATGGCATAACTGGATTAAAGGAATGTGGATGCACAAGCAGTCAGTCCGCTTAGTACAGGCGAAGGTTAGCAAAAGACTGGGAGCGACCAGCTAAGAGAGCAATGACGGTCATAATCATGCAGAGCGACAAAGCAACATTGAATCGGGCATGGAAGTTATATCGCTACTCAGAAACAAAAGATCATCAAGGCTTGACAGACTTTCTTTACAGTCTTAAATATGCGTGAGCATACGCCAAGTCAATCAAAATAAATTCTTGAGGGAAGATATTACTAAACCATACCACATCATAGGCAAACAAATCATGTTGGTACTCCAATAACACATTGGGAACCTCCCAGCTATTTGAGATTAACCATAAGAAAACCTGAACTACTAAGCGCCATTATGCACGTAGCATCTTTATCATAGACATATCAACCAATGCAACGGAAGCAAACTCTATTAATAAGGTGAGCATGGTAATTAAAGAGAGTTCAAGCAACCAACTAAACAAAAGCTCTTTGAAAAGATAAGCATGAAAGCTAAGAGCTGAACATGATAGTAGCTATTAAAAGACAAAGAACACACACAGCAAGGATAGACATGAAAATTCTATGTTATGTTCTAGGTAGAAGTGGAGCGTGTTTCTCTCCCACATAAAGAAAGCTGAGTTCCGACTCGTTATGAAAAGCTAAAGAAAACTAAAAACAAGACGCTCCAAGCATAACACATAACACATGAAGTGATTAAAATATAGTGGAACGAAAGACGAACTGATAATGTTGATGGAGAAGGGGATGCACGGGGGCATCCCCAAGCTTAGACGCTTGAGTCTCCTTGAATATTTCTTGGGGGTGCACGGGGGCATCCCCAAGCTTGAGCGCTTGACACTCCTGAATCTTTTTATCATCTTCCCTCGCACACTTGAAAACTCCCTTCATACATAACTCAACATAATCTGATTAGCGAGGTTAGTACCCATAATAAAATAATTGTATCTTGCTGGAAATAAAGATATTCTTGAAGATCTACTGTTTCTCAAGAATGCCAAAAGGTTTTTGCAAAGAAAAAGCAAGCTCTAGATTTGCAAAATGAAGGAAAGGCAAAACAGGACAGAATCTGTGAAAAACAGAACAGCAGGTAGTAAATGATTTGTTCGGGCACTTCTGCAACTCTAATCAAAAAACTCAGAACAGACGCACGAAAGACAATTATATAGAGCACGCTGTCGAAAAAATTCAGACCAAAAAGATGATCTGGTGATTTTATACGAATTTTTCTATCCAAGGACATAATCTGTTTCCTGGACAGCACCTCACAACTTTTGAACTTTCTAGCAATCAGAGGCTACACTTGGCACAAAATTGAAAAGCAAAGATACAATGATGATGCTACTGCAGTAAACAACATCAAGACACAACAAAAGCAAAAAATAAAAATTTTATTCATGTGGGCTGCCTCCCAAAAGCGCTTTCTTTTATGCCTTTAAGCTAGGCATAATGCATATAGATCAAGTTGTATCAATTGAACCGTCATCAAGATCATCAAAAAGCTCTTCAATAATACAACTAGTCTTAAGAGGACTTTCAAATAAAGGCCTCATAGAGATACTTCTAGGTAGAAGACCAAAAGGATAAAAGTCAAGGGAAGATTCATTTATAAATTCATCAAAGACAGGTGTTTCTTCCAAAGTCTTTACAGTTTCAACCCCTTTGGCAGTAGGTGGTTTACTTTTAGAGCGGGGAGCCTTTGGAACGTGAACGAACTTAGGCTCCTTCTTTGCCGAAGTTTCTACCTTTTTGGTTTTGATTGAGGAGAAGGTGGTTCCTAGAGTATCAAAGATATCCTCAATCTTGTCTATCCTAGAAGAGTCCAAGTCATGGAATTTGACGGTCTCCAAAATTTTGAAAATTTAATGCATGGAGCTATCAAGCCTATTCAAATTCCCTTGGATCTTACGATCCAACTCATTTATCTTATTAATGCTTGGCATCTCTAGCTCTATCTTTTCAAGTTTTTTCATAATGTGAGCTAGGGTGATTTCCTCTCGAATGCTAACAACAGGGAGATTCCCAACAAGATTTTCAATAATACTAAGGGACTCCCAAACTGGGGCCTCTAGGAAATTCCCATTGATAGCAGTATCTAGAATAAACCTATTCCAAGAAGTAATTCCAACATAAAAATTTCTAAGCAGGATAGTAGTAGGTTGCTTCTTGGTGGCTCTTTTTTGTGAATCATTAATTCTATACGAAGCATCTTTCAAAATTTCCCCACCTCTTTGTTTAAAGGTGAGAACTTCTGCCTCGTCAAAGACAAAAGGACCCGACATAATGACAACTAAAGAACGAGATAACTATTTTTGTGATTTTCGATAAAAGATACTAAAGCAAAAACTGAAAAGTAAACTAACAAGACTAAAAAGCAAAGGTAAAAGATAGCATGCAACTCCCCTATCCTGAAGAGTGGAGTCCCCGGCAACGGCGCCAGAAAAACTCTTGCTAGGCTTCTCGCCCCTCGTTGGTTTCCCCAAGTGGAAGGTGTGAGATGTAGTGTTGCGGAAGTTTTTCCCTTGGCAAAGATACCAAGGATCGAATCCCCAGAGACTCCTAGGTTCAACAAGAAGGTGTCAACTGCTACGGCGCCAGATATTAGCAGTCAACGTGGACCTGCACACAGATACAAATAACTTTGCTCCCAACGAGTACAGAGAGGTTGTCAATCCCTCCGGCCTTGTCGTTTACAAAGGATCAAACGCAACTGATAGTAGTGATAGATATAATTGCAATAGTAAATAATAGCGAAAAGTAAATAGCGGATGTGATCAATGATGGTAATATGGACCTGAGTCTCATGATGTTCACTAGTAATGTCTCCCTCCCAAAAGACGATAAAACAGCTATGTGAGGTAAACGAATTACAGCTGGGCAATTGACAGGACCATGTGCGCAAACCAATGCTGACTACATTGCAAGAAAGGTTGAGGTTCAAAGCATGGGCGTTACGCCAAAGTAAGTAGACCGAAATCCATCAATATCTACTACTAATCATCCACCTTGAGATATCTATCCAGAACATCTCGCTGGTATTAAGTTGCGAGTCCCACCCATAGTGTAAACTCAATGCAACAGACAACTGCATTAAAAGAACTTTGCGTAAAGTAAACAATCCTTGCACCCGCGGGCACAAGCACCGTTGTTTTCCCCCTTGTGGCAACAGCACATCCCCTAGACTCATGTTTCTATCACTCAAACTAGTCATCGAGGGGCATGAACCCACAATCAAGCATAACATTCCCTCTTGGAGTCACTACCTACTACTTGGCCAAAGCAATAAATAACAACGGAGAACATGCAAGAATTACTTACGAACATAAATATAAAAGAGGTAGATCAAATATATTACTCAAGCACAATCTGAACATAATCTCATAATCCATCGGATCCCAGCAAACTCATCATAGCAACAGCATAAGGATTACATATGTGCCTCGATCATGTAGGGCAGCTCACGAGGACTAATTAGTGAAGCACAAGAACGGGAGGAGAACATCACATAGCTACTGGTCATGGACTCATGGTCCAAGGGAGACTACTCACAACTCATCCGGGAGGCGTCCATGGTGGTGGAGAGGCTCCCGGTGGTGATCCTCCCCTCCGGCAGGGTGCCGGGAAGAGTTCTCCTGGTGCTCCCAATCTTGGAAGTGGCGGCGGCGGCGGAACAGAGATGAGATCGCGAAAAAGAGTTCCTCCCTCGAGGGTTTCGGGAGACGCTTTAAATATATGCCAAAGGGGGGCATCGGAGGAGCCTCGGGGGGCCCAGGCGCCCCCCCGGCGCGGCCCAGGGGGGGCGCGCCGCCAGGGCGCCTGGAGCCCTGGTGCCCCCCCCAGCTGTCCTTCGGACGCACGGTAGTTTCTGGAACGCTGATTTTTATATAATTTTTCTGGATTTTTCCTGGCAGTTCTCGTAATGTGAAAACCTGAAATACAAAAACAGCCAAAAACAGAAACTGGCACTGGGGTGCACTGAGTTAATAGGTTAGTCCAAATATGATCAAAAGTGTATGGAAGTGTATAAATAACATAGCAATATCACCCAAAAGAGGCATGGAGCAAGCAGAAATTATAGATACGTTTTGGACGTATCAATAAGCTGATCAAAGCATATAGATTTATACAGACTTGCGGTGAAGCCTGTATTTACAAGAAGTGAGTGGGAGCACTATAACCTTTCTGATAAGTATATGTGAATGACATATTGTCGATCGGAAATGATGTATAATTTTTTGGAAAGCATAAAGGAGTGTTTGAAAGGACTTTTTCAAAGAAAGACCTTGGTGAAGCTGCTTACATATTGGGCATCAAGATCTATAGAGATAGATCAAGACGCTTGATAAGACTTCCGATGAGTACATACCTTGATAAGATTTTGAAGTAGTTCAAAATGGATCAGTCAAAGAAGGAGTTCTTGCCTGACTTGTAAGGTGTGAAGTTGAGTAAGACTCAAAGCCAGACCATGGCAGAAAAAATATAGAGAGAATGAAAGTCATTCCCTATGCCTCAGCCATAGGTTCTATAAAGTATGCCATGCTGTGTACAAAACATGTTGTGTACCTTGCCATGAGTTTGTCAAGGGGGTACGATAGTGATCCAGGAGTAGATCACTGTACAACGGTCAAAATTACCCTTAGTAACTGGATGACTAAGGAAATGTTTCTCGATTATGGAGGTGATAAAGAGTTTGTCGTAAAGGGTTACGCCGATGCAAGCTTTGACACTAAATCCAGATGACTCTAAGTATCAATCTGGATGTGTATTGAAAGTGGGAGCTATTAGCTAGAGTAGCTCCATGCAGAGCATTGTAGACATAGAAATTTGCGAAGTACATACGGTTCTGAATGTGGCAGACCCGTTGACTAAACTTCTCTCACAAGCAAAACATGATCACACCTTATTACTCTTGGGTATTAATCACATAGCGATGTGAACTAGATTATTGACTCTAGTAAACCCTTTGGGTGTTGGTCACATGGCGATGTGAACTATGGGTGCTATTCACATAACGATGTGAACTATCGGTATTAAATCACATGGCGATGTGAGCTAGATTATTGACTCTAGTGCAAGTGGGAGACTGAAGGAAATATGCCCTAGAGCAATAATAAAGTTGTTATTTATATTTCCTTATATCATGATAAATGTTTATTATTCATGCTAGAATTGTATTAACCGGAAACTTAGTACATGTGTGAATACATAGACAAAACAGAGTGTCCCTAGTATGCCTCTACTAGACTAGCTCATTGATCAAAGATGGTTATGTTTCCTAACCATAGACATGAGTTGTCATTTGATAAACGGGATCACATCATTAGGAGAATGATGTGATGGACTAGACCCATCCGTTAGCATAGCACTATGATCGTTTAGTTTTACTGCTATTGCTTTCTTCATGACTTATACATGTTCCTATGACTATGAGATTATGCAACTCCCGAATACCGTAGGAACACCTTGTGTGCTATCAAACGTCACAACGTAACTGGGTGACCATAAAGATGCTCTACAGGTGTCTCCGAAAGTATTCATGGTGTTGGCATAGATCAAGACTAGGATTTGTCACTCCGAGTGTCGGAGAGGTATCTCTGGGCCCTCTCGGTAATGCACATCATAATAAGCCTTGCAAGCAAATGACTAATGAGTTAGTCACAAGATGATGTATTACGGAACGAGTAAAGAGACTTGCCGGTAACGAGATTGAACTAGGTATAGAGATACCGACGACCGAATCTCGGGCAAGTAACATACCGATGACAAAAGGAACAACGTATGTTGTTATGCGCTTTGACCGATAAAGATCTTCGTAGAATATGTAGGAGCCAATATGAGCATCCAGGTTCCGTTATTGGTTATTGATCGGAGATGAGTCTCGGTCATGTCTACATAGTTCTCGAACCCGTAGGGTCCGCACGCTTAACGTTTGATGACGATCGATATTATGAGTTTATGAGTTTTGATGTACCGAAGGTAGTTCGGAGTCCCAGATGAGATCACGGACATGACGAGGAGTGTCGGAATGTCCGAGACATAAAGATTGATATATTGGACGACTATATTCGGACACCGGAAGTGTTCTGGAAAGTTTCGGAATTTACCGGAGTGCCGGGAAGGGGGGTTACCGGAACCCCCCGGGGGAATGGTGGGCCCTGGTGGGCCATAGGGGAGAGAGAGGGCAGCAGCCAGGAGGTGGTGCGCCCCCTCCCTAGGAGGAGTCCGAATAGGACAAGGGGAGGGGGCGCGGCCCCTCTTTCCCTCTCCCTCTCCCTCTCTTTCCTTCCCCCTTCTTCCTTCTTTGGTAGTTCCTACTAGGAATAGGATTGCAATCCTATTCCTAGTAGGATTGCAGCCCTAGCCGCACCATAGAGGTCCGGCTGGCCTCCCCCTTGCTCATTTATATACGGGGGCAGGGGGGCACCCAAAGACACACAAGTTGAATTGTTCTAGCCGTGTGCGGAGCCCCCCTTCACAGAAACACACCTCGGTCATACTGTCGCAGTGCTTAGGCGAAGCCCTGTGCCGGTAGATACATCATATCCGTCACCACGCCGTCGTGCTGACGAAACTCTCCAGTGAAGCTCAACTGGATCAAGAGCTCGTGGGACGTCATCAAGCTGAACGTGTGCTGAACGCGGAGGTGCCGTACGTTCGGTGCTTGATCGGTTGGACCGCGAAGAAGTTCGACTACATCAACCGCGTCACTTGACGCTTCCGCTTCCGGTCTACGAGGGTACATAGACACACTCTTCCCTCTTGTTGCTATGCACCTAGTAGATAGATCTTGCGTGATCGTAGGAAAATTTTAAAATACTACGTTCCCCAACATAAAAGAGGTGAATCAAATATATTACTCAAACACAATCTGAACATAGTCTCATAATCCATCGGATCCCAGCAAACTCAGCAGAGCAACAGCATAAAGATTGCATATGTGCCTCGATCATGTAGGGCAGCTCACGAGGTCTAAACCATGAAGAACAAAGAGGGGAGGGGAACATCATATAGCTACTGATCATGGACCCATGGTCCAAGGTGGACTACTCACAACTCATCCGGGAAGCGTCCATGGTGGTGGAGAAGCTCCCGGTGGTGGTTCTCCCCTCCGGCAGGGTGCCGGGAAGAGTTCTCCTGATGCTCCCGATCTTGGAAGCGCTGCGGTGGCGGAACAGAGGCGAGATCGCGAAAAAGGGTTCCGTCCTCGAGGGTTTCGGGACGAGAGGAATATATATGCGAAGGGGGGCAACCAGAGGCGGAGAGGGGGCCCCAGGCGCCCCCCTGGCGCGGCCAGGGGTGGGGCCGCATAGGGTGGCCGCCTGGGCCACCCCTGGCTCCCCTCTGGCTCGGCTTTGGTTATTCGCGAAGCTTCCTGTACGCTGATTTTTCCTGTATTTTTCCCGGAATTTTTGGAGCACTTTTAATATGGGGGAAACCTGAAATAGAAAAACAGCAGAAAACAGGAACTAGCACTGTGGTGCACTGAGTTAATAGGTTAGTCCAAATATGATCAAAAGTGTATGGAAGTGCATCAATATCATAGCAATATCACACAAAAGAAGCATGGAGCAAGCAGAAATTATAGATACGTTTTGGACGTATCAACATCCCCAAGCTTAATTCTTGCTCGTCCTCGAGTAGGTAAATGATAACAAGCATAATTTCTGTGGTGACATGCTATCAACCATATAAGAACTTTTTAAGTAAAGCAATCAAGGCATGTAATTCAATTCAAGTCATAACAAGCAAGAGTCTATATTAGCATTGTAACAAGCAACATAAGAACATAAAGGTGCAAGAGCTCTCGCTGTCCTTGACTCGAATGTCTCCAAATGGTGTTTGCGTGCAAGTGATAACCCTCAACCGTAAGGGATCGAGATAGTCTTCGCGGGTAAGAATAACCCAATTTATTGATTCGACACACGGGGAGCCAAAGAGTATTTATAAGCTTTGACAGTTGAGTTGTCAATTCAACCGCACCTGAAATATACTTACTTGCAACAAAAGATAAGTGGTAACAGTGATATGATAGTGATGATAGTGATAGTAAAAGTAAACAGCAAAAGTAAATAGCAGAAGTAAATAGCAAAAGTAGCAACTAGTAACAAGCAGGATTTAAAACACTGTAGGCTAGGGAGACGGATGATTGGGCGCTGTATGGATGAGATATATCATGATTCTAACTTGGGGCAAGGCACACGGAAAAGTAATGATCATCTAGGCAAATATCAAACATTAGGCATGTATCCCGTAGGTAGTTGTACGTGCTTGCAATAAGAACTTGCACAACATCTTTTGTCCTACCATCCCGCTACGAACGGGGCCAAAAGGAACTTATGGAGATTAAGGTGCTCCTGTCAAAGAGCACCAAAACAAAGCAATAAACTCAATGGATACATGTAATCCTCAAACTACGGACCATCCCCTTTGGTGTCCCAAGCTGTTACTTTTGGGATCGCCGGTTCCGAACCGTAATAGGTGCAAACAACTCATAGATAGGATCAAGAACACAAATATATTCATGCAAACACATATGGTTCAGATCTGAAATCATGGCACTCGGGCCCTAAGTGACAAGCATTAAGAATAACAAGTTGAAGCAAAGATGATAAACACCATAGTAGATGATAGGCAACATGCCCCCAACGATCTGACAAACTATTACATGATCTAACTCATCCAATCCCTACCATCCCCTTCGCCTACAACAAGGGATTACTCACACATGGAAGGAGAAGTCATGGAGTGATGATGGAGTGGTGATGATGATGACGATGGCGACGATCTCCCCTCTCCGGAGGCCAATTCAGCCTCCAGATTAGCCCTCCCGAAGAAGAACAGAGGGTGGCGGCGGCTCCGCGACGAAAACTGCAAAAAGAACTTCTGATATGGGATTTCTCCGTCACGAGCTAAAATACGAGTCAAAGTAGGGTACCAGGGGAGGTGGGGCCCACCCAGGCGACCCCCCGGCGCGGCCAGGGGGTGGGCCGCGCCACCAGGGCGCCTGGGCACCCCCTGGCCCCCCTCTGGCCCCTCTTCTGGCTCCGGGTTCCTTCGGGTGCGTGGATTTTCTGTGATTTTTCGTGGATTTTTCTGAGATACCTAAAAATCCATTTTCCTGCACACAATAAAACCATACAGGCAGCTCTGCTGAAAACAGCGTCAGTCCGGGTTAGTTTAGTTCAAATCATGCAAGAATGAGGTCAAAACAATATCAAAAGTATTTGGAAAAGTAGATACGTTTGAGACGTATCAACTCCCCCAAGCTTAGCATATTGCTTGTCCTCAAGCAATTCAGTTCAACGAACTGAACGCGACAAAGAAAACTTTGACAAACTCTTTTGCTTCATTAGATGTATATAAGCATGTACTACGAAAAGAGTCTAGCAAGTATCGAAACAGTACTATGAGGACAATGCACGGAGCAATCCTTCTTTCAAGTGACCAATCACAAATACCTAAAAGTAAATAATATACTACTGAAAATCAAGACAAGATTACATTGCACATAGGTTGAGCATATTAGGGTGGTATCTCGCTAGCCTCCATGAGTGAAGCAAAACATAAATGCAGAAACTCCTCCAGAGTTTTAAAGGAGACTAGAACTAAGAATTTCAGAATAAATCATATCACAAGCATGCAGAAGACAATGTAATACTTTGGGACAATGCACATTACACTCAGAATGACAATTATGCTCTCCTAGTTGGTGCTTTGAAGAAAGAAGGTGGAGACTCTCGAACCGTGGCTTTTGTTGGCAAGGTTGAAAACCCGTGGTCGGAAACAAAAACTAAACATGTACCAGAGCTCTTGGTTTTAAAAACAGAGGTAAAAACATTTTTGAGAGGTGCATATTTCGTCAACGAATGCTAGCAGATAACTCAATCACTTCTTGAGCTGGACAAGTTTCGAGGAACGGCTCCCGCATGAGGACGATCACATCCTCTTAATCTTCTTTGTTTATCACTGCCAAAGTTTTCTGATTTCTCATGAACAAAGCGTGAAGGAGGGTTTGTTTGTTGTATTATCTTTTATGAGCCGGGTGCACTCTATGCCAGTTCCTTCTCGTGTTATAGGTTTGCACATTAGACATGCAATCCCGGGGTGAAACTTGTCCAACTTAAAAAAGATCATGAATTACCTACTACTTCCTCATGAGCTAAAATAGAGGCACAAAAAGAGAAATGCTTTTGATTAATTTCGAGATGGTACACGAAAGTCTTCGTTAGGAATGGCAGGTAAATACCATGTATAGGAAGGTATGGTGGACTCATATGGCATAACAGGTTTTAAGGATTTTGGATGCACAAGCAGTCAGTCCGCTTAGTACTGGTGGAGGTTAGCAAAAGACTGGGAAGCGACCAACTAGAGAGCAATAACGGCCATAATCATGCAGAGCGACAAAGCAACATTGAATCGGGCATGAAAGTGATATAACTATTCTGAAACTCAAAGATCATCAAGGCAGAGCAGACTTTTTAGTCTTACACATGTGTAAACATGTGCCAAGTCAATCCAAAAATTCTCTAAAGGGAAATACCACCTTAGTATACCAGACTATGAACAGTGCAATGCATGTAGATCATTTCAATAACACATTATATACTCTAGCTATTCGAGACTAGCCACAAGGAAAGCATGAACCACTGGAAGAGCATTGTAAACATAGCACTATGTCGCTACAAGCTGGTCTCTAGATCATAAGTACAGGCATATGTACAAAAGTAGAAACAAAAAGAGTTCATACCGGTCTTCCTTGTTGCTTCCCTTCAGTCGATCTTCATCATTACTGCCTCGTCACTTGCACGATCGAACGTAGGAAATATAATTAAATGCTATCACGGACTCGAGCTGAACTCTGAAAACAAAGCAAACTAAAGAGAAAAGGAAATCTTTTTGGATTATTTCAAAGCTTGAACGAAAGCAAAAGAAAGAGAAAATCTTTTTGTTGTTTTTGCAAAGAGAGAAATAAAGAAGAACGGGCAAAAACTTCGAAAAGATCAAAGCGAATAAAATGGATAATACAATGGAAAAGTGAGAGGGGCACGTACTCCCCCAAGCTTAGGCTTTTGGCCTAAGTTGGCAGCAGCTACTGCCCCCAGGAGCCTCCTGCTCCGGGGGTATGGTGGTGAGTCCAAGGGTCGTAGAAGGATGCTGGCGCGTATACCGAACTCCTCGGAGTCTCCCACAAGGAAGGGTCCGTGCGCCAAGCAGAGGAAGACCCTTCACCAAACTCGGTGGCGGTTTCTTCCTGAAAAGGTGGTAACTCACCGTGCTCCTCCTCGTCGGGCACAACCCCCTCCATGGGGTTATGAAACTGATGCTGGACCATGAACTCATCGAACTGGATAACATCAAAGGACCATCCGTTCCTGCGAGAAAAATCAAACAAAAGAGGTGCAGGTAGACGGATCTCGCGTTCCACAGTAGTTCCGAAACGCAAGATATAAACAAGATTATCAAGCTCAGAAGCCATGGTAACAAACTTATGCCTTTTCATAGCAGCAAGATCAAAGCTTAAATAAGTAAAAGGATTATCATCAGGGTGTGGGGTGCCTCCAAGATGTTCTAAGATAAGTGTGGCATAATTGCCACCATATAAGTCTCCCTTGTTACCGTTCATAGCAAGGCGTCGAGCAATTAAGGCACCCAGATTATAATTAGACCTCCCTGAGAGGGCTGCTGCCAGGATAGCAACATCCGGAGCGGAAATGTTGCTCGTGTTGTCACGAGCTAACACCCCTCTAGCAACATAATATGCAAAATACCTGAGGTGAGGAAATAAGATGCTGGAGATCTTCGACCGATGAATATCCCTCGTACCCATGCTGCAGAGAGAGTCGAAGACGGTTTTCAGCTCGGAGGGCTGAGTGGCCATCCTAGCCGTCCTCCCAACGTTTGGCACACCTATTATTTCACAAAACTTTCCCAAAGGCATGGTGATAAGATCATTGTAAATTTTAAACTCAATAGCACCTGAATCAGGATTATATCTAAAACTGTTAATGAAACTGGAGGTGAGTTTTTGATACTGAGTAACACGGCGCGTGACGAGCCGTGTCAGACCTGCATTAGCACAAAGATTATAAAACTCATCCTTGATTCCCGCAGCTTCAAGGAATTCATCACATGGAAACGTCATAGCACGTGCCGGACTTGTGTCTTCCAACAACTCCAGGGGCACATGGTCTTCATTATAGCTCACCCTAGCAGTCGAGGGCGAAGCTGCGGCTCTAGTAACTCGATCGGAGTGCGTGGGCCTCCTCTTCTCAAGCCACCCTTTTGCCCTTCCTAACAAACTCATTTCTGAATTTTTTGGCAATTTACAAAAACAAGGATTAAAACAAGGTGAGTTAAGGCAAACTACTCAACTCACTTGCCCAAGGTATAAACTTGCATCAAAACTTGGAAAATAACTTTCTACACATGCATGCAAGCTCATCTATACAGCACCAAGAACTACTAAATACTCACAAATGAAGCCACCAATCAGAAATCTAATTGGAGGGGTGGAGGAGTCACATACCAGGGAGTATTTGCTCAAATTCTCAGCTCAAATGATGGGATGTAGAGAGAGATCGAAGAATCGCCTCCAAGAACAGCAAGAACACAAGAACAAGTGCATAACTCGCATTTTTGGAGAAAAAGAGAGAGGGAGGAAGAAGACATACCTAGAGGGGGGCCCTGTGGGCCCCAGGCGCCCTGTGGGCGCGGCCAGGGGGCAGGCCACGCTAGCTGGCCGCCTGGGCCACTGGTGGGTCCCCCTGGCTGGCCCCAGGTCCCTCTGGGTCACTCCCGACGTGGAAATTTTTATTTTAATTTTTCTGGAATTTTTCTGAAAACTTCACTGTTGAAATTTTTTCGAAGTTTAAAAAGCTGCGAAACTCTCTGAAAACTTGAAGCAGTGAGTAGTATTGTGAAGCTTCAAAACATAAATACTTGGTACATCAAGTAGAACAAAAGCTAAAATAAATGAAAACATAACAAGCTCAACTTTTTATCTATATAAAACATGTTTACTAGTAAGGTTGATCAAGTCTTACCAACAAACAGGCGATATATAGAGCAAAAAGTCTCACCTCTTACGAAGTAATTACTGAACCTTTACTTTGATGGACATTGTCCCCACCATGATAGTTTTGTATTTGTGAGGCATATGTAGTGGACAGTCCCATTCTCCAATCTTCACGGTCTCGATATTTTCTATAGAGTTGAGGCCATGCCTTCTGTCGGTCTTCTTTGGAAAATATACCGTGTGTTCTTTATCATTCCCATTGAAGGTAACCTTCCCTTTATTGCAATCAATAATAGCACCTGCGGTGTTAAGGAAAGGTCTACCAAAAATAATGGACATGCTCCCATCCTCGGGCATGTCAAGCACAACAAAATCAGTAAGAATCAAACAATTAGCAACTTCTATGGGAACATCCTCACAAATACCTATCGGAACGGCGGTTGACTTGTCAGCCATCTGAAGGGAGATATCTGTAGGAATTAGTTTCTCTAAACAGAGTCTCTCGTAAAGAGAGAGAGGCATAACACTCACTCCTGCTCCAAGATCACATAAAGCAGTTTTGACATAATTATTCTTTATGGAGCAAGGAATGGTGGGTATACCTGGATCACCGAGCTTCTCAGGAATCTTGCCTCTGAAAGAGTAGTTAGCAAGCATAGTAGATATTGCTTCATTAGGAACTTTTCTTTTATTAGTGACAATATTTTTCATATATTTTGAATAAGGAGGTAACTTAATAGCATCAGTCGAAGGGATTTGAAGAAAAGGAGGTTTAATCCACTCACAAAACTTATTGTAATGCTCTTCTTCTTTAGATTTGATGGACTTACCTGGAAAGGGCATGGGTTTCTGTACCCATGGTTCTCTTTCCTTCCCATGTTTTCTTGCGATGAAGTCTTCTTTAGTGTACCTCTTACGTTTGTCAGGTGCTTCTTCTTCTCGAGCTTCAGGTGGATCATTCTTCTCATTATCCTTACCTTCAGGTTCAGCACCGTCTTCAGTCTCAGCATCGGAGATAGATACACTGTTGGGATCAACAGCTGGCTCTTCATCTGCAATAGGATCATCAGAATTGTCAGCCTCCTTATGTTTCTTCTTCTTCTTTGGAGAGCCAACAATTTCTTCTTCCTGCATTTGAGAATCTTGCTCGATTCTCCTCGGATGCCCCTCTGGATAGAGAGGATCTTGAGTGCTAGTTCCTCCTCGGGTCTTAATCCCGAAAGCCTGCAAATCATCTTGTTTGGCATTGTTAGCAAGCAAATCTTTTTGCGCATTAGAAATTTGGTCAAGCTGAGTTTGAACCATATGAAAATGTTTCACAAGACATTGAACATCATTAACCGTTCTACCTAGAACGTCAAGCAGACTTTTGATAGCAAGGGAATTATCATGCAATTGACTTTGTATCCTCTCATTAAAATGATTTTGTTTCATAATAAAATTATCAAACTCATCTAAACATTGATCAGGAGGCTTACCATGAGGGATGTCACTTGCGTTGAAATCTAAAAGAGAGTGTACCTCTACCATAGGAGGGTGAGTGGTAGGCTCACACAGCTTCTCAATAGGGGGTAGATTCTTCACGTCTTCAGCTTTAATACCTTTCTCTTTAATAGACTTCTTTGCTTCTCGCATATGTTCGGGGCTTAGAACAAACATGCCCCTCTTCTTTGGTGGTGGAGGTGGTTCAGGGACGGACCAATCTTCATGGTTTTTGGCAATCCTGCCCATCAAATCTTCTGCATCTTTCGGCGTCCTTTTCCTGAAAACACAACCAGCACAACTGTCCAAATAGGACCTGGATTCATCAGTTAGAACACCATAGAATATATCGATTAATTCATTCTTAGGGATTTCATGTCCTGGCCTAGCCCGAATCAGACCGCAGTACCTCCCCCAAGCTTTAGGGAGGGACTCATCCTGCAACTGTTTAAAGTTATAAATTCTTTGTAAAGCAGCATGTTGCATGTGAGCAGGAAAGTACTTATCAACAAAAGAGTGAGCTAAGTCTTGAGGACTCTTCATAGAACCGCATGGGAGTGAATCATACCATGCTTTAGCACCTTCCTTCAAGGAGAAAGGAAGAAGCTTGGTCACATAAAAGTATCGTATCTTCTCATCTGTGGTAAACAGGCCACCCAACTCACCAAGTTTAGTCAGGTGTGCAATAGCATCATCATTTTCTCTGCCATAAAACGGGTCAGCTTCAACCATAGGTATAAGTGAAAGATCAACAGAGAAATCATAATCAGGATCATCAGTGCATATAGGAGATGTAGCAAATTCAGGATCAGGAACGGTTTTGTTCTTCAAAGAGTGTTTCTCAAACAGTTTCTTAATAACTTCAGGGTCAGAGCCAGAAAACTCTGTCAGTTCCCTGCATAAATCTTCATCAAGCATATCGTAATCATCATCAAGGAGTCTCTCCTTGAGTTTACTCAAATCAGGATAATCATAAGTTTCACCAATAGGGTAGCGAGTAACAGGAATTTCAATTCCAGACTTTTTAGCAGCAGCAACGATCTGTTTCTCAAGAGCATAACCAAGGGAACTAATATCATCAACAGTAGTAGAAGCATCATCAAGAGTATCGGACATAGTAACAGATTCAGTAGGAGCATCATGTGGTGGCGGTGAGGCAAACTTACTCATAACAGAAGGTGAATCAAGTGTAGCACTAGTGCTCAGAACAGTACCTCTTCTTGTAGTGGATAGTAAGATCGGAACCTTGGGGTCTCCTTTCTTAACCATAGCGAATGAAGTGCAGCAGGTAGGATACTTCAAGTAGACTTGTAAATATTGCTATGCTCCCCGGCAACGGCGCCAGAAAACGGTACTTGATAACCCTCAACCGTAAGGGATCGAGATAGTCTTCGCGGGTAAGAATAACCCAATTTATTGATTCGACACACGGGGAGCCAAAGAGTATTTATAAGCTTTGACAGTTGAGTTGTCAATTCAACGGCACCTGAAATATACTTACTTGCAACAAAAGATAAGTGGTAACAGTGATATGATAGTGATGATAGTGATAGTAAAAGTAAACAACAAAAGTAGATAGCAGAAGTAAATAGCAAAAGTAGCAACTAGTAACAAGCAGGATTTAAAACACTGTAGGCTAGGGAGACGGATGGTTGGGCGCTGCATGGATGAGATATATCATGATTCTAACTTGGGGCAAGGCACACGGAAAAGTAATGATCATCTAGGCAAATATCAAACATTAGGCATGTATCCCGTAGGTAGTTGTACGTGCTTGCAATAAGAACTTGCACAACATCTTTTGTCCTACCATCCCGCTACGAACGGGGCCAAAAGGAACTTATGGAGATTAAGGTGCTCCTGTCAAAGAGCACCGGAACAAAGCAATAAACTCAATGGATACATGTAATCCTCAAACTACGGACCATCCCCTTTGGTGTCCCAAGCTGTCACTTTTGGGATCGCCGGTTCCGAACCGTAATAGGTGCAAACAACTCATAGATAGGATCAAGAACACAAATATATTCATGCAAACACATATGGTTCAGATCTGAAATCATGGCACTCGGGCCCTAAGTGACAAGCATTAAGAATAACAAGTTGAAGCAAAGATGATAAACACCATAGTAGATGATAGGCAACATGCCCCCAACGATCTGACAAACTATTACATGATCTAACTCATCCAATCCCTACCATCCCCTTCGCCTACAGCAGGGGATTACTCACACATGGAAGGAGAAGTCATGGAGGGATGATGGAGTGGTGATGATGATGACGATGGCGACGATCTCCCCTCTCCGGAGGCCAATTCAGCCTCCAGATTAGCCCTCCCGAAGAAGAACAGAGGGTGGCGGCGGCTCCGCGACGAAAACTGCGAAAAGAACTGCTGATCTGGGATTTCTCCGTCACGAGCTAAAATACGAGTCAAAGTAGGGCACCAGGGGAGGTGGGGCCCACCCAGGTGACCCCCCGGCACGGCCAGGGGGTGGGCCGCGCCACTAGGGCGCCTGGGCACTCCCTGGCCCCCTCTGGCCCCTCTTCTGGCTCCGGGTTCCTTCGGGTGCGTGGATTTTCTGTGATTTTTCGTGGATTTTTCTGAGATACCTAAAAATCCGTTTTCCTGCACATAATACTGAAAACAACGTCAGTCCGGGTTAGTTTAGTTCAAATCATGCAAGAATGAGGTCAAAACAATATCAAAAGTGTTTGGAAAAGTAGATACGTTTGAGACGTATCAGCAAGAAAGGGGATAGGGATATACGAGAGAGTAAAACATAGTTTTTGTATTGTTGAGAACTTAATCTACTAAAGTTTCACACTTGGTCTTCTTTGGAATCTTATCTTGACTCATCCCCAGACCACTAGCCAGGTACAAGTCAAAATGATCCACTCCCTTTCGATATTTTGAGCACTCATGCAATGGATGAGCGTAAGCAAGAAAGTTGACACTTAGGATGGCAAAGAGAGAAAAATGATGAAGGGGGAAGACAAAAAAAAGGTGTGAAAGGCTCACCTCAATGAGGACAATCATAGGCGAGAGAAAGCCAAATGATAGATATGATGTGAGGAGTAGGGATTGCCAGGCAACGGATGCACATATGAGCTAAGGTAAGCTCTCCAATGGAACTAGTGGGGGTGCATCCAACTTGCTTGCTCAAGAAGACCTAGAGCTCTTTTGAGGAGGCTCATCATTGGAATATACAAGCCAAGTTCTATAGTGTGAAGGTCCCCACATAGCTATATGCATAAATGATAATCTCTATGGAGTACAAGGTATAAGATGGAGTACGAGTGTGGATCTCTCAAAAGAAAAAGTAGTGTGCCCCCTTCTCTCTTTTTATTTCTTTTTCTCTTTTTTCTCTTTTTTTTTATTTTTTGTGGCCTCAATGGCTCTTTCTATTTAACTCTCATTTGTCCTCTTTGGGATCTTTTGATTTTGTCCTCTTTGGGATCTTTTCCTCACTTTAGGGGCAACACTCTATATGTTACAAAAAGTATAGAAGATCTTTCACACTTTACAAAAGTACTCAACATAAAGAAAATGAAACTATCATGATGTATGCAAATGTATGCCTCTGCCGGTGTAGCAGGATATGCAATGATACTAGCGCGTCATGTAGCAATGATTAGGGCAAGGCCCAACTAGCATGCGGCTCATCGATCAAGCAAAAATCATGTATGACATGAAGATCAAGTCATGAGAAGATGGATGTTGCATGGCAATGTATCTCGGAAAGGCTATGGAAATGCCTTGATAGGTAGGTATGGTGGCTGTTTTGAGGAAGGATATAATGAGGCTTATGATGACAGAGCGTATCGTGCCAAGGATTTGGATGCACCGGCGAAGTATGCGCCAACTCTCGAGGTGAGAAAGGGCAATGCACGGTACCGAAGAGGCTAGAAAAATATGGCTAGGTGGAAGCGTCAACTTTCGAATACTCACATTAGTCCGAAGAACTCATGCACTTATTATCGGTAACTCTCAATCTAGTTAGGAGGTTCACAAAGAGACAAGTACCCCGAGGAGGAGTGTATGGGGGTTTGGTTATCCTTGCGCATCCTCGACTCATGGTACGTGAGTGTACTCTAATATTCGATCCCTCCAAAGATTAGTGATCCATCTAGTAGCTAAAGTTCTCAACTATTTTGTAGGTTCTCGAAAATAAACACGGATTGCCCAAAATACGACATCTATCACTAATAGGCTAAAGCTCTTGACACCAAAAGTTCAAACATTACTCATGGCAATACCTCAAAACTATTGCAAGTTACTACTAAAATTAAATAGCAACCTCAATTACCTACTTTAAGTTAAGACACACAACTCAGTGCAACAGGCAAACTCTCTTAATAAGATAAACATGAAAACTCAAGAGAGTTCAGCAACCAACTAAACAAAAGCTCTTTAAAAAGAAAAGCTTGAAAACTAAGAGCTAAACATGACAGCAGCTATGGAAAGACAAAGAACACACACAGCAAAGATAAGCATGAAAATCCTATGTTGTGTTCTAGGTTGAAGTGGAGCGTGTTTCTCTCCCACACAAAGAAAGCTGGGTTCTAACTTGTTATGAATAGCAAGCAAAGCTAAAGAAAACTAAAAAGGAAACTAAGAGCAAGACGCTCCAAGCATAGCACATAACGCATGAAGTGATTAAAATATAGTGGAACGAAAGACGAACTGATAATTGTTGATGGAGAAGGGGATGCATGGGGGCATCCCCAAGCTTAGACGCTTGAGTCTTCTTCAATATTTCTTGGGGGTGCACGGGGGCATCCCCAAGCTTGAGCGTTTGACCCTCCTGAATCTTCTTTTATCATCTTCCCTCGCACACTTGAAAACTCCCTTCATACATAACTCATCATAATCTGATTAGCGAGGTTAGTACCCACAATAAAATAATTTTTCCCTACTGGAAATAAGGATAATCTTGAAGAGCTACTGTTTCTCAAGATTGCCAAAAGGTTTTTGCAAATAATAAGCAAGCTCAAGGTTTGCAAAACGAAGAAAAGGCAAAACAGGACAGAATCTGTGAAAAATAGACCAGCAGGTAGTAAATAATTTTTTCGGGGCACTTCTGCAACTCAAATCAAAAAACTCAGAACAGACGCTCGAAATCCAATTGTATAAGGCACGCTGTCAAAAAAATTCAGATCAAAAAGATGATCTGGTGATTTTATTCGAATTTTTCTGTCCAAGGACAGAATCTGTTTTCTGGACAGCACGTCACAACTTTTGAACTTTCTTGCAATCGGAGGCTAAACTTGGCACAAAGCTGAAAAGAAAAGATACAATGATGATGCTACTGTAGTAACAAACATCAAGACACAACAGAAGCAAAATAAAACCTAATTCGTTGTGGGCTGCCTCCCAAAAGCGCTTTCTTTTATGCCTTTAAGCTAGGCATGATGCAAAAAGAGAAGATCAAGTTTTATCAAGAGTAAGAGAATAGCTATCCCGTATAACGGACTCAAAAGGCAACTTAATCTTCTTTCTAGGGAAGTGTTCCATCCCTTTCTTGAGAGGGAATTGGAATTTTATATTCCCCTCTTTCATGTCAATGATAGCACCAACGGTGCGAAGAAAAGGACGTCCCAAAATAATTGGACATGAAGGTTCACATTCAATATCCATAATAGTAAAATCAACGGGAACATAATTGTCATTGACAATGATAAGAACATCGTCGATCTTCCCCAAAGGTTTCTTTACGGAAGAATCAACAAGACGAACACCAAAAGAACAAGGATCAAAAGATTTCAATTTAAACATATCATACATTCTTTTGGGCATAACGGAGGTACTAGCTCCAACATCACATAAAGCATAGCAAGAGAAGTTATTCAACTTAATTTTAATCATAGGATCCCAACCATCTTCTAGCTTTCTAGGTATGGAGGCTTCTACCCTAAGCTTCTCCTCCCTAGCTTTGATGAGAGCATTAGTGATATGCTCCGTGAAGGCAAGATTAAGTGTGCTAGTGTGGGGATCTCTAGACATCTTGTGAAGAAAACCAATGACTTCAGAAAGGGTGCAATTATCAAAATCAAGGTCACTACTATCAAGTAAAGTGGTAGTGGTGTCCTTTAGGCTCACTTGTTTGGTAGCTTCTATGGTTATAGGAGTTTCTTCTTCTACGGTTGAGGTCATAGCATCACCATTAATAGGTCCAATGGGACTAGGAGTGCATTGGGTGCTAAGAGTTTGGATATCCTCAACAACTTGGATAGTAGCAACAGTGTGGTGGGTAGGAAGGCTCTTAATCCTATCTTCTTCCTCCTTTTCTCTAGCCCATCTCTCTTTAAGTTTAGCCATCATCCTAATGTTTTCATTAATTTGCACTTGAATAGCATTCATAGGAGTGGTCTTCCTCTCCTCAAGAGGAGAAGTTCTAATTTTAAGCAACTCTACCTCATGGGCTAAATTGTCTACCTTCTAAGAGAGATTATCTAGTTTGTCTAGTTTTTATTCTACACTCTTATTGAAGGCCTTTTGGGTAGTGATGAAATCTTTAAGCATAATCTCTAGTTCAGAAGTGGAGTTCTTGGTGCTAGGATAAGCATTGTTGTTCCCATAGGAATTAGAGGGGAATGGTCTAGGGTTGCTACCAAAATTACTCCTATAAGCATTGTTATTGAAATTGTTTCTAGAGATAAAGTTCACATCTACTTGATCTTGAGCAATCAAAGAATTTAAAGGAACATCATGAGGATCAATAGAAGATTGCTTGGAAAGTAGAGACATGATCAAGTCAACTTTTTCATTTAGGGAGGAAATCTCCTCGACAGAGTTTACCTTCCTACCTATTGGAGCGCGTTCGGTGTGCCATTGGGAATAATTGGTCATCATCTCATCGAGAAGCTTAGTCGCAGCACCTAGTGTAGTTGACATAAAGGTTCCTCCCGCGGCCGAATCTAACAAGTTCCGCGAGGTAAAGTTCAAGCCTGCATAAAAAGTTTGGATAACCATCCAAGTAGTCAAACCATGAGTAGGGCAGTTCTTGACAAGAGATTTCATGCGTTCCCAAGCTTGGGCAACGTGTTCATTATCCAATTGTTTAAAATTCATTATGTTACTCCTTAATTGGATAATTTTAGCAGGGGGATAGTACTTCCCAATAAAGGCATCCTTGCACTTGTCCCAAGAATCTATACTATTCCTAGGCAAGGATTGAAACCAGATTTTAGCTCCTCCTCTCAAGGAGAAAGGAAAAAGCTTAAGCTTAACAATATCACCATCTACTTCTTTGTACTTTTGCATATCACAGAGCTCAACAAAATTATTTAAGTGCAAAGTAGCATCATCTCCAGCACCGGAGAATTGATCTTTCATAACTAGGTTCAGTAAAGCAGGTTTAATCTCATAAGAAGGTGCTGAAGTGACAGGTGTAGCAATAGGCGTGCAGATAAAGTCATTGTTGTTATGACTAGTGAAGTCACACAACTTGGTGTTCTCGGTGGAACCCATAGCAGCAGCAAGCAAGATAACTATTTTTGTGATTTTTGGTAAGGAACACTAAAGCAAAAACTGAAAGGTAAACTAACAAGACTAAAAAGCAAAGATAAAAGATAGCGTGCAACTCCCCTATCTTGAAGAGTGGAGTCCCCGGCAACGGCGCCAGAAACTTTGCTTGATGGCTTCTCGCCCCTCGTTGGTTACCCCAAGTGGAAGGTTGAGATGTAGCGTAGCAGCAAATTTCCCTTGGCAAAGATACCAAGGATCGAATCCCGTGAGACTCCGAGGGTCGACAAGTAGGTGTCAACGGCGTCAGAAACTTAGCGGTTGACAGGACCTGCACACAGATACAGATAACTTTGCTCCCAACGAGTACAGAGAGGTTGTCAATCCCTCCGGCCTTGTTGTTTACAAAGGATCAAACACAAGAGATAATAATGATAGCTATGACTGCAACTAGGAAATAGAAACAGGAAGTAAATAGAAGGTGTGATTAGTGGTGGTAATATGGACCGGGGTCCCATGATGTTCACTAGTGATGTATCTCTCCCAAAAGACAATAAAACAGCTAAGCGAGGTAAACAAATTACAGCTGGGCAATTGACAGGATTATGTGCGCAAACCAATGCTAACTATGCTGCAAAGAAGGGTAGAGGCTCAAAAGCATGGGCGGTACGCCAAGGCAAGTAGACCGAAATCCATCTGCATCTACTACTAATCATCCACCTTGAGATGTCTATCCAGAACATCTCGCTGGTATTAAGTTGCGAATCCCACCCAAAGTGTAAACTCAAAGCAACAGACAACTGCATTAAAAGAACTTTGCGTAAAGTAAACAATCCTTGCACCTGCAAGTACAAGCACCGTTGTTTTCCCCCTTGTGGCAACAGCACATCCCCTAGACTCATGTTTCTGTCACTCAAGCTAGTCATCAGGGGGCATGAACCCATAATCAAGCATAACGCTCCCTCTTGGCGTTACTACCTACTACTTGGCCAAAGCAATAAACAGCAACGGAGAACATGCAAGAATTACTCAAGAACAAATATATAAAAGAGGTGAATCAAATATATTACTCAAACACAATCTGAACATAGTCTCATAATCCATCGGATCCCAGCAAACTCAGTAGAGCAACAGCATAAAGATTACATATGTGCCTCGATCATGTAGGGCAACTCACGAGGTCTAAACCATGAAGAACAAAGAGGGGAGGAGAACACCACATAGCTACTGATCATGGACCCATGGTCCAAGGTGGACTACTCACAACTCATCCGGGAAGCGTCCATGGTGGTGGAGAAGCTCCCGGTGGTGGTTCTCCCCTCCGACAGGGTGCCGGGAAGAGTTCTCCTGATGCTCCCGATCTTGGAAGCGCTACGGCGGCAGAACAGAGGCGAGATCGCGAAAAAGGGTTCCGTCCTCGAGGGTTTCGGGACGAGAGGAATATATATGCGAAGGGGGGCAACCAGAGGCGGAGAGGGGGCCCCAGGCGCCCCCCTGGCGCGGCCAGGGGTGGGGCCGCGCCGGGTGGCCGTCTGGGCCAACCCTGGCTCCCCTCTGGCCTGGCTTTGGTTATTCACGAAGCTTCCTGTACGCTGATTTTTCCTGTATTTTTCCCGGAATTTTTGGAGCACTTTTAATATGGGTGAAACCTGAAATAGAAAAACAGCAGAAAACAGGAACTGGCACTGTGGTGCACTGAGTTAATAGGTTAGTCCAAATATGATCAAAAGTGTATGGAAGTGCATCAATATCATAGCAATATCACACAAAAGAAGCATGGAGCAAGCAGAAATTATAGATACGTTTTGGACGTATCACTCGCTACCACTAAGTTGATAGTAGTAGCGCGGGTTTATACCCCTCGCTATTACTCTCGCGCTACTACTAAGTTGATAGTAGTAGCGCGGGTTTATACCCCTCGCTACTACTAAGTACGAGGTGGGTGAAGTCCCCATATCCTCAGCCGAATCCCTCCTCTCTCCCTCGATCTTCCCCCTCTCTCCATAGGCTCTCCCATGGTGCTCCTGCCCAAGCACATCTCCTCCTCCATGGCGCCCAACGAGTCCGCCTCCTCGGGTCGCCGGCATCTAGGAGCTGGCCCTCTTCCCCCTCGACTCCATGCCACCAAGACTGAGCACCTCACCACCGGTGACCAGCTCCGATGCGTCCTCCATCTCCTTCCTTTCTCCCTGATTTCTTTTTTTTCCCTCTCGCTCTCCCTTCGGTTTTTCTCACCTCCTATGCCCATGCCTGCGCAGGTCATCGACATGGCCAACCAGGAGCTCTCTGCCTTGGCCGCGAGGAGGATCCTCACACCATCATCTTGCTCTACGCTGGAGCCGGTCCCTGTCCAACAACCATCACTGGATCCGGTCTGCCGCTACCCGTCCGCACCTCCGGCGACCCCTGTCGTCGCTGGATCGAGCCATTGACACCATTGACAACATGCACAGGATCGAGATTATTTTTGTTTTTGAAATTAATAGTAGTAGCGCGGGTCACAAACATGCGCTACAGATAGTTAATAGTAGCACGTGTGAGATCCACGCTACTACTAACACACGTACTAGTAGCGCGGGATGCACCTAGCTACTACTACTAGTTAGCTGTAGCGCCGTAGTAGTAGCGCGATGATGGGCCTCGAACCCCTCGTTGGTTACCCCAAGTGGAAGGTGTAAGATGCAGTGTTGTGGAAGTGTTTTCCCTTAGCAAAGATGCCAAGGATCGAATCCCCAGAGACTCCTAGGTTCAACAAGTAGGTGTCAACTGCTACGGCGCCAGATAGTAGCAATCAACGTGGACCTGCACACAGATACAAATAACTTTGCTCCCAACGAGTACAGAGAGGTTGTCAATCCCTCCGGCCTTGTAGTTCACAAAGGATTAGAAGCAATGATAGTAGTGATAGATAATGTTTTGCAATAGTAAATAATAGCGAAAAGTAAATAGCGGGTGTGATCAATGATGGTAATATGGACCGGAGTCTCATGATGTTCACTAGTGATGTCTCTCTCCCAAAAGACGATAAAATAACTATGTGAGGTAAACAAATTACAGCTGGGCAATTGACAGGACCACGAACGCAAACCAATGCTGACTACATTGCAAGAAAAGTTGAGGTTCAAAGCATGGGCGGTATGCCAAAGTAAGTAGACCGAAATCCATCAATATCTACTACTAATCATCCACCTTGAGATATCTATCCAGAACATCTCGCTGGTATTAAGTTGCGAGTCCCACCCATAGTGTAAACTCAATGCAACAGACAACTGCATTAAAAGAACTTTGCGTAAACTAAACAATCCTTGCACCCGCGGGCACAAGCACCGTTGTTTTCCCCCTTGTGGCAACAGCACATCCCCTAGACTCATGTTTCTGTCACTCAAGCTAGTCATCAAGGGGCATGAACCCACAATCGAGCATAGCGTTCCCTCTTGGAGTCACTACGTATTACTTGGCCAAAGCAATAAATAACAACGGAGAACATGCAAGAATTACTTATGAACAAAAATATAAAAGAGGTAGATCAAATAAATTACTCAAGATCAATCTGAACATAATCTCATAATCCATCGGATCCTAGCAAACTCAACATAGCAACTGCATAAGGATTACATAGGTGCCTCGATCATGTAGGGCAGCTCACGAGGACTAATTAGTGAAGTACAAGAACGGGAGGAGAACATCACATAGCTACTGGTCATGGACTCATGGTCCAAGGGAGACTACTCACGAGTCATCCGGGAGGCGTCCATGGTGGTGGAGAAGCTCCCGGTGGTGATCCTCCCCTCCGGCAGGGTGCCGGGAAGAGTTCTCCTGGTGCTCCCGATCTTGGAAGCGGCGGCGGCGGCGGAACAGAGATGGAATCGCGAAAAGGGTTCCTGTTCTGAGGGTTTCGGAGGACGCTTTAAATATATGCCAAAGGGGGGGCATCGGGGAAGCTTCGGGGGGCCCAGGCGCCCCCCCCCCCGGTGCGGCCCAGGGGGGGCGCGCCGCCAGGGCGCCTGGAGCCCTGGTGCCCCCCCGGCTGTCCTTCGGATGCAAGGTTGTTTCCGAAATGCTGCTTTTTTATATAATTTTTCTGGATTTTTCCTGGCAGTTCTCGTAACGTGAAAACCTGAAATACAAAAACAGCCGAAAACAGAAACTGGCACTGGGGTGCACTGGATTAGTAAGTTAGTCCAAATATGATCAAAAGTGTATGGAAGTGTATGAATATCATAGCAATATCACCCAAAAGTGGCATGGAGCAAGCAGAAATTATAGATACGTTTTGGACGTATCACGCGAGCACTCGCGCTACTACTAGCTTTTAACCCGCGCTACTAGTACGCTTTTTCCTAGTAGTGATAATTCGTAACGGGAAACAAGTAACAAAGTAAACAAGGTGCAGCAAGGTGGCCCAATCCTTTTTTGTAGCAAAGGGCAAGCCTCTACGTACTCTTATATGAAGCAAAGCGCTCCCGAGGACACATGGGAATTACTGTCAAGTTATTTTTCATCATGCTCATATGATTCGCGTTCGTTACTTTGATAATTCGATATGTGGGTGGACCGGTGCTTGGGTGCTGTCCTTCCTTGGAGAAGCCTCCCACTTATGATTAACCACTCTTGCAAGCATCCGCAACTACGAAAGAAGTATTAAGATAAATCTAACCATAGCATGAAACATATGGATCCAAATCAGCCCCTTACGAAGCAACGCATAAACTAGGGTTTAAGCTTCTGTCACTCTAGCAACCCATCATATAACCAATGCCTTCCCCTAGGCCCAATAATGGTGAAGTGTCATGTAGTCGATGTTCACATAACACCACTAGAGGAAAGACAACATTCATCTCATCAAAATATCGAACGAATACCAAATTCACATGATTACTTATAACAAGATTTCTCCCATGTCCTCAGGAACAAAAGTAACTACTCACAAAGCATATTCATGTTCATGATCAGAGGGGTATTGAATAGCATTAAGGATCTGAACATATGATCTTCCACCGAATAAACCAACTAGCATCAACTACAAGGAGTAATCAACACTACTAGCAACCCACGGGTACCAATCTGAGGTTTTGAGACAAAGATCGAATACAAGAGATGAACTAGGGTTTGATAGGAGATGGTGCTGGTGAAGATGTTGATGGATATTGGCCCCCTCTTGATGAGAGGGTCATTGGTGATGATGATGGCTTCATTTTCTCTGTCCCAGAGGGAAGTATCCCCTGTAGAACAGCCCTGTCGAAGCTCTAGATTGGTTTCGCCTAGGTTCCGCCTCGAGACGGATCCGAACATTCTAGAATTCTTGAAGTATTATTTTTATGTCAATATTAAACTTTTTTTTTGAATCTTACGAATCCGAACATTCATGCCACAATAAGAAAGATTACATGACAATGTCAAGAAAATGCATAGTTTGAACCATTACATGTGAATTGATTGCCACCTTTTCAAAATGAGTTTTATGATAAAGAGTTGCTGTTATGATGCTAGGAAAAATGATTAAAATTATCATTGATCAAACTTATCCACTATGCTAGCCTTCACACTTCATAAATTATTTCTTTTATCATTTACCTACTCGAGGACCAGCATGAATTAAGCTTGAGGATGCGGATACATCTCCAATGTATCTATAATTTATGAAATATTCATGCCATGTTTACAACAACTTTATATGGTTTTGGTATGATTTTATTAGAACTAACCCGGATTGACACTGTTTTCAGCAGAACTACGTGGTGTCATTTATTGTGCAGAAATAAAAGTTCTCAGAATGGGCTGACAATTTACGGTGATTTTTTATGAACCAAAAGAGACCCCCGGAGTACCGGAGCCAGGCCAGGAAGTGAACGAGGAGTCCACAAGCCGAGGGGGCGCCCCCCTAGGGCGTGCCTCTGGCTTGTGGGCCCCTCGAGCATCCCCCTGATGTGAGACCGACGCTAAAAATTCCTATAAATACCCAAACCTCTGAAAAGAACCTAAGTCCGGAAGTTCCGCCGCCGCAAGCCTCTGTAGCCACGAAAACCCTCTCGGGACCCCAGTCCGGTAGCCTGTCGGAGGGGGAAATCATCACCGGAGGCCATCTTCATCATCTCGACGGCCACCATGATGAGGAGGGAGTAGTCCACTCTCGGGGCTGAGGGTTTGTACCAATAGCTATGTGTTCTCTCTCTCTCTCTCTCTCTCTCTCTCTCTCTCGTGTTCTTGATTTGGCACGATCTTGATGTACCGCGAGCTTTGTTATTATAGTTGGATCTTATGGTATTCTTCCCTCTCTACCTTGTGATGAATTGAGTCTTTTCGTTTGTGGTTTTATTACGTCGGATTGAATCTTTTGGATGTGATAGCACTTGATGTATGTATTGTGATGGGATATCAGTGGTGACAATGTGATGTTCTATTGATCCAGTTGATGTATGTTTTCGTCATTAATTTGTGGATTCCTGTGGTGAAATTGGGTTAATCTATGCATAGGGATTGGTACGTGTTTTCATATTCCGTTCTCCGATAGAAACCTTGGGGTACTCTTTGAAGTTCTCCGTGTTGGATTGAATATTATGAATTTGAAATTGTGTGATGCACATCGTTAATTAGCCCACATATACTTTTGGTGACATTGGAGTATCTAGGTGACATTAGGGTTGATTGATGCGTGTCATGTGGTGTTATTGTAGTACAAACTCTAGGGTTGTTTGTGACACTTATATGAATAGCCCAATAGATTGATCAGAAAGAATAACTTTGAGGTGGTTTTGTACCCTACATGCAATTTCATCTTATGTTCTTCGCGATAGGAACTTTGGAGTGATTCTTTGTTGCACGTTGAGGGATTGTTATATGATCCAGTTATGTTATCATTGTTGAGAGAACTTGCACTAGTGAAAGTACGAACCCTAGGCCTTTGTTTTCAAACATTGCAATACCATTTTTGCTCACTTGCTACCTTGCTGTTTTATATTTTCAGATTACAAAAACCTATATCTACCATCCATATTACACTTGTATCACCATCTCTTCACCGAACTAGTGCACCTATACATTTTACCGTTGTATTGGGTATGTTGGGGGCACAATAGACTCTTTGTTATTTGGTTGTAGGGTTGTTTGAGAGAGACAATCTTCATCCTACGCCTCCCACTGATTGATAAACATTAGATCATCCACTTGAGGGAAAATTGCTAATGTCCTACAAAACTCTGCGCTTGGAGGCCCAACACGAGTCTACAAGAAGAAGGTTGCGTAGTAGAAATCACTCGGCGGCAACTCGGGGGTGGACTTGCGGCATCGGGAGGAAGGGAGAGAGGGGGAGGAGCGAGGTTATACCAGCGGAGGGGATGGAGAGGAGACACGGCGGAGGAGACGGGGAGGAGACATGGCGGAGGAGACGGAGGAGGATCTAGATTCCCGGGGACATTTCTCGGGTGTCTTGGGCTACCACCATGGATTTGTTTTTTATTCAAGGGAACCTACCCAACCCTATCTTCTGAATCTATGGGGGGCTTAACCCAACCCAAGGGTATGGTTAGGGTTTAACCATGGTTAAGTTAAGTGTGGTGGGTGGGGGTTGGGTGGTGGGTAGGGTTCTAGAAGATTTTGATGTTAAGTTTTTTTTGAGGGGCTACTTCGATGTTAAGTAAGGTGTCTCTGGCAGCCCCCTCGAAATAGTCGTCAAGACACCTTTGGGGGATAGGGCCGAAAAACGAGGTCCGATGGACCCCAAAAGTGGGAGGCACACATTTTCTATAGCAAAAAGTGGGACGCACACATGACACATTCACACATTCCTCCCTCACAACCCATTCACATGGGTGTACTTTGGCCTCCAAAAACTGGCCCAAGAATGCCAGCCCTGCGCGAGCCACCAAGCCTCCTTTTTTGCCCTTCGGCGGCCTCCCGTGTTCCACACTCTCCTTCACCCTCGGTACTTGAGCCATCCATTTCGGTGGCTTCAAGCCTCGTGACATCCTCCCCTGCTTTGCTACATGTTATCACCTTCATCCCTATGTTGTTGTCTCTGCCTCCGAGCCACCACGCTCGCATATGCCCTTCGTTGCGCTTGGCGCCACGTAGCTCCACCTTTCCCTGCCCCATGATCACGTTACCGCCTCATTCCTCCACTTTGTGTCATGATAGTCGTGTCCCTCCTCTCTCGCCCACTCATCCATGCTCCTCCACACTCACGTCCAGTGTCCACCGTTAGCCGCACCTCCTCATCCCTCGATTACCGCCACCTGTCGGACCCGACCTCCACCCGGCTTGCTAACCCAAGGTAAGTTTATTCCACCTTTTTTAAAACATATGATACGATGTATACGTGAATTTGTATGTGTTTTACCAATGTTCAAAATATCATCTGATTCAGCGATCTGTCGGTCCATTTATCGCTTATCGGTGGTCGGCTGCTAAGATTATACCTTATCTGTGTTATTTAGCCTATTTATCGCTCTGGCGAACGATTAATCGGGAATCTAGCAATTAATCAGGTTGAGCCCCTATGGTTAGAAACCCTAAAACATGACATCCCCTTCGGCAGTCTTTCACACATCACACTTCATCCCCCGTTCGTTTGATATGACTTTTGTTGTAGTGTTGTCATATTTCATTTACCATTGACTCAATATGTGACATGTAATATATAGTCATGTATTAATGTAGGGTTGGCCTATTTAAAGGCTTAGAACACACTAATAGTTGTTTCCAATTTGACCTTGTTAGTTCTTGAAACATGGGAATTGCTAGAGAAAACTGGTCGATTAATAGTCACCGATAAAATCGATTAATCGGCTCATTTTTGATTAATCTCTAATCCCTAGGTAACCGAAATGCTAACGATAAGCGGTATCCTCAACATTGGTTCTGCATACTAAAACTACAATATCAATTTGTATGCAATGTGGACTTTGCATTGTCAGATTTGCATGTCAATGTTTATATGGGTACATTTTTAGTGTTTTGATGGTGGTAAATTTCAAACATGGTATGTTGATGATGATGATGCGCTAGATAAGTGGTGGGAGGTACAAGTGTATTCCAATGATGATGATTGCCACGTTGCATATGAGAAACGTCATGGTTCACTCCCAAGGCGTTAGATAGTTCCAACGGATATGTTTGGTGGTAATTTGTGCCTTTTCATTGATTACTTTGCATATCCTCTTGCCTGCCCTCGGAATAATTTTAGAACAACGTTTTAGCATAAAGGAGGAGCTATTCTTGCTCATATGTACGGAATATAGCTGACATATGTTGTACACGTGTACATGTGTTGTTATTTGGTGTGTCGGGCGTGCATGACTAAGTGCTCACATTTCATTTACATGTCTATGACACATGTCATCGGCTAACACTTAATGTGGTCTTTTTGCACAAGAATGTGTCCAATTGTTATTATACACATTTGAAATAGTATAAAACTACATTAGACTTGTATGAAAATACTTATAATTGTGATTTATCTTTCGAGGTAAGAGAGCTTGATTGGTCATTGTTTGTGCAATCATAAATGAGTTGAGTGGCTCATCTTCATAAGAAGCTAGTGAATTCATGCACCAGCCGGCTCCAGTGGATGAGACACAAATCCCACCCTCGCAGCCCATTATCATGGGTGTGGTTCGGGCCTCAAAAACCGAACTGGAAATTCTTAGCCATGTGCGAGCCGTTGTGCCACTTGGTCAGCCCTCTAGCGACCCCCCGCATTTGCGCTCGCCTTCCCCCATGTATCCGAATCGTCCATTTTTCGGATGTGTCAAGCCTCATGTCATCCTCCATGTTCTATCTCACATTATTGCCTCCACCCCTACATTGTAGTATATGCTCCCGTGATGGCCCACAAGTATAGGGGGTCAATCATAGTCATTTTCGATAAGTAAGAGTAGGCATGACTTGTGCTAGAAAGTAGGCATACCGAGTGTACGACATTTCGACAAATCATAGACCTTTTTATGTCATTTCTCATTTTATTATAGTTTGTAATTGAACCGGCACTAATGTGACCGTTAGTGTCGGTTCCAACAGCTAGCCGGGCGGCGCTCATTAGTACCGGTTCGTGCCACGAACCGGTACTAAAGAGGTGGTGGCCTTTAGTACGGGTTGGTGGCACCAACCGGTACTAGAGACCCCCCCCTTTAGTACGGGTTGGTGGCTCCAACCGGTACTAAAGGGGTGCGCTGCCACCCGCAGTGCACAATGTTTAGTCCCACCTCGCTAGTTGAGAGGAGTTCGCACCGGTTTATAAGCCCCACCGCGGCTACTGTGTCGAGCTCCTCTCTAAGCAGACCTTTGTGGGCCTATTGCAAGTCTTCTGTCCTGTGGGGCCTACTGGGCCGTACGGGCCTGCATCCTGTCCCAACTAGAGGTTGGATTTCTAGTCGTATGCAGGCCGTGCTGGCCCAGTAGGCGGACTGATTTTGCTTTATTAAAAAAAAATCAAAAAAAAAATCACCAGCCGGTACTAAAGGTCTCCCCGCCCCCAGCGCGTGCTCGTGCCACGTGGTGGCCCTTTAGTGACGGTTCGTGCAGAACCGGTACTAAAGGGGGGGGGGCTTTAGTCACCACCCTTTAGTGTCGGTTACATAACCGGTACTAAAGGGCCTTCCGAACCGGTGCTATAGCCCGGTTCTGCACTAGTGGAATTAAACGAGGAGATTTAATCGTAGGAAACATGTCGAACAACGAAGAAACCGGGCCTTCTGACCACGATGCAGACGAGATGGATTATGAGGGTGAACAACACTACCTCGACTTTTTGTCTGCTAAGCACATGCAAGGTTTGCAGGGCGGCTTCGATGATGGTACTGACGTCGACATACGAAAACCTAACAAACTCGACATCGGACGACTGGTGATCACAAAGATGGCCCCTGGCAAGTTTGAGCCATTAGAGCCGGAAGAACCTCGTAAGTCCTACGGGAACCAAGTCGGACACATCCTCTGGGGATGCGCGAGCATCAACGACGATGACTTAAGGGGTAAAGAATATTTGAGGTAGTTGCTCTTGACGAAGTTGCACAAGATATTCAAGTTCCCCGACCGGGATGACGGCATAGAACACCCCTGGGATGATCCGAAGATGAAAAAGATTAACAATCACGTCATGGGCATGTTCAACAATGATTTGGTCTCCTGGAAAGGGAGGGTGAAACGAGCTATTGAGGCTGAGGAACCCCTGTCCAAGATTCTGGAGGAAAATTCGACACTTACGAAAGAGGAGTTTCAAAAGTTCAAGGACACTTGCGCTACCGAGGCAGCCAAGGCTAAGGCTGCGAAATTCAAAAGCTTTCAACAAAGGAACATGGGGAACCAATGCCTCGGAAGCCGTGGCTACCTTGGCAAAATGCCTATATGGGATAAGGAGGACGCGGAACGTGAAGCCGTGGGTCTCCTAGACCCCTTCGCGAAGTTCACCAACCCCTTGGAGCGTGACTTCATCAGGGCCCGCTACAAGTGGGACAAGGAAAAGAAGGTTTTTTACATGGTCCCGATCACGAGAAAATTGATTAGCATACTGGTAATTATACTAGCGCGAGAGAGAACGCATAACCGCCGCCTCATGTACTGCATAGTTCCGCTCTCACTCATAGTCACAGCTCTTCTCGTGTATACCATTGTTTAGATGGATGACGATGTAGTTGCAAGTATTCGAGACTTGTATCACGATTTATCTGTGAGGTAAGAGAGCTTGATTGAATTTATGCATTGCCCAGTTCACCTAAATG
>LR738714.1:799974818-800024754 GCA_902687465.1 Secale cereale
GAGGGGGCTGTCCGAATTTTCAAATATTTGACCCTCATTGTGATAAATAGGATTGCCATCTGCGTGGGCACAAAATTAAATGGGCTTGCTTTTCTGGGCCACACTGCAGGCGGCCCATGTACAAAATTCTGGCGTTTTTCCTTTTTCTAACTAGTAAGTGTGCACGTGCAATGCACGTATCATAGAGTTATGAAATAGAGGGAAAATTGGATCGCTGGAAGGGGAGCGGTGGCATTAGTGTCGAGGGAGGAGGATTGATTATTGTCGCGGCCATGCCTGTAGGTTTCCTTGGTATTTCTCAGCTACTTTTAGTGACTCCTTTGATTATGTTGGACTATTGTAGAAAAAATATTGGGAACTTTTTTGTGTACAATCAATAATCAATAATTGGAAAACATGTCCGTGCTGGATGGAAGAGGCAAAAAAATTCCAAGGTAAGACCTGAAGCTTCCTTGAACTGAAAGTTGGTTATGCAAGCAGTCGAAGTTAGGATGTAGTGTGTCATTTAGGACCTGAAGCTTCCTTGAACTGAATGTACGTGCTCATATCAGATCGTCGACGTGTAGCGTTGCAGGCCCACGTCATCGTCGTTCGTTCCTCGATACGAGAAGACCAGGTCAAACCAAGAGTCGAGCCGTCGAAGATGACGAACACTCAAATAGGTGAACGAAAAGAAGGAAGTGATGGAAGTCAAGGAACGATCGGAATCAAGGTCCGGGTTTGATCGATCATGTGATCCGAACAAACATGGAAAGGAGTGATTTGGTTTCCACGTTTGTCTCTGCCTACATGCGAATATGGGTCATGCCTTTTTCTTATTTCCTTCTATGTATGTAGTACATAAGGCTCGGTTTCAAAAAAAATGATGGCGTAGATCATGGTAATTATTGCTAATTGATTTTTGTCCTTCTATGTGTGCAACACACAAGGCTGAGTTTCAAAAAAAATGATGGCGTAGATCATGGTAATTCTTACTAATTGATATGATTAAAATAGGCCTAGTTTGGAGCGAGATCGTGGTAATTATTGCGTAATAATGATGGCGTAGATCATGGTAATTATTGCTAATGGATTATGGTAAATGATGTGATACAACATTGAGGTAATCTGGTCCATTGAGAGATGTCAAATGTATGGCTGAGATGTAATGTTCCTGCCACAACTCGATTGTTTAATAGTAGTGGAGATAGAGAATGGAGAAAATTTTAGTACCACCTCGAATAGAAAAAATATATTCGATGGTGAACGGATGAAAAAATCGAAGAAACACACCTTGCTTTATTAGTAGATACTAGCAAAAGAGCCCGTGCGTTGCAACGTGATAGAAAAAAACACACGTTCTTAACCCAATAACCACGACTCGAGGAAAAACACTTCGGAGAGGCGGAAGGAAAGCGACATGATGGTCCGTCCTTAGGTGACGGTTCGTTCTCGCTTGCGACGTCCAGGGCGATTTCTAGGCTTTCGTCTCCGGTCGTCAATTTCGCTCGAGTTCCCCGACCAAGTTCACGTCTGCTGCTTTGTGTTTCCCTCACGCAGCTGGTTCACATCCATATCCATCCTTCTTGTCCTGCCACCATAAACTTTGTTCGTTTTCTAGGGCACTCGCCAAACCCTAGAAATCTCGTTTTCTCTCTGAGTTGTTTGGTGCTGGTTTTAATCTGGATTTTGCTGTGATGGAGAAGGTAGAAGGGTTGATGAAGAGGTTGAAGCTGTCGGAGAAGGAGAGGAAGGGGATCAAGATCGGCTGCATGGGATCGAGGAAGTCTGGGATGGTAGAGGTCCAGGCAATGGCTAAACTGCTCTCAGAGAAGCCTGTGTTCGTGGAAGCTATGGCTGAAACTCTGGGAAGAATTTGGTGTCCTCTGAAGGGCCTCGAGTGCAAGGAAGTAGGTACCAATGTCTTCCTATTTACGTTTCATCAGGAGTCGGGGAAGCGGTTGGCTTTGGAGAACGGTCCTTGGGAATTTGGGAACAATTTGCTTATCTTCGAGGATTTTGTGCCAAGCAAGAGGCCGGAAGACTATGTTTTTGAGACTATACCTATCTGGGTCAGAATTCTACGCCTTCCATTGGGCATGATGCATCGGGAGGCCGCAGAGGTGATCGGTGGGGAAATTGGTAATGTGATTGACGTGGATGCTGGTAATAATGGACAAGCAGTGGGAAAGTTCCTCAGGGTCAAGGTGAGAATTAATATAAACAACCCGCTTATGCGGGGATTCACTCTGGTAGATGAAGATGAAGAGGACAGGGGGAGGAAAATGAAGGATATTGAGACAGGAGTTGCAGATGATAATTGGTGTCCTTTCGAATATGAGTACCTTCCAGAGTTTTGTTATGTGTGTGGAATCATTGGACATGATGATAAAAGTTGTAGTTTGCGTCTAAAGAAGGTAGAGAAGGCACAGTTTGGTCCGTGGCTGAGAGCAGATGTGGAACGGAAGAAACCATGGTCTGAGGATAGAGGTCATTGGGGGGGCGGCCGAGCTTATTTCGGTGGCAGAAAAGCAGGTGCTTGGGCTGGGAGATCTAACCCGGGTAGCGATGGTCCTTCGTGGAGGAAAGAGATACCTAAGCAGTTGATCTCTACATCATTAGATAAGAGAGAGGGAGTGGTTTCAGAGCAAATACAGTCACAGAGTGAGAAGGGCGAAAAGCTGCATGCAATTCATAGTAAACTTGGGGATCCGGCAGACGGGGGTGGAGTGGGTATTGCTGACATGCAGACGGAAAGTGAACCACAAATTTCTTTGCACCCTAGCACAGAGCACGGGGCCATGCATGTGAGTCTACTAATAGGTAATCAGCGTGGGGAGCAAGGCGATCAGATTGCTGTGGACAAGAGTGCTGTTACGGAGGTTATGAAGAATATACAGGGTGTGCTAGGAACAGACACAAGCAAGGGTGAGAAGGCACTGAGCTATACTGAATTGGCGAATAAAGAAGATTTTGCTGCGACTGGGCGAGATAGCAGACCTAGTGTGAATTGTAATGTTGGCATGGGTACGTACAAGAAACTTAAAGGGCGCTCACGTAAGAATGGAGAGGAGCAGGTAGTCACAAATGCTATTGGTTTGAAACGAAATATGGATGGAGAAGACATGGAGTGGGAGACCGAAGCAAAGAAACAAAAGAAGAGTGAATTAGATGCAGACCAGAACACAATATTCGGTGACGCGGGGCTGAATGAGCAGCCCTGCGTGAAGATATGAAGATAGTGGCTTGGAACTGCCGGGGTATGGGGAACGGGCCGGCAGTTCGTGGTCTTCTGGAGATCCAGAAGAGGGAGGTCCCTGACATCCTTTTCTTGTCTGAGACTAAACTTACAGAGAAGAGGTTGGAGAGGTTCAAAATAAAGCTAGGGTTGATGCTAAGGATCGTTGTTCCGAAGCACCACGTGATGATCGGGTGTGATAGGCTCTAACGTTCACATACAACGGGTGTAAGCCAGATTTACACACGCAATACACTTAGGGTTCACTTGACGAGCCTAGCATGTACAGACATGGCCTCGGAACACGGAAGACCGAAAGGTCGAACATGAGTCGTATAGAAGATACGATCAACATGAAGATGTTCACCGTTGATGACTAGTCCATCTCACGTGATGATCGGACACGTGCTAGTCGATTCGGATCATGTATCACTTAGATGACTGGAGAGATGTCAATCTGAGTGTGAGTTCATTAAATTTGATTAGATGAACTTAATTGTCATGAACTTAGTCTAAATTCTTTACAATATGTCTTGTAGATCAAATGGCCCACGCTCATGTCACCCTCAACTTCAACGCGTTCCTAGAGAAATCCAAGCTGAAAGACGATGGTAGCAACTACACGGACTGGGTCCGTAACCTGAGGATCATCCTCATAGCTGCCAAGAAAACTTATGTCCTAGAAGCACCGCTAGGTGATGCTCCCGCCCCGGAAAACCAAGATGTTATGAACGCTTGACAGTCGCGTTGTGATGATTACTCCCTGGTTCAGTGCGGCATGCTCTACAGCTTAGAATCGGGGCTCCAAAAGCGTTTCGAGCACCACGGAGCATATGAGATGTTCCAAGAGATGAAAATGGTTTTCCAGGCTCATGCCCAAGTTGAGAGATATGATGTCTCCAACGCATTCTACAGCTGTAAGATGGAGGAAAATAGTTTTGTCAGCGAGCACATACTCAAGTTGTCTGGGTTGCACAACCGCTTGTCTCAGTTAGGGATGAATCTCCCAGACGAAGCGGTCGTTGTCAGAATCCTTCAATCGCTCCCACCTAGCTACAAGAGCTTCGTGTTGAACTTCAATATGCAAGGGATGGAGAAGTCCATTCCCGAGGTATATTCAATGCTGAAATCAGCGGAGGTGGAGATCAAGAAAGAGCATCAAGTGTTAATGGTGAATAAAACCACTAAGTTCAAGAAGGGCAAGGGTAAGAAGAACTTCAAGAAGGACGGCAAAGGAGTTGCCACGCCCGGTAAGCCAGTTTCCGGGAAGAAGCCAAAGAATGGACCAAAGCATGAGACTGAGTGCTTTTATTGCAAGGGAACGGGTCACTGGAAGCGGAACTACCCCAAATACTTAGCAGACAAGAAGGCCGGCAACGTCAAAGGTATATGTGATATACATGTTGTTGATGTGTACCTTACCAGCGCTCGTAGTAGCTCCTGGTTATTTGATACCGGTGCAGTTGCTCACATTTGTAACTCAAAGCAGGAGCTGCGGAATAAACAGAGACTGGTGAAGGACGAGGTGACGATGCGCGTCGGGAATGGTTCCAAGGTCGATGTGATCGCCGTCGGCACGCTGCCTCTACATCTACCCTCGGGATTAGTTTTAAACCTTAATAATTGTTATTTAGTACCAGCTTTGAGCATGAACATTGTAGCTGGATCTCGTTTGATGCGAGATGGCTACTCATTTAAATCCGAGAATAATGGTTGTTCTATTTATTTGAGAGATATGTTTTATGGTCATGCCTCGCTGGTCAATGGTTTATTTTTGATGAATCTCGAACGTGATGATACACATATTCATAGTGTGAATGCCAAAAGATGTAAAGTTGACAATGATAGTCCCACATACTTGTGGCATTGCCGCCTTGGTCATATTGGTGTCAAACGTATGAAGAAGCTCCATGCAGATGGACTTCTAGAGTCTCTTGATTATGAATCATTTGACACGTGCGAACCATGCCTTTTGGGCAAGATGACCAAGACTCCGTTCTCCGGAACAATGGAGCGAGCAACCAACTTATTGGAAATCATACATACCGATGTGTGCGGTCCAATGAGTGTTGAGACTCGCATAGGCTATCGTTATGTTCTCACCCTCACAGATGACTTGAGTAGATATGGGTATGTCTACTTGATGAAACACAAGTCTGAGACCTTTGTAAAGTTCAAGGAATTTCAGAATGAGGTTGAGAATCAACGTGACAGAAAAATAAAGTTCTTACGATCGGATCGTGGGGGTGAATATTTAAGTCATGAATTTGGCACGCACCTAAGGAACGGTGGAATTGTTTCACAATTGACACCGCCCGAAACACCTCAGCGTAATGGTGTGTCCGAACGTCGAAATCGTACTCTATTGGACATGGTGCGATCTATGATGTCTCTCACCGACTTACCGCTATCTTTTTGGGGTTATGCTTTAGAGACTGCCGCATTCACTTTAAATAGGGCCCCGTCAAAATCTGTTGAGACGACACCGTATGAACTTTGGTTTGGCAAGAAACCTAAGCTGTCGTTTCTGAAAGTTTGGGGTTGCGATGCTTATGTCAAGAAAATTCAACCTGAAAAGCTGGAACCCAAATCGGAAAAATGCGTCTTCATAGGATACCCAAAGGAAATGATTGGGTACACCTTCTACCTCAGATCCGAAGGCAAGGTCTTTGTTGCCAAGAATGGATCCTTTCTGGAGAAAGAGTTTCTCTCGAAAGAAGTGAGTGGGAGGAAAGTAGAACTTGATGAGGTGACAGTCACCCCTCCCGAACCGGAAAGTAGCGCAGCGCAGGAAATTGTTCCTGAGGTGCCTGCACCGACAAGGGAGGAAGTTAATGATGATGATCATGAAGAAACATATCAAGTTACTACTGAACTTCGAAGGTCCACAAGGACACGTTCCGCACCAGAGTGGTACGGTAACCCTGTCATGGAAACCATGTTGTTAGACAACGGTGAACCTTCGAACTATGAAGAAGCGATGGCGGGCCCGGATTCTAATAAATGGCTTGAAGCCATGAAATCCGAGATAGGATCCATGTATGAAAAGTATGGACTTTGGTGGACTTGCCCGATGATCGGCACCCCATAGAAAATAAATGGATATTTAAGAAGAAGACAGACGCAGATGGTAATGTGACCATCTATAAGGCCCGGCTTGTCGCTAAGGGTTATCGACAAGTTCAAGGGATTGACTACGACGAGACTTTCTCTCCCGTAGCAATGTTGAAGTCCGTCCAAATCATGTTAGCAATTGCCGCATTCTATGATTATGAGATATGGCAAATGGACGTCAAAATGGCATTCCTTAATGGCTTCCTCAAGGAAGAGCTGTATATGATGCAGCCAGAAGGTTTTGTCGATCCAGAGAATGCTAATAAGGTATGCAAGCTCCAGCGCTCGATCTACGGGCTGGTGCTAGCATCTCGAAGTTGGAATATTCGCTTTAATGATGTGATCAAAGCGTTTGGCTTTATACAGACTTGGGGAGAAGCCTGTATCTACAAGAAAGTGACTGGGAGCTCTGTAGCATTTCTCATATTATATGTGGATGACATACTGCTGATGGGAAATGATATAGAATTCTTGGAGAGCATAAAGGCCTACTTGAATAAGAGTTTTTCAATGAAGGACCTTGGAGAAGCTGCTTATATATTGGGCATCAAGATCTATAGAGATAGATCAAGACGCCTCATTGGTCTTCCACAAAGCACATACCTTGACAAGATATTGAAGACGTTCAATATGGATCAATCCAAGAAAGGATTCTTGCCTGTATTGCAAGGTATGAGATTGAGCACGGCTCAGTCCCCGACCACGGTAGAAGATAGAGAAAAGATGAGTGTCATCCCCTATGCCTCAGCCATAGGTTCTATTATGTATGCCATGTTGTGTACCAGACCTGATGTGAACCTTGCCATAAGTTTGGTGGGGAGGTACCAAAGTGATCCCGGTATGGAGCACTGGACAGCGGTCAAGAACATCCTAAAGTACCTGAAGAGGACTATGGATATGTTTCTCGTTTATGGAGGTGACGAAGAGCTCGTCATAAAGGGTTACGTCGATGCTAGCTTCGACACAGATCTGGATGACTCCAAGTCACAAACCGGATACGTGTATATTTTGAATGGTGGAGCAGTCAGCTGGTGCAGTTGCAAGCAGAGCGTCGTGGCGCATTCTACATGTGAAGCGGGGTACATAGCTGCTTGCGAAGCAGCGCAAGAAGGAGTCTGGATGAAGGAGTTCATCACTGACCTAGGAGTCATTCCAAGCGCGTCAAGCCCGACGACTCTCTTCTGTGACGACACTGGAGCTATTGCCATTGCCAAGGAGCCCAGGTTTCACAAGAAGACCGAGCACATCAAGCGCCTTTTCAAGTCCATCCGGAATTATGTTCAAGATGGAGACATAGATATTTGTAAAGTGCATACGGATCTGAATGTCGCAGATCCGTTGACTAAACCTCTTCCACGGGCAAAACATGATCAACACCAGAACTCTATGGGTGTTCGATTCATCACAATGTAACTAGATTATTGACTCTAGTGCAAGTGGGAGACTGTTGGAAATATGCCCTAGAGGCAATAATAAAATGATTATTATTATATTTCCTTGTTCATGATAATTGTCTGTTATTCATGCTTGAATTGTATTGTACGGAAACAACGATACATGTGTGAATACATAGACCACAACGTGTCCCTGGTAAGCCTCTAGTTACTGGCTCGTTGATCAACAGATGGTCACGGTTTCCTGACCATGGACATTGGATGTCATTGATAACGGGATCACATCATTAGGAGAATGATGTGATGGACAAGACCCAATCCTAAGCCTAACACAAGATCGTGTAGTTCGTAATGCTAAAAGCTTTTCCAGTGTCAAGTATCTGTTCCTTAGACCATGAGGTTGTCCAACTCCCGGATACCGTAGGAATACTTTCGGTGTGCCAAACGGCACAACGTAACTGGGTGGCTATAAAGGTACGCAACGGGTATCTCCGAAAGTGTCTGTTGGGTTGGCATGAACATAGACTGGGATTTGTCAATCCGTATGACGGAGAGGTATCTCTGGGCCCACTCGGTAAGACATCATCATAATGAGCTCAATGTGACTAAGGAGTTAGTCACATGATGATGGATTACGGAACGAGTAAAGAGACTTGCCATGACGAGATTGAACAAGGTATCGGCATGCCGACGATCGAATCCCGGGCAAGTACCGTGCCGATAGACAAAGGGAATTACATACGGGATTAAGTGAATCCTTGACATCGTGGTTCATCCGATGAGATCATCGAGGAACACGTGGTAACCAACATGGGTATCCAGATCCCGCTATTGGTTATTGACCGGAGAGTCGTCTCGGTCATGTCTGCGTGTCTCCCGAACCCGTAGGGTCTACACACTTAAGGTTCGGTGACGCTAGGGTTGTAGAGATATATGCACACGGAAACCCGAATGTTGTTCGGAGTCCCGGATGAGATCCCGGACGTCACGAGGAGTTCCAGGATGGTCCGGAGGTAAATAATGATATATAGGAAGTCCAGTTTCGGCCATCGGGAGAGTTCCGGCGGTCACCGGTAGGGTACCGGGACCACCGGAAGGGTCCCGGGGGTCCACCGGGTGGGGCCACCCATCCCAGAGGGCCCCGTGGGCCGTAGGGGGAGGGGGACCAGCCCTTAGTGGGCTGGCGCAGCCCCCATGGGCCTCCCCCCATGCGCCTAGGGTTGAAACCCTAGGGGTGGGGGCGCCCCCTAGGCTTGGGGGGCAAGCCACCCCGCTTGGCCGCCGCCCCCCTAGGAGATTGGATCTCCTAGGGCCGGCGCCCCCTGGCCCCCTATATATAGTGGGGGGAGAGAGGGCAGCCGCACCTCAGCCCCTGGCGCCTCTCCCCCTGTTACATCTCCTACTCCTCCCGCAGGGTCTCGGCGAAGCCCTGCAGCTTTTCCCGTTGCATCCAGCACCACACCGTCGTGCCGCTGGATCTCCATCAACCTCTCCCCCCCTTGATGGATCAAGAAGGAGGAGACGTCGCTGTACCATACGTGTGTTGAACGCGGAGGTGCCGTCCGTTCGACGCTGGGATCATCGGTGACGAGGATCACGACGAGTACGACTCCATCATCCACGTTCCTTCGAACGCTTCCGCTCACGATCTACAAAGGGTATGTAGATGCACTCCTTTATGCTCGTTGCTAGATGACTCCTTAGATTGATCTTGGTGAAGCGTAGGAATTTTTTTGAATTCCGCTACGTTCCCCAACACAAAATACCATTGCAAAGCGCGAGAATCTGGACAAACCACTTAAATAAAACAATTTGACCAATGCATGAAAGACTTTAGGTGCTAACTCATTAAATAAAGTATGCTTAGCAACAACAAGTTAAACACATATGCATTGGCGAGTTGAGTTGCTAAGGTATTTAATGCACTTAACACCTCATCTAAACACCTTTGCATTAGAAGAGGTCTAAGGCCCCAACCGGCAACCCCAAACAACACGTTTTGATCAACACCCGAATAATGACATGTGTTTTTTTAACCTGTTCCTACATGGATTTGCGAACACGGGACGGGGACACGCAATGTTGTTATTTATCGCGTGACATCCCATTGCTCGTTTGATTTGATCGTTGGCCGCATTACGCCCTTCCCCGACCTCGCATGTTGCCCTTTACTGCCTTCTCCTCCACAACCATCTCTCTACTAGCTCCTTTCTTTCTCTATGTGATACACATCATCATGAAAGGAGTGCGGGTGCGGATGAGTCTGGACTCAGAAAAGGATTATCGCTAGGAGGGGGGGTCTAATGTTGTTGCACCAATGTTAGGGAGGGCCAAAACCACACCGCACATCATCATCCTGTTGCCTTGCAAGGAGAGGGTTCATCAGTTTTGATCCACACCTCTCTATGCTATAATCGAGCGTCATCAAACTGTTCTGTCGATAAAATTCACACACACCCATACACACATGGTACCATGGTAGGTCTCATGCATCTCATGCTGTAAAACATTAACATTTCTTATGACAATAGATTTATCCTCATTGCCGAGCTGCAACTAACTGCCATGCTTAGCGTCGCCTTCATGGAATTTGTAGTCGGGCTCCGTCCGAGGGGGTCTAGCGTAGATTATCCAGCACGTAGCACTCCTGGAATGAGGTCACATGCCATGGGCATGTAGGGGAATGTAGCATAATTCAAAATTTTCTACGCTTTCACCAAGATCCAACTATGGAGACATCTAGCAACGAGCAAGTAAGAGTGCATCTACATACCGTTATGGAGATTGCGAGCGGAAGCTTTCAACGAAGCGTGGATGAAGTAGTCGTACTCTTCACGTTCTTCGTCATCGATGATCTAGCGCCGAACGGACGGCACCTCCGCGTTCAACACACGTACGGTGCAGCAACGTCACCTCCTTCTTGATCCAGCAAGGGGGGAGGAGAAGTCGTCAGAGATCCGGCAGCACGACGGCGTGATGACGGATGCAGTGGAGATCGCAGCAGGGCTTCGCCGGGCGCCCTGCGTTGGAGTATGGAGGTGTGACGGGAGGGGGAGAGGCGCCAGGGCTTGGGTGCGGCTGCCCTCTCCCCCCACATATATATAGGGGGCCAGGGGGCGCCAGCCCCCTGCAGATCCAATCTGCAAGGGGGGCGGCGGCCAGGGGGGAGTCCTTGCCCCCCAAGGCAAGTGGTGGCCCCCTTCCCCTTAGGGTTTTAACCCTAGGCGCATGGGGAGGTGGGCCCCCTAGTGGTGCGCCAGCCCAGAGGGCTGGACACTTCCCCTCGCGGCCTAGGGACCCCACCGGGATGGGTGGCCCCACCCGGTGGACCCCCAGGGCCCCTCCGGTGGTCCCGGGACGCTCCCGGTGACCCCCGGAGATCACCCGTTGGTCGAAACTGGACTTCCTATATATCAATCTTTACCTCCGAACCATTCCGGAACTCCTCGTGACATCCGGGATCTCATCCGAGACTCCGAACAACTTTCGGGTTTCCACGTGCATTTATCTCTACGACCCTAGCGTTACCGAACCGTAAGTGTGTAGACCCTACGGGTTCGGGAGACACGTAGACATGACCGAGACCACTCTCCGGTCAATAACCAACAGCGGGATCTGGATACCCATGTTGGTTCCCACGTGTTCTTCGATGATCTTCATCGGATGAACCACCGTGTCAAGGATTCACTCAATCCCGTATGTTATTCCCTTTGTCCATCGGTACGGTACTTGCCCGAGATTCGATCGTCGGTATTCCCGATACCTTGTTCAATCTCGTTATGGCAAGTCTCTTTACTCGATCCATAATCCATCATCCCGTGACTAACTACTTAGTCACATTGAGCTCATAATGATGATGTCTTACCGAGTGGGCCCAGAGGTACCTCTCCGTCATACGGAGTGACAACATCCCAGTCTCGGTTCGTACCAACTCAACAGACACTTTTGGAGATACTCGATGCGTACCTTTATAGTCACCCAGTTACGTTGTGACGGTTGGCACACCCAAAGTACTCCTACGGTATCCGGGAGTTGTACAACCTCATGGTCTAAGGAATAAATACTTGACACCGAAAAGCTTATGCATTACGAACTATTCGATCTCGTGTTATGCTCAAGTTTGGGTCTTGTCCATCACATCATTCTCCTAATGATGTGATCCCGTTATCACTGACATCTTATGTCCATGGTCAGGAAACCGTGACCATCTGTTGATCAACGAGCTGGTAACTAGAGGCCTACCAGGGACTCATTGTGGTCTATGTATTCACACATGTATCGCTGTTTCCATACAATACAATTCAAGCATGAATAACAGACAATTATCATGAACAAGGAGATATAATAATAATGCTTTTATTATTGCCTCTAGGGCATATCTCCAATAGTCTCCCACTTGCACTAGAGTCAATAATCTAGTTACATTGTGATGAATCGAACACCCATAGAGTTCTGGTGTTGATCATGTTTTGCTCGTGAAAGAGGTTTAGTCAACGGGTCTGCGACATTCAGATCCGTATGTACTTTACAAATATCTATATCTCCATCCTGAACATAATTCCGGATGGAGTTGAAACGGCGCTTGATGTGCTTGGTCTTCTTGTGAAACCTAGGCTCCTTGGTAATAGCAATAGCACCAGTGTTGTCACAGAAGAGAGTCATCGGGCTTGACGCACTTGGAATGACTCCTAGGTCGGTGATGAACTCCTTCATCCAGACACCTTCCTGCGCTGCTTCAGAAGCAGCTATGTACTCCGCTTCACATGTAGATGCTGCCACCACGCTCTGTTTGCAACTACACCAGCTGACTGCCCCTCCATTCAAAATATACACGTATCCGGTTTGTGACTTAGAGTCATCCAGATCTGTGTTGAAGCTAGCATCGACGTAACCCTTTACGACGAGCTCTTCGTCACCTCCATAAACGAGAAACATATCCTTAGTCCTTTTCAGGTACTTCAGGATGTTCTTGACCGCTGTCCAGTGTTCCGTACCGGGATCACTTTGGTACCTCCCTACCAAACTTATGGCAAGGTTCACATCAGGTCTGGTACACAGCATGGCATACATGATAGAACCTATGGCCGAGGCATAGGGAATGACACTCATCTTTTCTCTATCTTCTGTCGTGGTCGGCGACTGAGCCTTGCTCAATCTCATACCTTGCAAAACAGGCAAGAATCCTTTCTTTGACTGATCCATATTGAACTTCTTCAATATTTCGTCAAGGTATGTACTTTGTGAAAGACCAATGAGGCGTCTCGATCTATCTCTATAGATTTTGATGCCTAATATGTAAGCAGCTTCTCCAAGGTCCTTCATTGAAAAACTTTTATTCAAGTAGGCCTTTACATTTTCCAAGAATTCTATATCATTTCCCATCAGCAATATGTCATCCACATATAATATGAGAAATGCCACAGAGCTCCCACTCACTTTCTTGTCAATACAGGCTTCTCCATAAGTCTGTATAAAGCCAAACGCTTTGATCACCTCATCAAAGCGAATATTCCAACTCCGAGATGCTTGCACCAGCTCGTAAATTGAGCGCTGGAGCATGCATACCTTGTTAGCGTTCTCTGGATCGACAAAACCTTCCGGTTGCATCATATACAACTCTTCCTTGAGGAAGCCATTAAGGAATGCTGTTTTGACGTCCATTTGCCATATCTCATAATCATAGAATGCGGCAATAGCTAACATGATTCTGACTGACTTCAGCATCGCTACGGGAGAGAAAGTCTCGTCGTAGTCAATCCCTTGAACTTGTCGATAACCCTTAGCGACAAGCCGAGCCTTATAGATGGTCACATTACCATCCGCGTCTGTCTTCTTCTTAAATATCCATTTGTTTTCTATGGCGTGCCTATCATCAGGCAAGTCCACCAAAGTCCATACTTTGTTTTCATACATGGATTCTATCTCGGATTTCATGGCTCCAAGCCATTTATTGGAATCTGGGCCCGCCATCGCTTCTTCATAGTTCGAAGGTTCACCGTTGTCTAACAACATGATTTCCAGGACAGGGTTGCCATACCACTCTGGCGCCGCCCCCATGGGCCTCCCCCCATGCGCCTAGGGTTGAAACCCTAGGGGTGGGGGCGCCCCCTAGGCTTGGGGGGCAAGCCACCCCACTTGGCCGCCGCCCCCCTAGGAGATTGGATCTCCTAGGGCCGGCGCCCCCTGGCCCCCTATATATAGCGGGGGGAGAGAGGGCAGCCGCACCTCAGCCCCTGGCGCCTCTCCCCCCGTTACATCTCCTACTCCTCCCGCAGGGTCTCGGCGAAGCCCTGCAGCTTTTCCCGTTGCATCCAGCACCACACCGTCGTGCCGCTGGATCTCCATCAACCTCTCCTCCCCCCTTGATGGATCAAGAAGGAGGAGACGTCGCTGTACCATACGTGTGTTGAACGCGGAGGTGCCGTCCGTTCGACGCTGGGATCATCGGTGACGAGGATCACGACGAGTACGACTCCATCATCCACGTTCCTTCGAACGCTTCCGCTCACGATCTACAAAGGGTATGTAGATGCACTCCTTTATGCTCGTTGCTAGATGACTCCTTAGATTGATCTTGGTGAAGCGTAGGAATTTTTTTGAATTCCGCTACGTTCCCCAACACAAAATACCATTGCAAAGCGCGAAAATCTGGACAAACCACTTAAATAAAACAATTTGACCAATGCATGGAAGACTTTAGGTGCTAACTCATTAAATAAAGTATGCTTAGCAACAACAAGTTAAACACATATGCATTGGAGAGTTGAGTTGCTAAGGTATTTAATGCACTTAACACCTCATCTAAACACCTTTGCATTAGAAGAGGTCTAAGGCCCCAACCGGCAACCCCAAACAACACGTTTTGATCAACACCCGAATAATGACATGTGTTTTTTAACCTGTTCCTACATGGATTTGCGAACACGGGACGGGGACACGCAATGTTGTTATTTATCGCGTGACATCCCATTGCTCGTTTGATTTGATCGTTGGCCGCATTACGCCCTTCCCCGACCTCGCATGTTGCCCTTTACTGCCTTCTCCTCCACAACCATCTCTCTGCTAGCTCCTTTCTTTCTCTATGTGATACACATCATCATGAAAGGAGTGCGGGTGCGAATGAGTCTGGACTCAGAAAAGGATTATCGCTAGGAGGGGGTCTAATGTTGTTGCACCAATGTTAGGGAGGGCCAAAACCACACCGCACATCATCATCCTGTTGCCTTGCAAGGAGAGGGTTCATAAGTTTTGATCCACACCTCTCTATGCTATAATCGAGCGTCATCAAACTGTTCTGTCGATAAAATTCACACACACCCATACACACATGGTACCATGGTAGGTCTCATGCATCTCATGCTGTAAAACATTAACATTTCTTATGACAATAGATATATCCTCATTGCCGAGCTGCAACTAACTGCCATGCTTAGCGTCACCTTCATGGAATTTGTAGTCGGGCTCCGTCCGAGGGGGTCTAGCGTAGATTATCCAGCACGTAGCACTCCTGGAATGAGGTCACATGCCATGGGCATGTAGGGGAATGTAGCATAATTCAAAATTTTCTACGCTTTCACCAAGATCCAACTATGGAGACATCTAGCAATGAGCAAGTAAGAGTGCATCTACATACCGTTATGGAGATTGCGAGCAGAAGCTTTCAACGAAGCGTGGATGAAGTAGTCGTACTCTTCACGTTCTTCGTCATCGATGATCTAGCGCCGAACGGACGACACCTCCGCGTTCAACACACGTACGGTGCAGAAACGTCACCTCCTTCTTGATCTAGCAAGGGGGAGGAGAAGTCGTCAGAGATCCGGCAGCACGACGGCGTGATGACGGATGCAGTGGAGATCGCAGCAGGGCTTCGCCGGGCGCCCTGCGTTGGAGTATGGAGGTGTGACGGGAGGGGGAGAGGCGCCAGGGCTTGGGTGCGGCTGCCCTCTCCCCCCCACATATATATAGGGGGCCAGGGGGGGCGCCAGCCCCCTGCAGATCCAATCTGCAAGGGGGGGCGGCGGCCAGGGGGGAGTCCTTGCCCCCCAAGGCAAGTGGTGGCCCCCTTCCCCTTAGGGTTTTAACCCTAGGCGCATGGGGAGGTGGGCCCCCTAGTGGTGCGCCAGCCCAGAGGGCTGGACACTTCCCCTCGCAGCCTAGGGACCCCACCGGGATGGGTGGCCCCACCCGGTGGACCCCCGGGGCCCCTCCGGTGGTCCCGGGACGCTCCCAGTGACCCCCGAGATCACCCGTTGGCCGAAACTGGACTTCCTATATATCAATCTTTACCTCCGAACCATTCCGGAACTCCTCGTGACATCCGGGATCTCATCCGGGACTCCGAACAACTTTCGGGTTTCCACGTGCATTTATCTCTACGACCCTAGCGTTACCGAACCTTACGTGTGTAGACCCTACGGGTTCGGGAGACACGTAGACATGACCGAGACCACTCTCCGGTCAATAACCAACAGCGGGATCTGGATACCCATGTTGGTTCCCACGTGTTCTTCGATGATCTTCATCGGATGAACCACCGTGTCAAGGATTCACTCAATCCCGTATGTTATTCCCTTTGTCCATCGGTACGGTACTTGCCCGAGATTCGATCGTCGGTATTCCGGATACCTTGTTCAATCTCGTTATGGCAAGTCTCTTTACTCGATCCGTAATCCATCATCCCGTGACTAACTACTTAGTCACATTGAGCTCATAATGATGATGTCTTACCGAGTGGGCCCAGAGGTACCTCTCCGTCATACGGAGTGACAACATCCCAGTCTCGGTTCGTACCAACTCAACAGACACTTTTGGAGATACCCGATGCGTACCTTTATAGTCACCCAGTTACGTTGTTACGGTTGGCACACCCAAAGTACTCCTACGGTATCCGGGAGTTGTACAACCTCATGGTCTAAGGAATAAATACTTGACACCGAAAAGCTTATGCATTACAAACTATTCGATCTCGTGTTATGCTCAAGTTTGGGTCTTGTCCATCACATCATTCTCCTAATGATGTGATCCCGTTATCACTGACATCTTATGTCCATGGTCAGGAAACCGTGACCATCTATTGATCAACGAGCTGGTAACTAGAGGCCTACCAGGGACTCATTGTGGTCTATGTATTCACACATGTATCGCTGTTTCCGTACAATACAATTCAAGCATGAATAACAGACAATTATCATGAACAAGGAGATATAATAATAATGCTTTTATTATTGCCTCTAGGGCATATCTCCAATAGTCTCCCACTTGCACTAGAGTCAATAATCTAGTTACATTGTGATGAATCGAACACCCATAGAGTTCTGGTGTTGATCATGTTTTGCTCGTGAAAGAGGTTTAGTCAACGGGTCTGCGACATTCAGATCCGTATGTACTTTACAAATATCTATATCTCCATCCTGAACATAATTCCGGATGGAGTTGAAACGGCGCTTGATGTGCTTGGTCTTCTTGTGAAACCTGGGCTCCTTGGTAATAGCAATAGCACCAGTGTTGTCACAGAAGAGAGTCATCGGGCTTGACGCACTTGGAATGACTCCTAGGTCGGTGATGAACTCCTTCATCCAGACACCTTCCTGCGCTGCTTCAGAAGCAACTATGTACTCCGCTTCACATGTAGATGCTGCCACCACGCTCTGTTTGCAACTACACCAGCTGACTGCCCTCCATTCAAAATATACACGTATCCGGTTTGTGACTTAGAGTCATCCAGATCTGTGTTGAAGCTAGCATCGACGTAACCCTTTACGACGAGCTCTTCGTCACCTCCATAAACGAGAAACATATCCTTAGTCCTTTTCAGGTACTTCAGGATGTTCTTGACCGCTGTCCAGTGTTCCGTACCGGGATCACTTTGGTACCTCCCTACCAAACTTATGGCAAGGTTCACATCAGGTCTGGTACACAACATGGCATACATGATAGAACCTATGGCCGAGGCATAGGGAATGACACTCATCTTTTCTCTATCTTCTGTCGTGGTCGGCGACTGAGCCTTGCTCAATCTCATACCTTGCAAAACAGGCAAGAATCCTTTCTTCGACTGATCCATATTGAACTTCTTCAATATTTTGTCAAGGTATGTACTTTGTGAAAGACCAATGAGGCGTCTCGATCTATCTCTATAGATTTTGATGCCTAATATGTAAGCAGCTTCTCCAAGGTCCTTCATTGAAAAACTTTTATTCAAGTAGGCCTTTACATTTTCCAAGAATTCTATATCATTTCCCATCAGCAATATGTCATCCACATATAATATGAGAAATGCCACAGAGCTCCCACTCACTTTCTTGTAAATACAGGCTTCTCCATAAGTCTGTATAAAGCCAAACGCTTTGATCACCTCATCAAAGCGAATATTCCAACTCCGAGATGCTTGCACCAGCTCGTAAATCGAGCGCTGGAGCTTGCATACCTTGTTAGCGTTTTCTGGATCGACAAAACCTTCCGGTTGCATCATATACAACTCTTCCTTGAGGAAGCCATTAAGGAATGCTGTTTTGACGTCCATTTGCCATATCTCATAATCATAGAATGCGGCAATAGCTAACATGATTCTGACTGACTTCAGCATCGCTACGGGAGAGAAAGTCTCGTCGTAGTCAATCCCTTGAACTTGTCGATAACCCTTAGCGACAAGCCGAGCCTTATAGATGGTCACATTACCATCCGCGTCTGTCTTCTTCTTAAATATCCATTTGTTTTCTATGGCGTGCCTATCATCAGGCAAGTCCACCAAAGTCCATACTTTGTTTTCTTACATGGATTCTATCTCGGATTTCATGGCTCCAAGCCATTTATTGGAATCTGGGCCCGCCATCGCTTCTTCATAGTTCGAAGGTTCACCGTTGTCTAACAACATGATTTCCAGGACAGGGTTGCCGTACCACTCTGGCACAGCCCCCATGGGCCTCCCCCCATGCGCCTAGGGTTGAAACCCTAGGGGTGGGGGCGCCCCCTAGGCTTGGGGGGCAAGCCACCCCGCTTGGCCGCCGCCCCCCTAGGAGATTGGATCTCCTAGGGCCGGCGCCCCCTGGCCCCCTATATATAGTGGGGGGAGAGAGGGTAGCCGCACCTCAGCCCCTGGCGCCTCTCCCCCCGTTACATCTCCTACTCCTCCCGCAGGGTCTCGGCGAAGCTCTGCAGCTTTTCCCGTTGCATCCAGCACCACACCGTCGTGCCGCTGGATCTCCATCAACCTCTCCTCCCTCCTTGATGGATCAAGAAGGAGGAGACGTCGCTGTACCATACGTGTGTTGAACGCGGAGGTGCCGTCCGTTCGACGCTGGGATCATCGGTGACGAGGATCACGACGAGTACGACTCCATCATCCACGTTCCTTCGAATGCTTCCGCTCACGATCTACAAAGGGTATGTAGATGCACTCCTTTATGCTCGTTGCTAGATGACTCCTTAGATTGCTCTTGGTCAAGCGAAGGAATTTTTTTGAATTCCGCTACGTTCCCCAACACAAAATACCATTGCAAAGCGCGAAAATCTGGACAAACCACTTAAATAAAACAATTTGACCAATGCATGAAAGACTTTAGGTGCTAACTCATTAAATAAAGTATGCTTAGCAACAACAAGTTAAACACATATGCATTGGAGAGTTGAGTTTCTAAGGTATTTAATGCACTTAACACCTCATCTAAACACCTTTGCATTAGAAGAGGTCTAAGGCCCCAACCGGCAACCCCAAACAACACGTTTTGATCAACACCCGAATAATGACATGTGTTTTTTAACCTGTTCCTACATGGATTTGCGAACATGGGACGGGGACACGCAATGTTGTTATTTATCGCGTGACATCCCATTGCTCATTTGATTTGATCGTTGGCCGCATTACGCCCTTCCCCAACCTCGCATGTTGCCCTTCACTGCCTTCTCCTCCACAACCATCTCTCTGCTAGCTCCTTTCTTTCTCTATGTGATACACATCATCATGAAAGGAGTGCGGGTGCGGATGAGTCTGGACTCAGAAAAGGATTATCGCTAGGAGGGGGTCTAATGTTGTTGCACCAATGTTAGGGAGGGCCAAAACCACACCGCACATCATCATCCCGTTGCCTTGCAAGGAGAGGGTTCATCAGTTTTGATCCACACCTCTCTATGCTATAATCGAGCGTCATCAAACTGTTCTGTCGATAAAATTCACACACACCCATACACACATGGTACCATGGTAGGTCTCATGCATCTCATGCTGTAAAACATTAACATTTCTTATGACAATAGATATATCCTCATTACCGAGCTGCAACTAACTGCCATGCTTAGCGTCGCCTTCATGGAATTTGTAGTCGGGCTCCGTCCGAAGGGGTCTAGCATAGATTATCCAGCACGTAGCACTCCCGGAATGAGGTCACATGCCATGGGCATGTAGGGGAATGTAGCATAATTCAAAATTTTCTACGCTTTCACCAAGATCCAACTATGGAGACATCTAGCAACGAGCAAGTAAGAGTGCATCTACATACCGTTATGGAGATTGCGAGCGGAAGCTTTCAACGAAGCGTGGATGAAGTAGTCGTACTCTTCACGTTCTTCGTCATCGATGATCTAGCGCCGAACGGACGGCACCTCCGCGTTCAACACACGTACGGTGCAACAACGTCACCTCCTTCTTGATCCAGCAAGGGGGGAGGAGAAGTCGTCAGAGATCCGGCAGCACGACGGCGTGATGACGGATGCAGTGGAGATCGCAGCAGGGCTTCGCCGGGCGCCCTGCGTTGGAGTATGGAGGTGTGACGGGAGGGGGAGAGGCACCAGGGCTTGGGTGCGGCTGCCCTCTCCCCCCCACATATATATAGGGGGCCAGGGGGGCGCCAGCCCCCTGCAGATCCAATCTGCAAGGGGGGCGGCGGCCAGGGGGGAGTCCTTGCCCCCCAAGGCAAGTGGTGGCCCCCTTCCCCTTAGGGTTTTAACCCTAGGCGCATGGGGAGGTGGCCCCCCTAGTGGTGCGCCAGCCCAGAGGGCTGGACACTTCCCCTCGCGGCCTAGGGACCCCACCGGGATGGGTGGCCCCACCCGGTGGACCCCCGGGGCCCCTCCGGTGGTCCCGGGACGCTCCCGGTGACCCCCGGAGATCACCCGTTGGCCGAAACTGGACTTCCTATATATCAATCTTTACCTCCGAACCATTCCGGAACTCCTCGTGACATCCGGGATCTCATCCGGGACTCCGAACATCTTTCGGGTTTCCACGTGCATTTATCTCTACGACCCTAGCGTTACCGAACCTTAAGTGTGTAGACCCTACGGGTTCGGGAGACACGTAGACATGACCGAGACCACTCTCCGGTCAATAACCAACAGCGGGATCTGGATACCCATGTTGGTTCCCACGTGTTCTTCGATGATCTTCATCGGATGAACCACCGTGTCAAGGATTCACTCAATCCCGTATGTTATTCCCTTTGTCCATCGGTACGGTACTTGCCCGAGATTCGATCGTCGGTATTCCCGATACCTTGTTCAATCTCGTTATGGCAAGTCTCTTTACACGATCCGTAATCCATCATCCCGTGACTAACAACTTAGTCACATTGAGCTCATAATGATGATGTCTTACCGAGTGGGCCCAGAGGTACCTCTCCGTCATACGGAGTGACAACATCCCAGTCTCGGTTCGTACCAACTCAACAGACACTTTTGGAGATACCCGATGCGTACCTTTATAGTCACCCAGTTATGTTGTGACGGTTGGCACACCCAAAGTACTCCTACGGTATCCGGGAGTTGTACAACCTCATGGTCTAAGGAATAAATACTTGACACCGAAAAGCTTATGCATTACGAACTATTCGATCTCGTGTTATGCTCAAGTTTGGGTCTTGTCCATCACATCATTCTCCAAATGATGTGATCTCGTTATCACTGACATCTTATGTCCATGGTCAGGAAACCGTGACCATCTGTTGATCAACGAGCTGGTAACTAGAGGCCTACCAGGGACTCATTGTGGTCTATGTATTCACACATGTATCGCTGTTTCCGTACAATACAATTCAAGCATGAATAACAGACAATTATCATGAACAAGGAGATATAATAATAATGCTTTTATTATTGCCTCTAGGGCATATCTCCAATAGTCTCCCACTTGCACTAGAGTCAATAATCTAGTTACATTGTGATGAATCGAACACCCATAGAGTTCTGGTGTTGATCATGTTTTGCTCGTGAAAGAGGTTTAGTCAACGGGTCTGCGACATTCAGATCCGTATGTACTTTACAAATATCTATATCTCCATCCTGAACATAATTCCGGATGGAGTTGAAACGGCGCTTGATGTGCTTGGTCTTCTTGTGAAACCTGGGCTCCTTGGTAATAGCAATAGCACCAGTGTTGTCACAGAAGAGAGTCATCGGGCTTGACGCACTTGGAATGACTCCTAGGTCGGTGATGAACTCCTTCATCCAGACACCTTCCTGCGCTGCTTCAGAAGCAGCTATGTACTCCGCTTCACATGTAGATGCTGCCACCACGCTCTGTTTGCAACTACACCAGCTGACTGCCCCTCCATTCAAAATATACACGTATCCGGTTTGTGACTTAGAGTCATCCAGATCTGTGTTGAAGCTAGCATCGACGTAACCCTTTACGACGAGCTCTTCGTCACCTCCATAAACGAGAAACATATCCTTAGTCCTTTTCAGGTACTTCAGGATGTTCTTGACCGCTGTCTAGTGTTCCGTACCGGGATCACTTTGGTACCTCCCTACCAAACTTATGGCAAGGTTCACATCAGGTCTGGTACACAGCATGGCATACATGATAGAACCTATGGCCGAGGCATAGGGAATGACACTCATCTTTTCTCTATCTTCTGTCGTGGTCGGCGACTGAGCCTTGCTCAATCTCATACCTTGCAAAACAGGAAAGAATCCTTTCTTTGACTGATCCATATTGAACTTCTTCAATATTTTGTCAAGGTATGTACTTTGTGAAAGACCAATGAGGTGTCTCGATCTATCTCTATAGATTTTGATGCCTACTATGTAAGCAGCTTCTCCAAGGTCCTTCATTGAAAAACTTTTATTCAAGTAGGCCTTTACATTTTCCAAGAATTCTATATCATTTCCCATCAGCAATATGTCATCCACATATAATATGAGAAATGCCACAGAGCTCCCACTCACTTTCTTGTAAATACAGGCTTCTCCATAAGTCTGTATAAAGCCAAACGCTTTGATCACCTCATCAAAGCGAATATTCCAACTCCGAGATGCTTGCACCAGCTCGTAAATCGAGCGCTGGAGCTTGCACACCTTGTTAGCGTTCTCTGGATCGACAAAACCTTCCGGTTGCATCATATACAACTCTTCCTTGAGGAAGCCATTAAGGAATGCTGTTTTGACGTCCATTTGCCATATCTCATAATCATAGAATGCGGCAATAGCTAACATGATTCTGACTGACTTCAGCATCGCTACGGGAGAGAAAGTCTCGTCGTAGTCAATCCCTTGAACTTGTTGATAACCCTTAGCGACAAGCCGAGCCTTATAGATGGTCACATTACCATCCGCGTCTGTCTTCTTCTTAAATATCCATTTGTTTTCTATGGCGTGCCTATCATCAGGCAAGTCCACCAAAGTCCATACTTTGTTTTCATACATGGATTCTATCTCGGATTTCATGGCTCCAAGCCATTTATTGGAATCTGGGCCCGCCATCACTTCTTCATAGTTCGAAGGTTCACCGTTGTCTAACAACATGATTTCCAGGACAGGGTTGCCGTACCACTCTGGTGCGGAACGTGCCCTTGTGGACCTTCGAAGTTCAGTAGTAACTTGATCAGTTTCTTCATGATCATTATCATTAGCTTCCTCCCTTGTCGGTGCAGGCACCTCAGGAACAGTTTCCTGCGCTGCGCTACTTTCCGGTGCAGGAGGGGTGACTGTCACCTCATCAAGTTCTACTTTCCTCCCACTCACTTCTTTCGAGAGAAACTCTTTCTCCAGAAAGCATCCATTCTTAGCAACAAAGACTTTGCCTTCGGATCTGTGGTAGAAGGTGTACCCAATCGTTTCCTTTGGGTATCCTATGAAGACGCATTTTTCCGATTTGGGTTCGAGCTTTTCAGGTTGAAGTTTCTTGACATAAGCATCGCAACCCCAAACTTTTAGAAACGACAGCTTCGGTTTCTTGCCAAACCAAAGTTCATACGGAGTCGTCTCAACGGATTTCGACGGAGCCCTATTTAAAGTGAATGCGGCAGTCTCTAAAGCATAACCCCAAAAATATAGCGGTAAATCGGTGAGGGACATCATAGATCGCACCATGTCCAACAGAGTACGATTTCGACGTTTGGACACACCGTTACGTTGAGGTGTTCCGGGCGGTGTCAATTGTGAAACAATTCCACAGTTCCTAAGGTGTGTGCCAAATTCATGACTTAAATATTCACCCCCACGATCCGATCGCAAGAACTTTATTTTTCTGTCACGTTGATTCTCAACCTCATTCTGAAATTCCTTGAACTTTTCAATGGTCTCAGACTTGTATTTCATCAAATAGATATACCCATATCTACTCAAGTCATCTGTGAGGGTGAGAACATAACGATAGCCTCCGCGAGCCTCAACACTCAATGGACCGCACACATCGGTATGTATGATTTCCAATAAGTTGGTTGCTCGCTCCATTGTTCCGGAGAACGGAGTCTTGGTCATCTTGCCCAAGAGGCATGGTTCGCACGTGTCAAATGATTCATAATCAAGAGACTCTAGAAGTCCATCCGAATGGAGCTTCTTCATACGTTTGACACCAATATGACCAAGGCGGCAATGCCACAAGTATGTGGGACTATCATTATCAACTTTACATCTTTTGGCATCTACACTATGAATATGTGTACTACTACGTTCGAGATCCATCAAAAATAAACCATTGACCAGCGGGGCATGACCATAAAACATATCTCTCAAATAAATAGAACAACCATTATTCTCCGATTTGAAAGAGTAGCCATCTCGCATAAGACGAGATCCAGAAACAATGTTCATGCTCAAAGCTGGTACTAAATAACAATTATTTAGGTTTAAAACTAATCCCGAGGGTAGATGTAGAGGTAGCGTGCCGACGGCGATCACATCGACCTTGGAACCATTCCCGACGCACATCGTCACCTCATCCTTCGCCAGTCTTCGTTTATTCCGCAGCTCCTGTTTTGAGTTACAAATGTGAGCAACTGCACCGGTATCAAATACCCAGGAGCTACTACGAGTGCTGGTAAGGTACACATCAATAACATGTATATCATATATACCTTTGACGTTGCCGGCCTTCTTGTCTGCTAAGTATTTGGGGCAGTTCCGCTTCCAGTGACCCGTTCCCTTGCAATAAAAGCACTCTGTCTCAGGCTTGGGTCCATATTTTGGCTTCTTCCCGGCAACAGGCTTGCCAGGCGCGGCAACTCCCTTGCCGTCCTTCTTGAAGTTCTTCTTACCCTTGCCTTTCTTGAACTTAGTGGTTTTATTGACCATCAACACTTGATGTTCTTTCTTGATGTCTACCTCCGCTGATTTCAGCATCGAATACACCTCGGGAATGGACTTCTCCATCCCCTGCATATTGAAGTTCAACACGAAGCTCTTGAAGCTTGGTGGGAGCGACTGGAGGATTCTGTCAACGACCGCTTCATCTGGGAGATTCATTCCCAGCTGAGACAAGCGGTTGTGCAATCCTGAAATCTTGAGGATGTGCTCACTGACAGAACTGTTCTCCTCCATCTTACAGTTGTAGAATGCGTCGGAGACATCATATCTCTCGACTCGGGCATGAGCTTGGAAAACCATTTCAGCTCTTCGAACATCTCATATGCTCCGTGGTGCTCAAAACGTTTTTGGAGCCCCGATTCTAAACTGTAAAGCATGCCGCACTGAACCAGGGAGTAATCATCACTACGCGACTGCCAGACGTTCAAAACGTCTTGGGCCGCATCGGGAGCAGGTGCATCACCTAGCGGTGCTTCTAGGACATATGATCTCTTGGCAGCTATGAGGATAATCCTCAGGTTACAGACCCAATCCGTATAGTTGCTACCATCGTCTTTCAGCTTGGTTTTCTCTAGGAACGCGTTGAAGTTGAGGGAAACTGGAGCGTGGGCCATTTGATCTACAAGAGATATTGTAAAGAATTTAGACTAAGTTCATGATAATTAAGTTCATCTTAATCAAATTATAATGAACTCCCACTCAGAATGACATCTGTGATACACGATCCGAATCGAGTAGTCCGTGTCCGATCATCACGTGAGACGGACTAGTCATCAACGGTGAACATCTTCATGTTGATCGTGTCTTCTATACGACTCGTGTTCGACCTTTCGGTCTTCCGTGTTCCGAGGCCATGTCTGTACATGCTAGGCTCGTCAAGTGAACCCTAAGTGTATCGTGTGTGTAAATCTGTCTTACACCCGTTGTATGCGAACGTTAGAACCTATCACACTCGATCATCACGTGGTGCTTCGGAGCAACGAGCTTTAGCAACGGTGCACAGTTAGGGGAAACACAATACTTGAAATTTTTAGTGAGAGATCATCTTATTTACTACCGTCGTTCTAAGTAAACAAGATGCAAAAACATGATAAACATCACATGCAATCAATTAAAGTGACATGATATGGCCAATATCATCTTGCTCCTTGGATCTCCATCTTCGGGGCACCATGATCATCTTGTCACCGGCTCGACACCATGATCTTCATCATCATGATCTCCATCATCGTGTCTTGAAGAAGTCGTCACACCAACTATTACTTCTACTACTATAGCTAACGTTTAGCAATGAAGTAAAATAATTACATGGCGTTATTCAGTGACACGCAGGTCATACAATAATTAAGACAACTCCTATGGCTCCTGCCGGTTGTCAAGTTCATCGACATGCAAGTCGTGATTCCCTATTACAAAAACATGATCAATCTCATACATCACATATATCATTCATCACATCTTCGTTTTTGGCCATACCACGTCACATAGCACATGCTGCAAAAACAAGTTAGACGTCCTCTAATTGTTGTTGCAAGTTTTACGTGGCTTCTATAGGATTTCTAGCAAGAACGATTCTTACCTACGACAAAACCACAACATGATTTGTCAACTTCTATTTACCCTTCATAAGGACCCTTTTCATCGAATCCGATCCGACTAAAGTAGGAGAGACAGACACCCGCCAGCCACCTTATGCATCTAGTGCATGTCTGTCGGTGGAACCAGTCTCACATAATCGTACGTGTAAAGTCGGTCCGGGCCGCTTCATCCCACAATACCGCCGGATCAAGATTGACTAGTAACGGTAAGAAAGTTGAACAAAACCAAACGCCCACAACTGCTTTGTGTTCTACTCGTGCAAGATGCTACGCATAAAACCTAGGCCCTGATACCACTGTAGGGGAACGTAGCATAATTCAAAATTTTCTACGCTTTCACCAAGATCCAACTATGGAGACATCTAGCAACGAGCAAGTAAGAGTGCATCTACATACCATTATGGAGATTGCGAGCGGAAGATTTCAACGAAGCGTGGATGAAGTAGTCGTACTCTTCACGTTCTTCGTCACCGATGATCTAGCGCCGAACGGACGGCACCTCCGCGTTCAACACACGTACGGTGCAGCAACGTCACCTCCTTCTTGATCCAGCAAGGAGGGAGGAGAAGTCGTCAGAGATCCGGCAGCACGACGGCGTGATGACGGATGCAGTGGAGATCGCAGCAGGGCTTCGCCGGGCGCCCTGCGTTGGAGTATGGAGGTGTGACGGGAGGGGGAGAGGCGCCAGGGCTTGGGTGCGGCTGCCCTCTCCCCCCCACATATATATAGGGGGCAGGGGGGGCGCCAGCCCCCTGCAGATCCAATCTGCAAGGGGGGGCGGCGGCCAGGGGGGAGTCCTTGCCCCCCAAGGCAAGTGGTGGCCCCCTTTCCCTTAGGGTTTTAACCCTAGGCGCATGGGGATGTGGGTCCCCTAGTGGTGCGCCAGCCCAGAGGGCTGGACACTTCCCCTCGCGGCCTAGGGACCCCACCGGGATGGGTGGCCCCACCCGGTGGACCCCCAGGGCCCCTCCGGTGGTCCCGGGACGCTCCCGGTGACCCCCGGAGATCACCCGTTGGCCGAAACTGGACTTCATATATATCAATCTTTACCTCCGGACCATTCCGGAACTCCTCGTGACGTCCGAGATCTCATCCGGGACTCCGAACAACTTTCGGGTTTCCACGTGCATTTATCTCTACGACCCTAGCGTTACCGAACCTTAAGTGTGTAGACCCTACGGGTTCGGGAGACACGTAGACATGACCGAGACCACTCTCCGGTCAATAACCAACAGCGGGATCTGGATACCCATGGTGGTTCCCACGTGTTCCTCGATGATCTTCATCGGATGAACCACCGTGTCAAGGATTCACTCAATCCCGTATGTTATTCCCTTTGTCCATCGGTACGGTACTTGCCCGAGATTCGATCGTCGGTATTCCCGATACCTTGTTCAATCTCGTTATGGCAAGTCTCTTTACACGATCCGTAATCCATCATCCCGTGACTAACTACTTAGTCACATTGAGCTCATAATGATGATGTCTTACCGAGTGGGCCCAGAGGTACCTCTCCGTCATACGGAGTGACAACATCCCAGTCTCGGTTCGTACCAACTCAACAGACACTTTCGGAGATACCCGATGCGTACCTTTATAGTCACCCAGTTACGTTGTGACGGTTGGCACACCCAAAGTACTCCTACGGTATCCGGGAGTTGTACAACCTCATGGTCTAAGGAATAAATACTTGGCACCGAAAAGCTTATGCATTACGAACTATACGATCTCGTGTTATGCTCAAGTTTGGGTCTTGTCCATCACATCATTCTCCTAATGATGTGATCCCGTTATCACTGACATCTTATGTCCATGGTCAGGAAACCGTGACCATCTGTTGATCAACGAGCTGGAAACTAGAGGCCTACCAGGGACTCATTGTGGTCTATGTATTCACACATGTATCGCTGTTTCCGTACAATACAATTCAAGCATGAATAACAGACAATTATCATGAACAAGGAGATATAATAATAATGCTTTTATTATTGCCTCTAGGGCATATCTCTAACAGGGCACGAAGGCACCACGACTGGCGGTCGACTGTGAGCAGACTATCCAATTGAAGGAAATATGCCCTAGAGGCAATAATAAAGATGTTATTTGTATTTCCTTATATCATGATAAATGTCTTTTATTCATGCTAGAATTGTATTAACTGGAAAATTAGTACATGTGTGAATACATAGACAAAATAGTATGTCCCTAGTATGCCTCTACTAGACTAGCTCATTGATCAAAGATGGCTATGTTTCCTAGCCATAGACATGAGTTGTCATTTGATCAACGGGATCACATCATTAGGAGAATGATGTGATGGACTAGACCCATCCGTTAGCTTAGCACTATGATCATTTAGTTTTACTGCTATTGCTTTCTTCATGACTTATACATGTTCCTATGACTATGAGATTATGCAACTCCCGAATACCGTAAGAACACGTTGTGTGCTATAAAACGTCACAACATAACTGGGTGATCATAAAGATGCTCTACAGGTGTCTCCGAAAGTATTCGTGGCATTGGCATAGATCAAGACTAGGATTTGTCACTCCGAGTGTCGGGGAGGCATCTCTGGGCCCTCTCGGTAATGCACATCATAATAAGCCTTGAAAGCAAATGACTAATGAGTTAGTCACGAGATGATGTATTACAGAACGAGTAAAGAGACTTGCCGGTAACGAGATTGAACTAGGTATAGAGATACCGACGATCGAATCTCGGGCAAGTAACATACCGATGACAAAAGGAACAATGTATGTTGTTATGCGGTTTGACCGATAAAGATCTTCGTAGAATATGTAGGAGCCAATATGAGCATCCAGGTTCCGCTATGGGTTATTGATCGGAGATGAGTCTCGGTCATGTCTACATAGTTCCCGAACCCGTAGGGTCCGCACGCTTAACGTTTGATGACGATCGGTATTATGAGTTTATGAGTTCTGATGTACCAAAGGTAGTTCGGAGTCCCGGATGAGATCACAGACATGACGAGGAGTCTCGGAATGTCTGAGACATAAAGATTGATATATTGGACGACTATATTCGAACAACGGAAGTGTTCCATAAAGTTTCGGAATTTACCGGAGTACCGGGGTGGTTACCGGAACCCCGTGGGGAAGCTATGTGCCTTAATGGGCTGTAGGAGAAAGAGGGAAGAAGGGCCAGGGCTGGGCCGCGCGCCCCCACCCCTTGGTCCGAATTGGACAAGGAAGGAGGGGGGGCCGGCGCCCCTTTCCTTCTCCTTCTCCCTCTCCTTCCTTTCCCCCTTCTCCCTTTTGGTAGTTCCTACTAGGAATAGGATTGCAATCCTATTCCTAGTAGGATTGCTCCTCCTTGGCGCACCACTAGGGGCCGGCCGGACTCCCCCTTGCTCCTTTATATACGGGGGCAGGGGGCACCCAAAGACACACAAGTTGAATTGTTTTAGCCGTGTGCGGTGCCCCCTCCACAGAAACACACCTCGGTCATACTGTCGCATTGCTTAGGCGAAGCCCTGCGCCGGTAACTTCATCATATCCGTCACCATGCCATTGTGCTGACAAAACTCTCCTGTGAAGCTCAACTGGATCAAGAGCTCGTGGGACGTCATCAAGCTGAACGTGTGCTGAATGCGGAGGTGCCGTACGTTCGGTGCTTGATCGGTTGGATCGCAAAGAAGTTCGACTACATCAACCGCGTCACTTGACGCTTCCGCTCCCGGTCTACGAGGGTACGTAGACACACTCTCCCCTCTCGTTGCTATGCATCTGGTAGATAGATCTTGCGTGATCGTAGGAAAGTTTTAAAATACTATGTTCCCCAACAGTGGCATCATGAGCCAGGTCCATGCGTAGATGATATGCACGAGTAGAACACAATGAGTTGTGGGCAATACTAGTCATACTGCTTACCAGCATGTCATACTTTGCTTCGGCGGTATTGTGAGATGAAGCGGCCCGGACCGACATTACGCGTACGCTTACGCGAGACTGGTTTCACCGTTATGAGCACTCATTGCTTAAAGGTGTCTGGCGGGTGTCTGTCTCTCTCACTTTAGCTGAATCAAGTGTGGCTACGCCCGGTCCTTGTGAAGGTTAAAACAACACATACTTGACGAAACATCGTTGTGGTTTTGTATGCGTAGGTAAGAACGGTTCTTGCTAAGCCCGTAGCAGCCACATAAAACTTGCAACAACAAAGTAGAGGACGTCTAACTTGTTTTTGCAGGGCACGTTGTGATGTGATATGGTCAAGAAATGATGAGTTATACGGTTTTGTATGAGATGATCATGTTTTGTAAAGTTATCGGCAACTGGCAGGAGCCATATGGTTGTCACTTTATTGTATGAAATGCAATCGCCATGTAATTGCTTTACTTTATCACTAAGCGGTAGCGATAGTCGTAGAAGCAATAGTTGGCGAGACGACAATGATGCTACGATGGAGATCAAGGTGTCGCGCCGGTGACGAAAGTGATCATGACGGTGCTTTGGAGATGGAGATCAAAAGCACAAGATGATGATGGCCATATCATGTCACATATTTTGATTGCATGTGATGTTTATCTTATTATGCTTCTTATTTTGCTTGGAACGACGTTAGCATTATAAGATGATCCCCTACTAAATTTCAAGGTATAAGTGTTCTCCCTGAGTATGCACCGTTGCGAAAGTTCGTCGTGCCGAGACACCACGTGATGATCGGGTGTGATAAGCTCTACGTTCAAATACAACGGGTGTAAGCCAGTTTTGCACACGCAGAATACCAGGGTTAAACTTGACGAGCCTAGCATATGCAGATATGGCCTCGGAACACTGGAAACCGAAAGGTTGAGCGTGAATCATATAGTAGATATGATCAACATAAGATGTTTACCATTGAAACTACTCCATCTCACGTGATGATCGGACATGGTTTAGTTGATTTGGATCACGTGATCATTTAGATGACCGGAGGGATGTCTATCTAAGTGGGAGTTCTTTAAGTAATATGATTAATTGAACTTTAATTTATCATGAACTTAGTCCTGATAGTTTTTGCATATCTATGTTGTTGTAGATCAATGGCCTGTGCTACCGTTCCTTTGAATTTTAATGCATTCCTAGAGAAAGCTAAGTTGAAAGATGATGGTGGCAATTACACGGACTGGGTCCGTAACTTGAGGATTATCCTCATTGCTGCACAGAAGAATTATGTCCTTGAAGCACCGCTAGGTGACAAGCCCCCTCCCGCCAATGTAGACGCTTTGAACGTCTGGCAGACGCGGTCTGATGACTACACGATAGTTCAGTGTGCCATGCTTTACGGCTTAGAACCGGGACTTCAACGATGTTTTGAACGTCATGGACCATATGAGATGTTCCAGGAGTTGAAGTTAATATTTCAAGCAAATGCCCGGATTGAGAAATATGAGATTTCCAATAAGTTCTACAGCTGCAAGATGGAGGAGAATAGTCCTATCAGTGAACACTTGCTCAGAATGTCTGGGTACAACAATCATATGACTCAACTTGGTTGCAAAGTTGACGAGGATAGTGTTATTGATAGAGTTCTTCAATCACTGCCACCAAGCTATAAAGGCTTCGTGATGAACTATAATATGCAAGGGATGCAGAAAACAATTCCCGAGCTCTTCGCTATGCTCAAGGCTGCGGAGGTAGAAATCAAAAAGGAGCATCAAGTGTTGATGGTTAACAAGACCACTAGTTTCAAGAAAAAGGGCAAGGGAAAGAAGGGTAACTTCAAGAAGAATAGCAAGACAGTTGCTACTCCCGCGAAGAAACCCAAGTCTGGAGCCAAGCCTGAAACTGAGTGCTTCTACTGCAAAGGGACTAGACACTGGAAGAGGAACTGCCCAAAGTATTTGGCGGATAAGAAGGATGGCAAGGTGAACAAAGGTATATGTGATATACATGTTATTGATGTGTACCTTACTAATGCTCGTAGTAGTACCTGGGTATTTGATACCGGTTCGGTTGCTAATATTTGTAACTCGAAACAGGGACTATGGATTAAACGAAGATTGGCTAAGGATGAGGTGACGATGCGCGTGGGAAATGGTTCCAAAGTCGATGTGATCGCCGTCGGCACGCTACCTCTACATCTACCTTCGGGGTTAGTTTTAGACCTAAATAATTGTTATTTGGTGCCAGCGTTGAGCATGAACATTATATCTGGATCTTATTTGTTGCGAGACGGTTACTCATTTAAATCAGAGAATAATGGTTGTTCTATTTTTATGAATAATATCTTTTATGGTCATGCACCCTTGAAGAGTGGTCTATTCTTATTGGATCTCGATTGTAGTGATACACATATTAATAATATTGAAGCCAAAAGATGCAAGGTTAATAATGATAGTGCAACTTATTTGTGGCACTGCCGTTTAGGTCATATTGGTGTAAAGCGCATGAAGAAACTCCATAGTGATGGACTTTCGGAATTACTTGATTATGAATCACTTGGTGCTTGCGAACCATGCCTCATGAGCAAGATGACTAAAACTCCGTTCTCCAGAACTATGGAGCGAGCAACAGATTTGTTGGAAATCATACATACTTATGTATGCGGACCAATGAGTGTTGAAACTCGCGGCGGGTATCGTTATTTTCTGACCTTCATTGATGATTTGAGTAGATATGGGTATATCTACTTATGAAACACAAGTCTGAAACATTTGAAAAGTTTAAAGAATTTCAGAGTGAAGTAGAAAATCATCGTAACAAGAAAATAAAGTTTCTGCGATCTGATCGTGGAGGTGAATATTTGAGTTACGAGTTTGGTCTTCATTTGAAACAATGTGGAATAGTTTCGCAACTCACGCCACCCGGAACACCACATCATAATGGTGTGTCCGAACGTCGTAACTTTATTGGATATGGTGCGATCTATGATGTCTCTTAACGATTTACCACTATCGTTTTGGGGTTATGCTTTAGAGACAGCTGCATTCACGTTAAATAGGGCACCATCTAAACCATTGAGACGACACCTTATGAACTATGGTTTGGCAAGAAACCAAAGTTGTCGTTTCTTAAAGTTTGGGGCTGCGATGCTTATATGAAAAAGCTTCAACCTGATAAGCTAGAACCCAAGTCGGAGAAATGTGTCTTCATAGGATACCCAAAAGAGACTGTTGGGTACACCTTCTATCATAGATCTGAAGGTAAGATATTCGTTGCTAAGAATGGATCCTTTCTAGAGAAGGAGTTTCTCTCGAAAGAAGTGAGTGGGAGGACAGTAGAACTTGATGAGGTAATTGTACCTTCTCCTGAATTGGAAAGTAGTACATTACAGAAAATTGTTCCCGTGATTCCTCCACCAATTAGTGAGGAAGTTAATGATGATGATCATGAAACTTCAGATCAAGTTTCTGCTGAACGTCGTAAATCAACCAGAGTACGTTCCGCACCAGAGTGGTACGGCAACCCAGTTCTGGAAGTCATGTTACTAGACCATGATGATTTTACGAACTATGAGGAAGCGATGATGAGCCCAGATTCCGCAAAATGGCTTGAGGCCATGAAATCTGAGATGGGATCCATGTATGAGAACAAAGTGTGGACTTTGGTTGACTTGCCCGATGATCGGCAAGCCATCGAAAATAAATGGATCTTCAAGAGGAAGACCGACGCAGACGGTAATGTTACTGTTTACAAAGCTCGACTTGTTGTGAAAGGGTTTCGACAAGTTCAAGGAGTTGACTACGATGAGACTTTCTCACCTGTAGCGATGCTTAAGTCTGTCCGAATCATGTTAGCAATTGCCGCATTTTATGATTATGAAATCTGGCAAATGGATGTCAAAACTGCATTCCTAAATGGATATCTCAAAGAAGGGTTGTATATGATGCAACCAGAAGTTTTTGTCGATCCAAAAGGTGCTAACAAAGTATGCAAGCTCCAGCGATCCATCTATGGACTGGTGCAAGCATCTCGGAGTTGGAATATACGCTTTGATGAGGTGATCAAATCATATGGTTTTATACAGACTTTTGGAGAAGCCTGTATTTACAAGAAAGTGAGTGGGAGCTCTGTAGCATTTCTGATATTATATGTGGATGACATATTGTTGATTGGAAATGATATAGAATTTCTGGATGGCATAAAAGGATACTTGAATAAAAGTTTTTCAATGAAAGACCTCGGTGAAGCTGCTTATATATTAGGCATCAAGATCTATAGAGATAGATCAAGACGCTTAATTGGACTTTCACAAAGCACATACCTTGATAAAGTTTTGAAGAAGTTCAAAATGGATCAGTCGAAGAAAGGGTTCTTGCCTGTATTACAAGGTATGAAGTTGAGTAAGACTCAATGCCCGACCACTGCAGAAGATAGAGAGAAAATGGAAGTCATTCCCTATGCCTCAGCCATAGGATCTATCATGTATGCAATGCTATGTACCAGACCTGATGTGTGCCTTTCTATAAGTCTAGCAGGGAGGTACCAAAGTAATCCAGGAGTGGATCACTGGACAGCGGTCAAGAACATCCTGAAATACCTGAAAAGGACAAAGGATATGTTTCTCGTGTATGGAGGTGACAAAGAGCTCGTCGTAAACGGTTACGTCGATTCTAGCTTTGACACTGATCCGGATGACTCTAAGTCACAAACCGGATATGTATTTTTATTGAACGCTGGAGCTGTCAGTTGGTGCAGTTCCAAGCAGAGCGTCGTGGCGGGATCTACGTGTGAAGCGGAATACATAGCTGCTTCGGAAGCAGCAAATGAAGGAGTCTGGATGAAGGAGTTCATATCCGATCTAGGTGTAATACCTAGTGCATCGGGTCCAATGAAAATCTTTTGTGACAACACTGGAGCAATAGCCTTGGCGAAGGAGTCCAGGTTTCACAAGATAACAAAGCACATCAAAAGACGCTTCAATTCCATCCGCGATCTAGTCAAGGAGGGAGACATAGATATTTGCAAGATACATACGGATCTGAATGTTGCAGACCCATTGACTAAGCCTCTTCCACGGGCAAAACATGATCAGCACCAGGACTCCATGGGTGTGAGGATCATCACTTTGTAATCTAGATTATTGACTCTAATTCAAGTGGGAGACTGAAGGAAATATGCCCTAGAGGCAATAATAAAGATGTTATTTGTATTTCCTTATATCATGATAAATGTCTTTTATTCATGCTAGAATTGTATTAACCGGAAACTTGATACATGTGTGAATACATAGACAAAATAGTATGTCCCTAGTATGCCTCTTCTAGACTAGCTCATTGATCAAAGATGGCTATGTTTCCTAGCCATAGACATGAGTTGTCATTTGATCAACGGGATCACATCATTAGGAGAATGATGTGATGGACTAGACCCATCCATTAGCATAGCACTATGATCATTTAGTTTTACTGCTATTGCTTTCTTCATGACTTATACATGTTCCTATGACTATGAGATTATGCAACTCCCGAATACCGTAAGAACACGTTGTGTGCTATAAAACGTCACAACGTAACTGGGTGATCATAAAGATGCTCTACAGGTGTCTCCGAAAGTATTCGTGGTGTTGGCATAGATCAAGACTAGGATTTGTCACTCCGAGTGTCGGAGAGGTATCTCTGGGCCCTCTCGGTAATGCACATCATAATAAGCCTTGCAAGCAAAATACTAATGAGTTAGTCATGAGATGATGTATTACGGAACGAGTAAAGAGACTTGCCGGTAACGAGATTGAACTAGGTATAGAGATACCGACGATCGAATCTCGGGCAAGTAACATACCGATGACAAAAGGAACAACGTATGTTGTTATGCGGTTTGACCGATAAAGATCTTCGTACAATATGTAGGAGCCAATATGAGCATCCAGGTTCCGCTATTGGTTATTGACCGGAGATGAGTCTCGGTCATGTCTACATAGTTCTCGAACCCGTAGGGTCCGCACGCTTAACGTTTGATGACGATCGGTATTATGAGTTTATGAGTTTTGATGTACCGAAGGTAGTTCGGAGTCCCGGATGAGATCACGGACATGACGAGGAGTCTCGGAATGTCCGAGACATAAAGATTGATATATTGGACGACTATATTCGAACAACGGAAGTGTTCCGTAAAGTTTCGGAATTTACCGGAGTACCGGGGGGGTTACCGGAACCCCCTGGGGAAGCTATGGGCCTTAATGGGCCGTAGGAGAAAGAGGGAAGAAGGGCCAGGGCTGGGCCGCGCGCCCCCACCCCTTGGTCCGAATTGGACACGGAAGGAGGGGGGGCCGGCGCCCCTTTCCTTCTCCTTCTCCCTCTCCTTCCTTTCCCCATTCTCCCTTTTGGTAGTTCCTAGTAGGAATATGATTGCAATCCTATTCCTAGTAGGATTTCTCCTCCTTGGCGCGCCACTAGGGGCCGGCCGGCCTCCCCCTTGCTCCTTTATATACGGGGGCAGGGGGCACCCAAAGACACACAAGTTTAATTGTTTTAGTCGTGTGCGGTGCCCCCCTTCACAGAAACACACCTCGGTCATACTGTCGCATTGCTTAGGCGAAGCCCTGCGCCGGTAACTTCATCATATCTGTCACCACGCCATCGTGCTGACAAAACTCTCCCGTGAAGCTCAACTGGATCAAGAGCTCGTGGGACGTCACCAAGCTGAACGTGTGCTGAACGCGGAGGTGCCGTATGTTCGGTGCTTGATCGGTTGGATCGCGAAGAAGTTCGACTACATCAACCGCGTCACTTGACGCTTCCACTCCCGGTCTACGAGGGTACGTAGACACACTCTCCCCTCTCGTTGCTATGCATCTGGTAGATAGATCTTGCGTGATCGTAGGAAATTTTTAAAATACTACGTTCCCCAACACCAATCTCCTTGTCTTGGTCTTCCATCTCCTTGGTGCTGCCCTCAAAGACATTGGTGAGGTCTTCAATGTTTGTAATTAGGTGGGTGGGTAAATATTTTTTTCCTTTGGCTGCTCCAGGGTCCAACATGACGACAAGCCTTGGAGAACCAGCTCACCGCGAGAATCTACGGCGTACTCCGATATTGTCGAATCTAACTATCCGGACTTGAGAGAAGTTCTTGATCTGGCCCAGGTGGCCATCCGAATCAATGATGAGCATGACCGCGTTGAAGATGAATAGCTGACCCGACACATAGGTTATGCCGGCGTCAACTTCAGATCCCATCTAATCTCTATTTTTACCACACGGGACCTACATGGGTCATTACTGTAGGGGATGGATTCCAGCAGCTACCTCGGTAGGGTATCTCGGCGCTGTGATTAGGTTATAGGGGAAACAAGGAGGCGAGTTTACCTAGGTTCGGACCGTCTCAGTGGAGGTAAAAACCTATTCCTGCCATGCGTACATTGCGATTGGGGTGTACAAAATACATGTATGAACCAAATGATTCTAATGCATCTCTTGACTAACTCGAACCCTGACTTATATAATATATCGGGAGCCCTAGGTTATACAGTCTAGTCGGCTACGTCGGGGGGGGGGGTACCATTGACCCGTTTTCCTTATCTTGGACAACAAGGCTTCCAAAGTCTTCTTCATAGAGCACCAAAGGCAGAATCGTGAACCTTTTTGAATTTGTGAACTACTTTTCAAATTTAGAATCGTGAACTTTTTTCACGTGCCCGAATTTTTTTGAATTCATAATTTTCCCAGATGCACGAACTTTACCAAATTTATAATCGTCGACTTTCTAAGGATGCACAATTTTTTTAAAATTTTCATTTTTTTTTCAAATTTTGAATTATGAGATTTTTCTAGATACACAAATTCTATTGCCTTATTGAACTTCTCAAATTCAAAACCAAAAACAACTTGAAACAGTTCTAGAATTTCAGAACGTTAACCAACTTGAAATTATTCATGTATTATTAAAAACTTTGCGGATTCAAGAAATGCTCATGGATTTTACCAAAAGTTCATGAACTAAAAAATGTTCACAAATTTGGAAAATGTTCATGAATTCAAAAAGTTTCATAACTTTCAAGAAAAATGTTCAAAAATTTGAAAAATCTCACAAATATTCAATAGTATTTCACGAATTTCGTAAAAGTTCTAGAAGTCGAACAAAAAGTTCTTGTACTTGAAAAAGTACGAAGATTTGAAAAAAAGACACAAATTTGAATAAATTCATGAATGTGATATTTTTTAAGAATTTGGAAATTTGGAAAAAATTTCATGGATTTGAGTAGTTCACGAAGTTTGAGAAAAGTTAGAAGTTCATGAATTGTGAAAAAATCACGAGTTTGAAAATGTTCAAAAAGAATGAAAATAAAAAACAAAAAGGATAAAAACCGAAAAATAGAGAACGTTGATCTGTGAAAAAATTAACCTAAAAAAGTAGATGGAAACTGAAGTTAGAAAATATACAGTGTGTTTTTTTAGGCAAAGTTAGAAAATCTACGTACGCTAAGTGCCACACGTGTGCATAAGCGCTACCCTGGCGGGCCGGCCACTTAGGAAACCTTTGTACGCTGGGGGTGCTCGACGGGATCTAATATGTTCGCCTGAGCAATACATAGATTGGTTTTGGGAACGTTCAGGAATGCTGTGACCGGTTTTGGTAATCTTCCAGAAGGTTCCTGAACCCTTTTTTTGCCTTTCCTTGTTGCTTGGTTTCCTTTTTTTTCTGTGCTGTTTTTTATTTTTCTTCCTTTTTAAAAACTTGTAAATAACATAAATTTGTTTAAAATTTCATTAGTCGTTCGTCCTTCTAACAATATTGATATTTCAAAAACAATTAAAGTTTTTCTAAAAATATTCATAATTTGGTTGAATTTTTTTAGAATTTCAGAAATTATTCATAATCTAAAATAATACTAACAAATGCCAAACATTGTTCACATTCTTCAGAAAGTATTCACGTAACGATCTTGGATTTTCGAAAGATGCTCACGATTTCTAAAGAATTTCATGTTTCCCAACAAATGTGCAGAATTTAAAAAATTGTTTACATTTCAAAAGTTATTCTTGTTTTTACACATTATTTCCAGATTTCAATAATTGTTCACGTTTGTTCTATAAAATATTCACTATTGGAAATACTCTTCGTGTTTTTCCCAAGAAAAATTCACATTTTTACAAAATTATTCAAAATTTTAATATTTTTGGAATTAATTAACAAATTCTGAATTCACAAACACTTTTCAAACCTATGACATTTTCGAACACATGAACATCTTTTGAAATCAATCAACAATTTTTGAGTTCAACATTTTTTTTTCAAATTCACGATCTTTTTAAAATTTGCAAACATATTTGAAATTTTTGAACATTTTTTCGAATCCGTATACTTTTGTGACTTCATGATTTTAGTTGAAATTCATGAACGATTTTAGATTCATGGAGATTCTTTCAAATCTATGAACAATTTTTGATTTCATTCAAATTTATGAGCTTTTTTGAATTCACTAATATTTCGATTTTTTTTCAAATTCATATTTCTTTTTGAAACCACGAACATTTTTATAAAATTCGTGAATTTTGTTTTGAATTCATGATTTTTTAATATAGGAAATATTTTTAAATTTATGATCGATTTTGTTTTCACAAATTTTTGTTGATATTTTTTGGGTTATTGATGCAGTGAACAGAAATAGGAAAAAACACAATGAAAAAAAACACAATTGGAGCTAACGTGCCGGCCCATGCTATGCCAGCGAGTGATCATCGACCGCGAGGACGTTGACACGACACGAGTCATAGTGGCCTCTGTGAGCGACCCATAGAACCGCCCATGTGCGGCATCTACCATTTGCCTACAAGTGGCGCAACATGCGCTAAAATAGGATTCAGCCGCTATGGCGAGGGATCTACAAAGGTGTAGGGCGAATCGGTGATCGTTGGGTGTTTTTTGGGTTTACCAAGTCGGATGAAACAGACTAACGTATAGATTTTTCCTTAGGAGACATAGAAAGCACTAAACTCCGAGAAATAGTGGTCAATAATTAATTTAAATATGCAGTCACTAGGTCAAGAGAACATAGGGGTGTGGTGTAGTGGAACTATTTTTAGATGGTAAGCATTTTGCATTATAGGGATAAAAAACAAAAATCAGGGCGTAATAGGCAGCAGCCCATCACTACTTGGTATGTGCACCGGCCAGTTGGTTGGTCGTGAAGTTGGACTCCGACATCGGCTGTTGGCTTCCTTGGTTCCCTCGTCGGGAAACATAGAACACCAATTCCTTTGAAGTTCCTAGAGCACAAATGAGAGCAGCGATGTTAGCGTTTGCGATGATGAAGGAGAGTTAGTTTTTGCCATCATCTGATGTTGAAGTATGCTGCTATGCCACCTAACGACAATTGAGGACTTTTAGAATTGTGGGCAAGTGATGGAGGAACAGAGTCACAACCATGCGTTGGCCTTCCAATCCCGTGCTAGGTCCAGTCGGGCAGTAAGATATTGAGCAAGAGAGGTGTGACCAAGTGCCGTTGCAAGTCATAAGGTCACAACAAATGTGCGTGGAGGGGTGCACTACAAGTGGAAGTTGTAACTGCTTGACTATGATTTACGGTGTTGGAATCGTGGAGCAGAAGGTAGCTCAGTCTGTTTTGGAGGTGAAAAGTTGTTAATTTTTTTGTGTGTGCTTGTAGTAGAACTGACACATTCTTTTAGGGAAGCCCGATTTTGGATGAGAAAAAGAAGATGCAGAGCATGTTTTCGAATCTAGTTGAGTTAAGGTGGTGATGGTCTTGAGTTGGCAGAGTAGTTGGTTGTAGAGGTTGAAGCCCACGGTGTCTATGGCGTCGGGGTGGCATCAGGTAGAGTACATGAGAAGACCATACAAAGGAGGGCTGATCGTTAGTGGGATTGTCTGTGAGATCGATGGTTGAGAGGGTGGAGGGGGTGGTGGAGGCTAGGTGGTGTGGGGCAACTCCTAAATTTGGCAAACTCATATTGGGATATAAGATATACTCTCAAATTAAATGGATATCAGTTTAAAGATACAACAAATTAATGCAAAATTAAGAGCATGTTTGATCTTTTCGATATTATTTAATGTGGAAGTAAATGTCTCTAGCTCCAATTCTATATAAAGAACACATCGTGTATGCATTTGGACGCCCAAACAGAAACACAAAGAAGTTTGTGTATGATCTTATGGAGGGGAAACCTATTCTACTTTGCCTGATGGTGCTTTTGCTGCTAGGAAATTCCACCCATGCTGGTACGAAATGGATCTCCCTGCCCCTCTTTATGTTTCCTTTCTCCTGCCAACCGAAGTAGAATAATATTGTGATCCGACCTGCACAAATTTCATTCGAACTATCTCAATTCAAGGCACAAATTTCATTCGAACTATCTCAATTTGAGCTGCTCTTAACGATGTGCATTCTTGGCTACAGAGAATAATTGTAAATCACACATTGCTTATTCGGGCACATCATGCGATGAATTAACTTGCCGGCTGGCCTGCCAGCATGACGGGGGAGGTCGCCCCACAAATGGTAATTGTGTGGTTGTCAACGCTTCCGTCCAGGAATGTAACTGCGCCGTATGTGACTAGAGATGCACTATGCCATTATGTCAAACAATGGGCCATGATATGATCAATAATAAAAATTTCTTGCGACATGCATGTGAGAATGTATATTGATCACTAATTTGGCCCGAAATTGGTCACCACATACGATTGCACCCCGTACAAATATGCAGTCCCACGCATCTGTGTTGTCCTCTAACCCCTGCGTAGATACACAAAGTACTGTCACTGGAACAAAGAAAGCACTGGCAACAGACACATGTGATATGGTTCATAGTATGATACCGTGCGCCCCAACAACATGGTGCGTTAGATCTGCATGCAATGTATATGATCACTGACTTGTTTATTTGCGTATGCCCACCTGGATATCTTGAGTCTAGCACCCCCCACCTTGCTCACCCATAGGTCCTGTAGTACGGCGCAATATTTTGATTCTGCCAAGTGATTATCTAATTGTACCAAGGAATAAAATATGTGTAAATTTGCTTGCTATTTACTATCAAATCCCATGGGATAAATTATTAAAAACATTTTTAAGTCCAAAGAAATGAACTTGGGAAGCTCAAGAGATAGGACGGTACTTGTGCAGAAAGTACGAAACAGATTCATAAGGAGATCACTGACTTCTTTAAAGGAATGTATGAACGGGATGGAAATGTTACACCCTGATATCTTCCCAAGGAGAGTAACGAACCACATGAACGAGGCCCTAACAAAGACGTTCTCAGATAAAGAGGTGAGAGACACCCTCTTTCAAATTGGGTCACTGAAGCGATTTTAGCATTTAAATGTTTCCATAGGATCCAGCATAGCAAAAATCAGAGAGGTAACCACCGTGCATACAAGCTCGATCTGGCAAAAGCATATGACAATGTTGATTGGGGCTTTCTGGAAGGGGTGATTCGCAAACTAGGTTTTAATGAGAAGTGGATGGGATGAGTGATGACATGTGTTAGAACCGTTAAGTTCTATGTCAGGTGCAATGGAAAGATGCTGGAAACTTTCACTCTGATTAGAGGTCTAAGACAAGGTGATCCTCTAAGCCCGTTCCTATTCATTTTTGTGGCTTATGGTTTAGCTTCCCTCCTGAACAGAGATGTGAGATCAGAGAACATCACTCCCCTAAAGATTGTCCGTGGCTGTTCGGGAATCTCTAACCTGTTGTTCGCTGATGATAGCCTCATTTTTTTCAAGGCAGCGGTGGACCAAGCTCTGAGAGTAAAGGATGTGCTAATTTCTTTCCAACATGCCACGGGACAGCTGATTAGTCAAAACAAATGGTCTCTTCTTTTCTGTGAAGCTAGTCCACCCCGGGTAAGAGAGGACATTAAAGAGGTCCTGGTAGTGGAGGCGGAAACTTTTGAAAGAAAGTATCTAGACCTACTCATGCTGGAAGGCAGAATGAGAAATGGGAACTTCCAACCAATTATGGAGAGGTTTGGAAAAAATATGCAATGGTTTGAACAAGAGGATCATGTCCAAGGCAGACAAAGAGGTCCATGTCAAAGCAGTGGTGCAGTCCCTTCCCACCTTTGTCATTGGTGTCTTCAAGCTCAATCAGAGTTTCTGTGACAAATACGAAAAGGCCATTAGAGATTTATGGTGGGGAGACAAAGATGAGAAGAGGAAGGTTTATTGGATTTCGTGGGAGAACATGATCATGTCCAAGAGAGATGGAGGCATTGGATTTTGGGATATGCACCTGTTTAACCAGGCACTCCTAGCAAGGCAAGGTTGGAGATTGATTCAGAATCCAGAGAGCCTGTGTGCCAGGGTTCTCAAATCCAAATATTTCCCAAAAGGAAACCTCCTTGATACGGTTTCCCCCTCGGATATTTCCCTGGTCTAGAGGGGTATTAAGTTTGCACTCGAACTCCTAAAGAAGGGCCTCATCTGGCGGATAGGTGATGGAAGGAAGATCCATATCACAAAAGACCAATGGATCCCTAGGGACATTGGTCTGAAGGTTGCTACTTTTATTAGAAGATCAAGACTGAGATGGGTTAGTTAGTTGATAGATCCAGAGACAAAGGAATGGAAGGTCGACCTAGTATTCATGACTTTGATGCGGAGGATATTTGTAGACTGAAGATCCCACGAATGGAGATGGAGAATTGCGTGGCATGTAACTATGAAAGATTAGGGATGTATACGGTTAAAAGTGCATACAAACCTGTTGAATCACTAAACATGAATGCCCCTGTTGCGGCAACCTGTTCTTTGAGAGAACCAGGATACTGAGCGCTGTGGGATGCCATTTGGAAAGAAAGAATCCTGATTAAAGTAAAGATCTTCTAATGGAGAGTGGTGACTAACTCCTTGGCCACCAAGGTTAATGCATTTAAAAGATCTATTGCCAAGGACAAGGTGTGCGATTTTTGTGGGATAGACAAGGAAGATGAATTGCCGTTATCACATGTACTAGGAGAAGGGCGTTGAGACATGCCATGAGGGCGCACTGGGAAATCCAAAATAATCTGAGTTCAGATACACCAGACCGGATTGGTGCAAATGATGCCGTGCACCAATCGTGAGGATGTTAGAAGAAAGATCATGATAATGCTTTGGCAGGCGTGGAAACTGAGGAATAATGTTGTCCATGGTTACGGAAAGGACACGCTATCGGGTGTAGTGCAATCCCTTCTGCGTCTACAGGATGACCTGGTAGTAGCTGATAGCGACCCACTAGAGGATTTAAACAAGAACAAACTGACATTGTTCCCGCCCCCCCTGTGCACCTGCACATCCTGTATGTGATCGTTGTCAGCTGATACTCCCTTTTCTTTGTCGCTCAACACACACACTCGTCAGGTGAAAGAAAAGTTCAAAGAGGTTTTTTTGTGCTACCAATCTTTCACATCTTTTCTGTCTATTATTTCTCCTTTTATTCAGCTTACAACAGAAATAATGGAATGGGTGGAGTGTTGCGCGCACCATGATCCGCTTTGACCGTGCCATCCCACAACCTGGTATTGCGGCCTGCATCAGCACCCTCCCGAGCTACAACTACGGAACTGAAAAAACAAAGTCTGAACTAGACTGCTAACTGAAGAAATGGGAAAATAGCTAAGGAAACACTTGTGCACGAGATTACTAGCTAACAATCGTTGGGTTGATCCATCGCCAGGAAGGGCCAAATTAAACATTGATGCCGCTTTCCTAGTGGACACGGGTGTTGCACGGGGAGGCGCCGTGGCCAAAGATCACTTGGGACGAGTCTTCCTGTCCATTGGCCAACGATTGGTCCAAACCAGGACGGTTGAGGAGGCGGAGAGTGTAGCTGCCATTCTGGGCCTCACTGAACTTGTAGGAATTTTCAGAGGTCAGATAATCCTATAAACTGAATGTATAGGGATCGAACATGAGCTTCATTCAAAGAGTGAAATCAGGACGACCTGTTGTGTTCTCCTATCCGTTGCAAAATAACAGCTAGCGATTCTAGCTAGCTGGAGATTAATGTCTTCAGTCGAAGTAAGAACAAACTGGCACACGAGCTAGTAGCTATTGCAATAAGATCGGGTGACTTCAGAATGGTTGCAAACGTCCCAGAGGGCGCAAAATCTGTGATGCAGAACGAGTGTGTAATAACCTCCTTGTTTTGCATTACTCACTTCTCTTGAAAGCCGCATACACGTTTTTTTATTCATCTGTGTGTCAGTGGTGTCTTTCGAAGGCGATCTGAATTTTTTTAATGCATTTTTGATGATGTGTTATGTTGTTGTTCCTCTAGTGGTGTCATGTGAACATCGACTACAAGGCACTTCACCATATTTGGGGATAGGGGAAGGAATTCTGGGATTAGTTTGTAGATTCTAGGTTGCAGGAGTGACGGAAACCTAAACCCCAGTTTATGAGTTGTTTTGTAAGGGGTTTTTTGGATCCTTTTATTTAATGCAATAGTTAGATTTATCTTAATTCTTCTCTTGTATTTGCGGATGCTTGCATGGAGGGAGTAGTCATAAGTAGGTTGTTTGTTCAAGTAAGTACATCACCTAGGTTTGTTCCACCCACATAACAACTTATTAAAGCAATGAACATGAGTCGGTGAAATGTGGTGAAAGTAACTGCATGAACTTCTATGTGTCCTTGAGAATGCTTAAATCACTATAAGAAGTACTTCTGGCTTGTCCTCGGTAATATTAAGGATTGGGCCATCTTGCTTCACCTTGCTATTTTGGTTACTTGTTACTTGCTACCAATTATTTTACTGTGAAACTATCTGTCGCAACTATTTTACAACGCTTGCAGAGAAAACCTTGCTGAAAACCGCTTATTGATTCCTTTTTCTCCTCGTTGGGTTTGACACTTACTTGTCGGAAGGACAATGATTGATCCCCTATCTTGTGAGTCATCAAGAATCTTTTTTGGCGTCGTTGCCGGGAAATGAAGCGGTCTTGGTAAGTGAAATTTGGTAAGGAAACATTTATAATACATGCTAATTTTTACCTTTGTTTGTTAGTATAGAGGGCAATCCTTTATTCCCTCTATCTTTGGAGGGAAACACATTGGCATCATATATTCTATTGTATAATTCTAATTCATGGTTCTGGAACCGTCTAATGCTGAAATTCCACCAATTTGTTTTATCCAATGCACTTTATTTGTAGTGATCAGAATTTTATCTATAATTTTTGCCCACATGAAGGAGAAAGTATCCCTCAAACTTGGTGGAGGCTTAAGGACATGATGCTCAACTGCCCCAATCATGATCTCTCAAGGGATATGATTGTTCAAAACTTTTATGCTCGACTTTCTCATCATGCCGAAAATATGCTTGATTATTATGCTACTGGTTCTTTCTCAAAACAAAGTATTGAATTCAAATGGGATCTTATTGAAATAATTAAATGCAACTCTCCAGATTAGGAGGTTGATGAAGGTAAAGAGTCAAGTATAAATCTTTAATCGGATTATCTTAAGTCTTTTGTAGAAATAGATGTTTTTCACGAGCTTAGTTCAAAATATGGACTTGATTATGAGATAGTAGCTACATTTTGTGAATCTTTTGTTGCTGATGTTGGTTTCCCTAAAGAGAAGTGGTTTAAATATCATCCACCCATTAAATAAATTTGTGAAGAACCTATCATTGCTAATACTAAAATGCTAGATTATTCTTGTAATATTTTTGTGCCTACTGCTTATATTGAGAAGCTCCCCTTTCCTGTTAGTGATAAGGAACATGGTAAGGCTACAACCACGGTTTGTAACATTTATATTAAAATACCTAAACCCTCTGAAAAAATTAAATTAGACTTTTCAATTGCAATGATTAAAGATCTCTTGATTGATAATATTGATGGGCATGTTATTTATTTCTGTGGTGAAGCTCCTAGAATTAGTAAACCTGCTACAACTGAACAAGATTTGATTAAAAAATACATGAGTTGTTTGCATTCCTATTGTTTGTATTAAAATTGGAGATCATTTCTATCATGGTTCATGTGATATGGGTGTGATATTCCATGCTCTCTTTATCAAGAAGTAATGCATCAAATTTCACTTTTGAGATAGAAGAGACTGATGTTGCAAATAGGGATACCATTTCTATGCTTGGAATTGTTAGAGATGTTGCAGTCTGTGTGGTAAGATAAAATACCTTGCTGATTTCCTTGTACTTGGATCTGAACAAGACAATTTTTGTCCCATTATATTTGGTAGATATTTTTTGAATACCGTTAATGCGGAAATTGACGGCGTTAAGGAAATGTAAGGTCAAGTTTGGTGACGTATCTCATGGATTTATTTTTTCTAAGTTTACTAGACAACCTCATGATATATATTTGTCTAATAAAGATGGCATTATTGGTCTTGCTTCTATTGTGGAGCCTCCTAGTGATCCTATAGAGCAATATTTGTTAGATCATGAAAATGACATGCACATGAATGAGATAAACAAAATAGATGAAATATTCTTTAGGAAAGAACCTATTCTTAAGCATAATGTTCCTACTGAAAATTTGTGAGACCCTCCTACACCTAAGGGTGATTCTGTGTTTGGTTTATAGAAACTCTCGGATACGTTGAATTATGCTTATCTTGATGAAAAGAAAATATATCATGTGATTATCAATGCTAACCTTTTAGTGCACGGAGAAAAGAGATTATTGAAATTTTTTAAGAAACACCACGCTACAATTGGATATACTATGGATGACCTTATGGGCATTAACCCAACTATGTGCCAACATAAAATCCATATGGAGCTTGATGCTAAAGCCGCCATCGATCATCAACTTTGCTTAAATCCTATGATGAAGGATGTGGTAAGAACTAAAATATTAAAGCTCCTAGAGGCATGTATAATTTATCCTATAGTTGATAGTAGATGGGTAAGCCTTGTTCGTTGTGTTCCTAAGAAAGGTGGCATTACTGCTATTCCTAGCGGTAAAAATGAACTTATCCCGCAAAGAGTTGTCACTGGTTATAGGATGGTAATTCATTTCAGAAAATTAAATAAACGGCTAGAAAAGATCATTATCCTTTTCCTTTCACTGATGAAGGGTTAGAAATATTATGTAAGCATATACACTTCTATTTCCTAGATGATTATTCTGTTTTTTCTCAAAAACCCGTGTCACTAGAAGATCAAGAGAAAACCACCTTTACACGTCGCTTCGGAACTTTTCCTTATAGGGGTGTTGTTTGGTTTATGCAATGCACCTGCTACTTTTTAAAGATGTATGACTACTATATTCTCCGGTTTTTGTGAGAAAGTTGTTGAGGTCTTCATGGATGACTGAACTTCTTTTGATGAATGTTTGAGCAATCTTGATGGAATATTTCATAGATGTGAAGAAACTAGTTTTGTCTTGAATTGGGAGAAGTGCCACTTCATGGTAAACAAAGGTATAGTCCTTGGTCATAAGATTTCCGAAAGAGTATCTCGGAGGAGTATATTGCTTCATTATGGAAAATCCCTTCTGTTCCGTCTCTGGATTACATCTATGAAAAATTGACCATTTGTCATAAGTGCAACGCTAATGATCATATGGCCATTAATTGCTCGGAACACCCCTGCCAAGTTTGTTTTCACAGGCCTTGTACGTGCTCCTCTATGGGCCCTGGATGCAAACAACAATCAAAGGAGATGGCCTGTTATATATGTGGATCCAGGGCCCGTCAATTTTTTGCTTGCCTGACCAACTACTTCTGCGGTATTTGTGGTTTTTTGGGGCATCATTAAAAGGCCTGTAAATCAGATCGGGTTGCTCGCATGAAATGGAAACAAAAAGATTGCCTTGGCTCGCCTTCCATTTCAACAAATGACCCCCCCCTGTTCGGGAACATAGCAGAATTCAAAATTTTTCCTACGCTTCACCAAGATCAATCTAGGGAGTCATCTAGCAACGAGCATAAAGGAGCGCATATACATACCCTTTGTAGATCGCGTGCGGAAACGTTTGAAGGAACGTGGATGATGGAGTCGTACTCGTCGTGATCCTCATCACCGATGATCCCAGCGCCGAACGGACGGCACCTCCCCGTTCAACACACGTACGGTACAGAGACGTCTCCTCCTTCTTGATCCAGCAAGGGGGGAGGAGAGGTTGATGGAGATCCAGCAGCACGACGGCGTGGTGGTGGATGCAACGGGAAAAGCTGCAGGGCTTTGCTGAGACCCAGCGGGAGGAGTAGGAGATGTAACGGGGGGGG
>LR738714.1:800039916-800051028 GCA_902687465.1 Secale cereale
GGGGGGGGGCACCAGGGCTCCAGGCGCCCTGGCGGCGCGCCCCCCTGGGCCGCGCCGGGGGGGGGCCTGGGCCCCCCGAGCCCCGTCTGGGCCCCCACTTTGGCATATATTTAGAGCTTCCTTCGAAACCCTCGGGACGGGAACTCTTTTTCGCGATCTCATCTCTATTCCGCCGCCGCCGCCGCTTTCAAGATCGGGAGCACCAGGAGAACTCTTCCCGGCACCCTGCCGGAGGGGAGGATCATCATCGGGAGCCTCTCCACCACCATGGACGCCTCCCGGATGAGTTGTGAGTAGTCTCCCTTGGACCATGAGTCCATGACCAGTAGCTATGTGATGTTCTCCTCCCGTTCTTGTGCTTCACTAATTAGTCCTCGTGAGCTGCCCTACATGATCACGGCACATATGTAATCCTTATGCTGTTGCTATGTTGAGTTTGCTGGGATCCGATGGATTATGAGATTATGTTCAGATTGATCTTGAGTAATATATTTGATCTACCTCTTTTATATTTATGTTCATAAATAATTCTTGCATGTTCTCCGTTGTTATTTATTGCTTTGTCCAAGTAGTAGGTAGTGACTCCAAGAGGGAACGTTATGCTCGATTGTGGGTTCATGCCCCTCGATGACTAGCTTGAGTGACAGAAACATGAGTCTAGGGGATGTGCTATTGCCACAAGGGGGAAAACAACGGTGCTTGTGCCCGCGGGTGCAAGGATTGTTTACTTTACGCAAAGTTCTTTTAATGCAGTTGTCTGTTGCTTTGAGTTTACACTATGGGTGGGACTCGCAACTTAATACCAGCGAGATGTTCTAGATAGATATCTCAAGGTGGATGATTAGTAGTAGATATTGATGGATTTCGGGTTACTTACTTTGGCGTACCGCCCATGCTTTGAACCTCAACCTTTCTTGCAATGTAGTCAGCATTGGTTTGCGTTCGTGGTCCTGTCAATTGCCCAGCTGTAATTCGTTTACCTCACATAGCTGTTTTATCGTCTTTTGGGAGAGAGACATCACTAGTGAACATCATGAGACTCCGGTCCATATTACCATCATTGATCACATCCGCTATTTACTTTTCACTTTTACTTACTATTGCAAACATTATCTATCACTACTATCACTTGCTTTTAACCCTTTGTGAACTACAAGGCCGGAGTGATTGACAACCTCTCTGTACTCGTTGGGAGCAAAGTTATTTGTATCTGTGTGCAGGTCCACGTTGATTGCTAATATCTGGCGCCGTTAGCAGTTGACACCTACTTGTTGAACCTAGGAGTCTCTGGGGATTCGATCCTTGGCATCTTTGCTAAGGGAAAAACTTCCACAACACTGCATCTTACACCTTCCACTTGGGGTAACCAACGAGGGGTTAGAGGCCCATCAGTCAGCACCATCCCTCCACTGTGCCATGACTTCTTGGCCATTGCGGAGGACAATCGCTTCATCCCGCATCATCAGAAGGCCGACATCCGCAACATCATCGAAGATTTGCTTCACGAGTCACACTATTTCCCAATAGAAGTTTCAGATCATCCTCTTGGTGTGGGTATCTTTGGATTTGTCAACTTTGTAGTTAGAGACACTGTAGTTGGTACAACTTTTGAACTAGATGAAAATGAGGTTGAGGAACACATTGCGATCTCTTTTGTCCCGCATGATGCTGCAGTGAACATGCGTCTCACCACCTTTGGTCCTGAGGTGTGGCTCCTTTATGTGGGTTTCCTGCTATATGCACAAATCAATTGACAAATTTGGTGCTTTAGTGGATTGGAATAACCCTAGAGGAGATAGAAGATTTGTGCTCATTAAGGCTAGAGTCATCCATATGCGTTCGGTCCCTAAAAGCCTTGTAGTCCGTCAGCTTGGTGGAGCTCGTCAGAGTTGGACTGTTGCTGTTACCATGCTCCGTAGCAATGACTGGAATGCTCACTTGCCGGAAGTGCCACCTGCTAGGGAAGATCCACCTTCAGAGGATGGCATTCCTCATCCTTTGCATGGAGATGGGCTTAATGCTGAACAGATGTACCAGCAATAGTTACACAACTGGTTGGCTCAAAATGCTGCTCCCAATGTTGATCCTAATCTGACAGATGATAATGTTGTTGTGGATCAGGATAATGATATTGACATTCATCCTGAATGGGGAGTCTGGCCTCCCCCTCTCCCTCAAGAGCCACCAATGCTCTACAATTTCTAGGAATGGCTTGCTGGTGAAGGTCTGCAGGTGGACCATGGTATTGTGCCTCCTAATAATACTCATGATAGCCCTGCTGCTGCTTGGAATGATTCCATTTCTATGAGCAATAGTACTGACTCTAGTGCCACTGTGTCAGACTCTTATGTTTTGGTGCCTCTAGCTCTCATGAATCAATTCTACCCACGGGAGGGTTCTAGCTCTGCTCCAACTGCACATGCATCTTCAGAATTAGTGCCAAGTGCCACTACACTGCCTACCAACAGTCTTGGTATTTCTCTCACTGTTTCTGATGCTGGTTTGCATGTGAATGATGACCCACAAGTGTAGGGGATCTATCGTAGTACTTTCGATGATAAGTAAGAGTGTCGAACCCAACAAGGAGCAGAAGTAAATGATAGGAAATTTTCAGTAAAGTATTCTCTGCAAGCACTGAAATTATCGGTAACATATAGTTTTGTGATAAGGTAATTGGTAACAAGTAACAAATGGTAAAAGTAAATAGGGTGCAGCAATATGGCCCAATCCTTTTTGTAGCAAAGGACAAGCCTGGACAAACTCTTATATAAAGGAAAGCGCTCCCGAGGACACATGGGAATTATCATCAAGCTAGTTTTCATCACGCTCATATGATTCACGTTCGTTACTTTGATAATTTGGTATGTGGATGGCCGGTGCTTGGGTGCTGCCCTTACTTGGACAAGCATCCCACTTATGATTAACCTCTCTTGCAAGCATCCGCAACTACAAAAGAAGTATTAAGGTAAACCTAACCATAGCATGAAACATATGGATCCAAATCAGCTCCTTACGAAGCAACGCATAAACTAGGGTTTAAGCTTCTGTCACTCTAGCAACTCATCATCTACTTGTTGTTCTGGAGCCATCAAAATTAATAATGCCGAAAGTGGTTAATGGGAAAAAACTTAAACATTATGTTTCAGGTACCCCCATTAACACTGATTTGGACGTTATCCAAGTAATTACATCGAAAGAATACATAGAAGAGACCTTCTGGAGCACTCCAGATCCTGAGAAACGAGTAGATACGTTGTATGGTAAGTAAACTGACTTAAAATATTCCATAAAATACTTTTCGTAAAATTTGGAACATTTTTTAGGAAAATAAGACACAACCGAGAGACTCCAGAAGGAGGCACAAGCCTTGGGGGTGCGACCACCCCCTAGGTTCGCCGACTGAGCTTGTGAGCCCCTCGTACACTTTCCCGACTCCTTATTCTTATCCTATACTTGTCCCGCAAGATAAGAATTCATCAGATATATTTCTTGCTATTTTGACCTCCATCGCTAGTTTTCCTCCTATTTTTGTTTCGAGCCATTTTTCTAACATATCCAAGATCGCTATGTCTTCGTCAAGCTCCTCCAAGGATCAATTATTTGAGAAGGTCATCAACCCTTATCTCCCAGGAGTGCTGAAGCATCCAGACCATGGGGACTCAAAGAGGGGGTGCTTCATGTCTGGTACGTCCAAGGACCCAAGATGGAGGGATACGAGAATCCCAGACTCGAGGACGTGGAGCAAGACATTTCCAAGTGCCAGAGGATGGTGGAATGTGGACTTGATGCGAACCACTCCATGATCAATGATTTCGTCCACGAGTAGAAGTCGGAAAGTGACAAGATCTGGAAGGCTATGTACCGCATCCATGTTAGGATTGAACCCCTTCTAGCACAAGTGTATGGCCTACAAAACCAAAACTATGAGTTTGAAACCAGGTTTAAGAGGATGAGTCTAGGTGAAGATTTCAGGATTCTGGAGACCACCTCTTCTTTAATGGAGAACCTATGCCCTGGAAGATGGAGGACAAGCCCACTACTTCATCACCACCATCACAGAAGAAGGAAGCTTGAGTACTCGGGTATCAACACCATACCTGGCTCGCTCCAAGCTTGGGGAAGGTGCCTCGGTATGGTATCACCATCACTTTTCACTATCATCATCTATCATAGTTCGATCTTTAGTTACCTCGTGATTTAGAAAAAAAATATCAGTATGAAGTTGTGTTCGAGTGCTTCTTTCGTGATCGTTCTATTTATGTAATCACATGTTAGATTTATACAATAAATAGTTGTTTGAGTACCACTTGCTTTATTTCTTTGCTTCAATCTTAGCAAAATAAATTTCATATGCTAATCCTATGGGGAGTAGTGAGTTCACATAAAGAACTATAGTTGTTAAAATTTGTTGAAAGTTAACAAACTTAGCATTGGTCATTCAACAATTCATGAAATGATAAATAAGGATGAAAAATTTCACGTGCGAATACACTATCTTAGACATCTTTTATGATTGTGAACCCCCACTAATTAGTTTCTAGTTGAAGTTGGACAAGGAACACAAATAATGGGTTATGTTCGTATATATTCTAATAGAAGTTATATTGTCATGGATCCTCTAACATGTGGTGCTTGTTTATACTATTTTCCTAGCCAAAATTTCTGTACTATGTAGAGATACTACTTGTGCATCCAAACACCCTTAAACCAAGTTTCTTGTCACGATATTCCACCAAATTTACCTATGGATAGAATATGATCCTTCAAGTAAGTTGTCATCGGTGCTATATTTTTTGCTTATAGAGACATGGAACAAGCTCTCACATTACACATATCACCAGCGGGTTGGCCCATTAGTGCAATTATTCGCTCGATGTGGTTTCATCGTTGTATGTTCGCTCCCGCTAGGGTTTTCTTGTTTTTTTATTTGATTCTTCGATTTTCTATATTTCGTTGATATAATTTTTTTCATCAGTTTTCATTGGCTATTTGCTTCTTTCTTTTCCTTTGATTTCTTTGTTTTTTCTCTGTTTTTACTAGTTTTCCCTATTCTTTATTTTTCCCTTATTTTTCTCAATGATTTACTTTGGTTTATTTATTTCTCTTTCTTTTTCACTCGGTTTCCTTGGATTGTTTATTGTTTACGGTTTCATGTGTTCTTGTACTAATTATTTTATCGCTATTCTTGGTTTCATTATTGATTTTTTTGTTTTCCATTCTTTTTCCACATCTAGTTCCAGCCAATCATGGTATAAATGTAATTGATTGTAAATGGGTGTATCAAATTAAAAAGAAAGCAGATGGTAGCATATATAGATACAAGGCTAGATTAGTTGCAAAAGACTTTAAACAAAGGTATGGGTTAGATTATGAGGACACTTTTAGTCCAGTCGTTAAAGCAGCTACAATCAGACTTGTTTTGTCTATTGCTGTGTCCAAGAGATGGAGCCTAAGACAGCTAGATGTGCAGAACGCGTTCCTTCATGGTGTTCTGGAAGAAGAGGTATACACGAGGCAACCACCTGGCTATGAAGACAAAAGTTCACCCTTTCATGTGTGCAAGCTAGACAAGGCCTTGTATGGACTGAAGCAAGCACCAAGAGCATGGTACTCTCGGTTAAGCTCAAGATTGCAAGAATTGGGTTTTACCCCTTCACAAGCTGACACCTCACTATTTATTTTTAATAAATCCGGAGTAACAATATTTTTGCTCATATATGTGGATGACATCATTGTTACTAGCTCCTCTTAGGAAGTAGTGTCAGCACTACTACATGATTTGGGTTCCAGCTTTGCACTCAAGGACTTGGGAGATTTACACTTCTTCCTTGGGACAGAGGTCAATAAAATTGGAGACGGCATCGTGTTAACACAGGAGAAGTATGCCTCAGAAATTTTGACCAGAGTTGGCATGAAAGACTGCAAACCTGTGCCCACACCTATGTCAAGCACTGAGAAACTTTCAGCCTTCGATGGTGAGCTTCTAGAACCGGAAGATAGTACAAGGTATAGAAGTGTTGTGAGGGCATTACAATATTTGACTCTCACAAGACCATATATTCCTTTCTTAGTCAATAAAGTATGCCAGTACTTACATGCTCCAACTATAGTTCATTGGTCAGCAGTAAAAAGAATTCTTAGATATGTCAAACACACCATCAACACGGGGCTTGCATTTATAAAGTCATCATCTACTTTGTTAGGTGTTTTCTCAGATGCAGACTGGGCAGGATGTATTGATGATAGAAGATCAACTGGTGGCTTTGCAGTATTTTATGGTGCAAATCTAATTTCCTGGAGTGCAAGGAAACAAGCTACAGTGTCTCGCTCAAGCACTGAGGCTGAGTATAAGTCGTTGGCAAATGCAACAGCAGAAGTCAATTGGGCGGAGTCACTATTGAGAGAATTGGGTATACCCATGAGACATACTCCATGTCTACGGTGTGATAATCTTGGGGCAACCTATTTGTCAGCTAATCCTATTTTTCATGCATGTACCAAGCACATTGAAATTTACTATCATTTTGTCAGAGAAAGGATGGCCAGAAAACTACTTGATGTTCGTTTTGTGTCTTCAAAGGATCCGGTGGCGGATGGATTTACTAAGGCTCCACCAGTTCGAAATCTAGAAGACTTCAGACGCAATCTCACATTAACCAAGGTGCGATTGAGGTGGGCTGTTAAGATATCTTAGAATCTTCTAGATAGTTTGTACGGTTGGTAGAGATAGGATGAATACCGATCCTGTTGAGATTGTTTCGTACGTCTCAAGTATGTAACGAACCCTTTCTTGTACGCCATGGATGGGGCTTTTCCATCCCTATATTAACACGTAACCGCGGCCTACTACGGCAGGTAGAAATGCTTCAAAACTTACACTGACCCCCACCGGCCGAGCAGCTCCAAGCAGTGGGAGAGCGCCCATAGCCCCACGCGACCCTCCATTGGATCGTCCCCCACTAGCTCCCTCACTACCACTAGCGCTGCCTCCACTGCGCACCCAGATCCTCCATGACGCCACCAGCTCAGGGAGGGGGAAACTGGTGGTCGACCAACTCTTCATTTATTTCCGGATATCAAAACTATAGGCCAGCGTTATTTCCATAAATGGAGTTATCATATTCCATCAAGTATTTCATCATTAGAGATAATACGCATAAGAAATGTATTCCAAGATGAAGCAATCAATCAGTACTGATATCCAGAATCTAATAATTGCTTCAAGAACTAGCTAAAACCAATGCTACCTTTCTATTTGATCATCTAATTCCTATACAAGGAGAGGTCCAGGTGGTTGTGATAAGGGCGCACGGAGTTCGAAATGGTTGTGATAAAAGACTAGGTGGTGTGTGTGATAAGGAGAAAGGAGACTTTGAAATGGGTGTGACAAAAGGCTAGGTGGTGGTGTGATAAGGAGCCACCAGCAGCGGCAGCAACTTCTTTGCTACCTTTGTTGCATTACATCTAGTATTATAGTGGTCATTGCCAATTTACTCCATGTGGCTAGCTAGTGGCATCATCACAAAATAACCCTAGTTTCTTTCTTGCTCTCAGTGGCGCACCCTCTAACTAGCTAGCTTGTAGTCTTGTACAGGTGGTGCTAATTCTAACCTCATCTTCTCACTTTTTCTGCAGTTCATTTGAGTAGATAAGATATATTCAAATGATCTAGATCCCTCTTTGCCTACCTCAGTACCACTCAAGCGCACTAGCTAGATAGCTAGCCAGCATGGAACATGCACGCATGGCTGCCACGCTTAGCATGGAAAAACCTCAAGCAAGGGATTAAACAAAGATATGTACATATTAAGAATGATACTGCACCACACGCCTAACTAATAAATTAACTAATCTGTCCACACAATGCGCATATTAGAGGAAGGACGAATGGCATCTATGTACGTTTTGGACTTAAATTACAACACCAGATTTTGGTAGCCCATCACAGCTAAGTTTGGTATCTCCATAACCCCTTACACCTATTCTGATAATATCCATCACAAATGCAGAATGTGGCGTTTTGTCTCAGGAGCTGGTATAGTATTAACAATGTTAAAATGTTAATATTTCTTCTCTTGGAAAATTTGGGATTCAAGGAATACAGAAGACACACACGATGAGTTTCATTAGTTTATCGATTTTTTCTTCAGAAAGGAGAATGGCCCCTGACCTATGCGTCAGGGCGATGCATGCAACCATTTGATCAATAATTCATGAAGACCTTAATTACAAGAGCGAGTAATACATTAATAAGTCTCAAGCCACAATCTTGGCGACATCTGTCGCTACTCCTATCAACTTGATAAGGGGGTGCAGGTTGTCTAGGCCGCATACCCCGACCTCACACCGAAGCCCAACATTTAAGCCGAAGGCCCGAACCAAGCCGAATTGCCGAGTCTGGGTCACACACCGGTCCTGCACACTCTCAGCAGGCACTGCATGCGCACACCGTAGAGGTCGGTGCCACCGTCTTTCATCGATCCATCTTCATCCGTCATCCGATGACTGATCTAGGGTTTCCCACGGAGGTATCGGATAGAGGTCTTGAGCTTCTCCACGATGACGCCCTCAAGAAGGGGACAACACAGAAGAGCACCGCTGTCATCGGCCCTGGCAACTAGCCTGCCACCGCTCTGCGAGCAGGCCACAACAGACATATCAGATTTGACCGGAGCCAAGCCAAGCATGACGCCGAACCGTTCACCAGACCCTCCATGCTGCCACCATCAATCCAAGGTAAGATGGCCCGCCACCGCAAAACCGGGCACCGACCCCGGCCGAGGCAGGGCAGGCGCCGTCGCCTCCCGAGGTAGGACCAACAGCCGCGCTCTGCCACCCGCAGCCCTCACCTGTGCCCGAGGCAAGGCCGACTGCCGAGCCGCCTAGGCAGAGGGGCTCCACTCCACCCCATGAAGCGGGAGAGAGGAAGACCCGGGGCCTCACTATTTTATTGTAACCACTAGAAACCGACTTCAGATTCTAGACTTTTGGGTTCAAGGAAATGATCCAGAAGGTGTACTCTTTGTCTTGGCGGCAATTTATATGTAGATGTTTGAAAAGGTGTTGAACCCACATATGCTTGCTGATGTGCTCTACATATTTTTATGTTACTCCCTCCTGTCCTTTGTAGTTCACATATAAGTTTTGTCTGAAGTCAAAGTGTCTTTACTTTGACCAAATTTATATAAAAAACTATTAACATTCACAATGCCATACCAACATTGTTAGATTCATTACGAAATGTACTTTCATAGTATACATATTTGATATTGTAGATGTTAATACTTTTTAATATAAAATTGGTCAAACTTTGCAAAGATTGACTTGACATAAATCTAATATGCGGAGTAAAAAGAACCGGAGGGAGTACAACAATGATGTTGATTTGTCAGGAATAAAGAAGAAAAAACTGTGGACACATAGTAGCAAATAGTAGACCCATTTAATAGACATATATTTCTTTGGGTCTTTTACATTTGTGTCCCTAACTCGAACCCACTACTCATATTTGCCCCTGATTTCGAAGCATGCTCAAATTTACCCCTCTGCCGTTACGTACCCTTACAGAAATGCCCTTCCGTGCCGTTTCCGTCCGGTCAATCGCACTTGACGGTCTACTAGACTTTTCTTGGACAGATTTGCCCTTCATGCATGTGTCACTTACACGTGGGTCCTATCCAGAGTTAAAAAAGAAAAAAAACTCTCTCACCCTCAAACTCACTTACACGTGGGGCCAATCCTAGAAAAACAAACTTATAAGAAATAAAAATAAAACTATCTATGTTGGCCATGGGACCCAGACCCAGACCCACTGTCAGGGTCAACCGGTCTGCACGTTCCTGGCCGTGAGCGGCTGCACTCACCGGCGGCTCGCCGTAGAGGCCCGGACAAGGCGGGAGGAGGTCGCAAGGCATGTGAGCTGCCCGATCAGTGCGAGGCACGCAGAACACACTGGGCGTGGTAGGTGTAGATGGGCGCGCGCACAGCTGAACTTTCCGTGGTTGGTCATGGCGGCTGTCGTCGGGCAGGGGGCTCTCGGTATGGAATCAGTCGTGGGGAAGATGGGAGTAGGAGCTCGAGCTTTTCACGGTGACGACACATAAGTCGGGTGGTTCACTGGTGGCTCGGGGCGACCGAATTTAGGAGGGGAGAGCACGGCCGCGGCGGAGTTTGTGGTCCCGGGAGCCATCTAGGAGCGGCCCCAGGCTCAATTTAGTGCGCGAGGCGGAGGAGAGGCGCCCAATGGAGCTCATGGACATGCTCATACTGCTGGATCTGGACTCCGGCCACTGTGGCTAGCGAAGGCGTCAGCGGCAGAAGTTCTCAGGCGCTCTCAGGCGATAGCTCCAATGATAGCTGCGGGCAGCGGCTCCACCCCCTCCGCCAGGCCAGCCCAAGCCTGCCACGATGATCCTCATAGCACGCGCGCTTGCCCTCGCCGGCGACGGCCACCAGCCGAGCCTCAATGCCGCGCCATGACCAGGGAGTCAGAGGCAGAGAGTTTTTTTATTTTGTTCTTTTATGTTGGTCGGGGTCCACTTGTAAGTGAGAGTGAGGGGATGAAAGAGAGTTTTTTTCCTTTTCCTACGTAGGTCCCGCCTGTAAGTGGCATGGGCATAGAGAGGGGCAAAAATGTTTAGCAAACGTCAAAATAACAGTCAAAGCCCTTTGACCAGATGGAAACGGCACGGAATGACATTTCTGTAATGGCACCTAACGGCAGAGGGGTAAATTTGAGCATGCTTTGAAATTATGGGTAAATCTGAGTAGGTGGTTCGAGTTAGGGACATAAATGCAAATGATCCTATTTCTTTTCCGTACAATAACCTACAAACGGAAATACTCCTAACCCAGCCCATAGTGAGATTTATAAGATAGCATGTATCCAAGGTCTTGCTACGCATTTTGATAGTTGCCAGAGATTTATTGATATATCTCTGTTCCTTTGACCAAAAAACACTACTATGTCTTAGTTAGAAGAGAATATTTCACATGAGGAATGCTAGATCAAGGTAATACAATTTACATGTTTTATGTAGAGTCCTACATAGGGGGTTAGGATTGGACGTTAGGGGAGGAAGGGGCCCACCCCCTAAAACTCAGAGGGGGGGG
>LR738714.1:800051083-800071635 GCA_902687465.1 Secale cereale
GGGGATAGTAAGTTGGAAGATTATGTAGAGTTTTCGTAAAAGCGTGCGTAGGATTTTTGATTTCACGTTATCTCTGTTCTTTTTGAGTTTCGGTCCAACCCCAGACCCCTCCCCACATCCTTCATTACAGATTGTGAGTCATAATGATCTTGATACAAGAGCAGATAACCCGAGACGAAATCGTCTTTGTTTCCACGGAGACATGGTCTCATGACTAGCGATCTAATATTAGTTGAGTTGATTTAACACCAAATTTTTGGTATCTAACAATGTTTCTGAAATATTTCAGGGGTGAAAACTAGTAGTCTGAAATTCACTAACCTGTTTTGATAACGACAAGGTATGCACCATTTCCATTCTCAAGGTGTTCCACTTCTCAACAAAAATATGGCAACTAACCAAGTGTGTTTTCTTAGACCCAACGCTTCCTTTCCGGCACATCTATTTTGTGCGGCCTTTCCACCTTCCTCATGCGTGTGACCAGGGTGGCTAAGAGAACAAGTTGATCTCCTCGAATATATTTGGTTGAAGAGAAGTGCATCTAAAAACACCATGGGCTTGAGGCAACATGTATGTGGACGTGGTCATCCCTTTCTCGAAGGCACTGCTCTAGAAGATGAACCATGCAAAATTCTTTGAGGGTGTACATATTTCTACATGGCTTTCGGTAGTACGGTCGGACTTCTATTGTTCATGGGCGTTGAAACAATTGCTAAATACTCCCTCCGTTCCTAAATGTAAGTCTTTTTAGACATTTCAAATGAAATACAATATACGGATGCATGTAGACATATTTTAGAGTGTAGATTCACTCATTTTGCTCCGTATGTAGTCACTTTGTGGAATCTCTAGAAAGACTTATATTTGGGAACAGAGGGAGTATATTCCTATTTTGTAAATTCTAATGATAAGTTAGCCACATCATATACTTCGGAAGTAATACAATTAGTTTTTCGGCATAAAGGCCAAAGGCCATATACTCCCTCCGTCCGGAAATACTTGTCATCAAAATGAATAAAAGGGGATGTATCTAGATGTATTTTAGTTCTAGATACATCCCCTTTTGTCCATTTTGATGACGAGTATTTTCGGACGGAGTGAGTATCTGGTAGAACAAACTCTTACATATACATCCTTCTGGAAAGTAGAAAAATACATTCAAATCCTTCCAGGTTGCGTACTGCTCTTTGTCCTGCATTCACCACCAGCACGCCATGAGAAACTCTTGCTACCTCCGGTACTCCGTCTCAGTGGAACGAACTTCTTTGAAAGTTGTCAATGTAAACAAGAAGATGTCGCTCCTCCTCCTCCACAAAAAGCTAGGGTTTTTGCCTCCCGCCGTCGCCGCCGCAGGTCCGCCTCCTTTCCGGTGGCCTTAGGGCCATGGGGCGCGATGGATCTCGGTAAGGGTCGGCGGAAGGGCTCCGTTTTTAATCGTTTCTTTCAGTTTTGCTAGGGTTTGTGTCCTGCTCAGGAAGAAGAGACGGTGGCGGCTACCTGAAGATGGAATAAAGGTCTCCCCGCCTAGCCCCCGTTCCGGCGATGCGTCTAGCATCGTTGGTGGGCGTGTGGAGGTGTGTCTCCGGCGGATTTATATTTGGTGGATTTGCTCGGATCTCGTCGGTGTTCGTCTACGTTCGTGTGCCTTTGGATTGGATCTTTCTGATCTACGTTATTCTTTATCTGCGGCGGTTGCTGTTGTGGTGTGCTGGTCCTATGGGGCCTTAGCACGATGACTTCCGGACTGTCTACTACAACAAGTTGTGCCCGACTCCGGCGATGGAGGGGCGATGACGGCAGCGCGCCTTCAGCTCGCTTCAGTGCTAGTAGTTGTCACTAGGTGGTCTACGGATCTGGATGTAATTTCTATTATTTCTGTTATTCGTTGTACTACCATGATTGAAAATTAATAGACCGGAAATTTTCTCGCAAAAAGGAAGAAGATGTCGGCCGCAGTATTCTACGTAGCAAATCGTTGCCCTGAAAAATAAAATGCTAGAGAGGGTCTTTGGAACGATTTCCTTTATGGGACATCAAAGTAATATGAGCCGTCCATTCTCAATCATTCAATGGACTGGATCCATCAATACACACCAAATAGGATCGGCAGTATTTTTCTATTTAAGGGGTAAAATCAAAAGACGAACAAAACAAATACCCATCAGAAGCGTTTGTGTTTTCTTGGCGAACAAAACAAAAAAAATCCATTCCAAGACTGTTGGCGCAAGCCCGATCCGTGAGTACTTTCAAACATGTTGAGAATAGTACTTGCCGGTCGGTGCCTTCTGCCGGGGAGGTCATCACGTAGAAAGCTATACTAGCTAGCTACAGTGAAGAGATATGTTCAGATGATCTATAACCCTCTTTACCTACATCAACGTCACTCAAGGGGCACTAGCTAGCTAGCCAGCGTGGAACATGCATGCATGGTTGCCACGGTTAGCATGAAAAAAACTCAAGCAATGCCATATGTTCACATTGGGTAAAGTCTGTTTTAAACCTTGAGTTTATAGAGATGATCTTAATCAAACCCTGAACTTTAAATCCCTAAAATCCGTACCCTATATTCAATTGATCACGGTCAATCTCAACCCCCAATCTGTTTGATGTTGTTTGGCACACCGAGAAAAAGACAATCCCGGTCGGGATCACCTGATACTCTCACTAACTATGTTGGCCCACATTTCATCCTATCTTTTGTCTTGATCAATCCATCTCGTCTCCTCACGCGTCCGCTTGCATCGGCCATGCTACAACCACGACGGCGATGCAAGATCCTTCACCGCACCACACCAGTATTCACCAATGACGATGGAGAGACAAGTAGCAGCAGTGGTGCCCGCGTCACGCGTGTTCCGGCGAGATCAACCGATCTGCACCCAGGCGTGTATGTGCGCGTGTAGTTGTCTAGTGCAAAGCTAGCTATGTACTCCATGAAAAAGAAATCGATCCAGTCTAGTGCAAAGCTAGCCTGTGCAAAACCCGCGGCGAGAGGACGTGTCATGTGTGCATCGTCTGCCGGTGGAACCTTGACACTCGTGTATCCCGCCGGAAAGCAAATGGCTGGAGCTGACTCGTACGTGTGCGCCTTGTCGGAGGATCGCAGCGTTGCGGTCGGGCTTACGCCAGCATCAGCGCCGGCCCAAGCGCTCGCGTGCCCGTCGTTGCTCCCCTCGTTGTGCTGACCGTGAAAGCAACGTACACCTAGACGTTGGCTCCGCCCCGCTCCAGCAGCCGGCACTGGCGCGCTGCCGTGGGCGCGGGGGACAATACCTACTCAGCAACTCGCATGTCCTCGATGTCATCGCGGGCGCGCCACGCTCTCCTCAGCCAACCCCATACTCGAGGATAGAAAAGGGGGAAGAAGATGGATATGACATGTGGGTCTAAATAGTCAATGATAGAAGCTAGTTATTTCGGTCGGGATTGTCTTCTTCCCGGTGCGACAAATAGGCCTAGGGTCGAAATTGGCCGGGATCGCTGAATACAGGGTGCAGAATTCAGTGATTTGAAGTTCGGGTTTTGATTTCGCCCCCACCAACAAATACAAGGTTTAAAATAGACTTTACTCGTTCACATTCAGAGTGATACACTGAAACTGCACCACACGCCTACCTAATTAATCCATTATAAGAGCAAATACAATAGAGATGCGTCAGCGGGTTATAAGGAATAAATTAGTATATTTTTACTTAATTGGAGGAAAGAGAAAAAGAAAGAGAAGGTAAGTGGGCTCTTCGTGAAGAGCCAGTTCTAGCACGTGCTCCTAGGAACTTTGTGAGAATGAAAGGTGGGCCACATAATAAAAAAGTAGTACACTGTTTGATCTACTATTGTACATGAAGGAAATATGCCCTAGAGGCAATAATAAAGTTGTTATTTATATTTCCTTATATCATGATAAATGTTTATTATTCATGCTAGAATTGTATTAACCGGAAACTTAGTACATGTGTGAATACATAGACAAAACAGAGTGTCCCTAGTATGCCTCTACTAGACTAGCTCATTGATCAAAGATGGTTATGTTTCCTAACCATAGACATGAGTTGTCATTTGATCAATGGGATCACATCATTAGGAGAATGATGTGATGGACAAGACCCATCCGTTAGCATAGCACTATGATCGTTTAGTTTTACTGCTATTGCTTTCTTGATGACTTATACATGTTCCTATGACTATGAGATTATGCAACTCCCGAATACCGTAGGAACACCTTGTGTGCTATCAAACGTCACAACGTAACTGGGTGATATAAAGATGCTCTACAGGTGTCTCCAAAAGTATTCGTGGTGTTGGCATAGATCAAGATTAGGATTTGTCACTCCAAGTGTCGGAGAGGTATCTCTAGGCCCTCTCGGTAACACACATCACAATAAGCCTTGCAAGCAAAAGACTAATGAGTTAGTCACGAGATGATGTGTTACGGGACGAGGAAAGAGACTTGCCGGTAACGAGATTGAACTAGGTATGGAGATACCGACGATCGAATCTCGGGCAAGTAACATACCGATGACAAAAGGAACAACGTATGTTGTTATGCGGTTTGACCGATAAAGATCTTCGTAGAATATGTAGGAGCCAATATGAGCATCCAGGTTCCGCTATTGGTTATTGACCGGAGATAAGTCTCGGTCATGTCTACATAGTTCTCGAACCCGTAGGGTCCGACGCTTAACGTTTGATGACGATCGGTATTATGAGTTTATGAGTTTTGATGTACCGAAGGTAGTTCGGAGTCCCGGATGAGATCACGGACATGACGAGGAGTCTCGGAATGTCCGAGACATAAAGATTGATATATTGGACGACTATATTCGGACACCGGAAGTGTTCCGGAAAAGTTTTGGATTTAACTGGATTGCCGGAGGGGGTTACCGGAACCCCCTACGAGGGGGGATGGTCCATAGTGGGCCTTGAGGAAAGGAGAGAGGCAGCCCATAGAGGCTGGCCGGCGCCCCACCTAGGGATCCTAGTTGGACTAGGATTGGGGGGGCGCCACCTCTCCCTCTTTTCCTTTCCCTCTCTTCCTTCTTGGTGGACTCCTACTAGGAATAGGATTGCAATCCTATTCCTAGTAGGATTGCCCTAGCCGCACCATAGGAGGCCGGCCGGCCCTCCCCTCTTGCTCCTTTATATACGGGGGCAGGGGGGCACCCAAAGACACACAAGTTGAATTGTTCCAGCCGTGTGCGGTGCCCCCCTCCACAGAAACACACCTCGGTCAATACCGTTGTAGTGCTTAGGCGATGCCCTGCGCCGGTAGATACATCATATCCGTCACCACGCTGTCGTGCTGACGAAACTCTCCCGTGAAGCTCAACTGGATCAAGGGCTCGTGGGACGTCATCAAGCTGAACGTGTGCTGAACGCGGAGGTGCCGTACGTTCGGTGCTTGATCGGTTGAATCGCGAAGAAGTTCGACTACATCAACCGCGTCACTTGACGCTTCCGCTTCCGGTCTACGAGGGTACGTAGACACACTCTTCCCTCTCGTTGCTATGCATCTGGTAGATAGATCTTGCGTGATCGTAGGAAAATTTTAAAATACTACGTTCCCCAACAGTGGCATCATGAGCCAGGTCTATGCGTAGATGATATGCACTAGTAGAACACAATGAGTTGTGGACGATACTAGTCATACTGCTTACCAGCATGTCATACTTTGCTTCAGCGGTATTGTGAGATGAAGCGGCCCGGACCGACATTACGCGTACGCTTACGCGAGACTGGTTTCACCGTTAAGAGCACTCGTTGCTTAAAGGTGACTGGCGGGTGTCTGTCTCTCTCACTTTAGCTGAATCAAGTGTGGCTACGCCCGGTCCTTGTGAAGGTTAAAACAGCACATACTTGACGAAACATCGTTGTGGTTTTGTATGCGTAGGTAAGAACGGTTCTTGCTAAGCCCGTAGCAGCCACGTAAAACTTGCAACAACAAAGTAGAGGACGTCTAACTTGTTTTTGCAGGGCATGTTGTGATGTGATATGGTCAAGGCATGATGAGTTATACGGTTTTGTATGAGATGATCATGTTTTGTAATGTTATCGGCAACTGGCAGGAGCCATATGGTTGTCGCTTTATTGTATGAAATGCAATCGCCATGTAATTGCTTTACTTTATCACTAAGCGGTAGCGATAGTTGTAGAAGCAATAGTTGGCGAGACGACAACGATGCTACGATGGAGATCAAGGTGTCGCGCCGGTGATGAAGGTGATCATGACGGTGCTTTGGAGATGGAGATCAAAAGCACAAGATGATGATGGCCATATCATGTCACATATTTTGATTGCATGTGATGTTTATCTTATTATGCTTCTTATTTTGCTTAGAACGACGGTAGCATTATAAGATGATCCCTTACTAAAATTTCAAGGTATAAGTGTTCTCCCTGAGTATGCACCGTTGCGAAAGTTCGTCGTGCCGAGACACCACGTGATGATCGGGTGTGATAAGCTCTACGTTCAAATACAACGGGTGTAAGCCAGTTTTGAACACGCAGAATACTCGGGTTAAACTTGACGAGCCTAGCATATGCAGATATGGCCTCGGAACACTGGAGACCGAAAGGTCGAGCGTGAATCATATAGTAGATATGATCAACATAAGATGTTCACCATTGAAACTACTCCATCTCACGTGATGATCGGACATGGTTTAGTTGATTTGGATCACGTGATCATTTAGATGACCGGAGGGATGTCTATCTAAGTGGGAGTTCTTTAAGTAATATGATTAATTGAACTTTAATTTATCATGAACTTAGTCCTGGTAGTATTAGCATATCTATGCTGTAGATCAATAGCTCGCGATGTTGCTCCCCGTTTATTTTATATGTTCCTAGAGAAAACTAAGTTGAAAGATGTTAGTAGCAATGATGCGGAATTGTTCCGTGATGTGAGGATTATCCTCATTGCTGCACAGAAGAATTATGTCCTTGATGCACCGCTAGGTGACAGACCTATTGCAGTTGCAGATGTAGACGTTATGAACGTTTTGACAAAAGCTCGGTATGATGACTACTTGATAGTTTAAGTGCACCATGCTTTACGGCTTAGAACCGGGACTTCAAAAATGTTTTGAACACCACAGAGCATATAAGATGTTCCAAGAGTTGAAATTAGTATTTCATACTCATGCCCGTGTCGAGAGGTATAAGACCTCTGACAGTACTTTGCCTACAAGATGGAGGAGAATAGCTCAACCAGTGAGCATGTGCTTAGATTGTCTGGGTACTACAATTACTTGAATCAAGTGGGAGTTATTCTTCCAGATAAGATAGTAATTGACAAAGTTCTCTAGTCACTATCACCAAGTTAGAGCTTCATGATGAACTATAATATGCAAGGGATGACGAAGGTAATTCCCAAGCTCTTCGCGATCCTGAAATCGGCGAAGGTAGAAATCAAAAAGGAGCATCAAGTGTTGATGGTTAATAAGAGCACTTGTTTCAAGTAAAGGGCAAAGGGATAGAAGGGGAACTTCAAAAGGAATGACAAGCAAGTTGTCACACCCGTGAAGAAAACCAAAGCTAAACTCAAGCCTGAAACTAAGTGCTTCTACTGCAAAGGAAAAGGCCACTGGAAGTGGAACTGCCCTAGATATTTGGCGTATAAGAAGGATGGCAAAGTGAACAAAGGTATATTTGATATACAGATTATTGATGTGTATTTTACTAGTGTTCATAGCAACCCCTCGGTATTTGATACTGGTTCAGTAGCTAAAGAGTAGTAACTCGAAATGGGAGTTGCATAATGAACAGAAACTAGTTAAAAGATGAAGTGACGATGTGTATTGGAAGTAGTTCCAAGATTGATATGATCATCATCGCACACTCCCTATACTTTCGGGATTAGTGTTGAACCTAAATAAGTGTTATTTGATGTTTGTGTTGAGCATGAATATGATTTGATCATGTTTATCGCGATACGGTTATTCATGTAAGTTAGAGAATAATTGTTGTTCTGTTTACATGAATAAAACCTTCTATGGTCATACAGCCAATGAAAATGGTTTGTTGGATCTCGATCGTGTGATACACATATTCATAATATTAAAGCCAAAAGATTCAAGGTTAATAATGATAGTGCAACTTATTTGTGACACTGCCGTTTAGGTCATATTGGTGTAAAGCGCATGAAGAAACTCCATAGTGATGGACTTTTGGAATCATTTGATTATGAATCACTTGGTGCTTGCGAACCATGCCTCATGGGCAAGATGACTAAAACTCCGTTCTCCGGAACTGGGGAGCGAGCAACAGATTTGTTGGAAATCATACATGCTGATGTATGCAGACCAATGAGTGTTGAAGCTCGCGGCGGGTATCATTATTTTCTGACCTTCACTGATGATTTGAGCAGATATGGATATATCTACTTAATGAAGCACAAGTCTGAAAAATTTGAAAAGTTCAAAGAATTTCAGAGTGAAGTGGAGAATCATCGTAACAAGAAAATAAGAGTTTCTACGATATGATCGTAGAGGTAAAATATTTGAGTTAGCGAGTTTGGCCTTCAGTAAAAACAATGTGAAATAGTTTCACTACTCACGCCACCTGGAACACCACAGTGTAATGGTGTGTCCGAACGTCATAACCGTACTTTATTAGATATGGTGCGATCAATGATGTCTCTTACCGATCTACCACTATCGCTTTTGGGGTTATGCATTAGAGACAGCTACATTCACGTTAAATAGGGCACCATCTAAATCCGTGGAGATGACACCGTATGAACTTTGGTTTGACGAGAAACCTAAGCTGTCATTTCTTGAAGTTTGGGACTGCGATGCTTATGTGAAAAAGTTTCAACATGATAAGCTCGAACCCAAATCGGAGAAGTAGATCTTCATAGGATACCCAAAAGAAACTGTTGGGTACACCTTCTATCACAGATCCGAAGGCAAGGTCTTTGTTGCTAAGAGTGGATCCTTTCTAGAGAAGGAGTTTCTCTCGAAAGAAGTGAGTGGGAGGAAAGTAAACTTGATGAGGTAATTGTACCTTCTCCCGAATTGGAAAGTGGAACATCACAGAAACTAGTTCCAGTGATTCCTACACCAATTAGTGAGGAAGCTAATGATGATGATCATGAAACTTCAGATCAAGTTTCTGCTGAACTTCGTAGATCAACCAGAGTTCGTTCTGCATCAGAGTGGTACGGCAACCCGGTTCTGGAAGTCATGTTACTGGACCATGATGAACCTACGAACTATGAGGAAGCGATGATGAGCCCAGATTCCGCAAAATGGCTTGAGGCCATGAAATCTGAGATGGGATCCATGTATGAGAACAAAGTATGGACTTTGGTTGACTTGCCCGATGGTCGGCAAGCCATTGAAAATAAATGGATCTTTAAGAGGAAGACTGACGCCGATGGTAATGTTACTGTCTACAAAGCTCGACTTGTTGCGAAAGGTTTTCGACAAGTTCAAGGTGTTAACTACGATGAGATTTTCTCACCCGTAGCGATGCTTAAGTCTGTCCGAATCATGTTAGCAATTGCCACATTTTATGAAATCTGGCAATAGGATAACGAAACTGCGTTCTTTAATGTATTTATTAAAGAAGAATTGTATATGATGCAACCAGAAGGTTTTGTCAATCGTAAAGGTGCTAGCAAAATGTGCAAGCTCCAGCGATCCTTCTATGGACTGGTGCAAGCATCTCGGAGTTGGAATATACGCTTTGATAAGTTGATCAAAGCATATAGATTTATGCAGACTTGCGGTGAAGCCTGTATTTACAAGAAGTGAGCGGGAGCACTACAACCTTTCTGATAAGTATATGTGAATGACATATTGTCGATCGGAAATGATGTAGAATTTTCTGGAAAGCATAAAGGAGTGTTTGAAAGGAGTTTTTCAAAGAAAGACCTTGGTGAAGTTGCTTACATATTGGGCATCAAGATCTATAGAGATAGATCAAGACGCTTGATAAGACTTTCGATGAGTACATACCTTGATAAGATTTTGAAGTAGTTCAAAATGGATCAGTCAAAGAAGGAGTTCTTGCCTGACTTGTAAGGTGTGAAGTTGACTAAGACTCAAAGCCAGACCACGGCAGAAAAATATAGAGATAATGAAAGTCATTCCCTATGCCTCAGCCATAGGTTCTATAAAGTATGCCATGTTGTGTACCAAACATGTTGTGTACCTTGCCATGAGTTTGTCAAGGGGGTACAATAGTGATTCAGGAGTAGATCACTGTACAGCGGTCAAAATTATCCTTAGTAACTGGATGACTAAGGAAATGTTTCTCGATTATGGAGGTGATAAAGAGTTTGTCGTAAAGGGTTACGTCGATACAAGCTTTGACACTAAATCCAGATGACTCTAAGTATCAATCTGGATGCGTATTGAAAGTGGGAGCAATTAGCTAGAGTAGCTCTATGCAGAGCATTGTAGACATAGAAATTTGCAAAATACATACGGATCTGAATGTGACAGACCCGTTGACTAAACTTCTCTCACAAGCAAAACATGATCACACCTTATTACTCTTGGGTATTAATCACATAGCGATGTGAACTAGATTATTGACTCTAGTAAACCCTGTGGGTGTTGGTCACATGGCGATGTGAACTATGGGTGTTATTCACATAACGATGTGAACTATCAGTATCAAATCACATGGCGATGTGAGCTAGATTATTGACTCTAGTGCAAGTGGGAGACTGAAGGAAATATGCCCTAGAGGCAATAATAAAGTTGTTATTTATATTTCCTTATATCATGATAAATGTTTATTATTCATGCTAGAATTGTATTAACCGGAAACTTAGTACATGTGTGAATACATAGACAAAACAGAGTGTCCCTAGTATGCCTCTACTAGACTAGCTCATTGATCAAAGATGGTTATGTTTCCTAACCATAGACATGAGTTGTCATTTGATCAATGGGATCACATCATTAGGAGAATGATGTGATGGACAAGACCCATCCGTTAGCATAGCACTATGATCGTTTAGTTTTACTGCTATTGCTTTCTTCATGACTTATACATGTTCCTATGACTATGAGATTATGCAACTCCCGAATACCGTAGGAACACCTTGTGTGCTATCAAACGTCACAACGTAACTGGGTGATCATAAAGATGCTCTACAGGTGTCTCCAAAAGTATTCGTGGTGTTGGCATAGATCAAGATTAGGATTTGTCACTCCGAGTGTCGGAGAGGTATCTCTGGGCCCTCTCGGTAACACACATCACAATAAGCCTTGCAAGCAAAAGACTAATGAGTTAGTCACGAGATGATGTGTTACGGAACGAGTAAAGAGACTTGCCGGTAACGAGATTGAACTAGGTATGGAGATACCGACGATCGAATCTCGGGCAAGTAACATACCGATGACAAAAGGAACATCCAGGTTTGACCGATAAAGATCTTCGTAGAATATGTAGGAGCCAATATGAGCATCCAGGTTCCGCTATTGGTTATTGACCGGAGATAAGTCTCGGTCATGTCTACATAGTTCTCGAACCCGTAGGGTCCGCACGCTTAACGTTTGATGACGATCGGTATTATGAGTTTATGAGTTTTGATGTACCGAAGGTAGTTCGGAGTCCCGGATGAGATCACGGACATGACGAGGAGTCTCGGAATGTCCGAGACATAAAGATTGATATATTGGACGACTATATTCGGATACCGGAAGTGTTCCAGAAAAGTTTCGGATTTAACTGAATTGCCGGAGGGGGTTACCGGAACCCCCTACGAGGGGGGATGGTCCATAGTGGGCCTTGAGGAAAGGAGAGAGGCAGCCCATAGAGGCTGGCAGGCACCCCACCTAGGGATCCTAGTTGGACTAGGATTGGGGGGGCGCCACCTCTCCCTCTTTTCCTTTCCCTCTCGTCCTTCTTGGTGGACTCCTACTAGGAATAGGATTGCAATCCTATTCCTAGTAGGATTGCCCTAGCCGCACCATAGGAGGCCGGCCGGCCCTCCCCTCTTGCTCCTTTATATACGGGGGCAGGGGGGCACCCAAAGACACACAAGTTGAATTGTTCCAGCCGTGTGCGGTGCCCCCCTCCACAGAAACACACCTCGGTCATACCGTTGTAGTGCTTAGGCGAAGCCCTGCGCCGGTAGATACATCATATCCGTCACCACGCTGTCGTGCTGACGAAACTCTCCCATGAAGCTCAACTGGATCAAGAGCTCGTGGGACGTCATCAAGCTGAACGTGTGCTGAACGCGGAGGTGCCGTACGTTCGGTGCTTGATCGGTTGAATCGCGAAGAAGTTCGACTACATCAACCGCGTCACTTGACGCTTCCGCTTCCGGTCTACGAGGGTCCGTAGACACACTCTTCCCTCTCGTTGCTATGCATCTGGTAGATAGATCTTGCATGATCGTAGGAAAATTTTAAAATACTACGTTCCCCAACAGTACATGTTGACTATAAGATGGGCTATAGGTGACATGACACTGGCTTATAGCTAACAGCTGACTATACTATTAACCATGCTCTAACTGGTGCCTCTCCTCCGTGCACATATTAAAGAAAGGACGAGCAGTGGCGGAGGCAGGGGGACCAGCAGGGGCCCTCCCCCCAACATACTTATGAACAACACTTTAGCTACATTTCAGTCAGCTGACTTTTCATTTTGTGGTCAGTCAATTTTCTGTTCGTTGGATGTGCCTTGAGATCTGTGTTGTTTTCATGTTTTTCTGTTTAATTCTGTTGTTGGGTTGGGCTGTGTGGAATCGATTGACCCCTATTTTGGGCCAGTCGAATTACTTTTGGGCTCGTTTTGTTCTTCGGGGTTGCGTTTTCTTTTTGCTCAAATTACTATGTGTTTTTCCTTTTCCTTTTTTCTTTCTTTTTCTGTTTTGTTTTTGGTTTTTGTGGGTTCTAGCTTTTGTTTTTTGTTTTTCTTTGTTGAGTTTTCATTTTTTCTTTATGCGTTTTTTGGTTGTTGAGTGTGTTTAAATATATGCACACAAGTACTACATGTATAAATTATATTAGAATATGGAAATTTCACTACTATAGGTTTCTTCTTACATATTATAAAAAGTGCAATTTTTGTACTAATCTTGACGAAATCTTACTTTTAAGTTTTTCTTGCTTTCTCTCTTATTTAAGGGTAATACCAATGACACTAATTCATTCCTTCTTTGAAACTTATTTTGTATGTAAATTCTACTAGTATATGCTAGTTCTTGCATAGTTACAAAAAGTGCAACTTATGTGTAAATTATGTGCAAACTTTATCATGATTTATTTTTTCATTCCTTTCTTCCCAAAGGGTGGTACCAATGCCACTACTTCATTATTTCATAGAAAATGTTATATTTTTGTGCGTTTAAATAAGTATACATGCACGTACTATACAACATCTATGTAAATTATAGTAGAGTGCGAAATTGCAACACTATATATTCGTTGTTTGCATATTACTACAAGTGCAATTTCAGTGCAAACTTGTGTGCAATTGTTTTTCTTTTCTTTTTTTAAAGGGGTTCATTATTCCTTAGAAAAATTTATTATTTTGATTTAGTTTTAGTTTTTTATTTTCTGTCTACTTAAAGGTTTTCATTATTCCATTGAAAACTTCATTATTTTGATTTTGATATTTTTTTAAATTTCATTTCATTTTCTTTCTTTAGAGGCAATACCGATATCATTCCACTATTATATGATTTTGTTTTTCCCGTTTAGGGTCCGAGCCAGGCTGTAAAAAAACTAAGTGCCTATCAAATAATTGCCCTCATAACATGAACAAACACTCACTCAATTTTAATGCAATGTGTGTGCGGTTTATACTGTTGTCTAATAATTGCATTACTATATGGTTATTTTTGCATATTATCAAACGGTTCAATTTCTATGCCTATCGTGTGCAATTTTCTATCATTGTTTGTTTTATGTGTTTATACATTTTTCTTTCTTCTTTTATTTAATACCAATGTCCTTAATTCATTATTTCTTAGAACAAAATCTGGTTTGTTTATGATACAGTACTGCGGGATTATGGTCAACTTGGTGTAATCTCAGCTGGAAGTATATATTAGCAATCTTTATGTACGTATGTATAAACTCTGGTACCATACACCAATCAGTGCTGGATCTAATCATGTCTCATCATAGCAAAACTTGCTTATGATACAGTACTGTGGGATTAAAGTATTCGACGACGCAGCGTTACGGTTAGTTAGTGAAAGGAGCAACTTGGCTGGTACACAAATCGACTGAACCAAGCTGTGATCAGTCGACTGTCTGCTAGCCAGTCCCTATGAACAGTGCTGAATTAGTGAGCATTTGCATGTAAGAGCCTATTTTCTCTATGGTTTAGCCCTCCTCAACCAATTTTAACATCACCTCGTCCCCTTAATCCAATTTTCCTGGCTCCGCCACTGAGGACGAGTGAGATGGATGTATGCTTTTGACTAAAATTACCAAGCCTAATTTTGGTATTACCATCACGCCTAACTTTGGTATGTCCACAACCCATCACACTGAATTACTTCTATAGAGGATGTTGGAGTATCTGCCTCCTGGGCGCCTGCGCGGGTGAGAGTGACCTCCGCGGCGCCCGTTGGCGATGGTGTACCATGGGGGTTTCTTGGGGCCTCCTCGCGCCGTCCGATCTGCTCGATCGACACGCACCAGGGCAGCCCGCCTCTGAGTGTCCATGATGGGTGGACCGTGGGCACGCACAAACCCACCATCATGCTGCGGTTTTGCTCGCGCACCACAACGGAGGGCGGGGCCGCCCATCAGCGAAGCAAGATCCTTGTCAGTTGGAGCTGCTGGCGTCAGCCGGGGCTCGCACCGCGCCGTCCGTCCACCGGCACGTGGGTGAGGCCCTTGTGTCAGTACCATTCGATCTGTTTCAGACGTTGATCCTGCCCGACCTCCGAGGGGCCTGGTTTCTTAGGACGTGGAGGTGGCTGGCCTGCCCTGACTATTGTTGTCACCGACTCTGCTGGCTGGAGCATGTGGGTTCCTTTCACCCACTCAGCCCCATCGGACGTGGAGGGTGTTTGACAGCCCGCTTCTCATCATCGTGGGGCCGTTCTTGCTGCCCTGTATAGGTCATCGGGCATATGCCGTCCGTGCCGGCCTGGTTCAACCGCGTGTGCTTCATATTGCCCGTGTCGTTCTGGGTAAGCTTAGCGGTTGTTGACACAAGATTTTGGCAAAGAATAAAACGTTATTTAGATGGCCTCAAATGAAGAAGTGTTCTATATGAAAAGTGGGGATCACCTGTTGGCCCTGTGTATCCATACTAGCAGCGCGGGGTATATTGCCCACGCTACTGCTATCAAGTTAGTTGTAGGGCAAGTTTTATACACTGCATAGCTACTATGGCTAACCCTCCGGGAATGGTGTGGACCACTTAGTAGTAGCACGGGGTTACATTACCCGCACAACTACTAAGTAAAGGTAGTGTGGGCTACTTACTCCGCGCCACTATTATGTGGCAGCCTATAGGGTTTCTCCTAGTAGTGTGTCGATATAAGCCGAGGGGTTTATGAGAGGTAGCTCATTCTGTACACTCCATCATAATCAATACAACAGAAGCTGGTCGTAGAGTTTTACCTCTCTGAGAGGGTCTGAAACTGGGTAAAATACTGTCTCTGTTTGTCCTGTTACCATCTAGCTAAGATCACTAGTTCGGGACCCTACCAGAGATCCGTCAGATTCAACCCCACACTTGGGCAGAGGATGAGCGAGGGGTGACGGTGGCATAGCCAGAGCCAACCTGTTGCCCGGGTGGATCCATTGAGCTCCGGCAAGGTCTGCGCAGACGGTAGGGGTGTACATCGATGGCATTGGTCTAGGAGTTCCGATGATACAGAGCAAGGGGAGTGACAGAGTGAGATATCCTCAGATCCGGGTGGGGTTTGGCTAGGCTGAGGTTTTGGTGGAGGTTCACACACCCGCAAACCTCTCCTATGTATGGTTCCGTTTTATGGAAGTTCGACCATGTGGACGGGTCCGCAGAAGTTAGCTGCTCCGCGTTGGACGACAAAATGGGCCCGGACAAGTCTGCTCGAACATTTTGCGCATATGAGATGTACAACATCGGGGTGTACAGTGATGACGTTGGTCTATGAGTTTGGCCGATATAGAGCATGGGTAGCGACGGAGTAAGAAACCCTCGGCTCCCAGGTGGGGTTTTGGCTAGGCCGATGGTTTGGTCGAGGTTCACACGCCTAGAAATGTCCCTCCTCAGTTTGCTCCCGGTTCGCGGCAATTTGACCACATGGATGTATCAGCAGTGGTTAGTTGCTCCACGTTGGATGAAAAAATGGGTCCGGAGGGGTCGGCCCGGACATTTTGTGCAGATGAGATGTACAACGTCGGGGTGTACAGCGACGACGTTGGTCTAGGAGTTTGAAAGATACAGAGCAAGGGGAGCGACGGAGTGAGAAATCCTCGGCTCCGGGTGGGGTTCTCGCTAGCCTGAGGGTTCGTGGAGGTTCACACGCCCACAAACCTCTCCTCAATTTGGTTCCGGTGTGTGGTAATTCGGTCACGTGGACGCGTCCGCAGACGTTAGCTGCTCCGTGTTGGACGACAAAATTGGTTCGAATGGGTCGGCCCAAACATTTTGTGCAGATGAGATGTACAATGCCGGGGTGTACAGCCACGACGTTGGTCTTGGAGTTTGGCAGATACAGAGCAAGGGGAGCGACGGAGTGAGAAATCATCGGCTTCGGGTGGGGTTCTGGCTAGGCTAGGGTTTGGTAGAAATTCAGACGCCCGCAACATCTCCTCCCTTTCGTTCCGGTTTGCAGGAATTCGACCACATGGACGCGTCCGCAGATTTTAGCTACTCCAAGTTGGACTACAAAATGGGTCCGGACAGGTCGGCCCGGACATTTTGTGCATATGAGATGTACAACGTCATGGTGTATAGCGGCAAAGTTAGTTTAGGACTTTGGTAGATACAGAGCAAGGGGAGCGACAGAGTGAGAAATCCTCGGCGCACAATGGGGTTTTGGCTAGGCCGATGGTTAGGTCAAGGTTCACATGCCCGGACACCTCTCTTCTCAATTCGCTTCCGGTTTGCGGGTATTCGACCACGTGGACGCATTCGCAGACGTTAGCTGCTCCGCCTTGGATGACAAAATGGGTCCGGACGGGTCGGTCCGGGCATTTTCTGCAGATGAGATGTACAACATCAAGGTGTACAACGACAATGTTCGTGTAGGAGTTTGGCAGATACAGAGCAAGGGGAGCGACGGAGTGAGAAATCCTCGACTCCGGGTGGGATTTTAGCTAGGCCGTTCACACGCCTGCAAATCTCTCCTCAGTTTGGTTCCGGTTTGCGGAAATTCGACAACGTGGACGCGTCCGCAGATGTTAGCTGCTCCGCGTTGGACGACAAAATAGATCCTGACGGGTCGGCCCGTACATTTTGTGCATATGAGATGTACAACATCGAGGTGTACAGCGACATCGTTGGTTTATGACTTTGGCAGATGCAGAGCAAGGGGAGCGACGGAGTGAGAGATCCTCGGCGCCTGTTAGGGTTTTGGCTAGGCCGATGGTTTGGTGAAGGTTCACATGCCCGGACACCTCTGTCCTCAGTTCGCTTCCGGTTTGCGGGAATTTGACTACCAGGACGCATCCGCAGACATTAGCTGCTCCACGTTGGATGACAAAATGGTTCCGGACAAGTCGGTCCGGACATTTTCTGCAGATGAGATGTACAACGTCAAGGTGTACAATAAAAACGTTCGTGTAGGAGTTTGGCAGATACAGTGCAACGGGAGCGATGGAGTTTGAAATCATGGGCTCCGGGTGGGGTTTTAGCTAGGCCGTTCACATGCCCGCAAATCTCCCCTCACCTTGGTTCTGGTTTGCGGATATTCGACCACGTGGACGCGTCCGTAGACGTTAGCTACTCCGCGTTGGACGACAAAATAGATCCGGACGGGTCGGCCCGGACATTTTGTGCATATGTGAAGTACAATGTCGGGGTGTACAACGACATCGCTGGGTTAGAAGTTCGGCAGATAGAGAGCAAGGGGAGCGACGGAGTGAGAAATCCTCGGCGCCTGGTGGGGTTTTGGCTAGGCCGATGGTTTGGTCGAGGTTCACACGCCCGGACACCTTTCTCCTCAGTTTGCTTCTGGTTTGCGGGAATTTGACCATGTGGATGCATCCGCAGATGTTAGCTGCTCCGTGTTGGATGACAAAATGGGTCTGGACGGGTCGACATTTTCTGCAGATGAGATGTATGTTGGGGATACAGATAACAGGTAGGCCCACGAAGGGTCAAAATATCATAAAGAATAGGGTCCACACATCATGTGGGTCCAGATAAGTTTCATACAGACATACTATCCAGTCGGACAATCAACATACCGCCCACTCGGATGACAGTCGACCACTCGGTCGACTGACTCACTCGGATATATAAAGACCAACAGTCGACAAGGCAGTGAGGCATCATCTGACATTATGGCATCAATGCCCCACTTTGTAACATAGGAGGTGAGGGGGTGGCGCACTCTATATAAGCCACCCCCCACCACTAGACTAGACAGGAGCTCTTTCTTCCACCTCTCTCTCTTTCTCGCCATTAGTCTCAGGACTTAGCTCAGGCATGAGGATCCGTTCCTCTCTCTCACGCATTGTAATCTCCGGATACATACTCAGATAAAACAAAGCCTCTCCGGAGCACGAGACGTAGGGCTGTTATCTCCACCGCGAGAGGCCCGAACTCGTTAAAACCACCGTGTCACCCATGTGCATCTCGATAGATCATGCTACTTTACCCTATACCTCATTATTGTCGGAATCGTTCCCACGACAGTTGACGCCCACCGTGGGGCATGGCGTCTATCGAGCCATGATGCATATGGTTTTTTGTTCAATCACCCGCGGATTGACTTCGTCGAACGACGGAGCGACTACCCAACAGTAACCTCTATGATGGAGCCGCGGTTCCGACGCGGCGCGGACGTCAGAGACTGGCCGCGCCCCCGCACAAGGCAGATTCTTCCTTCGGCATCGGGTGCTCTTCGGCAGCATCCGTGATGTCGAACGAACCAGATGCGACACGGAAACTAGGTACTAGCCACGCCCCTGCGGCAACTCCCCTGTCCGGCATCGGCTGCACGGCGGCTCCATACTCTGGCATCCGCTGCACGTCCATGGTCTTCGCAACGGCGGAGGCACACGGCAGCGACGATTACGGCCTGCAACCAATGCATGGCGCTCCGAGCGATCAGGTCCATGCATTATACCTTACGTTTTCAGTTTAACTAGCTATACCCCACGTGGACGAGACTTGCCTGCTCCCCTCGTGTGTGCCCATCCGTGCTCCTGCGTACGTGGCTTGATTTGATTGGAACAAAATTAGGCCCGGCCCCACCCCCTTAAAATCAGGGGGGGCGATGATTAGATTAGAAAGGAAAAAGGGAAAATGACAGCCGAAGGATGAAGTGGGAGCACGGATGGGAGCATGGGGAGGGATCAGGCAAGTTTTGTCCACCCCACGTCATGCACAGAATTAACTGCCTTCATTTTTGCATGCATGGAGTAACTAGCTATACCCCACGTCATGCATAGAGTTAACTGCCTTCATTTTTGCATGCATGACGTAATTAGCTATACCCCACGTCATGCATAGAGTTAACTGCCTTCATTTTTTCATGCATGACGTAATTAGCTATACCCCACGTCATTCATAGAGTTAACTGTCTTCATTTTTGCATGCATGGAGCAACTTGCTAGAGCTGCACGGGCGCGCGGTGGCCCTTCACTTCGATGCCGGCTCCCCAACGCGGCGCACCGACGACTGAATGATGGCTCCTGTAGAAGAGCAACTCCCTCCGGCGTCGACTGCATGGGCACACGATGGCGCCTCCTTCCGCCTTCAGCTGCTTGGCAGCAGTTCCCGCGGCGGAGACGGTGTCACCGCACACCCGGGGCGGCATGAGGGCCGGAGGTCGGTCACACCCTCGCACGCGTCAGTTTCTCCCTCCGACATCGTCCACTCGACAGCAACTCCCTCCAGTCGGCATGGTCGCACAGATGGGACTAGCTCACTCGGATCAAACCGTATCACTGGCGCTCGGCTTGCCGTGGGCCGTCATTCGGCCGCCCGTGCGTCATCGCTCGGCTGGACATGTCCTCATCACTCGGCCGCCCTGCACGCAGCTGCTCGCATCATCATCAACTTACCTGCTCGGCCGCCCTTGCGCGTTGTCGCTTAGTTGGGCACGTCTTCATCAACTTGCCTGCTCGGCCGCCCCGCACGTCGCCGCTCCGTTGGGCACGTCTTCATCAACTTGCCTGCTCGGCCGCCCTGCACGTCGCCGCTCCGTTGGGCACGTCTTCATCGACTTGCCAGTCTCGGTCGCTCCGTGCGTCGCCTATCGGTTGGTCACCTCATAAGCACTCGGCCGCTCCGTGCGTCGCCTATCGGTTGGTCACCTCATAACCACTCGACCGCTCCGTGCGTCGCCTATCCGGTTGGTCACCTCATAATCACTCGGCCGCTCTGTGCATCGCCTATCGGTTGGTCACCTCATAACCATTCGGCCGCTTCGTGCGTCGCCTATCAGTTGGTCATCTCAT
>LR738714.1:800080443-800095497 GCA_902687465.1 Secale cereale
GTTTTGTTCATATTGTGTGTGCATGTAGTTCTTAGTGGCCTTCTCTATTTCTAGAAGTTTCTCATAACTAGGCATGTCTCTATCTCTAGGGGTGGAGTTCTTGGTGCTAGGATAAGCATTGTTGTTCCCATAGGAATTAGAGGGGAACGGTCTAGGGTTGCTACCAAAATTACTCCTATAAGCATTGTTATTGAAATTGTTTCTAGAGATAAAGTTCACATCCACTTGATCTTGAGCAATCAAAGAATTTAAAGGAACATCATGAGGATCAATAGGAGATTGCTTGGAAAGTAGAGACATGATCAAGTCAACTTTTTCATTTAGGGAGGAAATCTCCTCGACAGAGTTTACCTTCCTACCTATTGGAGCGCGTTCGGTGTGCCATTGGGAATAATTGGTCATCATCTCGTCGAGAAGCTTCGTGGCAGCACCAAGTGTAGTTGACATAAAGGTTCCTCCCGCGGCCGAATCTAACAAGTTCCGCGAGGTAAAGTTCAAGCCTGCATAAAAAGTTTGGATAACCATCCAAGTAGTCAAACCATGAGTTGGGCAGTTCTTGACAAGAGATTTCATGCGTTCCCAAGCTTGGGCAACGTGTTCATTATCCAATTGTTTAAAATTCATTATGTTACTCCTTAATTGGATAATTTTAGCAGGGGGATAGTACTTCCCAATAAAGGCATCCTTGCACTTGTCCCAAGAATCTATACTATTCCTAGGCAAGGATTGAAACCAGATTTTAGCTCCTCCTCTCAAGGAGAAAGGAAAAAGCTTAAGCTTAACAATATCACTATCTACTTCTTTGTACTTTTGCATATCACAGAGCTCAACAAAATTATTTAAGTGCAAAGCAGCATCATCTCCAGCACCGGAGAATTGATCTTTCATAACTAGGTTCAGTAAAGCAAGTTTAATCTCATAAGAACGTGCTGAAGTGGCAGGTGTAGCAATAGGCGTGCAGATAAAGTCATTGTTGTTATGACTAGTGAAGTCACACAACTTGGTGTTCTCGGTGGAACCCATAGCAGCAGCAAGCAAGATAACTATTTTTGTGATTTTTGATAAAGGACACAAAAGCAAAAACTGAAAGGTAAACTAACAAGACTAAAAAGCAAAGATAAAAGATAGTGTGCAACTCCCCTATCTTGAAGAGTGGAGTCCCCGGCAACGGCGCCATAAAATTTGCTTGATGGCTTCTCGCCCCTCGTTGGTTACCCCAAGTGGAAGGTTTGAGATGTAGCGTAACGGCAAGTTTCCCTTGGCAAGATACCAAGGATCGAATCCCGTGAGACTCCGAGGGTCGACAAGAAGGTGTCAACTGCTAACGACGCCAGATACTTAGCAGCTGACAGGACCTGCACACAGATACAAATAACTTTGCTCCCAACGAGTACAGAGAGGTTGTCAATCCCTCCGGCCTTGCTGTTTACAAAGGATCAAACACAAGAGATAATAATGATAGCTATGATTGCAACTAGGTAATAGAAACAGGAAGTAAATATAGGGTGTGATCAGTGGTGGTAAAATGGACCGGGGTCCCATGATGTTCACTAGTGATGTCTCTCTCCCAAAAGACGATAAAACAGCTAAGCGAGGTAAACAAATTACAGCTGGGCAATTGACAGGATTATGTGCGCAAACCAATGCTAACTATGATGCAAAGAAAGGTAGAGGCTCTAAGCATGGGCGGTACGCTGATACGTCCAAAACGTATCTATAATTTCTGCTTGCTCCATGCCACTTTTGGGTGATATTGCTATGATATTCATACACTTCCATACACTTTTGATCATATTTGGACTAACTTACTAATCCAGTGCACCCCAGTGCCAGTTTCTGTTTTCGGCTGTTTTTGTATTTCAGGTTTTCACGTTTCGAGAACTGCCCAGAAAAATACAGAAAAATTATATAAAAAATCAGCGATCCGGAAACAACACTGCCTCCGAAGGGCAGCCTGGGGGGGGGGGGCACAGGGGCTCCAGGCGCCCTGTGGGCGCGCCCCCCCTGGGCCGCGCCGGGGGGGGCGCCTGGGCCCCCCGAAGCCCGTCCGGTGCCCCCCTTTGGCATATATTTAGAGGGACCTCCGAAACCCCCAGAACAGGACTTCTTTTCGCGATCCCATCTCTGTTCCGCCGCCGCCGCCGCTTCCAAGATCGAGAGCACCAGGAGAACTCTTCCCGGCACCCTGCCGGAGGGGAGGATCACCACCGGGAGCTTCTCCACCACCATGGACGCCTCCCGGATGACTCGTGAGTAGTCTCCCTTGGACCATGAGTCCATGACCAGTAGCTATGTGATGTTCTCCTCCCGTTCTTGTGCTTCACTAATTAGTCCTCGTGAGCTGCCCTACATGATCGAGGCACCTATGTAATCCTTATGCTGTTGCTATGTTGAGTTTGCTGGGATCCGATGGATTATGAGATTATGTTCAGATTGATCTTGAGTAATATATTTGATTCACCTCTTTTATATTTTTGTTCATAAGTAATTCTTGCATGTTCTCCGTTGTTATTTATTGCTTTGGCCGAGTAGTAGGTAGTGACTCCAAGAGGGAACGTTATGCTCGATTGTGGGTTCATGCCCCTCGATGACTAGCTTGAGTGACAGAAACATGAGTCTAGGGGATGTTCTGTTGCCACAAGGGGGAAAACAACGGTGCTTGTGCCCGCGGGTGCAAGGATTGTTTACTTTACGCAAAGTTCTTTTGATGCAGTTGTCTGTTGCATTGAATTTACACTATGGGTGGGACTCGCAACTTAATACCAGCGAGATGTTCTGGATAGATATCTCAAGGTGGATGATTAGTAGTAGATATTGATGGATTTCGGTCTACTTACTTTGGCGTACCGCCCATGCTTTGAACCTCAACCTTTCTTGCAATGTAGTCAGCATTGGTTTGCGTTCGTGGTCCTGTCAATTGCCCAGCTGTAATTTGTTTACCTCACATAGCTGTTTTATCGTCTTTTGGGAGAGAGACATCACTAGTGAACATCATGAGACTCCGGTCCATATTACCATCATTGATCACATCCACTATTTACTTTTCGTTATTACTTACTATTGCAAAAACTATCTATCACTACTATCATTGCTTTTAACCCTTTGTGAACTACAAGGCCGGAGAGATTGACAACCTCTCTGTACTCGTTGGGAGCAAAGTTATTTGTATCTGTGTGCAGGTCCACGTTGGTTGCTACTAATCTGGCGCCGTAGCAATTGACACCTACTTGTTGAACCTAGGAGTCTCTGGGGAATCGATCATTGGCATCTTTGCTAGGGGAAAACACTTCTACTTACTGCATCTTACACCTTCCACTTGGGGTAACCAACGAGGGGTTCGAGGCCCATCAAGGAGTATTTTCTGGCGCCGTTGCCGGGGACTCCACTCTTCAGGATAGGGGAGTTGCATGCTATCTTTTACCTTTGCTTTTTAGTCTTGTTAGTTTACCTTTCATTTTTGCTTTAGTTCCTTTTATCGAAAATCACAAAAATAGTTATCTTGCTTGCTTGCTACTATGGGTTCCACCGAGAACACCAAGTTGTGTGACTTCACTAGTCACAACAACGATGAATTTATCAGCACACCTATCACTACACCTGCCACTTCAGCACCTTCATATGAAATTAAACCTGCTTTACTTAACTTAGTCATGAGAGAACAATTCTCCGGTGCTGGAGATGATGCTGCCTTACACTTGAACAAATTTGTAGAACTTTGTGACATGCAAAAGTACCAATAAATAGATGGTAATATTGTTAAGCTTAAGCTTTTTCCTTTCTCCTTGAGAGGAGGAGCTAAAATTTGGTTTCAGTCTTTGCCTAGAAATAGCATAGATTCATGGGACAAGTGCAAAGATGCTTTTATTGGAAAATACTATCCACCTGCTAAAATTATCCAACTTAGAAGTAACATCATGAAATTTAAACAATTGGATAATGAACACGTTGCCCAAGCTTGGGAACGTATGAAGTCTCTTATCAAGAACTGCCCTACTCACGGTTTGACTACTTGGATGGTTATCCAAACTTTTTATGCAGGCTTGAACTTTACCTCGCGGAACTTGTTAGATTCGGCCGCGGGAGGAACTTTTATGTCAACTACACTTGGTGCTGCCACAAAGCTTCTCGATGAGATGATGACCAACTATTCCCAATGGCACACCGAACGCGCTCCAACAGGTAAGAAGGTAAACTCTGTCGAGGAGATTTCCTCTCTTAATGAAAAAGTTGACTTGATCATGTCTTTACTTTCGAAGCAATCTACTGTTGATCCTCGTGATGTTCCTTTAAATTCTTTGATTGCTCAAGAACAAGTAGATGTGAACTTTATCTCTAGAAACAATTTTAACAACAATGCTTATAGGAGTAACTTTGGTAACAATCCTAGACCGTTCCCCTCTAACTCTTATGGGAACAACAATGCTTATCCTAGTACCAAGAACTCCAATACTGAACTAGAGACCATGCTTAGAGATTTCATCACTACCCAAAAAGCCTTTAATAAGAATGTAGAAGAGAAACTACATAAACTAGATGATCTTTCTTTTAAGGTAGACCACTTAGCCAATGAGGTAAAATTGCTAAAAATTGAAACTTCTCCTCTTAAGGAGAGGGAAGTCATCCCTTGTAATGCTACTCAAGTACAAATTAATGAAAACATTAGGATGATGGCTAAGCTTAAAGAGAGATGGGCTAGAGAAAGGGAGGAAGAGGAAAGAATTAAGAGCCTCCCTACCCACCACACTGTTGCTACTATTCCAGTTATTGAGGATGTTCACACTCTTAGCACCCAATGTACTCCTGGTCCCAATGGACCTATTAATGGTGATGCTATAGAAACTACCAAACAAGTGAACCTTAAGGACACAACTACCACTTTACTTGATGCTCGTGACCTTGATTTTGATAATTGCACTCTTACAGAAGTTATTGATTTCCTTCACAAGATGTCTAGAGATCCCCGCACTAGCACGCTTAACCTTGCCTTCACAGAGCATATCACTAATGCTCTCATCAAAGCTAGGGAGGAGAAACTCAGAGTAGAAGCCTCCATACCTAGAAAGCTAGAAGATGGTTGGGATCCTATGATAAAAATTTACTTGAATGACTTCTCTTATTATGCATTATGTGATGTTGGTGCTAGTACCTCTGTTATGCCCAAAAGGATATATGATATGCTTAAATTGAAACCTTTTGATTCTTGTTCTTTTGGTAATGTTCTCGTTGATTCTTCCATAAAGAAACCTTTGGGGAGGATCGATGATGTTCTTATTGTTGTCAATGATAATTATGTTCCCGTTGATTTTACTATTATGGATATTGAATGTGATCCTTCATGTCCAATTATTTTGGGACGTCCCTTTTTGCGCACCGTTGGTGCTGTCATTGACATGAAAGAGGGTAATATAAAATTTCAGTTTCCTCTCAAGAAAGGGATGGAACACTTCCCTCGTAAGAAGGTCAAGTTACCTTTTGAGTCCGTTGTACGGGCTAGTTATTCTTTTACTCTTGATAAAACTTGATCTATGCATTATGCCTAGCTTAAAGGCATAAAAGAAAGCGCTTTTGGGAGGCAGCCCACATGAATAAAATTTTTGCTTTTGTTGTGTCTTGATGTTGTTTACTGCTGTAGCATCATCATTGTATCTTTGCTTTTCATATTTGTGCCAAGTATAGCCTCTGATTGCTAGAAAGTTCAAAAGTTGTGAGGTGCTGTCAAGGAAACAGATTCTGTCCTTGGATAGAAAAATTCGTATAAAATCACCAGATCATCTTTTTGGTCTGAATTTTTTCGACAGCGTTCTCTATATAATTGTATTTCGTACGTCTGTTCTGAGTTTTTTGATTTGAGTTGCAGAAGTATCCCGAACAGGTCAATTACTGCCTGCTGTTCTGTTTTTCACAGATTCTGTCCTGTTTTGCCTTACCTTCACTTTGCAAATTAAGGACTTGCTTTTCCTTTGCAAAAACCTTTTGGCAATCTTGAGAAACAGTAGAACTTCAAGAATATCCTTATTTCCAGCAAGGTATAATTATTTTATTAAGGGTACTAACCTCGCTAATCAGATTATGATGAGTTATGTATGAAGGGAGTTTTCAAGTGTGCGAGGGAAGATGATAAAAAGATTCAGGAGTGTCAAGCGCTCAAGCTTGGGGATGCCCCCGGGCACCCCCAAGAAATATTCAAGGAGACTCAAGCGTCTAAGCTTGGGGATGCCCCCGTGCATCCCCTTCTCCATCAACATTATCAGTTCGTCTTTCGTTCCGCTATATTTTAATCACTTCATGTGTTATGTGCTATGCTTGGAGCGTCTTGCTTTTAGTTTTCTTTTTAGTTTTTCATAACGAGTCGGAACCCAGCATTCCTTTATGTGGGAGAGAAACACGCTCCACTTCTACCTAGAACATAACATAGAATTTTCATGTCTATCTATGATGTGTGTGTTCTTTGTCTTTTAATAGCTACTATCGTGCTTTGCTCTTAGTATTCATGCTTATCTTTTCAAGAGCTTTTATTTAGTTGGTTGCTTGAACTCTCTTTAATTACCATGCTCACCTTATTAAGAGAGTTTGCTTCCGTTGCATGGGTTAATGTGTCTATGATAAAGATGCTATTTTCATGATGGTGCTTAGTAGTTCAGGTTTTCTTTTGGTTAATCTCAAATAGCTGGGGGGTTCCCAATGTGTTATTGGAGTACCAACTTGGTTTGTTTGCCTATGATGTGGTATGGTTTAGCAATATCTTCCTTCGAGAATTTATTTTGATTGACTTGGCGTATGCTCACGCATATTCAAGACTGTAAAGAAAGTCTGTCAAGCCTTAATGAACTTTTGTTTCTGAGTAGCGATATAACTACCATGCCTGATTCAATATTGCTTTGTCGCTCTGCATGATTATGACCGTCATTGCTCTCTTAGTTGGTCGCTCCCAGTCTTTTTGCTAACCTCCACCTGCACTAAGCAAACTAACCATGCAATACATAGCTCATGGGAAAGTAGCCTAAAAACTATTGTGGTAAAGAATATGTTGCTTATGTATCTTATTTCTTATAAGTTGCTTGCTGAGCGCTAACCATGTTTCTGGGGACGCCATCAACTGTCACACTTTTGTTGAATATCATGTGAGTTGCTATGCATGTTCGTCTTGTCTGAAGTAAGGGTGATTTACCGTGGGTTGAATTAATATGCATATTGTTAGAGAAGAACATTGGGCCGCCAACCAAAGCCATGCATCATGGTGGAAGTTTTAGCTTGGACCTTAATCCTCAATCTCTCATGAGAATATGCTTATGCATTAAAGAGGAGTCCATCATCTATTTTCTATGTTGTCCCGGTATGGATGTCCTCAAGTTGAGATCTATCAAAAACGAGAAATCAAATGCGATCTATCTCCTTGGACCTTTGTACAGGTGGCATAGAGGTACCCCTTTGTGACACTTGGTTAAAACACATGCAATGCAATGATAACCCATGGGGATCCGAGCTAATTAGGACAAGGAGCGAGCACTATTGGTATTCGATGCATGAGGCTTGCAACTTATAGGATGTTTTATGCATGACACATATGAAGTACTACTACCGTTGACACAATTGCTTCCATGTTTTCAAAATAAAAAGCTTTAGCACGTAACCTTTCTTTTACCTTTATGTTAAAGCACCAACTACTGAGAGCATGATTGTCATTCTGAGTGTAATGTGCATTGTCCCAAAGTAGCATTGTCTTTTGCATGATTGTGATATCGTTTATTCTGAAATGATTGTATCTAGTCATCACTTAAACCTTGAAGGTGCCCCTGCATTTATGTTTTACATCACTAAAGGGGGCAAGCTAGATATCACTTTATCATATTTGCACATCATATTCATTGCAAATCTTTTTTATGTTTTAGTTTCATGTTGTAAAACTTTCAGTCATTTGTGATTTTCTCTTGAGACAACTTAATTACTTTAGAATCATTGTCTCAGTAAGCTTTTGTCATATGACTATGAGAAAGTCCTATATGGTTAATAGCATGTCACCACAGAAATTATTCTTGTTATCATTTACCTACTCGAGGACGAGCAGGAATTAAGCTTGGGGATGTTGATACGTCCAAAACGTATCTATAATTTCTGCTTGCTCCATACCACTTTTGGGTGATATTGCTATGATATTCACACACTTCCATACACTTTTGATCATATTTGGACTAACTTACTAATCCAGTGCACCCCAGTGCCAGTTTCTGTTTTCGGCTGTTTTTGTATTTCAGGTTTTCACGTTTCGAGAACTGCCCAGAAAAATCCAGAAAAATTATATAAAAAATCAGCGATCCGGAAACAACACTGCCTCCGAAGGGCAGCCTGGGGGGGGGGCACTGGGGCTCCAGGCGCCCTGTGGGCGCGCCCCCCCTGGGCCGCGCCAGGGGGGCACCTGGGCCCCCCGAAGCCCGTCCGGTGCCCCCCTTTGGCATATATTTAGAGGGACCTCCGAAACCCTCAGAACAGGACTTCTTTTCGCGATCCCATCTCTGTTCCGCCGCCGCCGCCGCTTCCAAGATCGGGAGCACCAGGAGAACTCTTCCCGGCACCCTGCCGGAGGGGAGGATCACCACCGGGAGCTTCTCCACCACCATGGACGCCTCCCGGATGACTCGTGAGTAGTCTCCCTTGGACCATGAGTCCATGACCAGTAGCTATGTGATGTTCTCCTCCCGTTCTTGTGCTTCACTAATTAGTCCTCGTGAGCTGCCCTACATGATCGAGGCACCTATGTAATCCTTATGCTGTTGCTATGTTGAGTTTGCTGGGATCCGATGGATTATGAGATTATGTTCAGATTGATCTTGAGTAATATATTTGATTCACCTCTTTTATATTTTTGTTCATAAGTAATTCTTGCATGTTCTCCGTTGTTATTTATAGCTTTGGCCGAGTAGTAGGTAGTGACTCCAAGAGGGAACGTTATACTCGATTGTGGGTTCATGCCCCTCGATGACTAGTTTGAGTGACAGAAACATGAGTCTAGGGGATGTGCTGTTGCCACAAGGGGGAAAACAACGGTGCTTGTGCCCGCGGGTGCAAGGATTGTTTACTTTACGCAAAGTTCTTTTAATGCAGTTGTCTGTTGCATTGAGTTTACACTATGGGTGGGACTCGCAACTTAATACCAGCGAGATGTTCTGGATAGATATCCCAAGGTGGATGATTAGTAGTAGATATTGATGGATTTCGGTCTACTTACTTTGGCGTACCGCCCATGCTTTGAACCTCAACCTTTCTTGCAATGTAGTCAGCATTGGTTTGCGTTCGTGGTCCTATCAATTTCCCAGCTGTAATTTGTTTACCTCACATAGCTGTTTTATCGTCTTTTGGGAGAGAGACATCACTAGTGAACATCATGAGACTCCGGTCCATATTACCATCATTGATCACATCCACTATTTACTTTTCGTTATTACTTACTATTGCAAAAACTATCTATCACTACTATCATTGCTTTTAACCCTTTGTGAACTACAAGGCCGGAGAGATTGACAACCTCTCTGTACTCGTTGGGAGCAAAGTTATTTGTATCTGTGTGCAGGTCCACGTTGGTTGCTACTAATCTGGCGCCGTAGCAATTGACACCTACTTGTTGAACCTAGGAGTCTCTGGGGAATCGATCCTTGGCATCTTTGCTAGGGGAAAACACTTCTACTTACTGCATCTTACACCTTCCACTTGGGGTAACCAACGAGGGGTTCGAGGCCCATCATACGCCAAGGCAAGTAGACCCAAATCCATCTGCATCTACTACTAATCATCCACCTTGAGATATCTATCCAGAACATCTCGCTAGTATTAAGTTACGAGTCCCACCCAAAGTGTAAACTCAAAGCAACAGACAACTGCATTAAAAGAACTTTGCGTAAAGTAAACAATTCTTGCACCCGCAAGTAAAAGCACGTTGTTTTCCCCCTTGTGGCAACAGCACATCCCCTAGACTCATGTTTCTGTCACTCAAACTAGTCATCAGGGGGCATGAACCCACAATCAAGCATAACGTTCCCTCTTGGAGTTACTACCTACTACTTGGCCAAAGCAATAAACAACAACGGAGAACATGCAAGAATTACTCAAGAACTAAAATATAAAAGAGGTGAATCAAATATATTACTCACACACAATCTGAACATAATCTCATAATCCATCGGATCCCAGCAAACTCAGCAGAGCAACAGCATAAAGATTACATATGTGCCTCGATCATGTGGGGCAGCTCACGAGGTCTAATCCATGAAGAACAAAGAGGGGAGGAGAACATCACATAGCTACTGGTCATGGACCCATGGTCCAAGGGAGACTACTCACAACTCATCCGGGAAGCGTCCATGGTGGTGCAGAAGCTCCCGGTGGTGGTTCTCCCCTCCGGCAGGGTGCCGGGAAAAGTTCTCCTGATGCTCTCGATCTTGGAAGCGTTGCGGCGGCGGAACAGATACGAGATCGCGAAAAAGGGTTCCGTCCTCGAGGGTTTCGGGACGCGAGGAGTATATATGCCAAAGGGGGTCACCAGAAGCGGAGAGGGGGGCCCAGGCGCCCCCCCAGGCGGCCAAGGGTGGGGCCGCCTGGGCTGGCCGCCTGGGCTGCCCCTGGCTCCCCTCTGGTCCTGCTTTGGTTTTTCTTGAAGCTCCCGGTACGCTGATTTTTCCTGTATTTTTTCCGGAATTTTTAGGGCACTTTTAATATGGGGGAAACCTGAAATAGAAAAACAGCAGAAAACAGGAACTGACACTGTGGTGCACTGAGTTAATAGGTTAGTCCAAATATGATCAAAAGTGTATGGAAGTGCATAAATATCATAGCAATATCACACAAAGGAGGAATGTAGCAAGCGGAAATTATAGATACGTTTTGGAGGTATCACGCATCGCCATACGGTTGGTCACCTCATCACCACTCGGCCGTCCCGTGCGTCGACTCTTGGTTGGTCGCTTCATCACCACTCGTCTGCCCCGCGCATCGACACTTGGTGAGACACATCTACATCAACCGACCGCCCCACGCATCGCCATCGGCCGAACACATCTTCACCACTCGGCAACTCGCGCGCCTTCAGACATATAAGTAATTTTACATGCACTACATTCTGTTATTTCCAACTAAGAATATTTTCAGTTCTCTCAGACCCCCGCCGACTGCCCGCAGTCGACGGCGGTCCCGGGGACTACACCCAGTGGGTGCACTCAGTGTGCCCCCACTGGCGTAATCTCCACTCGGTATGGCCTGACCGTTCCGAGTGACGAACAAAAACAAAAAAGTTCTAAGGCTCCCGTCGACTACAGGAAAAATTCCTATAAGGTGAGTTGAACGCTCCTCCATGGACCTGTTTTGAACCTTCTTCTAGGACTCAAAGCGTGAAACTCACGAGTTTGGGTCTACTTATATTGACGTTCCTCCGGGATAAGAATGGCATCTCTCCGAGAGAACAGTCCATGCGTCAATCTTGTTACCCAGATTTAAATGACACACCCGTACTCTGATCACGAGTTAACCTCTTTCGAGAGATGAACGAATGTCACCAAGTTGCTCCTCGTGGGCACTTACCCCAGATCAGTCGGGAATCGCAGTGCCGGAATCCATTACGATTTTGTTCAAACCTTGGTTGTCTGAAAGCACGATGGCGGGTACTGAGTATTTCCGTAATCACTCGGGCCAAATTGTATCTTTCACAAACTCGTTCTGCAAAATCGCAATCGATTCGGGGGCTAATGTTGGGGATACAGATAACAGGTAGGCCCACGAAGGGTCGAAATATCATAAAGAATGGGGTCCACACATCATGTGGGTCCAGATAAGTTTCATACAGATATACTATCCAGTCGGACAATCAACATACCGCCCACTCGGATGACAGTCGACCACTCGGTCGACTGACTCACTCGGATATACAAAGACCAACAGTCGACAAGGCAGGGAGGCATCATCTGACATTATGGCATCAATGCCCCACTTTGTAACATAGGAGGTGAGGGGGTGGCGCACTCTATATAAGCCACCCCCACCACTAGACTAGACAAGAGCTCTTTCTTCCACCTCTCTCTCTTTCTTGCCATTAGTCTCAGGACTTAGCTCAGGCATGAGGATCCGTTCCTCTCTCTCACGCATTGTAATCTCCGGATACATACTCAGATAAAACAAAGCCTCTCCGGAGCACGAGACGTAGGGCTGTTATCTCCACCGCGAGAGGCCCGAACTCGTTAAAACCACCGTGTCACCCATGTGCATCTCGATAGATCATGCTCCTTTACCCTATACCTCATTATTGTCGGAATCGTTCCCACGACAATGTACAACGTCAAGGTGTGCAGCAACAAAGTTCGTGTAGGAGTTTGGCAGATACAGAGCAAGGGGAGCGATGGAGTGAGAAATCCTCGGCTCCGAGCGGGGTTTTAGCTAGGCCGTTCACACGCCCGCCAATCTCTCCTCAGTTGGGTTCCAGTTTGCGGAAATTCGACCACGTGGACGCGTCCGCAGACGTTAGCTGCTCTGCGTTGGACCGATAAGATGGATCCGGACGGGTCGGCCCGGACATTTTGTGTTGATGAGATGTACAACGTTGGAGCTGCCGTAGGCCCAAGGAAGGATCAGAGTTAGGGGGCCAAGTAAGGACGAACAGATGGCGTGGTTGTTTCTTAATTGATTCATAATATAATATATATAGCATAAAGGGCATATACAAATCTAGTGAGAACACCTGGCATCTGCACCATTAGGATATACATATCCAATATGAAGGCACACAGAAGAAAAGATCACGCCGGTAAACAGTAAAGTCATACAAAAGTAAGATGGACAAAGGTGTGGCTGCACTCGAGTTTAGTACACCCAAATGAAATGAAAAAACAAAACCAGAAAGGTGTGGCTCCGGCGCACAAGCGTATGCCGATGACAAATCTTCCCGGTGTGACATTGACATCAGCCTCCACTCCACCGGCAGCATCTTCTATTTTCTCCCCAATATAATGGGAAGGAAGCAAAAAGGAAGCAAAGAGCATGCAGTGTGTGTACGGATGCGACCTCACCTGCTCGCCTATATAAAACTGCAGCCGCCACCCGCCACACGACCTCCCAAAGGACGCCTTCGTTCCATTCCGTTTCGTTGCTGCTTCCAGCTCCACCTCGATCGATGAAGATGAAGCAGGCTTCCAAGGCCAAGACGGGGAATGAGGCGGAAGCAGTTGGTCCGGGTGGTCTCCGCAAGGGCCCGTGGACGGAGCAGGAGGACATGAAGCTGGCGCGGTTCGTGCGGCTCTCCGGCGAGCGCCGCTGGGATTTCTTAGCTAAGGTGTCAGGTTTGCAAGGTGGCGGGTGACCCACGCCGTGCCATACCATGCCATGCAGTGCGTGCGCCTCCACGCACGCACGCACGCATGCATGGGATCAAAATACTACGAGTATGATGTAGACATTCCTTTCTGTGTGCTAACGCTCGCTCTCCACCGGCAGGTCTCAACCGGACGGGGAAGAGCTGCCGGCTCCGGTGGGTCAACTACCTGCACCCGGACCTCAAGCGCGGCCGAATGAGCCCCGAAGAGGAGCGCCTCGTCGTGGATCTTCACGCCCGCTGGGGCAACCGCTGGTCCCGCATCGCCAAGGCCATGCCGGGGCGCACCGACAACGAGATCAAGAACTACTGGCGCACCCACACCCGCAAGCTCCATAAGAACACGCGCATCGCCGTCGGCTCGGGCTCCGGCTCTGGCTCGATGATAACGTCCACGTCCATGTCGGCCGCATCTCACGCCCATCCGGCCACCACGTCGGACACCTCCTCCTCCACGACCATCAATGACTATCACGCCCATCACGGCCAAAGCAACAAAGAGACGGCGCCCAGCAACCTGCAAGCGGAGCAGCTGCTCCCCTATACCGGCATCGACGCCATGGACAGCCACCTGCTTTGGAACGACGCCATCATCGATGCTTACGCATGGGGAGCCACCACCGCGCCATCGATTATAGTGCCGCCGCCTTCTTCGCCGGTGTGGGACTACTGCTACTCGGATTCTCTCTGGGGGATAGGCGACGACGATGTTGAGTAAAAGAATTGAAGATGCTCGCCGTCGTTGCTGGTTCATCATGATCTTTTCTGTCATCCATCTTTGCTCAGGCAACTAGCCGAAGATGCTTACGTGCATGCGTCCAAATCATCCTTGCCGAGCTGTGACTTGATATGTGCGTTCCCTCAGCACCTCCAGCGGTTCACCCTCCATTCCCTCTGACTTGACCTTCTCCCATTGATGGCTACCTCAACGATGTTGCTCGAGTGTTGAAGCAAATAACATGCATATGTGCACATGTATTGGTCTACTGTTGAAGCAGGAAATGAAAGAAACATGTTTCGTTTATTTTTGTTTTCGAATGCCGAAGCACAGAATGATGAAGTACGATTGTACGAAGCTTCACTAAATTATGCAAGAAGCAATAAGATGCGATGTAATTGCATGAAAAAAAACAGGGAACCATTTACTAGCTAGAAACTCTGCTACTACCTCCATTTACTTATACAGAGCCACTATGTAATATACATTTTACATATATATATATAAGGCCACTAATAATAAACGAGGCAAACTGTTTAATAGTTGCATGAATGCATTTCATAATGACACTCAATTACTTCTCCACTCAGTTTTCTTGCATACATGTGGTGTATTAATGATCATAGTAAACGAAAAGAAAAGCTAGCATGCAAGCATGTATTAAATTTTACCTTTTTACCGGTAATATGAGGGAGTACCTTTCTCCTTGATCCTCTAATTCTTATTCCCTCTGTTATTAAAATAGTGTACTTTCAACTTTGTTGGAAAGTCAAACCTTTTATGTTTGACCGTATTTATATCTTTACCTACTAATAAACCAGCTATTGCTTCTGGTCGTCCGTCGTGGCAGTTTTGCAAAAAGTCCCCGTGTTTCTGAGAAATTTACCCGCAGTCCTCATCATAAGTCATCCCCGAACCAGTACGGAGGAGACAAAAAAAAAGCCCAGCCACCCGCAGTCCCGCACGACCTTGCCTCATCGATCCCATCTCG